>CM030359.1:348212908-348820071 GCA_017893485.1 Hemerocallis citrina
TCCACTGTAACGGTAGACAACTCCTTTAATGCACCGACTGTAACGGCAAATAAAAGCTTGAATGCACCACTGCAACAGCGGACAAAAATGTTTCTAACAATTTAAAACATGAATAAATGGCAAACAAAACTGTTTCTACATTTATTTCAGTTGTTACAGATCAGAAAAAATCCAAACTGTAACAAAATAAGGCTATGCACGGGGTGGGGTTCATGTCGGTCTAGAGGGCATGCGGGCGCACACAAGCCGCATGTAATCCTGTCCGAGATTTGCACCTCCCTACGCACGCGAGAGAGAGCCTTTTGGCTTGCTATCTTACAATGCCAAGGAAGATGTTATTATATATCCTCTTCTAATTCCTTTAAATTTTCCGATGTGGGACTAAAATCCCTTAACTCATTTTCAAAAATGAAACTGTCTCACTTAGGGAGACAATTTCTCATTCACCCCTTAACCATTTTAAGCAAGTAAATATATGATTTTGATATACTCTTGAAGGAGAACACAAATCAATAAAAATCTCTCACTAATTCATAGTGAATCTTACTCAAAAAATTGTCTCAAAATGGTTCATAAAATGATGTTGATAAACCCATTTTCTAACATTGTCTTCGCTCCTTGGTTGTGACATGGTGAGAAACTCTTTTTCAGGACTAGTGGGAGATGTTGAGTGGGAATAGTCTTGGCCATGGGGATAAACATAAGGTCCTTCAAGCCCTCCTTATTACAGTGGCATGGAATATTTGAAAGGCTAAATACAAGGAACAACTCTTTGATGTTGATAGAGCTGCTGATTGTGAGTAGATTATTCGAGCATCAGGTCATGCTACTGTTGAATTTTGGGATGTGAAGGATGGGGCTAAAGTCTCAGCAATGGATAGTGGGTTTTATTACGATGAGAAATGATAAACCCGTGGAAGCTGATAATGAGAAAACCTCAAACCTGCATTTAGCACAAAATCAGTAGCAAATATCATCCTAACAACTCATGCTTGTTTTTTTTTTTTTTGGAGGAAAAGGTGGAGTCTGACCACCCTGTTTCATTAATAAGAGGTTAATAAAACAAACTCAGAGTACTGAGCTTACAACAAAATCCTACAACATAACTCCACCCCGAATATGGGGGGTGGGACAAAAGACAAAACCTAGGCTAGCCACAGAGAATTACATCATACCCCCCCCCCCCAACAAATCCTGGGGTGGTGGGTATCAATTACCATCATATACCCTGCTGGCTATCAATCAATCGTTGGTCTGATATCGATCTCCTCGTCATCAAACTCCTGAACCTGGAATACACTGGCGATTCTTCCCCTGAGACCTGCTGCCACATTAGCCCAAAATGAAATAAGATGCATAATATGAGTCAAATTGCCAGAAATACTATTGCAAGTTCTACTAAAGTAAAGATTATTTCTGTCTAGCCAGAGAACCCAGGTCATTGCGGCGATAGCGATATACCACGCTTCTCTCATAGCACCCCTCTCTGACGTGAACTTAGGTCCTACCCACAGGTCCTCTTATGTAGTAGGGTATTGAGATGTCCCTAAGGCGCTGAGTACCTCTACGACAACCGCTTTGCTCCTAGGGCACTAGAGAAAAAGATGGTCTCTAGTCTCCATTGTAGCGTTGCAGAACCCATATTGAGAGTCCATATTCGGTTGGCGCTTCGCGAGGTTTTCTCTAGTCAGGGTCGCATCATTTAGTACCAACCATAGAAAAACTTTGATTTTTAGCGGTGCTTTTGTTCTCCAAATAACAGCAGACCACTTTGGTGACCATCCTCTATAATGGATGCGATTATACATGGAGCGAACCGTGAACTGGCCATTCTTCTCCAATCCCCAGGTTTTCTTATCGGGTCCCTGGGAGCAGGCAATTCCCGTGTTGGTGATGTAGGCTTGAAGTTTCGTTAATCAGAGTTGGGATTCTAGGTCGAACGGTTGTTTAAAAGATGGATTCCAGCCTCCTCTTTTCCAGGCTGCTGCCACCGTGCCATGTGGTTGTGTCTCCTGCTCATATAGGTCGGGGAATAGGGATCTGAGTGTGTGATTAGTACACCACTTATTCCACCAAAATATGGTAAGTCTGCCATTTCCGATGGCTGATTTGGCACAGCACTGGAAGGATTCATATGCCTTAGTGATACCTTTCCAGAACCAAGATACCCACGGTCCTATCCTGAAGCCCAAATTTCTCATGACGTTCCCATGCATGTGTCCCTGAACAACTCATGCTTGTTATGTAGGAAAATTCAAACATTCAAACATCCCTATCTATCCATAATACAAGGCAACTACCTAACAACTCCAGTTTTGTTTTCTTATACTCTTTCTTCAACTATAAAAGCATCTCTTCTGTAATCCTTGTGGTGTGTGGAAAATAAAAGAGAACAAAAAAACCTTCTGTCTTATTAGTTTCTATTTTGGTATCAGAGAACCAAAAAACCTTCTGTCTTTTTCTCTCACGAGTCTCCTTCCTTCCACCGTCCTCTTCTCACCCTCTTTCCACCCTAATGGCTTCCATTAACATCCAAAACATCGCCCACTATGTTTCAGTAAAACTGACCTTAGACAATTACTTACTCTGGAAATTTGTTTTTGCTCCCATCATTGAAGCCCATCATTGAAGCCTATCATCTCGAGGGCTTCATTAATGGAACCTCTTCATGTCTTCCCAAACACCTCGTCATCAACGGCAAGATCTCCACCACTAGAAACTATGTTTATGTCGAGTGGTGTAAACAAGAAAAAATTCTCAAAATTTAGATCAACACAACCTTATTTGAACCAATGTTGTCCTATATCGTCGGCTGCCAATCGTCTTTCAAGGTTTGGCGAACACTTGAGCGTCGCCTTGCCGGTGTCTCAAGAGCCCACACCATGTAGCTTCGTGCTCGGCTGCATACTATTACCAAAGGAGAGAAATCGATGATGGAGTATTTCCGAACCATCAAAGAAATTATCGATGCGCTCGTTGCTGCCGGAACACCTGTTCCTGATGATGATATTGTTGCATATATCTTACGTGGTCTTCCAGCAGAATATGATGCTCTTGCTACTTCCATCCATGTTAGCGCAGATTCCATTTCCTCTGATGTCTTGCACGAGCTCATCTTTGATGAGGAGCTCTCAGTCCTTCATCGCCACTCCACTCAAACTCAACCAGACTCTAGCACTCATGCTCTAGCTGGAATTCACATCGGCAATCGCAGCAACACCTATGGTAACACTTCTGCTTGCCCCACTTACATGAATCCCAACTATAAGGGCAAAGCCAAAAACTACATTCCAAATTATAACCCAAAGGTCCATGGCAACAAATCCAAACCCTCTTCAACTAACACCTGGCTTCCACCTTCTCGCTGCCACCCTAAAAAGAACCACTGATATGTCAAATATGCAAAGTGGCAGGTCATTCTGCCTTGGACAGCTACAACAGGATGAACCATGCCTACCATGGTAAACACCCCCCCCTCCCGGGAGAAGTTGGCCGCCATGGTGGCTCATTTCGACTCTCCAACCTCTGGCTGGGTTACTGATAGTGGGGCCACTAGCCATCTCACTCATGACCTCTCCAACCTATCTATCAAATCTGAGTACCAAGGTAATTCTTAAATAACTATTATTGATGGATCTAAACTGTCTATCTCTCATTCTGGTAATGCTATCATACCCATCTCCTCTAAGCCAATACAAATGAAAAGTGTCTTATATGTTCTTGCTCTTCAATACAATCTTATGTCTGTTCATCGCTTTGTGACTGACAATAATTGTACACATACCTTTACCTCTCATGGTTTTTATGCTAAGAATCAAATGGGGGCCCTTCTTTTTCAAGCACCAATTAAGGATAGTTTATATCTCCTACCTTCCCGCTCTTCCAGTTCACAAATAAATACCTCTTCAGCAGAACTTCTGAGTCATGACCCTGGAATCTCTCTATGGCACTGGCAACTAGGGCACTCGTCATCTTCCATTCTTCGTCACCTCAAGACATCTCATCCACAAATGTTCCCCACTCATCATCCCCCTCTCCATGGGCCACGATGCAGGGAGTGTTGTCTTGGAAAGAGTCACAAGTTGCCTTTTACTTTGTCTCCATCCAAAGTTGCCTTTCCTCTCTCTTTAGTTCATTCTGATGTATGGGGACCCTCCCATTTTATTTTTATTTATGGTTTTAGATATTATGTTCTCTATATTGATGACTTCTCTCGCTATTCATGGGTCTTTCCTCTATACTCTAAGAGTGATGTTTTTCGAACCTTTTGTGAATTTAAACACAGAGTTAAAAAACCAATTTAACACTACTATTAAAACCTTTCGCTTGATGGCGGAGGAGAATATTGCAGCAAAACCTTTGAGTCTTTTCTCAAACAACATGGTATACTCCACCAGTACTCATGCCGACATACCCTGGAGAGAAATGGGGTATCGGAGCGCAAACACCGACATCTAATAGACATGACTTGCACACTGCTTACACAATCAAATCTACCATATCAATAGTGGGTTGATGCTCTACTTATCTTATCAATCGTCTCCCAACCTCCGCACTCAACTTTCAATCTCCTTACCAAAAACTGCATTGGACCATCTTCGAGTCTTCGGGTGTAGTTGTTATCGCTGGACTCGCCCATATTCCAAGCACAAATTTGATCATTGCAGTCGTCACTGCATATTCTTGGGATATTCTAACTCTTACAAAGGATATCGGTGTCTTGATTTAACCACTAAAAGACTCTCTTAGTTGCCATGTCTATTTGATGAAATGAATTTTCCATACAAACCCCCAAGCACATCAGCACAACCCTCTAGCAGTCTAGCTCCCCATCCATTCTTATACCTCCTCTTTCCTCAAACAATCCCCCTACACCACCACTAGTACCTTCCTCTCCTAACACTCCCTTGTCTGACATCTCCTCCTCACCAGCTATCTCCTCACAGCCTCCTCCAGTCTCTCACACTTCTGCTCCCTCAGTACCTCCACAGTCACCAAACTCTCCGACCATACCAACCGACAATCCTATATCACCCAATTTTCCCATTCCATCTCCTACTTCATCACCATCACCACCAACGAAACCTCGCTCCACTACCACCAATACACATAACATGGCCACTAGATCCAAACATGGGATCTTCAAACCTAAGACACTTCTCTCCACCAATCATCCTATATTGGCCTCCCTCATTGCAACTGCACCTCCCATAACTCCAACCTGCTACTCCCAGGCAATCAAAATACCAGAATGGCGCCATGCTATGGTGCAAGAGTTAAATGCACTCATCTCAGCACATACTTGGGAGCTTGTTCAACCAGCACCTAATCAGCACCTTGTAGGTTGCAAGTGTGTTTTTTGGATCAAGCAAAATGAAGATGGATCCATTGCTCGCTATAAGGCCCGCCTCGTGGCCAAAGGTTTTCATCAAAAATCGGGTATTGACTATGGCGATACCTTCAGCCTGGTTGCTAAAGCCACAACAATCAAACTCATTCTTGCTCTTGCAATTCCACCTGGCCTCTTCATCAAGTTGACATAAATAATGCTTTCTTACATGGGAATCTTGAGGAGAAGGTTTACATGACACAACCGCCTGGATTCACTGATGAAGCTCATCCTCATCATGTATGTTTTCTAAGAAAATCCATCTATGGCCTTAAGTAGGCACCTAGATCCTGGTATCACCGGCTCAGTTTAGCACTCATTGGCTTTGGTTTTAAACCATCGATGCATGACATGTCCCTCTTTGTATATAAATCAGGCTCTATCATTATCATCATGCTTATCTATGCTGATGACATATTGCTTACATGAAACTCTCCTCAAGAGATCAAGCACCTAATCAAGCATCTCAGCACTATTTTTTCACTTAAAGACCTGGGCCCCGCTAAGTTCTTCCTTGGGCTCGAACTACATCGCAATCCACATGGGTTATTTATCTCTCAGTCCAAATATATTCTGGACCTACTAGCAAGGGCCTGCATGGATGGTGCTAAACCATGTCTATCTCCAACCACTTTTGAGCATAAATTAGACCCATTTTCCGGTGCACTCACTGATGTCTCCCAATACAGATCTATCGTGGGTGGATCACAATACCTTACGTAGTCTCGCTCGAAAATTCCTTTTGTTGTTTATCAAGTATGTCAGTATTTGCACTCTCCTCGACAGCCTCATCTTTAAGATGTCAAAAGAATTCTTCATTACTTGAAGGGCACCATCAACTATGGCTTATTCTACAAACAAGGCTCCGTCAATCTCAATTTCTTTGTCGACGCAGATTGGGCCAGGTATGTATATCAGATCATAAATCCACAACATGCTATTGCATTTTTTCTCAGCTCCAACCTAGTTTCCTGGAGTGCAAAGAAACATATCACTGTGGCTCGCAGCTCAACTGAAGCAGAATACAGATCTCTGGCTCATATTGTTGCTGAAGTAATATGGATTCTTTTCTTCTCAAAGATCTGCACATTCCTATACTTTCGACTCCAGCCATTCATTGCGACAACCTGAGCACCGTTGCACTGGCCTCTAATCCAGAGTTTCATGCTCGTACAAAACATGTCGAGGTTGATTATCATTTCATTCGCGAGCTAGTGCTTCTTCGGCGTAATTCTATTAAGTATTTGTGCACTGCTAACTAGCTTGCAAATATATTTACTAAGGCCTCTCCTCTGCTAGATTCCATGCCCTAACCTCCAAGCTTCAAGTTCTCCACTCGGGCACCCACCCTTAAGCTTGCGGGGGAGTATTATGATGAAAAATTATAAACCCGTGGAAGCTGATAATGAGCAAACCTCAAACCTGCATTTAGCACAAAATCAGCAACAAATATCATCCTAACAACTTATGCTTGTTATGTGGGAAAATTCAAACATTCAAACATCCCTATCCATCCATAATACAAGGCAACTCAAACATTCAAACATCCATATCCATCCATAATACAAGGCAACTACCTAACAACTATATTCATCCATAATTCAAGGCAACTACCTAACAACTCCAGCTTGCTATGTGGAAACAAACTTCAGTCAGTTTTTGTATTCTTATCCTCTTGCTTCAACTATAAAAGCATCTCTTCGGTAATCCTTATGGTGTGTGGAAAATAATAGAGAACAAAAAAAACCCTTATGTTTTATTAGTTTCTATTTGGTTGCTTACTAGAATAGGCCCTATGAATCTTCGTTTTCCAGTCTATAAATTGCCACTGGAAGTCCGTTGGGAACCTCCACCGGTGGGCACATTGAAGGTTAACTTCAATGGATCTTTAAGTGAACAAGGTGCTGGGTATGGTTTTGTGGTGAGGAACTCGAATGCAAAGACATTTCTTGTAAGAGGAGGACTAATCGAGCATAACGTCCATTAACGTGGCAGAGAAAATAGCACTGTGGGGTGCTTTCAAGTGTCTTCACACAGTGATGCATAACATGCCTCTTCATCTTTGAGGGTGACTATGGGGGGATTGTTGACTGAGTGAACGCCAGATATTGAGCTGCTTGATACCTTAGTTTATGTTTCTTGTCAGCATGTGTTTCGAGAATGTCATTTTGGAGCCGATGGAGTTACCAAGAGGATGAGAGATTCTAGTGTTGGGTTTATGTCTTGCATACGATATTGGATAAGAAGACGGTAAGACGATGGAGGGACAAAGGTGATTGGAATGGAGTGGAGGCAAGAAACAGTCAGCAGCAGCTACAACAGAAGTTGTGGTCGACCGTCCCTAATGAGCGGTCGACCGTCCCATGCAAGAAGTCTTCTAGAGGGGAGGACAGTCGACCGCCTTGTTGGTGCGGTCGACCAACAGCAGCGCTGATGGATTTTGGGCTTGAGTCTAGGTGATTCGTGAAAAGCCCAACTTTCTCTTCAAGTTGGATCGTGTGGCTCCTATCGTGGGTTTATCTCTTATGTACTATCCAATGGTTATTGTAACATGATATCAACTTAGGGTTTTTCTCTAGATCTATATAAACAATTGTAACAGCTCATAGATCTATATGATTCTATTGAGTGCCGAATAGAAGAAGAGAGTACTTCATCTGAGAGGGTGAGAGAGTTCTTCATTGTAAGCAGCATCAAGTTCCATTAGGCTTGAGAGAGGGTCGTGGTGAGAATTGTAATATTCTTGTATCTTCTCTAATTAAATAATATATCGGTTCTTCCTCCTCCGGATTAAGGCGAATGCCCCAACCGGGACAATTCTTGTGTGCTTTGTGTGTTTGGTGTGATCTATACTTGCTTGGTGGTTTGTGTTGATTGTGTCAAAGACTCAACAAGATCCTCATATTTCCTAACAAGTGGTATCAGAGCAATTAGGTTCGTGGGTTTGTTCGAGTTTCTTGGAGAAGTCAAATCAAAAGACGAAGATCAAGCATTTTGACAGTAAGATCAACTTCAATCTATGGAAGGTGAACATGTATGATGTTTTGGTTTAGAAGGACTTGCACCTTGCCCTAGAAGAGAAGAAGCCAACCGACATGCAACAGGAGAAGTGGGATGGAATTTGTTCGAAGGCCTTGAGTTTAATCCGGTTGCAATTGGCGGACGAAGTCAAGTGGAATATCCTTAAGGAGAAAAGTGCGGCGAGTCTATGGGCGAGACTCAAAACTGACTACTTGGGATCGTCGTTGCTAGATCGGATGTATTGGAAAAGGAAGTTGTTTAGGTTCTCAATGAAGGAAGGTACCCATCTTCAAGATCATATCGTGGAGTTCAATAAGGTAATATCTGAACTGAAGTTGATTAACGCTGATGATCTTAGCGAAGAGGATAAAGCTTTCAACTTGGTTTATTCACTGCCAACTTCTTATGATCACTTGATAACTACCATGCTACATGGGAAATCGGCCAAGGAGACACTTACTGTAGCCGGGGTTATTAAGGGTCTAAAGGAAGATGAACTAAGAAAGGAGACTCATAAAAGAGGGTCTATTTCTTTAGGGTGTTTTGCGGTGAATGGTGATACTTCAATTGGAAGGAATGCAGCACACAAGGGTACAATTCGTTGCCATTACTGTAGAGGAGTTGGGCATTACAAGAGAGACTGACATAAGTGGTTGAGTCAGAAGAGTGCTACTAAAGAAGGGGAACAAGCCCAAATAGTCAGCACAACTGAGTCAAGTAAAAATGTCGATTATTGTCTTCTTGTTTCAAGTTCTTCAGATGTGGATTTAAGTTGGTATCTTGATTCGGGATGTTCTTCTCATATTTGCTTCGAGAGGGAGATTTATTCTACTTACAAGTCATCAACAAGTCGTAGTGTAAGAACGGGGAGTGGTGAGATTTGTGAAGTGGTGGGCGAGGGAACAGTTGAATTGGAGATGCCAGATGGTAAAGGGTTCACAGTAGAAGATGTCATGCATATTCCTTCGATACAGAAGAATCTTATATCCTTGGGTACTCTTGATGCTCGTGGCTGCAGGTACACAGCTCGATGTGGAGTTTTGAGAGTTTGGGATAGTCGTCGTAAGGTAATAAAGGGTAAGAGGGGGATTGGGCAGGGTCAGCACAACCTCTACCAGCTTTGTGGGAGCAAAAAAACTCAGCCAAGTGTATGGAAGCCCGTTGTTCCTAAAGCATCATCTAGTAAGCCGTCACTAGAATTACCGATGCAAGACTGCACCGTTCGAATACCGTTGGAAGATGGAGAAAGCCTTGATGTAGGTGGAGTTCGTGTGGAGGGTGGCACCTCCATGATTACATCTACATGGGCGTGCCCTTGAGGGGGCTTTACAGCTGGACAAAAACAAGTGGAGGTTTGTTCAACTAGCAGGAGAGTACTTCATCTGAGAGGGTGAGAGAGTTCTTCATTGTAAGCAGCATCAAGTTCCATTAGGCTTGAGAGAGGGTCGTGGTGAGAATTGTAATATTCTTGTATCTTCTCTAATTAAATAATATATTGGTTCTTCCTCCTCCGGATTAAGGCGAATGCCCCAACCGGGACAATTCTTGTGTGCTTTGTGTGTTTGGTGTGATCTATACTTGCTTGGTGGTTTGTGTTGATTGTGTCAAAGACTCAACAAGATCCTCATATTTCCTAACAAGTGGTATCAGAGCAATTAGGTTCGTGGGTTTGTTCGAGTTTCTTGGAGAAGTCAAATCAAAAGACGAAGATCAAGCATTTTGACAGTAAGATCAACTTCAATCTATGGAAGGTGAACATGTATGATGTTTTGGTTTAGAAGGACTTGCACCTTGCCCTAGAAGAGAAGAAGCCAACCGACATGCAACAGGAGAAGTGGGATGGAATTTGTTCGAAGGCCTTGAGTTTAATCCGGTTGCAATTGGCGGACGAAGTCAAGTGGAATATCCTTAAGGAGAAAAGTGCGGCGAGTCTATGGGCGAGACTCAAAACTGACTACTTGGGATCGTCGTTGCTAGATCGGATGTATTGGAAAAGGAAGTTGTTTAGGTTCTCAATGAAGGAAGGTACCCATCTTCAAGATCATATCGTGGAGTTCAATAAGGTAATATCTGAACTGAAGTTGATTAACGCTGATGATCTTAGCGAAGAGGATAAAGCTTTCAACTTGGTTTATTCACTGCCAACTTCTTATGATCACTTGATAACTACCATGCTACATGGGAAATCGGCCAAGGAGACACTTACTGTAGCCGGGGTTATTAAGGGTCTAAAGGAAGATGAACTAAGAAAGGAGACTCATAAAAGAGGGTCTATTTCTTTAGGGTGTTTTGCGGTGAATGGTGATACTTCAATTGGAAGGAATGCAGCACACAAGGGTACAATTCGTTGCCATTACTGTAGAGGAGTTGGGCATTACAAGAGAGACTGACATAAGTGGTTGAGTCAGAAGAGTGCTACTAAAGAAGGGGAACAAGCCCAAATAGTCAGCACAACTGAGTCAAGTAAAAATGTCGATTATTGTCTTCTTGTTTCAAGTTCTTCAGATGTGGATTTAAGTTGGTATCTTGATTCGGGATGTTCTTCTCATATTTGCTTCGAGAGGGAGATTTATTCTACTTACAAGTCATCAACAAGTCGTAGTGTAAGAACGGGGAGTGGTGAGATTTGTGAAGTGGTGGGCGAGGGAACAGTTGAATTGGAGATGCCAGATGGTAAAGGGTTCACAGTAGAAGATGTCATGCATATTCCTTCGATACAGAAGAATCTTATATCCTTGGGTACTCTTGATGCTCGTGGCTGCAGGTACACAGCTCGATGTGGAGTTTTGAGAGTTTGGGATAGTCGTCGTAAGGTAATAAAGGGTAAGAGGGGGATTGGGCAGGGTCAGCACAACCTCTACCAGCTTTGTGGGAGCAAAAAAACTCAGCCAAGTGTATGGAAGCCCGTTGTTCCTAAAGCATCATCTAGTAAGCCGTCACTAGAATTACCGATGCAAGACTGCACCGTTCGAATACCGTTGGAAGATGGAGAAAGCCTTGATGTAGGTGGAGTTCGTGTGGAGGGTGGCACCTCCATGATTACATCTACATGGGCGTGCCCTTGAGGGGGCTTTACAGCTGGACAAAAACAAGTGGAGGTTTGTTCAACTAGCAGGAGAAGCCATAGAAACATATTGTTTATAAAGCAGAGAAAAAAGGTCTAGAAGAGTTTTAAATCACACAGGTATGGATTCATGCGTATGCAATCCAAGGTGGAGATTGTTGGGTTTATGTCTTGCATACGATATTAGATAAGAAGACGATAAGACGATGAAGAGACAAAGGCGATTGGAAACGGAGTAGATGCAAGAAACAGTCAGCAGAAGCTACAACAGAAGTTGCGGTCGACCGTCCCTAATGAGCGATTGACCGTCCCATGCAAGAAGTTTTCCAGAGGGGAGGACAGTCGACCGCCTTGTTGGTGCTGTCGACCGACAGCGGCGCTGATGGGTTTCGGGCTTTGAGTCTAGGTGATTAGTGAAAAGCCCAACTTGCTCTTCAAGTTGGATCGTGTGGCTCCTATCGTGGGGTTATCTCTTATGTACTATCCAATGGTTATTGTAACATGATATCAACTTAGGATTTTTCTCTAGATCTATATAAACAATTGTAACGGCACATAGATCTATATGATTCTATTGAGTGCCGAATAGAAGAAGAGAATACTTCATCTGAGAGGGTGAGAGAGTTCTCCATTATAAGCAGCATCAAGTTCCATTAGGCTTGAGAGATGGTCGTGGTGAGAATTGTAATATTCTTGTATCTTCTCTAATTGAATAATATCTCGGTTATTCCTCCTCCGGATTAAGGCGAAAGCCCCAACCGGGACAATTCTTGTATGCTTTGTGTGTTTGGTATGATCTACACTTATTTGGTGGTTTGTGTTAATTGTGTCAAAAACTCAACAAGATCCTCATATTTCCTAACATGTAGTTCCTCGTTTTTATTTGTTGTAATCGCAAACCCCGAGGTCCAATCCATTCGGGAGGCTGATGCTGTGGGTGGGGGTTAGGGTAAGGCATTAAGTTTACTGCTTGCACCCTTTTGTCTAGAGCGCGCACACATACACAAAAGAAGATCAATAAACAATCACTTAAGATCAGGTAATTTCCTTGCATCTGTGGAATGGTTCTACTATAACCTCCCAAAAAAATATAAAAACAGAATAGATCAACATAGCGGGAAATTATAACTACATGATAACAAACAAATATATCATTAGGGCATGCGCAACAACCAAAACAATGGATCAAACATCTTCAGTATTGGATCAATAATACACGACCATAACCCAATAGCAACAAATATCATCATCCATAGAACTCGACATGACCCCCAATATCTCTACAAAGCAACCTGGCCTCGCTAGCCAGCTTCCTACTTCTCCCAATCACAAACCCCGTCAACCCGTGTTTTGCAGTCGGCTCAAAAGTTTTCTCCTTATCTTCCTTTCCCTTCAACATTGCCTCTCTTGCAGGCATCACATTCCCCCACCAAAACTCCCTCAAAATCCCATGAATCAGATCCCAATATTCTCGGTCCCTAACTACTCTAAAAAGTGTGCTGCCGTTCAGGGTCCAGCAATACAAGTCCACCCAGTCTTGATCCATAATCTCCATCTGACCCTGAATTTGCAGCATGTAATAGTATGGCTTGGCTTGCCATGGCAATGCAAGCTCAGGTTTCCCTTTATTATATGGGCACTTCACTTTTAGAATCCCGTTTGTTCGGTAAGCAATCGAGAAGCCCATCAGGCGAGGCCCCTAGCCACTCGTACTGAGCCTCAGAATGGATGGCAAAGCCTAACAAGCTCACATTTCGGCCTGTTATGGTTTTGTACTGCTCTATTGCAAGTGAGCTTGGCGAGTTCCCCAATCCATGGCAGCCCTTGCTGAGGGATCAATGGTCCCACCACCCTCGGGTGCAGAAACTTTCTCGTGCTAAAGCTCGGAACGTCTGTTGCCCTTCCAGAAGCCTAAGGCCGTGCTGAAGGTGCTTGTAGTTAGCTTGTCCTTTCGGAGGGCAAACCACTCATCTGATCGTTGAGGAGCATCGGATGAGGTGAGATGGGATGAGACTGAAAGAGACGAGGGAGAGCCAAGGATTGTTGGTTCGGTGCATGTGCTGGGAATGTAGCCTTCATAGTTTCTTCTTGATAGTACGATTTTGGAATGGGTGAAGTAGGTATGATCCATTGAAGAAAGATACTGGCTGTTGATGGGAGTTGATGTCGTGTGGAGGTTCCTAGCAAAATTATGCACTGCTTGATGGTTACATAAAAGAGATGGTAGTAGAAAAGGATGGTATAAAGCTGTTGTGTTTATTTAAATTAAGCAGGATGAAAAGACGACTCAAACTCGAAGTCAGTCATTATCCGACAATAGAATTTAAGAATCCAAAAATTTTGCATGTAATTAAATATAGTAAAATGAGACAGTTTTGTGAATTTGTCATATCAGAACACAATCAACACATGATCCAGAAAGATATCGTTTTGAGCAAACAATAGCAGATTCTTTTCTTGCATGAAAGAAAATTGAAGTGTTCTCTATTTTTTTCGCTACGAGAGGATTAAGTGTTTGATATAGGTAAAGATCCTTCTCTGTGTGAAGCAAGCAATTGCTTAGACCAAGTCATCAAAGGCAAAAGAACTTGGAATTTTTTCCCAAAATGACCCTTTTTTTGAAAGTTTTTCCCCAACTGACCTGTTTTTTTTTATTCCCTAAACGCCCCACTCGCTTTTTGAAAAAGCGAGTGTGGTATAATCCCTCACGTTTTTTCAAAAAGCGAGTCTTAGGGTTCAGAAAATTAGAAACCTAAGACTCGCTTCTTGAAAAACCGTGGGGGATTATACCACACTCGCTTTTTTCAAAAAGCGAGTCTTGGCCTTTTTTGCATAGCAACACTCGCTTTTTGAAAAAGCGGGGGGAAATATCCCACACTCGCTTTTTCAAAAAGCAAGTGTCGTTTGGGACTTAAACCCCCCACCTCCAAACAGATCTCACTTTCTTTCTCCTTCTTTCTCCTCCTCTTCTAACTCCAAACCCTAACCCATCTCTCATCTCAAATTCGTCAAAGTACCACCGAAATTTGTGGATTAACCCATAAAATTGCTTTGGAAACCTTAAACCCACCTTCCGATAGAGGTTAAAATTTTGGAAATTGGGTATACTTGAAGAGGAAAGCAACTTCAACTATTTGACCCAAATAATCTTGTAAAGGTATGATGTATATTGCCCTATTATCTTGTGCATGAAACAAGTAAGTGAGAGAGGCAAGTGCACAAGATCGAGTGACGTGAGAGGTGGTTGGGAAATGGAAGACATATCATAGAGATAGGGAGTCATGATTACTTAGGAATGACTATACTATCCAATTATTCAGTAACGTCTATGTCATTATATCTTAATGAGTAATAGTATATATGCCCTGGCGATTAACACAAGGATGCAAAAACAAGAGAAATGCTACACTTACATGGTTTCTTACCCCAAACATACATGGGGTTGTCTTTTAGTGGTGATTGGAACTTTTCCTCACTAAAAGACAAATGGAAAAGTTCCAATCACCACTAAAAGACAACCCCATGTATGTTTGGGGTAAGAATCCATGTAAGTGTAGCATTTTTCCAAAAACAATGGTCGCAAGTTACCATCAAATCAATATTTAATTGTGTATATGATAAGTAGCTTAGATGATAAACTCTTAGAAGTTATGAATCTATATATCAACATGTTGTATCTATATCCAGTGTTTGTGTCCTAGTGCAACATGGATAGTCAGCAGAGGATAGCCAAGTGCTGTAAGTCTGTAACTTCAGGTTGAGAAGCTAGAAATCAACAGGAATTAGTAGGGCATCCTTCAAGTTTCAACATTATTTATATATAAAAACATCAAGTTAACTTGAACTATTTAAGAGCTTGGAACAGATAAAGATTAATAAATTAGTGACGAGTGTAGCTAATTAGCATCTAAGCTAACTTGAAACTGTCTTCTTTCATCATATATATTCATTTTCATGCATTCTCCACAGGGCCGGCCCTATGATTTTGGGGGCCTGAAGCAAACTCTCAAAAAGAGGCCCCACATATACCCAAAAAAAAAAAAAAAACGATTCATGTATTAGAATTTTTTTCACATATACCCCACATATACACATTTCCAAATTTTTTTTTGGAAAACGGGAACCCCCTTTTATTAAAAAAAAAAAAAAAAAAAAAAAAACCGATTCATGTATTAGAATTTTTTTCACATACTCCCACATATACACATTTCCAAATTTTTTTTCTTTTTATTTGAAAACGGGGACCCCTTTTTTGTTTTTGATTTGGAGCCTGATGCAAATGTTTCACTTGCATCAGGGCTGGGCCGGCCCAGATTCTCCATACATTAAGTTCCAAGTGAACATCAGGTGTTGTAACAAGAAAGAAAAGTGAGCACCACACCAATCCGCACATAATCCTAGCTACATTTTCAGTAAAATCATCTTATTTCAGCAAATAAATTCCCCATCCGACCGCTTCATTGGATAGCACCCCCAAAAAAAACAAAAAAAAAAAATCCAGAAGTTGCCCCTTTTAACATCTCTACCTATTCCCTCTTCCTAACTTTCGTGCTTCCATATCAATTCACTTCTTCTGTCACTCTTTCGACTGCTTGTTACAACTGGGTTCTGAGTCGTTGGACAAGTTATTCGCAAAATTACAGCAAACCCACATCTCAATAATCAACAATATTAGCAAAGCAACATCAAAAAACAAGAAAATGGGTCATCAATGTATTATTACCTGAAGCACCAAAAAGTGGAAGCTTTGGAAGAGGAATATGAGCAAACACATGGTGGGCGTGCTGATATCGATGAAATGAAGAGCAGCAAGGTGCAGCTGAGATGAGCCTCATCTCATCCAATCTCATATATATATATCCACTTATTCAAAATTGAATGAACCTCTCTCTTCTCTTTTTCTCAGTTTAAATCAAATAAGTGATCAGTGATCTATGAATCAATCACCTCAAAAAGTACAAACACCATCACTTTCAATAAATTATTGTGCTTCAATCACGAAGGGCTTTTTATCTTATTGGGTTACAAGTTAGAAGGGGAACATACAATGAGAAGAGAGTTGGATTAATTTCCATTCCCTCTGAATTTCTTTTTCTTGGATTTTGTTTTGTAGGTCGAGGTTGAGAATGAATGTGATTTTGGGGGAGGATGAATGTGATTTTTTTATCCCAAACATACATTATAAATGCATTGCGACAATGTTAAAATCTTGTATTTTAGTGAGAAATAGACCCTAATATATTTATGATGTATGTTTGGGATAAAAACTCATGTATGTCTAGTATTTTGCATTTTGGAGAGAATGATACATATGAATGGGCCGGCCCAAAATTTACAACGCCCGTAAAAATAGAAAAAATCTTCTTGGCTAGGAAACTTTTTTTTTTCTTTCTGTGTTTTCTTCTTTTTATTTTGTCTCATTAGGAGTAACCATTGTGAATCTTTATTGCTCTTACATGTTGTGAGATGCAAAGCCATAATTTTCTATCAAGTCGGGAAATTTTTGGAATTTTTTTTCGATGTCAGATGAGCTATTGCTCATTTGGTTTTTTTTTTAAGTAAAAAGTGATCCAACAGTTACCTGTTTCATTAATAAGAATTTAAAGAAACATAGTCCAATCCAAATATTACAGATTCAAAAGTTCACTCTAGAGCAATAACCCTTCTAGATTCAAAATTACATCAAAACAAACATAACAACTAGCATTGGTATCGGGTCAGGTCGGGTCCTTCACTACCCGGACCCGGACCTGGTCCCCTACAGGTCCAAAAAATGGACCCGAACCCGGACCGGTGAGGACCGGTTCCGGTTCCGGGTTCGGGTCCTATTTAATTATTCCTACCAGTTCGAGTAGGAGCGGGAGTGTGAGCGGCGAGCGAAGACGGTGAGTTGAGGATTTAGAATAGAGGAGAGAAGAAAAATGCATGAGTTTTGAGTTTGGAAGGTGGAGATTTAGAATTGAGGAGGAAGGAGGAAGGAGGGAAGAGGATAGAATATTTATTTTTAGGTTGATTTTTTGGGTTTTTTTCAACGGGTTCGGGTCGGTCTCTTTTGAGCGGACCCGGACCCAGACCCGAAAGTACAACGGGTCGCATTTTAGGACCCGGACCCGGACCCGAATAGGCTAGGTCGGTTCTGGTCCAATGCCGGGTCCGGGTCGGGTCCGGGTTTCGGGTATTTATACCAATGCTAATAACAACAACATAATGCATAAAACAGTAAATCAAACCGAACTGTCCCCAATGACAACTCCAGTGGCTTCCCTTCCCTCTTTACTCGTGAAGATCTAGTTGTAGCCTTCTCTTGACACCCAACTTACCTGCCCTTGCATTAATAAGACTCAGAGTTTTATAAAACATCATTTTAAAGCTACGTCTAGTACGATTGGAACAAAAATTATTTTTGTCTAGCCATAGGGTCCATACACTAGCAGCAACCGTGATATCCCACATATCCCTACACTCCGTTCTAATCCTTATTGATCTCCAGCTACCCCAAAAGTCCTTTACCCGACTCGGAATTTCCACCATACCGAAACTTAAAACCATTATTTCCCACGATAACTTCGCCCTAGGGCACTCCAAAAAAATATGATTTACATCCTCCTCCCTTTGGTTACATCTTGGACACGCTCTGTCGATCGGCAGGTTTCGTTTTCTAAGGTTCATCTTTGATAGAATAGTGTTGTTCATAACTAGCCACAAGAATGCTTTAACTTTACTTGGAGTTTCCGATTTCCAGATAATGTTCGCCTCTAGGCACCTCACTCCCCCATCATTCAGCTGATGGTACATGGAGGCCAGCGTGAATGTCCATCCGATTCAAGGTTCCATTCCCTAGAATCCTTCATTCTGTTAGAACCTTGCCCCCACTCAGTGACCATCGTCTTATGTCTTTGGTACTCACTGCGGTTTGATTGCGAAAGTGCTCCTCTGAAGTCAATCTTTAGTCTCCCGTTATGCCAGATATCACACACTAACAGGTTGTCGTTATTGGCTTTGTTGGCTAGTCGTGGAAACAATGATTGCAGCGTGTTATCTCCGCACCATTTGTTATTCCAAAAGCTTGTGTCTCTACCATCTCCAATCTTCGATCTAGTGTTTACGTGAAATAACCCCCCCCCCCCCCCCTTCCCTTGCAATTCCTTTCCACAGATACGATGCCTTCCCTTGCGCGCTCCTACCACCAAATCTATATTTTTTTCCTTCTTCTATATAAATCAAAAGATTTACCCCACCATGCTTTGTGGTGTTTATTCATCTTCCACCACCATTTGCTCAGTAGGGCTCTATTCATGTCTCGTAAGTTGAATATTCCCATCTCTTGGCTCCCTTTCCACAGAAAGCACCTTCTACATTTATCTTTACCACATAGTTTGGTTTATGATAAATTAAAGGTTGTCTGCTCCTTTACTATATAGCATCATTATATTCTTTACCACATAGTTTGAAGGATGTAGTATGGAAAAGTTCAAAAAGATTGATTTTTTTTTTGAAAGAAAATTTGTAGATATAATCATCTTCATTCCGCTTCTCGCTTTCCCTCTTTTCTTAACAAAATTTAGTGTTATTTGCTTTGATTTTTTTTTATTTTTTATTTTGGATAATTGTGTTATTTGCTTTCATATAGTCTAAAAGACTAAAACATCAGTTTGGTAATAATGTTCACAATGTTTTGCACACATTGCTTCTAATGTAAAATTAGTGTTGTGCAAGTGAATATCAATAATGCTATAACGTTAAGAGTCAGGGAAAGGAGCCTGTGAGAAACTGATGTGTCATTTAAGTGCATAAGATAGAGGGGAACTTGAATCTGTTGAGTTATGGTCTACATTCAATTTTGAAGGAAGAAGAGGAGTAGCAAAGCAGCAACTACCATGGAATGCAGTCGAGTGCTTTTGCAGTCAGGTTGAATCTAGGTAAAATTGCAATTCCCTTTAGAGCAGTCGACCGTTCGGGCCCAAATTGTGGGTATAAGTTGTTTTGTTACGGGATGATTGTGTACACAGGTGCAGGTGTGGAGAAGCAGCTGATACAACTGATATTGCAACTGATACTTTCACTGTGTGCATAGAGCGATACTGTTCATTCTGATGAAGGGGTACTTCGGGTTGGGTTTGTAATAGCGGGTAGGGTATAAAATGAGTTTGTAAATATCTGTTAAGTCAGTTACTACTGTAGATACATGCGCTGTGAGCATGAGCTTCTCTTGCTTATAAAAGGAGAGAGTCTGAACTGTAAGAAAGACAATTTTAATCAGATTTCCAATTCCCAATTCTTGTTCTTTGTGAGTTCTGGAACCCTAACCACCATTAATGGCGAGGAATCACAACAACCAGATCTCAGCTCCTCACAATGTGGTATCAGAGCCATCGATTGGCGAGGAAGATGATCGCGATGTTGGAGAGCAGTCAATGGAGGAAGCAAAAATCGCTGAATGGAGGAACCAGATGACGACACAAATGGCGTTGGTTTAAACTCAGCTCGATTTTGTGGTGGATCAGCTTCGTGAGTTAGAGATTCAACGAAATCGATCTTCTAATCAGATTCCTAGAAGGAATCCAAATCCAGGATCGAATCATGAGGTAACAAACCCTAGCTTATCCCAATCTAGAGCACCTTTTGGTCTTAGCAGTGTTCATAGGACTCCTTTCAAAATGGAGTTTCCTTCGTTCACAGAGGGGGATCCTACGGAGTGGATCTGTAGTGCGGAACAATTTCTTGAATTTTATGAGATTCCTGAGAATCAGAAACTGAGGTTTGCGTCGTTGAATCTTAAAGGGAGAGCAGCTCAATGGTATAGGAGACACATCAAGAGTAGGAGAGATACCATCATATGGTCTCAATTCTTGGAGGAGTTGATCACGCGATTTGGTCCGACTGAATTTCAAGATTACGAAGGGACCTTGTCGAAGTTGAGTCAAAAGGGAGATCTAGAGTTATACATCCAAGAGTTTGATAGGCTATCCAACTTCGTTGAAGGATGGACTGAGAAGCATTATCTCAGCACCTTTGTAAGTGGATTGCGTGATGAGATACGCTGGGATGTTAAGGCGCAAAGGCCTAGTAAAGTTAATGAGACCATTGGTTTAGCTCGTGGTTATGAGGAAAAGATACAATGCAACCAAAGGTTCTCCAAAGCTGCATTTGTGCCCAAGGGAGTTGTGACTAACAACACTACTCCAAAAGCTCCAGAAATGACTCCTGTAGGAACAAGGATGCCAAAACAGCTAATGCCTCATGAGTTGAAGGAGAGAAGAGCGAAGGGACTATGCTTTAACTGTGATGAGAAGTATACACCTGGACATAGGTGTGTAACACAGAAATTCTATTTCCTAGAACGTTATGAAGATGATGAGGATGAGCTGGTTAAGGAAGAAGAAGAGAACGTGGAACATGTAGCTACTGGTTTGAGCATGGAAGGTGGGAGACTTGGCATATCTTTTCATGCACTCACAGGAAACACCTTGTATCCACAAACTCTCAGAGTTAAAGGCAAAATCAAGGGAATAGAAGTTAATATTCTGATTCATACAGGGTCCACACATAATTACATTGATCCTCAATCTGCTGTTAAGTCAGGAATGAATATAAATCCCGAGCCCAAGTTTAAAGTGACAGTGGCTAATGGGGAGATAATGCACAGTGAATGGCTGATTAAGGAAGCTATGTTTACAGTACAAGGTGTGCAATTAGAAGCAGAATTGATGATTTTACCATTAGGACCTTCTCAAATGGTTCTAGGGGCTCAGTGGTTAAGATCCCTTGGAAGGTTTACCATGAATTTTGACAAACTCACAATGGAGTTTATGCAGGAGGGTAAACTCAAGATATTACATGGGGTTAGGGAGGGTCAAATTCAACTCATTGAAGTAGAGGAATTACCTAAAGCTATTGAGAATTCCTATCAAATTTTCATGCTTCAAGCTCTACCAGGTGCAGTTGAATCTCTTCCGCAGGATGCTCACTTTCAAGAGTGTAGAGTGGACTTTATTAAGCAAGTGCTGGAGCAGTTCCCTGGAGTGTTTACACCTGATCTGCCCATGCCTCCGAAGAGGGAAGTGGATCATCAATTACCCCTTATTGAGGGTCACAAACCAGTGTGTATCAGACCTTACAAACAACCCCATTATCACAAGAATCAAATTGAGAAGCAAGTGAAAGAAATGTTATCTACAAGGCTAATTAGAAAGAGTGGAAGTTCATATGCTTCCCCAGTTATCCTAGTTAAGAAGGCAGATGGCTCTTGGAGGATGTGTGTGGACTATAGGGCACTTAATTCACAGACTGTGAAGGCCAAATTTCCTATTCCCATTATAGATGATTTGTTGGATGAGCTCTATGGTGCAAAATACTTTTCAAAAATTGATCTTAGATCTGGGTATTACTAGATTAGGGTGCATGAATCTGATATACATAAAACAACTTTTAGAACCCACCAAGGCCATTATGAGTTTATGGTCATGCCAATTGGCCTTACAAATGCACCCGCGACCTTTCAAAGTCTTATGAATGAGATATTCCAAGAGCATCTGAAGAAGTTTGTGTTGGTCTTTTTTGATGATATCTTAGTATATAGTCCTACTTGGGAGAGCCATATCCAACATCTAACAAAGACCCTGGAGATTTTGAAAAAGCATCAATTGGTAGCCAAAGAGGGCAAATGCAGTTTTGGGAAGAAAACTGTAGGTTATCTAGGCCATATAATTAGTCAGGAGGGAATTGCAGTGGATCCTTTGAAGGTTGAGGCAGTGACTAAGTGGCCACAACCCACTACTGTGAAGGAGTTGAGAGGTTTTTTGGGCTTAACAGGATATTATAGGAAGTTTGTAAAGGGCTATGGGTGTATTGCAGCTCCACTTACCCAGTTATTGAAGAAAAATAACTTCAGTTGGAATGCATCTGCAGCTGAAGCATTCACTAAGTTACAGGAAGCACTCACCTCTACTCCTGTGTTGTAATTGCCAAATTTCTCAAAAGCTTTTGTGGTGGAAACTGATGCTTCTCGATATGGGATAGGAGCTGTGCTAATGCAGGAGGAACATCCCATAGCATTTATGAGTAAAGGATTCAAAGGTAAAGCTTTAGCTCTCTCTACTTATGAAAATGAGGTATTTGCTATTTTAAGTGCAGTGAAGTTTTGGAGGCAGTACCTTTTGGGAAGAGAGTTTACCATTAGAACAAATCAAAAGAGTATTAAATACATTCTTGAGCAAAGGGTGCACACAGAGATGCGGGAGAAATGGCTCTCGAAGCTATTGGGTTTTAATTTCTCAGTGGGTTTTAATTTCTCAAGAAGACCTTACAGTTCTTTGAGTGATGAAGATGAAGCTCAGATATTGGAAATAACTATTGTAGTTCCCCAATGGATGGAAGAAGTTAAAATCATGGTGCAAACAGATCCTTACTTTGAGAAATTAGCTGAGAGATCTGCAATTGGTGAGTTGAGCAGCCAAAGGTATAAATTACTGGGTGATATTTGGTACCACAAGGGCAAGATACTCTTAAGTCCCAACTCAAGTTTGCAGAGTAGGGTGATTGGGGAGAGTCATGATTCAAAAATGGGAGGGCACTCTGGGTTTCATAAAACCTTGAGTAGAGTAAGGAGATCATTTGTGTGGAAGGGAATGAGTAAACACATAATGAACTTTATCAGGGACTGTGCAGTTTGCCAAAGGAACAAACATGAAACTCAACTACCAGCGGGCTTGCTCCAACCTTTGCATATACCTGAGTTGGTTTGGGAAGATATCTCAATGGATTTTATTGAGGGTTTACCCAAGAGTCAAGGTAAGAGTGTGATTTTAGTAGTTGTTGACAGACTTTCAAAGTATTCACACTTTATTGGATTGTCTCATCCATATACTGCACAAGGAGTGACCCAAGTCTTCAGTGAGCAAGTGGGTAAATTGCATGGTATGCCTAGAAGTATAGTATCAGATAGAGACCCTATTTTTATGAGCTCTTTTTGGAAAGAGTACTTCAAGCTGCAGGGAAGTAAACTCCAAGCATCAACTGCTTACCATCCACAGTCCGATGGACAAACGGAGATAGTTAATAAGGCTCTTGAGATGTATCTTTGTTGTATGTGTGAGCAAAGACCAAAAGATTGGATGAAGTGGCTGTGTTGGGCTGAGCTGTGGTCCAACACTAATTGGCACACTTCTATAGGAATCTCTCCCTTTGAAGTTGTGTATGGGAGACCTGCACCATCTCCAAAGTTATATGTGAGGGGCACTGCTAATCTCCAGAGTGTAAAGGAGGAGCTATTATCTAGGGACACTGTACTCAGAATGCTCAAGGACAACAGTAGAGAAGCTCAAGAGAAGATGAAATATTTTGCTGATAAGAATAGGAAGGATAGGAGTTTTGAAGTTGGTGATTAGGTATTACTTAAACTTCAACCATATCGTCAAGTTAGCTTACGAAATCCTGTGCCACAGAAGTTGTCTCCAAAATACTTTGGTCCTTACAGAGTGATAGAGAAGGTAGGTACATTGGCCTACAGGTTAGAGCTGCCTCCTACGGCTATGTTGCATCCAGTATTTCATGTGTCGAAGCTCAAGAAATTTTGGGGAGATCCAGCTGTCGTAACTGCTAATGAGGTACTTGCTTGGTGGGTTTCCGATGAAACTTCTATGATTCCTGAGTTAGTAATGGATACGAGAGTTTATAAGAAGGGAAATGGTGCCGGAGTGAAGCTTTTGATTAAGTGGGTTGATCAAACTGAGGAGTCGGCAACTTGGGAAGATGCAGATGACATCCGATGTTCCTTTCCTGGTTTTGATCTTGGGGCAAGCTCAATTTGAGTGGGGAGGAGTTGTTACGGGATGATTGTGTACACAGGTGCAGGTGTGGAGAAGCAGCTGATACAACTAATATTGCAACTGATACTTTCACTATGTGCATAGAGTGATACTGTTTATTCTGATGAAGGGGTACTTCGGGTCGGGTTTGTAATAGCGGGTAGGGTATAAAATGAGTCTGTAAATATCTGTTAAGTCAGTTATTACTGTAGATACACGCGCTGTGAGCGTGAGCTTCTCTTGCTTATAAAAGGAGAGAGTCTGAACTGTAAGAAAGACAATTTTAATCAGATTTCCAATTCTCAATTCTTGTTCTTTGTGAGTTCTTGAACCCTAACCACCATTAATGGCGAGGAATCGCAACAACCAGATCTCAGCTCCGCACATGTTTTTCGGGGGTTCTTGGAGATATATATATATATATATGAAGGGCTACCAATTGCTAGGATTTCTAAATCAAATAAAAGTCAGAAAAGAAACCAACATGTGACAACTATTCTCGTCCCAAGAGAGGGATGACTAGGGTTCCTTGAGGGAGAAGAATAGAAGAATAGGGTTCCTTGAGGGAGAACTGGAGGAGGATCAAGATACTCTGTCGGTGTTCATGTGGTGGTGCAATTTCAGATGGCTTTAAGGTGGAGGTCATGATTAGGTGAGATTTCGGAGGGCTTCAAATGACATGATGTTTTATATTTTTAGATTAATTTAGTCATGTTAAACAATGTAATGGTTCGGATAAGGTCGAGGTCAAAATCCTATGATTGGGTGAGTTCTCAGCTTCAATGAAGGTCAAATCTTTTCTAAGAGTTATGGATAAGGGTGAAATCTCAGTTGGGCATATATATATGGGTAAAAGGGATCTGAGCAATTTGCTCATTTAGTAAATGAGCAATTGATTATGTAGCATGCATGTGATACTTTGGACAACTAACCTTTTAAAGGATTTTTCAATCACATGTATGCCACATCATCAATTGCTTTTTTACTAAATGAGCAAGTTGCTCATACCCCTTTTCCATATATATATATATATATATATATATATATATATATATATATATATATATGGCAAATGCTCCATTGAAACCCGTTTTCATGGGTTGGTAAATAGCGATCTGAGCCTTTGGATCACTCTTGATCGTGATCAACGGTTCAGATCACCTCCGCCCAATACCCAATATCACTTAAGTGGCGGAGGGTTATTTTGGGAATTTCATCCCAAATAACTCTTCACCTGATTTGCTCTGAAAAATTTGATATAACCTAGGCCGTTGTTCCAAACAACGGCCTTGTTCTCAATTTTTATAACCTAGGCCGTTGTTCCCAACAACGGCCTAGGCCATAAAATTTTTATAAAATTTCTATAAAATTTCTATAAAATTTTATAGCCTAGACCGTTGTTGGGGGTTATAAAATTGAGAACAAGTTTGTTGTTCCAAGCAACGGCCTATGATTCAATTTTTTATAACCTAGGCCATTGTTCCTAACAACGGCCTAGGTTATATTCATTTTTTTATAATCTGTGAGGCGAAGAGTTATTTGGGACGAAATTCCCAAAATAACCCTCCGCCACTTAGTGAGAACGGGTGATGGGCGGCTCAGATCTGAGTCGTTGATCACGATCAAGAACGATCCAATGGCTCAGATCGCTGTTTTCCAACCCGTGAAAACTAGACCCGTTTTCAATGGAGCATTTGCCTATATATATATATATATATATATATATATATATATACTATTATAATAAGAGAGTTGGAGTTGTCATTTGTAAATAAACAAACTCGTGTATCGTTCGTGCATAACTATTATAAAAGATGTCTCAGGTTCAAGCTCAAACTACGTCGAAATTTTATTTTTATAAAACTATATTTATTAAGACATGCATTGCACGTGTAAATTACTAGTATATATAATGGGAGAGTTGGCATGAACAGTGTTCTGTCACTCTGTCATTATACAAACACGGGCACAACACGTAGTGCTGTAACAATACTGGAGCAACTACGGCTGCACTGTAGCGTACTCTAAAAGAACTGTAGCAACACTGTAGCAACTCCAAACCTATCTTCTCACACATGAACTGCACATGCAAATCAAAGTTTTACGTTCACATACTATATATATATATATATATATATATATATATATATATATATATATATATATATATATATAGTAATACTCCATTGCAAACCACTGAAGTCGATGTTCCGAACAACAACTTAGATTTATAACCTAAGTCGTTGTTCCAACAATGACTTTAGTGATTTGCATACCCGTTTATACATGACTCATTTGCAATAGAGCATTGCTTATATATATATATATAGAGTCCCTTTCCGTTGTGCACTAGGCCTCCGTGTGCACTCGGTTTTCCCGCATTCGTATTGACGGTCCGAACCGTTCACATTGATCTACACATCTAAATTAGTCTAAATATGTAAAATCAAATTATTTGAAATTCATTTGCCTATTCATCATGTGACTATAAAAAACAACGATTTTTAGCCATACAATTTTGTAACACTTCAATGGATGGACAAATGAATTTCAAATAATTTGATTTTACATATTTAAACTAATTTAGATGTGTAGATCAATGTGAACGGTTCGGATCATCAATACGAAGGCGGGAAGGTTGAGTTCACATGGAGACCTAGTGCATAACGGAAGGGGACTATATATATATATATATATATATATATATATGGAGCCCTTCGGTTGAGAATTAATTTTGGTGAGAACTCACGGAGTAGAGCTCCCATGAAAAATCCGAACTGACCATCTTGTTCTACACACCTTAGATAGCATAACATAAAGAAATCAAGTAATTTGAAGTTCATTTGCCCATCCATCAAATGGAGTTGAATTTTCAGCCATACAATTTTGCGATGATGTAAATCATGAGCAAATGAACTTCAAATTACTTGATTTCTTTATATTATGCTATCTAAGGTGTGTAGAGCGAGATAGTCGGTTCGGATTTTCATGGGGGGGTCCACTCCGTGAGTTCTCACGGAGTTCTCACCAAATTAGTTCTCAACCGAAGGGATCCCTATATATATATATATATATATATATATATATATATATATATATATATATATATATATATATATATATATAATGACATGCATTGATGTGTTACAAATTGTATGACTAAAAATATTTTTTTTTTGTGACGTGCTGCATGAACAAATAAATTTCAATGACTTGATTTTATATTTCTAAATTAATTTAGTCATGTTAAATAATGTGAATGGTTCGGATCATCTATATGATGGATAAGCGTGGAGTGCTCTCTCTCTCTCTCTCTCTCTCTCTCTCTCTCTCTCTCTCTCTCTATATATATATATATATATATATATATATATATATATATATATACACACTAGTATTTTTCATGTGCGATGCACGTTTTGATAAAGGGTTGGAGTTGAACGTGTGATACACATAAATCGGTAGTAATTATTACGTGGTGAATTTTTTTTAACTAAAGAAATTGGAGTTGAACGGATGACACGTATTTAAATAAAAATTGAACATAAAACTTTGATCTGCATGTGCAGTTCATGTGTGAGAAAATATGTTTGGTGTTGCTACAGTGTCTCTACAATTCTTTTAGAGTACGCTACAGTGCAGCCGTAGTTGCTACAGTACTGTTACTATACTACGTGTTGTGCCCGTGTTTGTATAATGACAGAGTGACAGAACATTGTTCATGCCAACTCTCCCATTATATATGTTAGATTAGATATATCTCTGATCTCTAGTATTATAATGGGAGAAGGCCTTAGTGTCATTTGTCATTTTGTCATTCTACCAACATGTGCAACGCACGTACATAACTAATATAAAGGAGGTTTCCGGTTCAAATCCTTCCTACGTCAGAGTTTTTATTTTTATTTTTTGAAATTATTAAAACGTGCATTGCAAGTGTAAATTACTAGTATGTATATAGACAAAGTGGTAATCCTCTTCGAGAATCAATAAAGCCTCCTCTCTCAATTCCATATATTTCTGTGTGGTATTTGAGTTCTTCGTGTGCCTGAGGATTGGTCTACTATTGGTGTCAGAGAGAATTTGAGATACCCCAATTCTCAACAGAATCATCTTCAGATTACAAGTTGAGTTCACGAGGGACACAATAGTGGCCCATATAAAGAAGAATACACATTTCTTTTCTTTTTCTAGTTTTGCTCCTTTTCCTGCACGGAGCATCAGTAGGATTTCAAATATTGTCCAGTTAGTTAGAATCCTCTTCATAAATACATTTTGTTTTGGACAATCAAAAGAACCAATTAGAGTAAACTCGAGCTCAAAGTAGATACAATAAGAAACTCAAGTTCTACAAAGATACCTCACAATCTGAGACTACGGTTATGTAACCGACTACAGAGGAGAAATACATATAACCGACTCCCTTATAGATGAGAGTAGTGTACGGGAGGGGTTATGTAAGAATGTTATTGGGCCCAAAGAGGGGCCCAAGATACATTATATTGTTTTTTTTTTTTGAGGAAAAGGTGGAATAAGGCCACCCTGTTTCATTAATAAGCAGTTAATAAAACAACCCCGGCGTACCGGGAGAATACAACAGTACAGTACAAAAAAGAGCAATGCAGAAAGAAAATGCAGGAAAAAAACACATAAACCCCCAACAAGCCCTGAGGGATGGGTCATATTACTCAAACGTCAATCTACCCGAAAGAACAGGGGCGGAAACACCAACACCAGCTGGACAAGCACAGTCATGACCGGTGGAGCCAGCCCCTCAGTCAAGCGTCGGGCCGATCTCAACCTCCTCATCATCGAACTCCTCAACCTGGAAAACTCTGGCTATCCTTCCTCTCGTCCCTGTGGCCGCAGCTGTAGCCCAAAAAGATATAAGATGCATAATGTGAGACAGGTTACCAGAGATAGTATTACATTTAGCACGAAAATAAAAATTATTTCTGTCAAGCCATAACACCCAAGTTGTTGCCGCAATTGCGATGTACCACGCATCCTTCATATCATGGCGAATCGTTGCAAATTTGGGACCTATCCACAAGTCTTCATATACTAAGGGGTAGACGCCTGTTCCTAAGGCTCGAAGAACCTCGATCATGGTTGCCTTACTTCTGGGGCAGTGGATGAAGAGGTGATTTAGATCTTCCATATGAAGATCGCAAAAACCACAGTTGGTCTCCACCTGTGGTTGTCTCTTGGCGAGATTTTGCCTCGTAAGAATGGCATCATTAAGCACTAGCCATAAGAATACTCTGACTTTAAGGGAAGTTTTCGCCTTCCACAACACCTGTGCCCAGCTGGGTCTGCATCCTCGGAAATGGATCCTATGGTACAGAGATCTTACCGAAAACACCCCCTTGCTCTCGAGTCCCCATCGCTTCTGGTCGGGACCTAGAGTACACCTGGTGCCAGCCCGATTAATGAGAGCTTGCATATCAAGCAATTGCTGTTGTAAAAACGGGGTGAGCGTTCCTCGGATCGCCGGATTCCATCCTCCCCTTCTCCAACCTTCGGCCACAGACTGATTCGGACGGCTCGTCCTCTCGAACAGCTCTGGGAACAATTCTTTCAGGGTGTGGGACCCACACCACCTATCCCACCAAAATCTGGTGGACCGGCCATTGCCAATAATTGACGAAACAGCCGAGTTGAAAGGGCCGCTAGCTTTGGCAATTCCTTTCCAGAATCGCGAGACTTTAGCCCCTACTCGGAAGCCAAGGCTTCTTGTGCCCTTTCCCCTGAGATAAGGTTGAATGAAGTCCTGCCAACCTTCCCCACTGTTGTGGAACACCTTCCACCACCACTTCCCCAGCAGAGCAAGGTTCATATCTCTGAGATCTAGGATACCAAGTCCTCCATGCTTCTTCTTCATGCAGGCTATGCTCCATTTGATAAGGTGGTAACCCCCTTTATCCGAGTCTGCTCCCTTCCACAGGAAACGTTTACGAATTCGATCAATCCTCTGGATCACCCACCTCGGGAGCTCGAAGTAAGACATGTAGTAGATTGGCAGGTTAGATAATACTGAGTTAATGAGTACCACTCTGCCCCCTAGGGACAACGATTTACCTTTCCATCCCGACAGTCTGCTCTCTACCCTGTCAATGATAGGCAACCAGTCTGCTTTCGCTAATTTTCCTGGTCTGAGCGGTAGTCCCAGATATTTGATAGGAAAGCCGGTCGTCGTACAATTCAAGATATTTGCGTGTTCCCCTGCTTCAGCCTCAGAAATGGAGATTGGAGTCAGCGCACTCTTGTTAAAATTAATCCTAAGGCCTGACCAGGCCTCGAAACAGTATAGGGTCCCTTTAAAGCAGGCAGTTTCTCGCCTAGATCCGTTACCAAAGAGAATGGTATCATCAGCATACTGAAGGATCGTACACCCTTTAGTTGATGCGGAACAGGCCACAGGCGTGATCCAGCCTTTATCCTGGCAATTCACCAGCATCACCCTCAACACATCCGCTACGATAGTAAACAAAAGCAGAGAAAGCGGGTCCCCTTGTCTGAGGCCCTTCCGACATGAGAACGGCACTCCTGACCGACCATTCACTGCTATGGCCGTTTTGCTCGACTGCAAGCACTGTCTGATCCAGCAGATCCATCTATTCCCGAAGCCCCTGCCCCTGAGGGCTTCCAGCAAGCACTCCCAATCGACCGAGTCATAGGCTTTCTCGAAGTCTAGCTTAATCAAAAAGCTCTTAGAATTGGTCGTGTGACAGCGGTGGATAACTTGTTCTGTCGTTGCCACACAGTCTAGGATATTCCTGCCCTTAATGGAGCCTGATTGGGTTTTGTCGATGAGGTTGTCCATGATGCCCCCAAGGCGGATAGTAAGAATTTTGGTAAGAATCTTCGCCGAGCAATTAATGAGGCTGATTGGTCTAAAATCTCCCACTTTGGATGCCCCTTCTTGTTTGGGAATCAGGACCACATCTGCAAAGTTGAACATCCCCAGTCTGAGTTTATGGTTATAAAAGTCTTCCAGAAGAGCCATATAGTCATCTTTAATTTCGTCCCAGAAAATCTGGAAGAACATCATTGGGAAGCCGTCTGGCCCGGGCGATTTATCCGCTCCCATATGACTGATGGCCTTCTTCACTTCCTTCTCTGCAAATGGAGACTCCAGACAAGAAAGTGACGGCGACGACTCACTTTGGTAAGAGTGCCAGAAGTCGTTCTTGAGGGGGACCCGGAAGTCATTCTGCTTCCCCAAAAGCTCCTTATAGTGCCCTTGGAAGGCTGAGGATATCAGATGTTCATCTTGAACCGTCCCCGACGTAGTGTCTAGGGATAAGATAAGATTAGACCTGCGTCTAGCACTTGCCACTCTGTGGAAGAAAGCAGAGTTCGCGTCTCCCTCTTTGAGCCACGAAATTCGAGATCTTTGCTGCCACTTAATTTCTTCCATTTTATAGAGATTGGCAATGTTATCTCGGAGCTCAAGGAGTCTATTTCTCTCCTCCTGTGTTAGGTCTCTCGTTTCCTCCACCCTTTCCAATTCATCAATTTCTTCCAACATGGAATCTTTGGCGCGCCAGATGGCCGAGAACCTAGAGCGGTTCCATCTACGCAGCCGCTTTCTTAATCTGCGAATTTTTTCACACCATCTAGCAGCTGCATCAGTGCCCGACACCGGGAGCGCCCAATTTTCCATCACCAAGTGATGGAACCCCTGAATCTCCAGCCAGGCCTTCTCAAAACGGAATTTCCTCTGGCATTTCTCTCCCCAAATCCCAATGTCAAGAAGGATTGGGGAATGATCTGACGTAGGCCTGGGGATCGATCTAGCCGTTGCAAGTGGGAATTTAGATTCCCATTCCAAAGATACAAGAATCCGGTCCAATTTAGCCATAATTGGATTGGCTTGCATATTAGACCACGTAAATAATCTATCATTAATAGGGATGTCAATCAATTCCAGCTCCGAGATCACCCTATTGAACTCTGCTCTGTGTCTGTCGCTGGAACCTCTACCCTTGTGTTCGAACGCAAATCGGGTAATATTGAAATCCCCACCAACGATCCACGCCCCCGGCCACCGGAGTCGGATACGGGCTAGTTCTTGCCAGAAGGCCTCACGTTGTGAAGCAACGTTCGGTCCATAGACAACAGTGATAGTTTGCACAAACTTATCCGTTCGACGTTCAAGTCGGACAGACAGAGAGAAATTACCATGAAAGACTTCAGAACAATCGAGCAGGTCTGAGTTGAAGCCAATGGCAATTCCCCCTGATGCCCCTGCGGACGGGTGTATGACCCATTCCTTGATTCTATTCCCTCCTACCCTCTTAAACTTGGTCCCGTGACTAAGTTTGGTTTCCTGAAGTCCCACAACGTCCACCTTAGACTTTGTGAGAACATCTCTAACCATACCTCTTTTACCTTTATCCCCCAACCCCCGAACATTCCAGAACAGTGTATTCATTGGGGAACTATGTCCGAGGCAACAGTAGGAGGGGGATTCGGGCGAGGTTCGCCCACAGAGATCATACTCCCCCTGGAGTTGGATCCAAGATCCACTAAATCACTATGATTAGCCCTAACAGATTCCCAACCCCTCATTTTATTAAGAAGAAACGCATTGTGTTCTTTATCACAAACTTCCAAACCACAGGTAGAGGCTAATAGAAAAATTTCAGCATCTGACATGAAATTTAAAATATTAGCGAGAAAAGTTTTAGTACCTCCATTGACGTGTTTAGCCGCTTTGGATGCCGTAGCTCTCTCCAAAAAGTCATCCAAGGACTCCGCATGAGCCCTCTTGGGTGAGCGAAGCACTCTAAACCCCAATGACCGCTGAGACGGCCCATCGCTCTCTCTAGGAGCCGACTCTGGAATAGTGGAAATAACCATCTCGGGTGAAATTTCCCTCTGAGTGTTAGCAATGAACTCAAGATCCTCAGATTCATCGTCCGTGAACGAGAATTCTTCATCAAGGTTAAGCCGCCCTTCTAAGTCCTCCTCGCTATCTGTGAGTTGTAACACCCTCTGTGGACTCGACATTCTCATAGCGGACTCCTCATTGAGCCCGCAGCTTGGAGATTCATTAATAGCAGCAATGTCTCCCAAAGTGGACCCCTCTGTGGGCCCACTCCCCAAAATAGCTTGTCTAACACCGCTCGGGACTCTGAAGTTGTCTGACCCAAACATAATAATCGACTCTATGGAACCCTCATTGGGCCTAATAGACCCAATACCGGGCCCAATGTTGGACCCCTATAACAGACCAATCGAAGCAGCATAAGAATTCCCCAACCCGCGGTGCACCTTAACGCCAGCCTCGAACCCAACAATGCCAGTCTCTTCACAGCTGTCGAGCGGGACAGCTGGCAGCGCCCCATTGGGGACCACTGCGGTGCAGACAGTAGGCTTCAAAAACGAAGCCTCTTCACAGCTGTCGAGCGGGACAGCTGGCAGCGCCCCGTTGGAGCATACTGCGGTGCAGATAGCAGGCGGCAATAACGATGCGTTTTTGGAGCTATCCAGTTTAAGTGCATCTTTAGAAACCATTGCAAAAGGCGACTGTTCTTCATCCTCTTCATCTCCAAAAACGCTCGTCCCCTGCTCTCCAACGCCTCTGCCATCTTTTCCCAAATCACCCCTTCCAATAGCAGCTTCCCCCCACCTACTCCCTCTGTGTGCAGCATGAGCGCCAGAGCTCCCTCTCTCTTGGGTTTGGTGAGCTCTTGCGCGCTGCTTTAGCCAGTGGTCGCTCTGGCTCCTGACTCAACTGCTCCTCAGATTTTTCTTTTGCTTTAACCGGCGCATGCCACAGCTTTTCGACCCACTCTTTGGTCGAGAGCTTCCTAACTTCTGTCTCCTTCCCCAAACCTGTCGCCAAGCCATTTTGGGGAGCAAACCCAACCCCTTTCCTCTGACCTCCTGCAGAACCCACCAAAACAGTATTGTCGCTTGGAGCCACCGTTCGATCCAGCGTGTTGAGAGTCCCACACGACTTTTGACCGTTGGGTTGGACGGGACGGTCCCTTCGGCGATACTCCCTGTACGACGGTTCAGGAACAGGCCCCTGGCTCCCCTGAGATGTTGCCGCCATGGAAATTTCTTTGTGAGATCCCTCAGAGGCTTTGCCGTCGGTGAAGGGAGGTTGAGCTTGCGGTAGCTTCAGTGGATCTGGGATGGTGGGTGCTTGGCTGTAGGATCCCTTGCAACGGCCTTGTCGCAGTTCATTGGCGTCCCTCCCCGCCTCCGCCGTCTCAGATCCCTCCCTAGACCGCCCTTGAAGCGCCTCCGCCCTTCTGGCCGCCTCAATCACTTCTCGGTGGGCCCTCTCGATCTCGTGGGAGCCATCAATTGTGAGATCCCATACTGGCGCTGCCAGTTGTTTGTAAGTCCTCCCATCTCTGAGGGAAGAGTGGGGTGCAGGGGCGGAGATAGGTGGATGCACAACCTCCTCGTCGGCGCATTTGTCCAAGACAAATCGAATCAAATAGGAGTCCTCATAAGAGAATACCTTTGCAAACCTCGGCATCAAGGTTATGTCCCTACTCCTTAACAACACCCTCGCCGAAACAATCTCCGATCTTCGAATAGTCTTCTCATCAAGTTCTTCAATAGTTCTGAATTCGGACACCATCTCCTGCAAAGATTCTTTCTTCCAGAAATGAAGAGGAACGTTATGTATCCAAACCCAATATCTAGAACCTTGGGGTTTTTCCGCACCAAAGCTCGGCGACCAAGCCTCAAAGTGAAGCTTGAAGTGCCCAAAGTCGAAGGCCATGGCCCCGGTGACCTCTAGCAATTTCTGAGTGGACGGAAAGGAGACCAGAAACCTGAGGGGGCACATTCTTTTGACGACCCAATCGCGGTGAGCCTTCATCGGCCATTTCTCGTTCAGCGCTTTGAGAACGTGGGCCTCTGACGGTCTCCCCGCCGTCACACGAGCCACCGCACACCATAGCTTGAGCCAGTGTTCCTCTGCTTTAATGGTCTGGAGGCTGCTCGCCAGCTTGATAGTAGCCGGTGAGTCCGGAGAACGGCCCCTATAAACCCTCCTGGCTGCATCGTCAATGGAGGCTGCCGCATTGGTGCAACTGTAGGATAGGTGCCCCCATTTCAAGCACCGTAGGCATCGCACATCCTTGGTACATTCCGTGCGGAAGTGGCCCAATTCACCACAATTAAAACACGGTAATGGCTTTCGCTTACCCCTTCTTTTGGATTTTTTGAGAGATATTGGAGATGTCGGAGGGGACTGTGAGCTTCTTTTTCTCTTGTGAACCACTTCCTGCCACTGCGCCTCTGAGTCCCCAACTGGCGGTAGACAATTGGACCCCCGAGAAGCCTCATTTGGTCCCCTTCTGTGGGCCCACATGTTGCTTACTTTAGAGGGTTCGGTGGTCGGCCGCCTTGGCGGCAGAGGATCGGGATTGTGAGGTGGGGGGGGATGACTTGGCTGGTGATGTGAGCGGTGTGACATAGTTGAGGTCTCTGAATGTCGATGGTGGGATAGGTTGGTCGTATCAAAAGGCCCTGGGGGAGATGTGGAATGCCTTGGTTGTTTAGTGTATCTGCTGTGGTTCCTGTTGCTCCTCTCCCTGTCAAATTCTTTACTGTTTCGGTCATTGTATGATTGATGGTCCACCCTGCTGACTCGTTCAATGGTGGGACGCCGGCTCGAAGATGGAGAACCCCTCCGCCTTGAATGGCTGGTAGGGGGACCCCTTCTTTGGGCCCTCCCTTCCAAAAGACACGCGCCATTAGAGCGATGATGAACGGTGCCCTTTCCCTCTCGCCGTGGACGCGCATCTCGATGTGCCCGCGGAGGGGAAGGAGCCAATCTGAGCTCGGCGGATACCCCCTCCGGCAACACTAGAGGCTTAGGGTTTTTCTGGGATAGATTTTGGGTTTGGTTATCGTTTTGTTTTTGATGACTTGAGGAATCCAAAGCTTTTGACGGAGAAGTAGCAACGGAAACCACAAGGGGGAGTGGTGGCACAGGGGGGGGAGGGCCAGATGAGGTGGGGCGGCCCCTCTCTACGGGGTCGCAACCACTCATCTCCCTTTCAGAAAGCAGATACATGGCAGATAGAGGATGACTGGGCTATCTAAGTAAGCAAAGGACTGCACTAAGGTTGCTGATGTAGAACATTAGGTTTGGAAGAAGAAGAAGGTGGGGAAAAGGAAAGGGACTGGGAATAGCAGGACGATCAGAGAGGGGGGGGGGGGGTTAGTGGCCGGAGAAGAAAGCTGGTGTTGTGGTCGGAGCTGTCTCAGTTAGGAAGAGTTGGTAGGAGCTCATTTTTCTCTTTTTTGTCATAGATACATTATATTGTTGTTGGGCCATCTGAGACTACGGTTAGTAATAATGAGCAGCGGCAAGTTGCGAATAGCGAGCCCACAGAGGGGTCTACTATGGAAGCTCCCCCAAGATTGCAACTACGGAATACGCAGATAGCGATGAGGACATGGAAGGGCGCTTAAATTTAGACGAGGAGTTCTCATTTACGAATGAGGAGTCAGAGGATCTTGAATATGTGGCGGACACACAGAGAGACATCTCTCCAGAGATGGTCTGATCCACCTTTCCAGAGTCAGTGACTGGCTATAGTTCTGGAACGTCAAGTAGGGCAGTTGGATTCAGGGTACAGCGGACACCTAAGAGGTCTCATGTGGAGTCCCTGGATGACTATCTGGAGGTAGCTGCAGCAGCCAAAGCTACAAAGTTCGATGACGGAAGTACGAGAAGTTTTTTAGCGTCTATTTTAAATTTCATGTCAGATTCTGATATTTTTATCCTAGCTCAAACCTGTGGCTTAGAGGTATGTGACATAGAACGTAATGCTTTATTGCTCAATAAAATAAGGGGTTGGGAAACTGAACGGGCTACGGCTAGCTATCAGAAAGACCTGGGATCCTGCTCTGGGTTAACGAAAGTCTTCGAGGAAGACACCCGTTCCACACCCACGATTAACCTACAAACCGTTCCCCAATGAATAAACTATTCTGGAACGTTAGGGGGTTGGGGGGTAGGGGGAAGAGAGATATGGTTAGGGACGTCATTATGAACTCCAAGGCAGAGGTGGTAGGGTTACAGGAGACCAAGCTCGCCCACGGGTTTAAACTCAAAAGAGTAGGGGGCAACAGAATCAAGGAATGAGTACTACGACCATCCTCAGAAGCTTCGGGGGGGGATTTCTATTGGGTTCAATCCGGATATTTTCACTTGTTTTGAGGAATACAGTGGAACGTACTTCCTGACTATCCGACTGAGGTGACGATCGGACAATTGGGTGCATACGAAAACTGTCGTTTATGGGCCGAATGTAGCCACAGATCGAGATGCTTTTTGGCAAGAGCTTATCAATATTCAACAAAGATGGTCGGGAACTTGGATCGTTGGGGGAGATTTCAATATTACTAGATTTGCTTTCGAGCACCGGGGCAGAGGCACGAGCGACAGACACTGAGAAGACTTCAATAGGGTGATCACGGAGCTAGAGCTGATCGATATCCCAATCAATGACAAACTTTTTACCTGGTCAAACATGCAAGCGTCCTCGATTATGGCCAAATTGGACAGGATACTAGTATCGATGGATTGGGAGGCTAAATTTCCGTTGGCAACCGCTAAATCTATTCCTAGACCTACGTCGGATCATACCCCGGTCCTACTTGATGCTAGGGTACACGGAGTTCAAAGACCAAGGAAGTTCAGATTTAAAAAGACGTGGCTAGAAATCCAGGGATTTTTACCACATGGTGATGGAAAACTGAGCACTCCCAACTACTGGATCGGACGCTGCGATCCGATGGTATGAAAAAATCCGCAGATTGTGAAAGAGGCTACATAGATGGAACCGATCTAGATTCTCAACTATCTGGCGTACAAAAGACTCCTTTTTGGAAGGAATTGATGAGCTAAAGAGATTGGAGGAAACGAGAGTCCTGTCACAAGATGAAAGAAACAGGCTTCTAGAATTCAGAGAAAATATTGCCAATCTTTATAAGTTGGAGGAGATCAAATGGCAACAAAGGTCGAGGATTTCGTCGCTCAAAGAAGGAGACGCGAATACGGCTTTCTTCCACCGAGTGGCAAGCGCAAGACGTAGATTCAATCTAATCCTGTCAATACAAACGGAAATGGGAACGTCCCAGGACGAAAATGTGATTTCCAAAACCTTTCAAAATCACTACAGAGGCCTCTTTGGAAAGAAGAATGACTTCAGGATCCCACTTAGGGACGATTTCTGGCAGGACTGCCAGAACGAGTCAGCTCATTCACTGTCCACATTGGAAGCACCCTTTTCGGAATCGGAAGTAGAAAAGGCCATCAATCAAATGGGAGCAGACAAGTCGCCTAGGCCAGACGGCTTCCCAATGATGTTTTTCCAAGTTTTTTGGGAAGAAATAAAAGGGGACATTATGGCTTTGATGGATGAATTCTTCCATAACAACCTCAGATTGGGCATGTTCAACTTTGCGGAAGTAGTTCTAATACCTAAATGGGTGGAGTCTATGCGGGTGGGGGATTTTAGACCGATTAGCCTCATAAACTGCTCGGTTAAGATCATCACAAAGGTCCTGGCCATCCGCCTGGGAAGCATAATGGACAGTTTAATTAGCAACACCCAGACTGATTTCATCAAGGGCAGATGTATCCTGGACTATGTGGCCACCGCAGAACAAATTATCCACCACTGCCATATGGGCCATGATATGGCTAAAAATGGGGTTAAATCGAAACCGTCCAGATTGGGCGCGAATCTTCAAGCTCGGGGGTAAAACGGTAATTTCACATACAAATGGATCCAGAGCGGGTATTGGATCTCCTTCTCACAGATCCAATAACCCACAAACGGATCCACTCCTATTGGGTACGGGTCCCGACCCGAGGCGAACCCAGACCAACAAGAGACAAATCAGGGTCACTGATTTGACCAAATCAACGGGCCTGATTTACTCTCACCGGGAATCAGGGGTTAGTTTCCTAAATAGACTGTGAGGATTTTACTCCTGGCAGTTACACAGGGAATCAAGTCCCTAATCACTCCCCTGGCGACTATAAATACCTCCCCTCTACCACTGTGACCAGGTAATCACTATTTTTCCACCTTAAGCTTTTTTCTTAATCACCACTGATTATTGACAAGAGCGTCGGAGGGTGCATCGCCGGAATCAACCCCGGTGTATCGCACTTCCTTGCAGGTTGCGGCAGGAATCAAAAGGCTTGGATCCGCTGTTCAGGTTTTTCTCGAATTCACAAATCTCATCTATTTACCCCCACACCGAAATCAGCGGTAACAGGCCAGTCTAAGAATTTCCTCCTCAAACTGGACTTTGAGAAAGCATATGACTCCGTCGACTGGGATTGCCTTCTAGAAGCTCTCAGAGGGAGAGGCTTCGGGGTTAAATGAATTAGGTGGATCAAGCAATGTTTATACACTAGTAAAACGGTAATCTCGGTTAATGGGCTGCTGGGTCTACCGTTTTCTTGCAAGAAGGGACTCCGACAGGAAGACCCGTTGTCACCTCTTCTATTCACTATCGTAGCGGATGTACTGAGGGGCATGCTAGATAACTATCGGAGAAAAGGTTGGATAAAACCCGTGGCTAGCAGCACCTCTAACCAAGGATGCACGATTCTTCAGTATGCTGATGACACCCTACTCTTTGGCAACGAGAACAGGTCAGAAACAGTCTGCTTTAAAGAGGCCCTCTACTGTTTTGAAGTCTGGTCAGGTCTCATGATCAATTTCCACAAGAGTGCTTTGATTCCAATTGCACTTCCGATGTACAAGCACAGGACCATGCTACCATACTAAACTGTATGACAGATGAGTTTCCAATCAAATATTTAGGGCTCCCGCTCAGACCAGGGAAGCTTACTAAGACGGACTGGCTACCTATCATAGACAGGGTGGAGGACAGATTGTCAGGATGGAAAGGAAAATCGCTTTCCCTCGGGGGCAGAGTGGTACTTATCAACTCGATGTTGTCTAATCTGCCCATTTACTACATGTCATTTTTTGAGCTACCTAAATGGGTTATCCAAAGAATCGACTGAATCCGAAAGTGATTTCTCTGGAAAGGGGCGGACTCGAATAGGGGGTGATACTACCTGATCAAGTGGGGTATTGCATGCATGAAGAAGAAACATGGAGGGCTATCATCGACTTAAGAGATATGAACCTTGCCCTATCGGGAAAATGGTGGTGGAATATCTTCCACCACAGCGGGGAAGGATGGCAGGATTTCATTCAACCATACCTTCGGTGGAAAGGTACGAGAAATTTAGGCTTCCGGATAGGGTCTAGAGTTTCTCGCTTCTGAAAAGGGATTACCAAAGCAAGCGGGCCTTTCAACTCAGCAGTTACATCATCTATTGGTAATGGACGGTCCACCAGATTCTGGTGGGACAAATGGTGTGGTGCATATATCCTTAAAGAGACTTTCCCAGACTTGTATGAGAAAACGACTCGTCCAAATGTATCTATGGCCGAGACATGGAAGAGGAGCAATTGGAAACCGTCTTTTCGAGGACCTCTTAACCCAGGGTTACATCAGCGACTGAATGAACTGCAAACGCACATTACACGGAACCGGACGATGTGTGCTCAAGGCCCAGATCAGATGCGCTGGGGACTAGAGACCAACGGAGCTTTCACTGTTAGGTCTCTGTATCATCGCATCCATTATCGAGGATGTAAACCCGGCTGGGCACATGTGTTATGGAAAGCCAAAACACCCCTTAAAGTCAGGGTCTTCCTTTAGTTAGTGCTCAATAATGCAATCCTCACCAGAGAGAACCTTGCCAAAAGACAACCTCAGATAGCGATCAACTGTGGATTCTATAACTTACATCTGGAGAATCTGAATCACCTTTTCATTTACTGCCAAAGGAGTAAGGCAACTATGGTAGAGGTATTACGGGCCTTAGGGACATGTGACTATCCCTGCGAATACGAGGATTTGTGGGTTGGTCCCAAATTTGCCTCGGTCGCCACGAGATGAAGGATGCTTGGTACATAGCAATTGCGGCAACTATTTGGGTGTTATGGCTAGACAGAAATAATTTCTTTCGTGCTTCTTGTAATAGTATTTCTGGTAACTTTACTCATATCATATATCTTATTTTCTTTTGGACAACAACTGCTGCCACAGGAGCATGAGGTAGGATTACTAGAATCTTCCAGGTGGAAGAATTTAATGATGAGGAGGTCGAGTTTGGACCGACACTGGACTGAGGAGTAGGCGCCCCTCATACTCACATAGAACAGGATACAATTGGATTTCCACAGTCCGCAGCTACCTCTACCTTATATTTTGTTTCAATCTATTGTACTTTTGGCTGTACTTTTGTGTGTGTGGTTAGACCCACCCTCCGGGATATTGTTAGGGAATTATGTTTTATTTTCAGCACCTTACTTTTGTATTTCTCCCGGTACGCCGGGTTTATTTTATTAATCTCTTATTAATGAAACAGGGTGGCGTTATCCCACCTTTAACCTCAAAAAAAAAAAAAAAAAAAAAAAAGATACCTCACAATGCGCATATTTAACAGACATATATATATATCATGACTCATGAGTACTGCCTACTTGAAAGATTTATTTGATATATAAAAACAAAGCTGGGCTATATCCCTCAGCAAGCTTAAAGCAGGCTAGTGAAAAACAACTCATTATTAACCATAAAATATTAACTCTGCCGCATATATGTTTTTGGTTGTAGCCATACATCCTTCTATAAGGTAGGAGGTATCCATATGTAGCCGTGGGTTTGCACGTATCCAGCTCTGGCGAGCAATTCATCAGCTTGCTCAGGGCCTCGGCTGCCAGGCTTGTATGGAAGAGGCTTTACATCACCCTCATCGATTCTGTGAAGCAAAGGCGTGAAGATCTCCCAGGCCGCCTTTAATTCATCTCTGCGGACAAAATGTTGCTGATCTCCTCTTATTCTGCAAGAAAGGATATTGATGCTTAGTTTACTATGCTGAAGTTAACAGAACTCACTCTTGATTCAAGAAGTTAACAGAACTCTCCTCTTATTCTGCAAGAAAGGATATTGATGCTTAGTTTACTATGCTGAAGTTAACAGAACTCACTCTTGATTCAAGAAGTTAACAGAACTCACTCTTGATTCAAGCTTAATCGTTACCCCTAAATCCATGCTTAAATGATATGCAAATGCATGGTTTCACACTTCGAAGTACATAACATGGTTGTAGACTTGTAGTGGTATCTATAACTTTCGAACAAGAAGATGACAGTGAAGACAAAGGATAGTTTGTTTCTATTTTCTTTTAAGGCTCAAAAATAGTTTGTTTCTATTATAAAAGATAAACTAACTTCTTCAATTAAAAACCTTAAAAGCGAAGGCCCCGTAGGACAAACACCAAAGGCCATAAAGGAAAAGAATATGTGATGATGGAAGCTGCATTCTAGAAACTTGAAATACAGCAAGTTCAATACAATAAGAAAAATGGCAGTCCGCACACTAATTGGACATAATAGTACAGGATAGAAGCTATAAGTTATCCCTTTAAAAAGATAACTAAAGACATGTTCCAAGTAATTATGGAAGCACTTATAAATTTTTCAGAAGCAATTTCCAGCACTGATAACTAAACACACGTTCAAAGTAAATATATTTCAGTTCAGTTATTTTAATACGTTCATATTTATTTCTTACAATGTTATTACCTTTAATTTGGTAAAATTATAATCATCAAAGAAAAACAAACCTTGTTATGAATATGAACTAATGCACCTTAGTTACTATTTTGAAGATAGTTTTCCAGAAGAGGCTAGCTTTTATACGTATTCATTAATATTATTTTCAAAATATATTTTTCGATGTTTACTATACAATGTGAAATGGAAATTGAACTTAAGAGATGAGAGCATACGTGTCCAATATTAGGCGTTCATAAGCCTCAGGAATTTTGATGTCTTGGTATCGTAGTCCATAAGATAAATCTAGCTCACTTTGTATAGTATCCATTTCCAATCCAGGTTTCTTGACCTGCACAAAAGATTGTCAGTTACAAGGAGTTTACAACTGGTAGCAATTACATTCATGAATCTGAAACAAATATTTCCTAAATCGTTTAGCATATTTCATAAATCCCACATGAGAGTTGTTCGTATACTCTCTGAAATATTTCTAGTACCTTAAGGAAGTATTTATGTGCCTAATTCTTTACCCAAACTCAATTCAAACCTTTTAACCTTTAATTTTTAAATTATATTTACTCTATTTTATCAACTATCCATGTCCAATGATATTTAAAGCAGAAATATTATTTCATCTAGTTTCTAAAAACACCATCTGCTGTAATATAAAAAAATACTAACTACATAGTTTCATTCTAACAAAAAGTGTATCAATTTACTATTCTAAATTTGATGTAAAGCCTTTAGTCTAACCCTAATATTAATGTATCTTACTTTTTATATTAAAAAATATTATGAACTTACTAATCACTTTATACATGTGACTAAATGGCATCATTTACACTTAAACCAAATGCATATTTCAGTTTGCAATGAGTAGAGAAAGTGTCCAAAAATACAGGTAATGTGCTCGCAAAATGTGTTAGATTTAAAAATATGTATAACTTTGAGGAAATGTTTGCAAAGTGCAAAACAAATTTCCTCACGTGTCCATGCTTGTTTGACAAATATCAAACAATTACAGCTTCACAATTTCCTGCTACATAATGATTCAGTCCTAGGATGCATCATTATCTTGTTAAGAAGTTTTAAAAAGGAGTCATAGTTGGTGAAGCACTCACTGTCAGTTTCATGTACATGGCCTCTGAAGGTTGCAGGCGTATAACAAATTCATTTCTGCCTTGCTTTTTGCCTGTGACAAGTAAGAACCACAAAGGAATTGTTAGCTCTAAGTAAGATTTCAGAGAAGTCTTTTTATTGGTGAGCACAGCAAATTAAGATAATGATTTGATTGTACAAAGCAGTAGGTGTACCATATGTGAACCATCATGATCAGATTTATAAATATTTTCAAATAACAAAAATAGCAGTCATATACTCCCTCCGTTCCAAAATGTAAGTCGTTTAAGATATTCACACTCTTGTTAAGAAACACCTTAAAAACACCTAGATTACTGTATTAAGAAATTAATACCCGGCTTAATTGAACCTATTACTTAACTTATTAATAGTATACTTACGAAACTGCTCTCTAATTTGATTATTATGTTTATTTTTCTAAAATTAAACTCTCAAGGATAGAATTGGTAGTTTGGTTTAAAAATTAAAAATTAAACTCTCATGGGTAGAGTGTAATGACATCGTGTTAGAAAGCGTAAATGACCAGGGCCGGCCATGGCCTAGGACGGGCTGGGCGACCGCCCAGGGACCAATTCAGATGAGGGCCACAAAAATTTATAAGTATAATGGGTTTGTAACATTATAACTAATTAATATTTGAACTAGGAATGCAAAAGGTCTCCTAGCTCAGTTGGTTAGAGCAACTGTAGTCATTCCCTATATTTCCAAAATTTAGAAAAAATAGTGCTGCAGTCGTTCCCTATATTTGAAAATTTTGAGTCTTGAGGAACAGTGGTCTTCTATATTTGAAAGGTGAATAAGAATTTCCAAAATATAGCAATCGAAAGATGATTTAGCGTCCATCCAAAAAATTCACATTTATTTGTTTGAACGCAAGATGATTTAGCGTTCGTTCAACATATCTTTTACTTTTTATATTCCTACTTACTAATTAATTGTTATTTAATTTTTTGCCTTTTTAATTCATGTTTGTTAATTAATGGTTTTCGATTTTCGATTTTTACTTTTTAAATTCATGTTTGCTAATTAATGGTTCAATAAGTGTTCATAGCTATTTACAACATTCTGCAACAAGGGTTAAATTAAATTAGCAGAAATTTCAGATGATTCTAAAGTAAGTTGGAATGCTGAGAAATAAGCATAAGGTGAATTTTTAAGTTTTGATTTTATTTTAAGTTTGGTTATTTGACATGAAATTTTGTACAAGATAAACTAAGTGAATAAAAAATTGAAGAATGAAGACAATGTTCTAAAAGTCGCTAGACAGTAGTCGGGCGGCCGATGGGGCCTAGCGCCTAGACCTTGTAAGCAGGGCTTAGGCGGTTTTATTTATTTATTTGAATATTTATTAATTTATCAATCTTTTGGTTTTGTTTCGTTGTTGCCCATTCTTACACATTATTGCTATCCCTTCCTACTCTTGAATTTTCTCCTTACAATTGCAGGAAAGCTTTACAAAGTCGAATCAATGTATTATTGTATCGGTGAACATGAAAAATATTCATCCAAGATTACAGCTCCTCTTAAGGACTGCTAATGCATCAACACTGCTCGCATGGGAATAGGAATATAAGAATATTAGTCTCTGTCAGCTTCGACAAACTATAGTTTGAATGTTTGATAGCCAAAATTTTTAAAGATAGCATATAATATAAGTATAAATGTACAATTGAATTAGTGTTATTGACATTGTCAGTCTGAATTGAAAAAAATGCACTGTTTACTAGCAATCTTTGTCATTAGGAAAATATATTAATTTAAAGAAAATTTATAAAGATGTGCACTTATGGTGGAAGGTACACTTATAATTTAAACACAATGACTTTAACATCCTCAGAATAATGAATAATATGCTACTCTGCTTAACAGATCCAGTATACAATAAGAGAAAACATACACACAAAAAGGTGATTACCATTTGTAATTTAAACATAATCACTTTAAAATCCTCAATGGATAGTGTGTTATTCTGCTTAACAAATCTGGTATATACAATAAGAGAAAAAAACTCATAAAAAAGGTGATTATCATTTGTAATTTAAACATAATCACTTTAACATCCTCAGAATAATGGATAGTCTACTACTCTGCTTAGCATATCATGGATATACAGTAAGAGAAAACTAAAAAAACAATTAGTTAAAAATGTGGTTTGGGTCCTAAGCAATCTAAACCGGCTATACCCACCTAGACCCGCTTAAACCCGCCTAGACCCATAACTTGATTTTCTAAAATGCCTAGGCCCTAGGCGAGTCGTTGGGAGGGCGCCTAGCGCCTAGGCGGGCGCCTAGAACGATTTTTAGAACAATGAATGAAGATATGCTTCTTGATGTTGTAATTAAAAACTTGGAAGGGTTGGTTTCATTTTTTGATTGAAGCTAAAGAAATTGCATCTGAAATGGAAATCGTGATCTAATTTCCTATAAAACATGGGGCTTTTAGAACGAGACATTTTGATGAGATTCCTTATACGCATAGTAGGAGTGGCAACGCAAAGCTCCCAGCCATCCAGAAATGGGATAGAGCACAACAATCTGCTTAAGAAAATTTTACAACTGATTATTTTCTTGTTTTAGTTGATATGGCACTTTCTCAATTGAAGAGTATATTTGAACAAATGCAAATTGTTGAATCTATATTTAGCTTCTTGTTTGATACATCACAGGTAGTTTCATTGAATGATGATGAAATATAAATTGTTGTATGCAACTTGAAATTGCTTTGAAACATGGTGAGATGTCTGATATTGATACGAATTATTTACTGCTTCCTTTGTTGAAGGGTAAATAATCTTAAAATTGCAAATATTGCAAGAAATGCTACCAAGTGAAGCACATGAAACAGATAAACCATGGCATTCCATTAAAATTATGAAGTTTGCAACAACAAAAAAAATTGTTTCTAAATATTTTTGTTGCTTATAGAATTTTATTGACTATACCTGTGACTAAGAAATATGTGGAAAGAAACTTTGCAAAATTAAAATTATTAAAATCTTATTTGCGAACAACTATGACTCAAGATAGGTTAAATGGATTAACAATTCTAAGTATTGAAAAGAATATGTTGAAAAATAGTGAGGTTGAATATATATTGATGATTTTGCTTCTAAAAATGCAAGAAGAAATTATTTTAGATGAGATGTGATTAATTTGATTTGATTTTTTTTTTGTAGGTGCAAGAATTGTTGTCGCTATGCTTAATGAAAAATATGAAGTGTTTAGTGTCATAAAGCAAAACATGGTAATCTTTATTTTTCGGGGTATTGGTTTTATGTCCCCCGCCGTTATATCATATTTTGTTATATCATATTTTATTAATATATACAAAAATACAGGTGTGTCTATAAAGGGCACAATTTTATTTTTCGCCCCGGGTTTTAAATACCTAAGGACCGGCCCTGTAAATGACTTACATTTTGGAACAACAAAAAAAAATTTAAACAACTTACTAGAGGGAACAGAGGGAGTAATATTTTAATCTACAATGGTGTTACTATAATATATTCTTTATGAAGACCTTGATTAGCTTCTACTGAAGAGCTTATGTTAATTGAAATGTAAAATTATAACATTTCAAGATTTCAGAACCTGTTCAGTAAATATGTAAGCGACTAGTATTTCATTAATTAATTAAAATATACAAACTCTATATTATTGGAAAAGGTTAGCAAGCTGTACTTCTAAAGATATTTCCTGGGACATCCTTGAACTGAACTCGGATTTCTGCCTTCCTTGAATTCAGAGCTTTTCCTGCCTTCATTATAAAAGGGACTCCTGCAGTAGTTATGGAGGAATTAGTTTAAATAATACAATGCACCAATATTAGGTTTTATATATGAAAACGAACCTTCCCATCTTTCATTGTGTATATGAAGAACAACAGTAGCAAAAGTTGGGGTATTGGAATTGTCCGGAACTGTTGGGTCATCTTTGTAGCCCTCATATTGACCAAGAACAACATCTTCTTGTTCTATTGGAAGAACCGATTGAAGAACCTAATGTATTTGAGACAAATAATTATGGAAGGAACTTTGTAGTCACATAGACCAATATTCAGATTGAGGGCAAGGGCCCTAGAAGCCTAGTGGCCTCTTCGCTAGTAAGCAAGAGTGGGTTCCAACCTCTGCTTGCACAAGTCCCAAATTATGGGATGTGAGTGTGTGTGAGTGCGGTGTGCGTGTGTGGCTATGGCCTTGTTCAAAACAGAACAACGACACAAATCAGGGTGATGACAAAGTAAAAAAACTGAGCTCCAAAAGCAAATGAACTGAACCTTGACTTTCTCGTCGCGAATGTGCTCAGGGTTGAGAGAAACAGGTTTCTCCATGGCAACCAAGCAAAGAACCTGCAGCAGTATAGAGGAAATTAGGAGTAAACTTTCTGCTTATAGTGCCGGTAGAAATACTCCTTCATAGAAACGTGCACAGAAGTAGATAAGGTGATCAAACAATTCTTTACTAGAAGGCTAAGAACATTAGAAAGTAGTACAGCCGATTATCAAAGTTCTTTTCACTAAAAGTTTGCTAAAAGTTACAGTGCATGAAGCTCCCAGTTTTTCAAATTTATGTGATAATCAAGATATCTTCATAAATATAATGACCTGGCTATAGCTTCATAAATGTAATAAAATTTATGACTTAAATTGGTCTCATATGGAACACTACCACTTAAATAGTAATAAGTAGTGAACGATAAACAGATAACTATGTTGTTTTAAGCATATCGATGAGCGTTAAAGAAACCGAATGCATGTCTAGAGGCTACAGCTATAATATACTGAAATAGAAATTTTCTTTATATAACTAAAATTACTCTACAATATGCAGTACCTGCAACAGGTGATTTTGAATAATATCACGAATGATTCTGCAACAAAGAAAAATGTTTCCATGTTAATTCTGCAAGAAGTAAATTTTGTAGATGCACTAACTATGAATATTTATGACACTGTATTTAGAAAACTTATAAAATGTAACAAAGAGAAAATGAAGGATTCTTCAGTCTGTTAAAATGACTTTGCAAGAAAATCTGAAAGTTGAAAGGAAATTTTAATGATTAACATAAAAGCATTATTCTCAAGATTGATTCTCCACTGTCAAACTCAGACTCTGGATTTAAGGATATTGAAAGTCGAATGATTCCAAAGTTCTCTACTTCTTTATATATAAAGATGACAAAGTTGAAAAGAATCAATATATAAGTACTTATAAATAGTACAGTTTTCTTTTGTTAAATGTAATAATTATAATGCAAGGAAAACTCTTGAGCACAGAATTATTTGATTTGATCTAATCTGTTAGAATTAGGGATGGAAAAAAATACTTTATTGATTGATTATTGATTGAATAAACTGAGTACAATATGTCTCCGATATATAAGAGAGAAGGAAAGACTAAACCAATACATTATTCGATATGGGACTAAAACAATCTCTCTCATAATATAATCTAATCTAATATCTAACACCCCCACTCAAACTCAGTTTGGTTCTGTTAGAGATTCTGAGAGATAATATCAATAGAAATTAAGGTTAATATCCTAAACTAAGGTGCTTGAGATATTTACCCTAGATATCAAAATTGGATTACCTAGACTACTATCACAAGCCAGTATTTATAGGATAAATACTGGTTTGGGTACTGGGTTCTCAACCCACTCAACCCGCATTCCGATATCCATACAATTAGTACGTATAACACACGTGTTACCCATAGAATAATATTACACATAATATTATTCATATAGTGAGAATATACCTATATATCCAACAGGTTCAAACAATATGAGTTTGAAATATTGACGATGATCATGTAGCAGGGACGACAAACTGTGATGCAGGAATGACGCTTAAGTAGATGATGCAAGGAAGTCGCTCGATGGCGCATGTGTTGGGATCCCACCCCGGACTTGAGAATAGTAGTAGAGGAAGGAAGTAGTGTTGGAAAGAAGTAGTGGTGGCGCACTGTTGGGATCTCCATATCCCGAACTGTGGCGGGATCTCCATATCCCGAATGTTGGGAACTGACTCCCGAACTGAGAAGTAGTAGTAGTGGTGGAAGAAAGTAGTGGTGGAAGAAAGTAGTGGTGGCACACTGTTGGGATCTCCATATCCTGAACTGTGGCGAGATCTTCACATCCCGAACTGTTGGGATCTCACCCCCGAACTGAGAAGTAAAAGAAGAAGAATGTTGGAATCTCAGCCCTGACTTGAGAATTGTTCCTGATGGGATCTCACCCCTGGCTTGAGAATTATCCCTAAACTGAGAACTGGATGCAAAAGATGGTGGACATCGACAAAATGTGAGGGAGACGAGAATTGTGATGATGTTGACATCTCCCCCTCTCAAACTCAGTGTGAGTTTGTTGATGAAGACTGTAGAAGCTGAATGACCTGCAAGATTTTTTTTTTTTGAAAAAACAGAAAACAGGTTTTGGGTTTCGGGTTTCGGTTTTGTAGATTTGGGTATAAGTTAAACGGGTCGAGTTTGAAGTGGGATAGTGCGAAGATGAGAAAGAAACAGAGGCGGCTAGGGTTTTGTTGAAGGCAATCGGGGCAGTGAGGTTCGGGTGGAAGGCTAGGGTTTCGACGAGGCTTTCAACGGTGGATATGGGTAGGCGACGGCGGGAATTGAGGCATTTGGGTTTTGAGGCGGCAACTGGAGTTGGGTCAGATTAGAGGCGGCTAGATTTTGGAATTCGGGTTGAGAGTTAGGTTTTCGGGTGCCATGCAGGAAGAGGAAGGGAAGGCGTCGGTGTTGTTGCAGTTTGAAGGGTTTGGATTTGGGAAAAAGGAGCAGTCAAGGAGGCAGTGGGCGATGGTGGTTGTTGGCGAAGCAGTGGATGGCGATGGAGGGTGTTACCGAAGGTGGGAGATAGGGTTTCGAGAGGCAGTTGTTGGCGATGGTGGTTGTTGGGTTTCGGAAAATTTTGCAAATGATGGGTTACGGCGATTTTGGGTGTTGCTGAAGTTGGTAGTTGCCGGAGTCTGTGTTGTCGTTGTTGAGAAGGTTGTTGACGATTGCAGTTTGGGTTGTGGGGTCGCCGGAGTTGGTAAAAGGAGGATGCCGCCGGAGAAGTTGGGTTCTTTGGGATTGGGTGTTCGGGATTGACGACGGAGTTGGGTTGAGAGGTTGCCGGAGTTGGAGTTGATGGTGTTGATGGATTGTTGTTGTTGATGGCAGCTAGGATTTTGGTAAAGGTAGTTGATGACGGCTAGGATTTTTTGATCTTATTGTTTGATGACGGCTAGGATTTTGGATACTTGATCAGGAGAGATGTTGGGAGGTGGAAATGAAGACGAAAATCACTCCACCTCAATAACGAGGACAAGATTAGCATATGTCTTATAGGAGTACAAGCTTTGGTACCATGTTAGAATTAGGAATGAGAAGAAATACTTTATTGATTGATTATTGATTGAATAAACTGAGTACAATATGTCTCTTATATATAGGACAGAAGGAAAGACTAACCAATACATTATTCGATTTGGAACTAAAACAATCTCTCTCATAATATAATCTAATATAATATCTAACATATTCAAATGCCTAATCTTCCCTCGTTGGACAAGTAATGAAACCAAAAAGAACCATGCGGAAAACATATTCTTTGCATGTGCTCTCTCTACAAACAAACTCCAGAGCACTGAGTGTTATTGTAAATTCAAAAGAACCTTTTTGACTAGAAAAGATTTCCCTCAGTTAAGCAACCTGAAAATTCGCAAAATTATTACTACATCTAATCCTATCAGAATTAGATACTTGAATCATGAATGGGTAAGTGGTAGCCACTGACTGGGTTCCAAAGGCGACTTGCAAATAGATCGAGGTTTAACCCTAAATGACATGCATGGGAATGGTGAAAAGTACACGATATCACAAGCATTCTGGATAGGTTACAAAGAGGTACTAATTTCTTTTTTCTTTTCTTGCAGTTGTTTTAAAGATATAGATCAGCAACATACCCATACTCATCAAAATATCCTCCACGCCCATCAGTTCCAAAATCCTCCCTGAAAACAATCTATAGTAGAGAGCTTGATCACAACTTGCTCAAATATAAGTAGTAAAAGATCAGCAAAGAAATGAGAAGCAGATATGAACACAAATGCCAAACTAATAAGCCATACTTCCATCCTGTCATGAAACCTATAACTTCCACACTTCAGTAGCAAGCTCAAACCAGCCCAAGACTGACTTAAATATTTAATGACTTGATACTTTTAATCAACGTACTTGCTAAAGCTCTTAATTGTTTCTCCAATAGTTAAAATATGAACAATGCTAATATTCTACACTTTTGAAATCATTTAAATACCATCAGATAAAACCGCAGTAGGACTGGACAGCTACACTCTGTTAATTTTAAATGTACTTACAGAGATCAAGGCAGTAAACTATAATCCAGTGATTACGACAACACTGATGTAGCAATCAAGGAAATATCACATCGGTCGCGAAAATTCTAATGGGCTAAAATTACTAAAACTGAATGTGAAACTCTTATAGAAAGGACAGACTTTATATACACAATCAACATCCGCTATGCATCTTTATCCTAACAAATTCACGAACAACACAAAAGCTTTACCTGTATGTTGTCGATGTTATCACGATTCCAAAGTGGTAAGAAAAAGCGATTTGCAAAACGAAGTACCAACTGGAAATTTAAAAAAGAATGGAACAAATGATCATTAGAGTTTAACAAAGAAAAGAAAAGAAAAGAAGTGCACGCTGATTCTACATGCTTAAATTACCAAGTTTTGCACCAACTCCTTCCCCAGGTAGTGATCTATTCTATAAAGTTGTCGCTCATCAAATAGCTCTCCAAGCTGAGCACTAAGTTCTTCAGCAGATTGTAAGTCCTTTCCAAAGGGCTTTTCAACAACAATCCGTGTCCAACCAGTAAGATGAGCTGTAAAAGAATAGAAATGACAACAATCTTGGTTTCAGTGGAACTAGAAAATGTGTAACATTTAGTTGCAGAAATATAATTTGAACAAAAAAAATATATGATTAATAACCCATAATAGTTCAAAAAAAAAATTTTAAAGTATCAATAACACGAAGATTGGATCTTATACGGATTCAAGAGCATCACTGTCCGAAACATTCCCAATCTGAGCTTTACGGTATCACATAATTTATCTAATTTCATTAATTTTATCAGTTGCAAATTTATTTGAAATCTCTTCACCGAAATTAGGACAGAGTAGAGATGAAGAGTGAAGATGGCATGCAAAACTAGGGAGAACTTTTGTAAAACTATTGATAACATGAATTTCTCTACTTGCATGCTATAACTAAATGTCGCTTAGCACAAAATACAATAATGCATGCTTCTCTGAAAAAATTATGGCTTCTGAAACTTCCTGTATAGTTTGAGAAATAAACTATTCCTGTCTATTGAGTAGTTAACGAGACTTTCAAATGAAGTCAGTCTGTGAATGACCAGGCTCATTAAGTTCTTTTCCCCAACCTCTACTAATTGTCACGAAATTTGGCTTGATGCCTTTCTACTTTGTTATTTCTTCTATATATAAGGATTACAACATTTACAGGTAATTACTTACCATTAAGGAGAACTAATCAATTCTTGATTTGTCTAGCCTATTCTAGGAAAATAATTACAATTAAGGCAACAGATTAAGTCCTGATTTGATTCCTCATTCAAAGGAAAGCAAATTAGATGCATTTCCTGATTTGATTGCTAATTCAAAGGAAAGCAAATTAGATGTCTTTCCTGATTTGATTGCTAATTCAAAGGAAAGCAAATTAAGGAATTCCTTATTCACATCCTGAGCAAATCAGGAAAGCAAATTAGATGTCTTTCCTGATTTGATTGCTAATTCAAAGGAAAGCAAATTAAGGAATTCCTGATTCACATCCTGATTTAATTCCTGATTCACATCCCCCCTCAAATTGATGCGGTTGGTCAAGGAGCATCAATTTGCTAACAAGAAACTGATGGCGCGGACGAGGAACAGCTTTGGTCAAAATATCTGCAACCTGAAACTGAGTATTGATGTGAGGGATGGATATAATATGGTCATCATAGACTTCACGAATAGAATGGCAATCGACTTCAATATGCTTAGTACGCTCATGGAAAACCGGATTTGCAACAATCTGAATGGCACTTGTATTGTCAGCATAGAGAGACGTTGGCTTTGTTTGAGGAAATCCAAGTTCAGCTAAAAGACCACGAAGCCAAATTATTTCCGAACATGCATTAGACATAGCACGATACTCCGATTCAGTAGAGGATTTAGAAGCTCTTGCTTGCTTCTTACTTTTCCATGAGATTAACGAAGAACCAAGAAACATGCACCATCCGGTGACAGATCGCCGAGTATCAGGGCACCCGGCCCAATCAGCATCACTATATGCAATCAATTGAGGAGATGTCCCAATGGAAAAGAAGAGACCCCGTTGAGAAGTGCCTTTCAAGTAGCGAATTATATGACGAACCGCTGCCAAATGAAGATGACGAGGAGAGTGCATGAACTGACTTACTTGCTGAACAGCAAATGATATATCAGGCCGGGTAATGGTTAAATAATTAAGACTACCCACGAGCTGCCGATACAATAAAGGATCTGTCAACAGGTCACCCTCATCCCGGTGGTATTTAACATTAACCTCAAGAGGAGTATCCACCGGATTAGCTGATTGCAGGCCAGCCATAGAAATAAGGTCTGTGGCATACTTATGCTGATGGAGAAATATACCCTTGGAGGTAGACTGAACCTCAAGGCCAAGGAAATAATGCAAGTTACCAAGGTCTTTCATATGAAACGAGGCTTGTAATTGCTGTTTAAGTTCCTGGATGGATGCCTGATCAGATCCAGTAATGACCATATCATCAACATAAAGAAGAAGCAGAACAATGCCTGTAGATGTGTAGTGAATGAACAAGGAGGAATCATATTGACTCTGAGTAAAGGAGAACCCAGTAGAGTGGAACGAAATTTATCATACCATGCCCTAGGCGCCTGTTTCAAACCATATAAGGAGCGTTTGAGCTTGCACACACCCTTAGATGAAGAGAATAGGCCCTGCGGAGGAGTCATATATATATCTTCAGTCAGTTCACCATGAAGAAATGCATTCTTCACGTCCATTTGATAAAGAGACCACCCATTAGAAGCAGCTAAAGAGAGAACAGTTCTGACAGTTGTCATTTTGGCAACGGGTGCAAATGTCTCATCATAATCAATGCCATATTCCTGCTTGTTTCCTAAGGCAACCAATCTAGCCTTGTAACGATTGAGGGACCTATCAGAATTCAGTTTCACAGAATACACCCATTTGCAGCCTATGGGTTTGATATCAGGAGGGCAAGAGACAATGTCCCAAGTGAAATTCTCTTGAAGGGCCTGAAGTTCCTCATTCATTGCTTTTATCCAGCGTACATCCTTAACAGCCTGTGAGTAACAAGTGGGAATACATGTGCTAGAGAGAGAGGCAGTCAGAGAAGTATGTGAGGAATCATACTGGTCTGGTGAATATCTATCAGGTGCTCGAGACGTTCTACTAGAACGTCGTGGTGCAACCGGTAAAGGATCAGGTGGTGGATCAGCGTCGGAAGGGGCAGTGGGAACATGCCTGCTACGTTGTCTGACATATGTGATGCCTGGTTTGAAACGTTCTATGGATTGAGAGAGGCTAGAAAATTTGGGAAGAATAGCAATATCATTCAAAGTAGGAGAAATGCAAGGGAACATAAATTGATTATCAAAAAATGTCACATTCCTAGAAATGCGAAAGCGATGGTTAGAAACATCATAACACACAAAACCCTTATGAGAATGACTGTACCCCATAAAAGCACATTGAACCGACTGTGCTCCAAGCTTATGCCTTTCAAGCGGAGGTAGATGAACAAAACATACACAACCAAAAGTATGTAAAGCACTATAATCAGGCTGAGTTTTAAAAAGACGAAAGAAAGGGGAATCAAGATCAATAACCGTAGAAGGAATGCGATTGATCAAGAAGACAGCTGTGGATAGAGCCTCCACCCAAAATCTGGATGGGACTGAAGCTTGGAGAAGTAAGGTGCGCGTCACATCAAGCAAGTGACGATTCTTGCGTTCGGCCATCCCATTTTGTTGTGGGGTATTGGGACAAGATCGTTGAGACAAGATACCTTTTTGTTGTAGGTACTCCTGAAACTCACGAGACATGTATTCACCACCAGAATCAGAGCGAAGGATTTTAACAATGGCTTGGAACTGAGTTTCAACATATGTCAGAAATTTTTTAAACATAGAAAACACTTCAGATTTAGAGCGAAGAAAGTATATCCAAGTAAAACGACTGTAATCATCGATAAATGTGACAAAATATTTATAATGAGCATGAGAAGCTACAGGAGACATTCCCCAAACATCACTATGAATCATTTCAAAACAAGTGGAAGCACGATGAGCACCTGACGGAAAAGAAAGTGTTTTACTTTTAGCCAATTTGCAAACAGAACATGAAACAGGGGCAGTAGAAATAACATGTTTATTACCCAACAAACCAGTTTTAAATAAATGAGACAAAACAACAGCGTTTGGATGGCCCAATTTTCTATGCCAAACCTCATAGGAATTTAAAGCATTATTGCAAGCAAGAGATAAATGACTGGAAACAAACTGGAGTGGAAACATTCTTCCCACTTTAGGCCCCTTCGCGATCACCTTCCCCGACACCTGCTCCTGTACAAGACAACCAGCCCGAGATAAATTAACATTACAATTGTTTTCCACCAATTGTCCAACAGACAGTAAATTGGAAGCAAGTCCAGGAGATACAAGCACATTCCGAAAATCAGAGTTTATGTCACCAATATTAGTGATAGATAGGGTATTACCATCAGCAATTTGAATTTTCTGATTACCATGATAAGAATGTAGATTGTGCAAATATTCAGAGGAACCCGTCATGTGATTGGATGCACCAGAATCAAGAAACCATGGACGAGTAACATTAAAGGACTTACCTCGAATCCCCAAGGCTGAAAGGGCTGAAAGTACCATTTGTTGAATCATTTCAGGCTGTAGAGCACCACCATCAGATGCACCAGTGGTGGAAGGACCAGTTGCGGAGCTGGTTGTGGCATGGAATGCATGTACTGGACGTTGTGTTGGTCGTCGGGGACGCGTGGGACAGTCGGAGATGATATGACCCTGCTGCTTGCAGTAATTGCAAAGCTTCTTTGTACAATTACGAGTAATATGTCCAAATTGTTTGCAAGAAAAGCATTGGACCTGTCCCATATCACGACCTTTACCCCTATTTTGAGCAGCATATGCAACCGTCACAGGTTCGGAAAGGGCAGCATCATGAGACATGGTTCCTTGGGTAAGTAAGCGTTGCTCTTCCCGGAGAAGTTCACCAACACAAGTATCCAAAGAAGGAACAGGACTCCTATTCAGCAAAGCACCTCTGACAGCCTCAAACTCTGGGCAAAGTTTCATGAGAAATTGATCTTGCATACTGGTGTTGTAAACCTCTTGGACAGCCAAGCATGAAGATACGGGAACAGCAGCACATAAAATGGCAGAGTGTTCTGTCCACAGATTCAGAAAACCAGAATAATACTCCTGAATAGACAAATTACCTTGTTTGTAATTGGCTATCTCAAGCTCCAACTGAAAACGCTTAGCCGTATTATCCTGATTGTAAATACGCTTCAAATATTCCCACATTTCTTTGGCAGTTGTGAAATAGCGCAAATTATTGATCATCTGAGGATCAATAGAACTGAGAATCCAAGAAATAATCTGAGCATCTTTCACTTCCCACGCATCTAAGGCAGATTTCTCTCCCGGCGCTTTAGAGAGCCCATCCAAGTGACCTGATAATCCCTTCCCTTTGACATACATCTTGAACTGGAATTCCCAAGCAGCATAATTCTTACCGGTGAAACGGACACAGAAATTGTCCTTCTCTGGAGTTGTCATGATGGCAGAAGGAACAACAAGCAACACAGACCAGAAACGAAGGGCCCAGAATACGTGAACCAGGAGCAGCGAAGAGTACCAAGGCAAGAGCGACCAAGGAAGGTGCTGAAGGATTCACAGGTGTGAACGAAAACTTGAAGGAATCACAGCTCTGATACCATGTCACGAAATTTGGCTTGATGCCTTTCTACTTTGTTATTTCTTCTATATATAAGGATTACAATATTTACAGGTAATTACTTACCATTAAGGAGAACTAATCAATTCTTGATTTGTCTAGCCTATTCTAGGAAAATAATTACAATTAAGGCAACAGATTAAGTCCTGATTTGATTCCTTATTCAAAGGAAAGCAAATTAGATGCATTTCCTGATTTGATTGCTAATTCAAAGGAAAGCAAATTAGATGTCTTTCCTGATTTGATTGCTAATTCAAAGGAAAGCAAATTAAGGAATTCCTTATTCACATCCTGAGCAAATCAGGAAAGCAAATTAGATGTCTTTCCTGATTTGATTGCTAATTCAAAGGAAAGCAAATTAAGGAATTCCTGATTCACATCCTGATTTAATTCCTGATTCACACTAATAACGTAGGAACTTTTCATTGAACAAAAAATGATGCCACGTCGCTAATCTCTAATATTATAATGGGAGAGTTGGAGTTGTAATGTTGTCAACGTACAAAACCCGTGTGTTGCACGTGCAACTCCAACTCTCCCATTAATTACAACAAAAACAAACAAATTGAAAAAAAAATCCACCTATTTAAAATGTGCAATGCACGACAATTTTAAAATATTTTTTTAACACTAAACATACACATATGTTGCACATACAACTCAAATTCTACTTATAAACGTGTAAAAATTGTAGCTTTTTCTTCAAAATATTTTTACCAATTACGTGCAACGCACGTCCAACTTCAAAACTATTTTTTTACACGTAATCACACGTGCTAAAACGTGCATCGCACGTGAAAAATACTAGTTTCTTCCTAAAGCCTCCACAATAGTCAACTTATGATTAATCAAACAGATCAATTATTTGTTTGCAGCTAACTAAAGCATGAAATATCACAAGCACACATATCTGAAAACAAATCGCATATCTGACAGGTCTCACTTGAAATAATCAAATTCTATGTAACGTAACGAACAATTTTGGAAAGCAGATAGCTCATATATCACAATAGTATATATAAGCATAGAAAGAAAGCTTACACTGGTTCATGCAGTAACTTTTGATCATTTTGCAGACAGAAGGATAAACAGATGGAGGCAACGCAAGGTAAAAAAGTCTACGAGAGGTCCCTGCTCGACTATTTTTTGATATCTCATGTTCAGAGATTTCCTTATCTAATGACATGAAACCATCTGCATTATCATATGAACCACTAACATATTTGATCTGTAAATTGAAATTGAGATGTCAGGAATCATACTTGCATATTTTAAAAAGAGTTAAAATGACTGAAAATGAGATATATGACTTGCCAGCCGCAAAAACTTCTCCACGGCTTCAGAATGCTCAAGTGAAGCTGTTCCTTGGATAAGATATCTGTGCGGTGAACAATATTTATGAGCAAACCAATCATAATAGCTGTGAGTAACAGTAGAAGAATGATTCAAGTATAAGGTGATATTGATTAGGATTGTTGTATCGTAAACACACAATTTGTATACGAGGAATTTTTCTAGCACTACAGATAATCTTATTGAACCTTCTGATTTGGTGTATTTTTAGCTTGACACTGGCCAAGATACATATACATGGATTGTGAGTATTGTATTGGATTCTGACCTACCTGATCCGATATACTCTCAGTTTTTCTGATTGAAACAGATCCCATGGATGCAAGAGAAGTTTGGCTGGACCATGAATATGTTGACTTTGTTGGGGTTTGTGGATCCAAATACACGATAATGGGTTGAAGAAGACAGACAAGAAGAAGAGTCGAAGTGGGAGCAAACAAGTCAAGTGCAGTCAGGGAGAGTTGCGGTCGACCGCACCCCCAACCGACTATGTACAGGTAGTGCACGGTCGACCGCGCAGTCGACCGTCTCGCTCTCTATTGCAACCCTGTACACTTGAAGGAATGACCGGTCGATCGCGCAGTCGACCGATCCACTCTCTGTTAGATCCTGTACAGTCGAAGGCATGAACCGTTCGACCGTCCATAGGTTGCGGTCGACCGTCGCGGTGCTGATTGACGAGCGGCTGAGATTAGAAGTTGTGAAAACCTATATATATTGTAATGTGTACGATTTTAGGGTGATGAGATAAAAAAGAAATCAGCCATCAGAGAGAGAGAGATAAAGAGAAACCTTACACCTTGGTGGTGAGTTCTTGAGAGATTTGTAAACTTGTTCTTTTTTAGTGGAAATCGCAAGAATACCTCTGCACAGGGAAGTAGCCATTGCATTTCGGTGAACCTCGAAAAAATATCGTGTTCTTGTATGTTGCTTTTGGTTGTTCTTTGTTCCCTTACTTTTGATTTTATTGTTTTTGCATCTCGTTTGTGAGTTATTCCGCAGTTAAAACTCAATAAGGTGGTATCAGAGCACCAGATTGGTAGCGTTGATTGAGATGGGAGGACAAGAGTAGAGTCAAGGAGTTCGATGGAACAGATTTCACAATGTGGAATATCCAAATGATTGCGTATCTCCGACAGAAAGATCTAAAAGATCCATTGTTTGGTTTGAAGCTAGAAGGAGCAGAGGTCGATCCGGTTGCATTGGCGGCTTAGAATAAATTAGATAAGAAAGTACTTGGACAGATCCAGTTGTCGCTGAGTAGGAAGTTGCTATTTCACATTGAGAAGGCAAAGACCGCAAAGGAGGCAATGGAGATCTTGACAGATATGTTTGAGAAACCAAATGCAGCGAACCAGATCCTACACCTAAAGAAGTTGGTCAACTTGAAGTTGTCGAAAAGGGGGGGTTCGGTTGCAGAGCACATCAACAATTTTTGTATGGTTTACGATCAAATGGAATCGTCGGGTTTAAAGTTTGAGGAAATGGCACAATCGTTGTTATTATCCAGTCTTTCTAATAGTTACAGCACAATAGAGCAGATAGTTAAAAGCACCATGACTGATACGATAACTCTAAAGAATGTTATAAGCAGCATCATGAATGAGGATGCAAGAAAGAAGAGACATGGAGAGACTTCGGTGTAATATCCTAGCAATGCCGCGCTGTCAGTTGATAACCATGGTAAAAGTAACAATAGAGAAAGGTCGCAAAGTAGGAATCACAGGTCCAAGTCAAGAACCGAACATCGCAAAGGTGTGTTGGTACTGCAAGAAGTCGAGGCATATGAGAGACCAATGCGAGGAGTCTAAGAAAGCACAAGCAGGGTGACAAGTAACCAATATGGTAAGTATTGAACCCCGTCTAGATGAATTGTGTTATCTGCTGAATTTAATATTATGCAAGATGATTGATGTATAGACTCAGGTGTTTCTTATCATTGTACACCCATGAGGAATGTTTTTGAGGATTACAGAGCAGGTGATTTTGGTGTAGTTTCAGTTGGCAATGAACAACAGTTGTAGGTAGAGGCACAGTGAGAGTGAAGGCTCGCAATGATGGGCAATTGGTCTTGAATGACACAAGACATAGTCCAAGTTTGAAGAAGAACTTAATCTCCACTAGCAAACTAGACAAAGAAAGATTCACAACTACTTTTGGGCATGGAGAATGGAAGGTGACTACAGGAAAGTGTGGTGACACGTTGTACTTACTCAGAGGAGGTGATTCAGGTGATATCATTGCTACAGCATCAGCAGGTAGTTCCTCTTCAATTCTATGGCATGTCAGGTTGGGGCACCTTGGTGAAAAGGGTGTCAAGCAACTTTGTTGTAGGGATCTTTTGCCAGGGTTTAAGGTTGAGATGGATTTCTGTGAGAACTGCGTGATGGGCAAATAGAAGACCGTTAGCTTTCAATTGAGTGGACGTGAGAAGAAGCTTAGAAAGCTAGAGTTGGTACATATATATGTATGGGGTCCAACTCAGGAATTCTCTTATGGTGGTAAGAAATACTTCGTTACATTCATTGATGATGCTACAAGGAAAGTTTGGATTCATGCAATTCGCAAAAAAATCAGAAGTGTCTGATGCATTCAAAGCTTGGAAGCCCAGAGTTAGAGAATGAGACGGGTTGCAAAGTGAAATCATTAGTCCGACAATTGAGGTGAGTACACAAGCAAAGAGTTTGTTGACTATCTAGCAAAGAAAAGTATCAAAGGAATCAGGACAGTTTCTAAGACTCTACAGAAGAATGGTGTAGCAGAAAGAATGAACCGCACGATACTCGAAAGGGCGAGATGCATGAGACTTCATGTGGATCTTCTAGTCCATCTTTGGGCTGCTACAGTGGATATATCAGTGTACTTGATTAATCGTTGCCCATCTAGTGCCCTTGATGGGACCATTCTGAAAGATCTATGGTCAGGTAAAACTGTCAATTATTTACATTTGAAAATTTTTGGTTGCATTGTATATTCGCTAATTGACAGGGAAGAAGGAAGAAACTGGATTCTAAATCAAGAAAGTGTATATTCATTGGCTACATTGGCGATCAGTTAGGTTAGACTTTGGGACTTTGTGGATAACAAGGTCATTCGCAGCAGGAATGTAGTATTCAATAAAGATGTCTTATACAAGGACAGACACAAAGGACAAGACAGTACAATCAGTTCAGAGTCAGATTGTGGTTCAGACGCAGATTCAGATTAAGATTTTGAAGGTGATCCTAGTGGTGGGGCCCTATAGTGCAGTAGTAGGTACAGGTACCACAGACAGCACAGAAGGCTCATGGTGAGCCTATTGGGAATGAACAGGTTATTCAAGACGAATAGGTACAACTAGAGTAGTTCGGGAAATCTGAATCGGTAGGTGAACCGGTACCCACAATGAGGAGATCGATACAAGAGAGAAGGCCAACCAAGATATTTGATCCATCAGTTAGTATTGTTCACGAGCATGTTCTGTAATCAGGAGAGCTAGAGACTCATGAAAAGGCTTTGAAGGATGAGGCTCGAATTCAATGGGAGTTAGCCATAAGAGACGAGATTGTAATATCCCACAAAATAGTATATGACTATTTTGCCTCGCAATCTGTGCGCAGTTGAGAATTGCACGCGATTGTGTATTTTCTGATAACAATTGATTTTTACTGAGAAATATTAGATTTATTGTCTACTTTATTTTATAATTTTGAAGGATTATTACGAGATAGTTTTAATGTATTTTGTATTGTTGAAGTAGAGATTTTGGATTTATTTGAAATATATTTCAACTTGAGGGGCTCATATGAAATTTTCCCTTACCTTATTTATTTTTCCTTTTATAAAACCTCCACCTTCTCCTTCCTTCTCCATACTTCTTTTCTCTCCCGTTTCCTTCCCAGCCGAAACCGAATGAAACCCATTCGGCTCCCCCTCTCCCCACCTCAAATCCCTTCCATTTCTCCACCGTTTCCAAATTAAATTTGGGGGTAGACTAATAGAAGGGTTCTCTACGTCGTGGCGGTGTCCGTTTTTCGAAAGGATTTCGGGAAGGTAAACCCTATTTTATTTTATTGTATAAAATTAAGTATTTTTCAATTCCTATTAAGTAGAAATTGGTAGTAGGGAGATTATGAGGGGTTGGGTATTATAGATACGAGAAATTAGCGAATTGATAGAGGATTTGCAAGTGTTAATAAATTAGAGTTTTGAGTTTGTAAAAGGGAATTATATATGTAAGAATTAGTCCTCGTATGGTAGTAGAAATTGTAGTAGGACTATTAGAAAAATTTTGGAGTGCTTTTAGTAATTGTTCGAAAATAAGAATCTTGTCGGTATTCGAATAATTACGTGCAAAGCACGTGTGCATCCTAGGCATTCAGTAGAATGCCTATGTAATATTGGAATTAGTATTATTATTTTCTTGTAACTGGCTTGGATTGCTTGAGCCTTGATTGCTTTGAATTTTGATGATAGGAAATACTGGCGACTTCGGATGCGTGGTGGTGCTTCGAGTCTTCGCGGGACAATTTGTGAGTATGATATCTTTTATTTTTACGCACATGGTGTGTTGTGAAAATTTTAATTTACGATTTGCTGTGTATTTCCGTTTTCGTATCTTAGTGTAGCACGAGTGTTTTGAGCTAAGAATTGTGTGGACACTCTTGTATGTGTCCACACTATAGGTTAAATTTTATAAATTATCGAGGTTGGTTGATACCTCAAAATAAATTGTGGAGTGCAGCTGGTCTGAAAGGACAGAGCTGAAGCCGATTGCTTTTGGACTGAAGTCTAAAAGGTCATAACCAATTGTATATGTATGATCTTGCTATGTAATTGTTTTCTATGGGCCGGATAAGGGCCAAGTGGGGTCACTAATAGAGAAATTAAAATAGGATAATTGGTAAGGACAGGCACTAGTTGGGCGTTGTACTCTCCTGTCAAGGGGACACGTGCGGCGTGGTCTCGACTGTTAATTTCTGAAATTTAGTGATAAGAACGGGATGCAGACGTAAGTCACAATTCCTGTCGGAACTTAGGAGAGGGACTCTTAAGTTTCCGTCTATGTTCTGGGTTATCAATACGAACAAGGAGCAAGAGTGTGACTCTAAGTCTCTGGGCGGAGTAGGGGTGGCCCTATCGATTCGCCTTATGTTCATGATAACTTTGGTAGGGGCAGGAGTGGAGAAGGACCATGATTCCGGCAGAGCTGATGATCACCGGCCTGACCGGGAGTGAAGAGGGACCACGATCCTGTCGGAGTGGAGAAGGACCATGATCTGAACGAACAGGGTAATCATTGCCGTTCAGAGTGGAGAAGGACCACGATCCGACTACAGGAGCGAAAATGGACCGCAGGTACTGCAGACTCTACCAGTCACTAGATGAATGTCAGAAACAGAAAAGAGTACAAGAGTAAGATGCATTGCGAGGGATTGAACCCTATTATTTGGAGAATACGAACTCGATTTGGGGAGTATGTAGTATGGAATGCATACGTTTCCAAATCAAGTTTGCATTAGGTTAAGAGCATGGTGTGCATGTGAGTTGTGCATTAGAATCTAGAACATGACATACACGAACACTAGGAAATCAGGATACACATTTATTTCCCATTCAAGCTGATTTGTAAGTGCGATAGTTGAACTGTATAATGAATGTGAAAGTGACGTATTGCGAGACATGATGATGTATGTTGTAAGAAATAAGTGAATGCGATGTTATGTGATATGAGATTGGGAAAGATGATAAGTCGTGAGTTCGTTTGGTTCTTACTCGTAAGTTTAATTTATTTACTTAGTTAATAAATTATACTCACACCAGAAATGGCTAACCCCTTAGTGTTTGGGGGTTAGGGAGTCCCTGGACTACCCTAGACCCCTACTGTTGCAGGTCCTCAGCAGTGCAGAGGTGAGGTGTAGATTCATGTTTATGTGGTATATATTATAAGTTATTTTCTAAAAACCTTACATCGTCTTCAAAGAAATTTATGGTTTTATTTGATATTCGTAATTATTGATATATTAACTCTGATGGCAGTAAAAGTGTTTTAAATTTCTGTACTATTTACTGTGTTGAGATGCATTTGAAGGCAAAGATTTTGGTTGTGTCACGGATGTCCGATGACGGGGATCCGGGGCGCTACAGAGATGAACTCCTTGAAACAGAATAAAACTTGGGAGTTGACCAAGTTACCTGCAGGGAAACAGGCTCTTATGAGCAAATAAATTTTTAGAGTCAAAGATGAGGCAGATGGCAGTAAGAGATACAAGGCGAGACTTATTGTAAAAGAATTCTCTCAAAGAGAAGGTGTTGATTACAGTGAGATCTTTGCACTAGTTGTGAAGATGGCTTCAGTCAGGGTTCTGCTTAATATTGTGGCAGTTGAAGACTTATACTTAGAGCAGTTAGATGTGAAAACAGCATTTCTCCATGGTGATGTCGAATAAGAGTTGTACATGGAACAACCCACAGGTTTTGAAGCTAAAGGAAGATATGGTGCGTCGACTAAAGAAGAGTCTTTATGGACTAAAACAAGCACCATGGCAATGGAACTTAAAGTTTGATTGCTTTATGAGAGGAAAAAGTTTTAATAGATGCGAACAGATTATTGTGTATGTTCGTAGATATTAGGACAATGATATAGTTACCTTGGCGTTGTATGTGGACGACATGTAGTTAGCAGGTTCATGTATGGAGAAGATCAAGAAAGTGAAGAAGATGCTAGCTTCAGAGTTTTCTATGAAGGACTTGGGTGAAGCAAAGCAAATCCTCAGCATGAAGATTAGTAGCGACAGGAAAAGCAAGAAGCTTTAGTTATCTCAAGCGGACTATGTAAAGAATGTGTTGAAAAGATTCAATATGGATGGCGCGAGGCCAGTCACTTGTCCCTTAGCAGATCACTTCAAGTTATCAATGGACTTGTGCCCTAAAACAGAGGCAGAGATAAGAGGAAATGACTGTTATTCCTTATGTCTCAGCCGTTGGGAGTTTAATGTATGCGATGGTGTCTACACGACCAGACATTGCACAAGTAGTGAGAGTTGTCAGCCGTTACATGAAGATTCCAGGTAAACTACATTTGGGATGCACTAAAGTGGATTCTTAGATATCTAGCAGATGCTTCAGATTTTTCTCTTTGTTTTGGGAGAGATTCCTTGCATATAATGGTTATGTGGATGCAGATTTTTTGGGTGATCGTGACAATTGCAGAAGTACTACAGGGTATATATTTACAATTGGAGGAACAGCTGTCAATTGGGCTTCACAGTTACAAAATGTTGTAGCTCAGTCAACCACGGAGTCAGAGCATATGGCACTTACAGAAGTAACGAAAGACATGTTGTGGATTTCGGAGTTTATGAAACAGTTGGACAGAGAGCAACCCAAAGGTGAGCTATGGTGTGACAATCAAAGTGCAGTTTTCTTGGCAAAAAACTTGGCATATCATTCTATGACTCGGCACATTCAAATGAAATATCATTTTATTAGAATGGCGGCTGAAAAGAAATGGTTGACGTTATCTAAGATTCTTGGCACTAAGAATCCGGCAGACATGCTCACAAAAGTAATGGATAGCAGAAAACATCAGTTCTGATATACTGCTATTAGATTGTCTCCAGGTTAATTGATGAGGAAACTCACAGAGGCACAGGCCTAGATTAGGCCAATGGAAGAATGAAGAACAGGTTAGAGACTTCGTGTATATGTCTCCAAGTGAAAGATTCTTGGGGTTTGTGGATCCAAATACACGATAATAGGGTTGAAAAAGACAGACGAGAAGAAGAGTCAAAGTGGGAGCAAACGGGTCAAGAGCAGTCTGAAGCTACAGGCAGAGTTGCGGTCGACCACAACCTCGACTGCACCCCTGACCGACTATGTATAGGCAGTCGGTTGACCGCGCAGTCAACCGTCTTGCTCTCTATTGCAACTCTGTACACTTGAAGGAATGACCGGTCGACCGCGCAGTCGACCAACCCACTCTCTCTTAGATCATATAGAGTCTAAGGCATGAACCGGTAGACCGTCCATCAGTTGCGGTCGATTGTCGCAGCGCTGATTGATGAGCGACTGAGATTAGAAGTTGTGAAAACCTATATATATTGTATTGTGTACGATTGTAGGGTGATGAGATAGAAAAAGAAAGGTCTATCAGCCATCAGAGAGAGAGGGAGATAGAGAGAAACCCTACACCTTGGTGATGAGTTCTTGAGAGATTTGTAAGCTTGTTCTTTATATTTCTAGTGGAAATCGCAGGAGTGCCTCTGCACGGAAAAGTAGCCATTGCATTGGGTGAATCTCGTAAAAATCTCGTGTGTTCTACTGTGTTGCTTTTGGTTGTTTTTTGTTCCCTTACTTTTGATTTTATTGTTCTTGCATCTCGTTCGTGAGTTATTCCGCAGTTAAAACTCAACAGGTTTTTGGTTGTTTGTTTCTGTTCTTCAGTTCCTCTATTGGGATGTTAGTTTGGATACTCTAGGTTACAAAGAGGATGTTTTGGGGTCAATCTCTCCTACTATCAAAGATTCCCGGCATCCTGATGTAGGTGATGATCTTAACACACCAGAGGGCAAAATGGTAACATTTGAAGGTATGAGATTTAGCATATGGCATGTAAAGATTCTTGAACTCTTCTTCATATTCTTTCTTATACTCCAGATAATCCCTTTTGCTGACAGAATTCAATTAGAAAGGTCCATCCTATGGCACATCCGTATACATGCATGGTCAAAAATGAATAGACTATTTGATTGACCACTTCCTAACTGATGAACATATAATTCTGCGACTAGAACACAACACTGGAATTTCCTATTATACATGGGTTCCAACTGGAATTTCCTATTATACATGGGTTCCAAGTCAAACAAGCCACTATTACCAAGTGTATACAACCTACAATGTTGCGCTAACGGTAGCTTCCATATCTTCAAAGCAAAAATAAGAATAGTAGGAGTAAACAAAATAGGCTGTTAATAGAACCCGAGATTCATTAAAAAATCACTAAACCAGTTGAAAGAGTTCTCACCCACGGATTCGTACTCTCAGTTCATTATCAGAGATTTTTGTTCGCGCATATCCAAAGATGTGAACTTCATTGGATTGCAGGAATCCCTATACATATGGCAACAAGGACAGAAGTGTTAATCAGCATATTTGCAATAACAGAAAAAACAAAACACTGAGCTATTTGACTAGCAATAATGGTGGTATATAAAAAAAAGTAATGAGGGTCATATAAAACAGGACCATCGCCAATTATTTACGATTTATCAGAAGGGAAAAAAAAAAGCATCAAGATTCACACCTTCTGACAGTAAATACTTTAATGTTTTTTTTGAGTTAAAAGGTGGAATAACACCACCCTGTTTCATTAATAAGAAATTAATAAACAACCCCGCAGAACCGGGAGAAAACAAAAGTGCAGTGCAGGAAATAAAACATAAACCCCCAACAGGACCCTGGGGGGTGGGTTTCATCGTCTAAACCACAAACAACAGGGAATAAAACATAGACCCCCAACAAAGCCCTGGGGGGTGGGTTACAACCTCTAATCCTCAATTAAAGCACAAAGAAAGAGACAACATAAGTAGACACAGAGAGTGCCAATGACGCAACTGGGATGTGGGACTGGTGCACTCCTCAGTCTAAAGTCGGCCCGAACTCTATCTCCTCATCGTCATATTCTTCCACCTGGAAGACCTGTGCAATCCTCCCTCTCGCTCCTGAAGCAGCAGCTGTAGCCCAAAAGGAAATCAGATGCATGATGAGAGTGAGATTACCAGAAATAGAATTACAAGAAGCACGGAAATAAAAATTGTTTCTATCTAGCCATAACACCCATGTGGTAGCCGCAATGGCAATGTACCATGCCTCCTTCATGTCGTGTCGTGTCTTTGCAAATCTAGGGCCAACCCATAGTTCCTCATACTCTCTTGGGTAGTCATTTGTACCTAAGGCTCTTAGAACTTCTGTCATGACGGCCTTGCTTCTTGTGCAGTGAATAAACAAGTGGTCCAGATCTTCCGTATGTGTGTTGCAGAACCCACAGTCAGTCGCAATGTGAGGTTGCCTCTTGGCTAGGTTCTCTCTGGTAAGGATAGCGTTGTTGAGCACAAGCCAGAGGAAGACTCTGACTTTAAGAGGTGTTTTTGCCTTCCATAACACCGCTGCCCAGCTGGGTCTGCATCCCCGATAGTGAATTCGGTGGTAAAGGGATCTAACCGAGAACCCTCCCTTCTTCTCAAGTCCCCAACGCAACTGGTCTGGGCCTTGTGCACACAACACCCCAGATTGGGTAATTCTCGTCTGTAGTTCCCGCAGTTGCTGGCGCAGCTCTGGTGAAAGCATACCTTGGAACGATGGTCTCCAAGTCCCTCGTTTCCAGGCATCTGCCACCGACATATTCGGTCGGTTCGTTTTTTCGTACAGCTCTGGGAAACTGTCCTTAAGAGCGAGTGGACCACACCATTTGTCCCACCAAAACCTGGTGGACCGTCCATTACCAATGATAGAAGTCACTGCTGAGTTGAACGGTCCACTGGCTTTTGTAATTCCTTTCCAGAAGCGGGAGGACTTAGGACCCACTCGGAAGCCTAAACTTCTCGTCCCTTTTCCTCGGAGGTTGGGTTGAATAAATTCTTGCCACCCTTCCCCACTGTGGTGAAACACTTTCCACCACCATTTGCCTAGGAGAGCCAGGTTCATATCTCTAAGGTCAATGATACCTAGCCCTCCGTGCCTCTTCTTCATGCAGGCGATATTCCATTTAATAAGATGGTAGCCTCCCTTATTTAAATCTGCCCCTTTCCAAAGAAATCTTTTTCGAATTCGGTCAATCCTTTGGATCACCCACTTTGGGAGTTCAAAAAACGACATGTAGTAAATGGGCAGGTTGGACAGCACTGAGTTGATGAGTACTACTCTTCCCCCGATTGAGAGCGCTTTGCCCTTCCATCCAGACAGTCTGTCTTCCACCCTGTCTATAATGGGCATCCAGTCAGCCTTAGAGAGTCTCCCTGGCTTGAGCGGGAGCCCTAAATATTTCACCGGGAACTCCTCCGTCGCGCAGTTTAGAATGGTGGCATGCTCCCGTGCTTCAGCTTCTGATAGGGAGATTGGGATCAACGCGCTCTTGTGGAAGTTAATCCTAAGACCTGACCAGGCCTCAAAACAGTAAAGGATCCCTTTAAAGCAGATTGTTTCAGATATAGAGCCATTTCCAAAGAGTAGGGTGTCATCAGCATACTGTAGGATCGAGCATCCTTGTTTAGTGGGGCTACTGGCCACAGGCTTAATCCACCCTTTTCTGTGACAGTTTTCCATCATTCCTCTAAGCACATCCGCAACAATAGTAAATAACAGTGGGGATAGCGGATCTCCCTGCCGGAGTCCCTTCTTGCACGGAAACGAAGGACCAGATCTTCCATTCACCGAGATTGCCGTTTTACTAGAATGCAAACATTGTTTGATCCATCTAATCCATTTGTCTCCGAAACCTCTCCCTCTGAGCGCCTCCAGCAAGCATTCCCAGTCTACGGAGTCATATGCTTTCTCAAAATCCAACTTAAGGAGGAAGTTCTTGGAGTTGCACTTGTGGCAGTGGTGGATAACTTGTTCAGCGGTGGCCACGCAGTCCAGAATACATCTGCCCTTAATAAAACCCGTCTGGGTCTTATTGATAAGGCTGTCCATCATATTACCCAAGCGGATCGCTAGGACCTTAGTGATGATTTTCGCCGAGCAGCTAATCAAGCTAATAGGTCTAAAATCCCCTACGCATTTGGATTCCTCACGTTTGGGGATCAACACCACTTCTGCAAAGTTGAACATTCCCAGTCTCAGACTGTTGTGGTAAAATTCATCCATTAGATCCATAAAGTCTCCTTTAATTTCTTCCCAGAGCACCTGGAAGAACATCATAGGGAAGCCATCTGGACCCGGCGATTTGTCTGCTCCCATCTGATTGACGGCTGATTTGACTTCTAATTCTGAGAAAGGTGCCTCCAAGGAGGACAAGTTTTGACCTGATGCATTCTGATATTCCCGCCAGTAGTTCTCGCTCAGAGGTACCCTATACTCATTCTTCTTCCCAAAGAGGTCCTTATAGAACCTCTGAAAGGTCGCTGAGATGACCTTTTCATCTTGTGCAGTACCAGAGTCTGTCTGAATTGACAGGATAAGATTGGATCTCCTTCTGGCGCTTGCAACCCGATGGAAGTAGGCCGTATTCGCGTCTCCCTCTTTAAGCCACGAAATCCTGGACCTTTGTTGCCATTTGATCTCTTCTAGTCTATAAAGATTGGCTATGTTATCACGGAGTTGTAATAGCCTGTTACGCTCATCCTGGGAGAGGACTCTGGACTCTTCAATCCTCTCTAGCTCATCAATACCTTCCAAAAAGGAATCCTTAGCCTGCCAGATAGTAGAGAACCTATATCTGTTCCATCTTGCAAGCCTCTTTCTCAACCTACGTATTTTTCCACACCAGCGAGATGCCGCGTCTCTGCCAGCTATAGGGAGCGCCCAGTTCTCCATAACCAAGTGATGAAATCCCCGAATTTCCAACCAAGCCTTTTCAAATCTAAATTTCCTAGGCCTGCGTTGTCCTCTAATTCCCGCATCGAGGAGGATTGGTGTGTGATCTGATGTAGGTTTAGGGATTGCTCTAGCCGACACTAGAGGAAATTTAGCTTTCCAATCCATGGAGACTAAGATCCTGTCCAACTTGGCCATAACCGGGGCCGCCTGCATATTAGACCAGGTAAAAAGTCTGTCATTGATTGGGATATCGATCAGTTCCAGTTTCGTGATCACTCTATTGAACTCCTCTCTGTGCCTGTCACTGGCGCCTCTCCCCTTGTGCTCAAAAGCAAATCTTGTGATGTTGAAGTCCCCACCTACAATCCAGGGCCCCGACCACCGTCGTCGAATGTCGACCAGTTCTTGCCAGAAGGCCTCCCGGTCCGTGGCCACATTCGGCCCGTAGACAACAGTAATCGTCTGAGTCCAATCATCGGAACGTCGTTTCAACCGGGCCGTCAAGGAGAACGATCCTTCGAGTACCTCTAAGCAGGAGAGGATATCCGAATTGAAGCCTATAGCAATCCCCCCTGAGGCGCCAACTGACGGTCGTAGCAGCCACTCCTTGATTCTACTACCTCCAACTCTTTTAAGTTTGAACCCGTGCTGCAGTTTGGTCTCCTGCAGCCCAACAACTTCCGCCTTGGAGTTGTTAATGATGTCCCTTACCATATCTCTCTTCCCCCTATCCCCCAACCCCCGAACATTCCAGAACAGTGTATTCATTGGGGGATATTGTCAGCAGAGATCGTTGGTGAGAGTGCGGGGCTGGCTACATCCTCATGAATGATAGTCGGCCCAGTACTCCCACAAGTAATGGAGCCTACAACCTCACAGACACTAGGCTTCGCTCTCTCAGATTCCCAACCCCGCATTTTGTTTAGCAGAAACGCGTTGCGTTCTCTATCACACACTTCCAAACCACAGGTAGCAGCTAATATAAAGACTTCAGAATCAGACATGAAATTTAAAATATTAGCAAGAAAAGTTTTTGTACCTCCATTGACGTGTTTTGCCGCTTTGGCGCTCGTCGCTCTCTCCAGAAAGTCATCCAAGGACTCTGCATGAGCCCTCTTCGGTGTGCGGAGAACTCTGCACCCAACTGTCCTCTGAGACGACCCAGAGCATCTTCTGGGGGCTGTATCTGGCAATGTGGATAAAACCATCTCTGGTGAGCGCCTCCCTTGGGTGTCTGCAACGAATTCAAGATCCTCAGAGTTCTCGTCTGTAAGAGTGAAGTCAACCTCCAGGTTCAACCGCTGTTCTGAGTCATCGTCACTAACTGCTAACTGAGTTAGAGTATGAAGATTGGGCCCTGACAATGTGGACTCCTCTACGAGCCCGACCATCGCCGTCTGCCCCACCTGAAGACCTTTGTTTCCACCGGTGGACCCCTCACTGGGCCCACACTCTAAAAATTTCGGCGCGTTGATATTATCTGACCCAAGTATAGTAACAGTCTCTATGGGCCCCTCATTGGGCCCAATAGATCCTGTCTCAAGCCCAGTAGAAGCTTCCGGAGTCAGACCCCCATCAGATGATCCAATCAACTTGTTATGTCCGCGGTGCACCATACCGTGTGCTTTGGGAACGTCGCTGCCAGCCAAATCACAGCTGTCGAAGTTGGCAGCTGTCACTGCCCCATTAGCGAGCGCAGCGGCACAAACAGCTGTCTGCGACTTCTTCGAGGCACTTGATGCTTTCACAGAGGAGAGCCTGGCAAAAGGCGTTTCAGCTTCATCTCCCTCTCTATCTACCGCGCTCCTCCCTTTCTCCTCAAAACCCCTGTCAAATTTCCCCAAATCTCCTCCTTCCAAAAGCATCCTCCTCCTACCAACTCCACCTTTGCTCAAATCGAGCGTCAAAGCACCCTCTACCTGTTCTGGGTTCACCATTTTAACCAGTGGTAGCTCTGGCTCCCGTCGCAGCAACTCCACAGAAGCTTCTTTTACTTTTTCTGGTGCATGCCACAGCCTTTCGACCCACTCCTTGGTCGAAAGCTTACCAACTTCTGTCGTCTTCCTCAGTTTTGTCGCCTTGCTCGCCTCTGGCGTTTTCTGCCTGGCACTGCAGTCTGTAGCCAAGCCACTTTTAGGGCCTGGCTCTGTCCCGCCCCTCTGACCACCTGCGCTTTCCACCCATGATGAGGGAACCGTTGGTTCCACCGAACGATCCATCGAGTTGAAGGCCCCACAGGGTTTTTGACCGTTGGGTTGGACGGCGCGCTCCCTTCGAGGCGGCTCTCTGAGCGGTGGGACAAGTTCCGGTCGCTGGAGACACTTTTGAGCTCTCGCAGCCATGAGGATTTCCCGATGGGCTCGTTCAACTTCGTGCGAGCCGTCAATCGTGAGGCAGTCAGATGGCGAAACGACTTGTTTGTAAGTCCGGTGATCTGTAAGGGCTTTGGTTGTTTTGGGGGGGAGAGCAGGCGCTGTTGTCGTCGTTGCCTCCATCTTTTTTACAAGCACAAACCTAATCAAATATGCTTCATCAAATGAGTGAACCTTGGCAAACCGCGGCATCGACTCGATGTCGCAGCTCCTGATAAGGATCTTTGCGGAGACCAATTCCGATCGTCTAACTGTTTTCTCATCAATTTCTTCAATACTCCCAAAGTCGGCGACCATTTCTTGGAGCGCCTCCTTCTTCCAAAAATGCATGGGTACGTTATGTACCCATACCCAATACAAGTTTCCTTGCGGTGGTTCGGCTCCGAAATTTGGGGTCCAAGCGGTGGTTACGGGGTAAATACTTTAATGTTTCAGCTACTGATAAATACCATAGTGTTCTTTCTAAATCCTAACTACAGAAATTGAATGTGACAACAACGCCCCCTTATTGTTAAAATTAAGGATGGAATGGATGACCAAAATTTTTCGGATAAAGGCTTCACTGTTATTGTTCTTAACTGAGGATGGATGAAGAGTATCGTTCTGTTGATTTGTTGAGTTTGGATTTGATGGTGGAGATGTAGGTGTCATAGTGTTGGTAGGTGATTCTATGAGAGAAGGTTTGGTAGGTAATGTGATGGTGAAGGTTAGGTAATGGGAGTTTCGGTGATGGTGGTTGAGGTAATCTGATGATGGGATGCAAAGGTTATGGGGTGACAATTGTGGTCTCAGTGAGGTGAAGTTAGTGTATGATTTGGTGGCAATGGAACAGGGGAAATGCCAGTTGTGGGTCCATGAGGAGTCAACATTCATTAATTGCTTTGGGGGCATTACATGTCTGTTTTTTGTAGCACCAAAATAGTACGAAGAAATAGTACAACTAGCAATACCAGTGGAACTGGACGAGGGGATAGTGAAGGAGAATGGGGAGAGTAGGATTAGGATGCAGAGGTCCTTAGAATTTTATCTATAAGGTCTAAAATGTCAACATGTCGCCTTGAAAATATTCTGCTCGATTATTTATCAGAAGGTATTGACTCCTAAAAAGTATAAACTTATTAGATACCATTAACTCCGGTATCTAACAAGCTCCACCTACTATTGAATTTGAACCACCTACTATTGAATTTGAACCACTGACTCCCGCCGTATGAAAGCAATACTCTAACCACTGAGTTAAGAAGGTTATTTATCATTAAAAAAACCCATCAGGGTTATTGGTAGAATATTATTTCTAAACAATACCCATAGAATTATCATGTCATGTGGGATCCTATCTTGACAAGAAATTATCTATATGTAAAGACATTCATGACAAGGGTTATAGCTCAGTTAGGTAGAGCACCTCGTTTACACGTGCGCCAATGCGTTTCAAGGGAGCCCATTATGCAATGGACATAATTTAGGATAAATCGATGTCTTACTCCGTAGATTCAAGGGAACAAGAGAACAATAGCCTGACAAATATTTGATTCGGTTCGATTTGAGTACAAATTCAAATGCCAAATCAAATAGAACCCGCCAATGATTTGCCAATTGATCAGGTTAATACTCAGTCTGTTCACATTCAATGCTAGGCATAATGAGTAAAGGGACTCAAAAGAACCTCTTTTCGTCCTAAGAACTTTAAGGTGTATGAAGTCCCATATTATTCTCATTAATAGCACTAGTAATTTACACGTGTGATACACGTCTTAATAAATACATTTTTCGAAAAATTCCAATGTAGTCTGGCCTCGAACCTGAGATCTCTTTTATATTAGTTATGCACAAGCAATGCATGTAAGTTAGTAGATTTACAAACGACAACTTCAGCTCTTCCATTATAATAGTTATAGATTTAACCAACCGGGAACACCTGGCATAGAAACCTAACCTTGGGTGAAGAAAATACCGCGACTTCGATCTTTTTCAATAAAATCATCACGTAATAAATCAAAAAAACCTACTCTTTCAAGGGTGGCTGCTTCCAGGCAAACCTCATGGCTGTCTCTGCACCCCTACCTCCTAATCCCAGTATTTCATTTAAGTATCTTCTTTCCATGCTATGGTTTTGTGGAACTTTTACTTTAGGCTGGTCCCTTTTTCCATTTTTGTTTTCACAATATGACAAAGAATTCATAATTGACATGCGAAAGACCGTAGAAAACTTGGAAGTCAAAATATTTATTTTGACAGAAAAAACCGAAGATTTCACATGGTATATTTGATCGAAAAATGAATCTAATTTCTTTCCCTCCCTCGATGAGAAAAATGGGTCAGATTCTACATGATCAACAAACCTATGGGACTTAAGAAATGATGGAAGGGAATAAAAAGAAAATCGAAATGAAATTGAAATTAAAGAAAAGAAAAGAAGAAAACAAAAAAAAGTAGAAAATAGAAGAACCCAAATTCCAAATGAACAAATTCAAACTCGAAAATGATCTATCTGATTCTCGAAGAATTTCAAGAAATGGCAGATATATTCACTCTATCAATAACCGAGCCGAATCTGTACCATATGGGATTTGTCTTTTCCATTGATTACTACGGGTTGGATCCCAAAAAATCGGTCTAGATCTACTGTGGGAATGATTTGGAAGATCCAAAACAAATAACAGCGGTATTTGTTAGCAACAACATCATGGAGGCAATCAAATCAATATAGACTGATCTGAAATCTGATAAACATTATTCCCACAACAATTGGGATTATGGATTTTCAGTTCATGGGAGGTAGTATGGGTCTGTAGTACGCAAGAAAATCACTCTTTGATTGAGTATGCTACAAATCGATCTCTACCTGTCATTATTGTGTGCACTTCCGGAGGGGCACATATGCTTGTGTGCGCTTCCGGAGGGGCACATATGCAGGAAGGAAGTTTGAGCTTTATTAATAAAAAAAATACACGTTAAAGTATTTAGTACTAAAATGGGCGAGTTAAGGTGGTTTTCCAATGAAGTAGCCAATGTTTAACAATAGTCGGTGGTCTATAGAACAATGTTAAGGGTCATATAGCAAAGACATTTACTAAAGGAAATCTGATTTCCATTGTAAACCAAGAATAACCCAGTTAAACAGTTGCCACACTTTATGGTCATATACAACGGCCAGCTGGATGGAGGGAAAAAAGTAGTGTGGCAAACATAAAAATTTGGGAATAATGTGGCAATCAAATTGTTCAACCAAAAATAATGTGGTATTCAAATTTGAGTCAAGATACGTCAATTGTCAGACTTGCCCAGCATGCTGTTACTAAGAAATATAACATTTGTAATCATTAGGATAAAACAATTTACACTATGGATGTCACAAGTGCAATCACAGTCTTACTGATAATAAAATGTGGCAATGACATGGTTATTCCTTTAGAATCTACCCAGTATGAATCATACATCAAGATACTCCATTACTCAAAATGTAATTGTTTGTTATGATGATCCTCTAAGTTCACAAAGGTAATATTCTAATTAAATCTAATAGAAGATAAAAGACTAGGATGAAATTTCTTTCCTAGTGAGATCTGACAAACCTGATGGAATAGATGGAAGAGTGCAGGAAATGTTTTTTTCTTTGCCAAATCTCCGGAAGCACCAAGCACAACAATGGAAAGGCACCCATTCTCTAATATATCACCTAGGGGTTTCTCCTCATTGAACGATTCGCTCTTCAAGTTGTTTCTGTCAGATGAGTTTCTTCCTGATGAAGGAGATGACCCACCTGATCCTGTCGACATGGCTAATCTGAGCTTTGCGTCAGGGTCGTGAATATTACTTCCTTATTTATCTGCATCGATCAGGCTTTGGTTAAAGAAAGGGTTCAATGAACTGAGAAATAAAGTGCAATATATAGTAATTAACTTTACACTATTACATGCATAGCATACCCCAGTAACTGACTCTTTTTGCTGCATCTACATGGTATTATAACATGTCATTGTGGGTATGACTTCAGCAATCAACAGGACAGCATGTCTTCAAGTATCTAACCTAGTTTCTCATTACTATTTCTATCTGTGATGGATATGAATGTGTACGGTAACTATTTATACATAAACATCAATATATCATGCATTTTTAGTAGCATTTACACTAAGGAAACGCTAAATTCCAGAGCTCGCTTCTCATAGAAAAAATCATGCACAATTCCACATGAAAATGTCACAATTCTTCAATCAATCACTCCACGACTTCTTTAAAAAATTGCCCTAAAAAATGTGACTCTCAGATGAATAATTCTATCATGAAAAAGAATTCAAACAATCATAAGTATTTTTAGAGGCATGCATGATGCCATGATTCATAGTATACACCCCTCAAAAAAGAACATAATCCAAATACAAAGCAAATCCAAATCCAAAACATAATTTCAAAATTTTAAATTTTGAAATTTTGAAAATTTGAAAATCTCAAAGCAAATCCAAATCCAAATCCAATGTCGAACCCCAATCAAGAGGCCGTCGTCGATATCTGATCCGCTGCTGATTCCGTATCGATGACTCCCCTCCAACAAATCGAGCGCGAATATCAAGCGACTCCGTATCGGCAACTCCCCTCCACCGAATCGAGAGCCTTTATATGCGATGCGACGACTCTAATTTCATCTCATTAACCGAATTCTCATTCTAACTTTTAATTTTTTGTGTGCAAGGGATTACTCAGTTTTTTGCTAACTCGAATTTTGTGTGTGCATGGGATTTAAGTTCGGATGGTATGATTGTTTTATTTTTGGGTTTAAACAAATTTAATTTGGTGATTTATTTGATGAATTTCTTATTGGTTTTTATTTAAGGTGTACGCAAGTGAGAGATGGATTATTTGGTGGCCTCAATTTGAACTTTCAAACCATAGCAGGACAGGTAAGCTGACTAGCAACTTAAAATAACTTGGCAAATATGCAACATTAATTTTTGTTAGATGATATATTAGTTTAGTCTCATATTAGTTATATATCAGTTTAGTCTTCTATTCTTTCCTATATATATGAGCCATATTGTATTTAGTTTATTAAATCAATCAATAAAGAATTATTCTTATCCAATAATCTTAACATGGTATCATGGCCTATCATCCTATAAGGTATATACTAATTTTGTCCTCATCGTCGAGGTGGAGTGGTTCTCGCCTTCATTGGAATCACTCCACCTCCCGACATCTCTCTCCCGATCAAGTCTCCAAAACCCTAGCCGTCATCAAACAACAAGATCCAAAACCCTAGCCGTCATAAACTACCTCTACCAAACCCTAGCCGCCACAACAAGCGGCTGCACCAACAACTCCGGCAACATCACCGGCGGCAACGTCTTTCTTCAACAACACCAGCAACTCCTACAACAACAACATCAACCCGCGCTCTCTCTCTCTCATCTCTCCCTCGCCATCTCTCTCATCCCCTATCTCTGAACCACCTCCGTCCTCTCTGTTATCCCACTACACACAACCGTCAATCTCAACCGCCGCCTCCTCGCCAAATCAGTCATCGGCAACTCCCCATATTCCATCAACAGCAACAACAGTAATAACACCTCGCCTCTCCAAAGACCGCAACCACAAATCCCTCGTCTTCCTTGATTCTCCGTCAAATCTCTTCTGAAATCGCCCGAATCCCACCTTGTCCCCTTCTTTCTTTATCGTCTTCATCATTGTCGATGGATATTCCAATAAAGGTGCCTCCTTGCTTACCCGAAACCCCTAGTTCCCAAACTTCCCTTAACCCATCCTTCAACTTCGGCACCCACCTCACCCTCGACCCGAACCCACTCCGTCGCCTACCCCGTCACTGCCCCTAGCCGCCATTTCTTCTCCATCTGAAACCCTAATCCCCTTCAATCCTAACCACATCCACAAACCCGAAACCCTCTTATATTCCATACCCTACCCATACCCGACCTGAACTTATATTCCAACCCTCTTCTCTTATATTCCATCCACAAAACTGAAACCTGAACCCAAAACCCGTTATTCTGTTTTTCCAAAAAAAAATTAAAAATTTAAAAAAAAAACCCTTTCTTGCAGGTTCTTGTGATTCTACATCCAGATCGTCAACTCACAACGGTTGATCGATCGTGATCGTCAACTCACTCCGGTTGATCGATCGTGAGTTTGAGAGGGGGTGTTATCAGCATCCAGTTCTCAGTTCAGGGATGATATCCCACCCCATAGACAATTCTCAAGTCCGGGGTGAGATTCCATAATCGACAATTCTTAAGTCTGGGGTGAGATCCTATCATCAGCCATTCCCAATTCAGGAGTGAGATCCCATTAGTCTATTTCTCAGTTCAGGGGTGAGATCCCATCATCGACTATGTCTCAAGTCAGGAGTGAGATCCCATCACAGATCGGAATGTGAAGATCCTGCCACTGTTCGGGGTAAGATCTCAACAGTGCGCCACCACTACTTTCTTCCGCGACACTCTAATTCTCAGTTCTGTCACATGAGCCATCAAACGCCGTCATTGCACCACAGTTTGTCGTTCCTTTCATATCAACATCGTCAGTATTTCAAACTCTTGTTGCTTGAACCAACTTGAGTTTGAGAGGGGGTGTTAGATGATATATTAGTTTAGTCTCATATTGGTTATGTATCAGTTTAGTCTTCCATTCTCTCCTATATGTATGAGCCATATTGTATTTAGTTTATTAAATCAATCAATAAAGATTTATTCTCATCCAATTATCTTAACAATTTTTTTACTACAAGAGAAAATACTATCGTGAAGTGTTCCCTTCACTGGTTATTAGAAACCATGGATAACATAACATATAAGAACTTTTCGTGTATGTTTGGATATATAGGATTGGGATGACTGGAATTTACCAGTGAAGAATGCAAACTCTGCACTCAAGAAAGACAGCTAAAGTAAATTTGTTATTTATCCATTTTGATTTTTTTATAAAGGTGCAATGGAGAGACAAAGTGGAGATTAAAAAAATGATTAGCTTGGATTAGAGTTTTGAGAACTTCATGTATTTCATTTTGGTTGAAATAATAATAAGAGGTATTTCAATTGCAAACTGAGTCTCAGACAAACAAATATTTAGATTATGGGTATTGTAGATACCTTCACACATGCACTTGCGTTACCATTGTATTTAGACATGCTCATAGTGGTTATGAGATTAGAGTAAGCTCTATAAAATCTATAAGATAATGTCCTTGCATAACTATTACAAGCATCTAAAAGTGATGCTGAAGTTAAAAAAACTCTATGCGAACAAACTATATGCATTCCAGGTAAGTTTAAGCTAATGATCAAGAAGGCGATGGTTGAGCTTAAGGGTAGATATACTATTTTCTCATATAATATGTTTGCTACTTCAATTAATTTGTTGGACCTCCAAAACTATTTTTTATAATCAAATCAGGTTGCAACGTTCCGAAGACGTGCCGTAGGCACGTGTCAACAGGCAAACCTAGTACTACCATAAAATGGGAGAAAGATATGTTTTGACTGAGTCTTTTTTGAACTGTAACACTTGTATAGCATGTGTCAGTTTCTGTCTCTATTTGACATACTTAGGCTCCGTCTGGCATTGATTTTTGAGAGTGCTTTTGAATCTAATAGCACTTTTAGACTTAAAAAGAGGTGTTTGGTAAATTTAATTAAAAGTGTGTTTAACTAAAATTACTTTTCCAAAACTGCTACTTCTAGCCAAAAGTACTCAAGAGGTGCTTTCAGCTTTTTCAAAAAAACTGCTTTTACTTGTTAGAGCATCCACAGTCGTTTGCTAAATACTCAAAAATTAGAAATCGATTTAGAAAACAGGCGTGCAGTCGTTTGCTAAAAACTCAAAAATTAGAATAGGAATATACAGTAACTTGCTAAAGTTAGGAGAGCAGATGGAATATTGCTAAATACAGAAGACGGATTATGTTAATCCGTTTGTGGCTTTGGACGGATGAAGATCATCCGTTTTTAACTTTTTTTTTTTATTTTAATAAAAAAAAAGTTAAAACTCACCAAACTGGTCAGTTTCTGACTCTTTTTTTTATTTTTTTTTATTTTTTTTCATTTTTTTTTATTTTTTTTTATTTTTTTATAATATAAAGCCAAAAAAAATCCAAAAAAAAGGCAAAACCATCAAAAAAAAAAACAAAAACCAAAAACCAAAAACGGATGAAGTTCATCCGTCGTTTTAAATTTTAGGATTTTGACTACTGCAGCGAACTACTCCGATTGCTATTGCTAAATGCTATTTTTAGCAATGAGAATAGCAAAACGACTGTGGATGCTCTTGGGAAAGAAAATTAGAAGTCAAGCATTATATTTTTCTTACAGCACTTCGGTAACAGCACTTTTCAACATAACAATTTTTCATTTACAGCAAACAGAGCCTAACAAGAAGCAACACTGAAAATTGATAATAAAAATTCAGTGTTAGTTATTAGAACAGTCAAAGTAGTAGAAGAAGTAAGAAAGAAACAAAACAAAAAAAAAATTGTCAACAATATTTTTTTTTGATAAATATATAAAGTACAAAATTCTAAAACTAATTCTGCATCTCTCTCTCTCTCTCTCTCTCTCCCATTAAAACTAATTTTGTATCAGCTATGCAATTCAAAACATTACTTAGGTAGTGTTCTTTTTCTCCTCTTATAAGAGATTTACCTCTTGTAAGAGGTGGTCCCCCTTTTACAAGAGTTTTTTTAGTGTTCTTTTTTTACCTCTTATAAGACATTTTTCTCAAAATATCTTATAAGCCTAAAAGACTTCTAGTAGCCTCTTTCAAATTCTTATAAGACTTCTATCACTTAAAAAGTCTATATTACCCCAAAGTCTATATTATAATTGTTACTAATTAAACTAGTTTATATATTAGTCTATAGTAGCCCGGAATATGCTATCCTAGAAAAAGTGTAATCATATACGTAGTTGACTGTAATATGTTATCCTAGAAAAAGTGTGGGAATTCATTCTTCACATTCTCGAACAATTATGTTAGGGATGTTGTCGAAACACTGATTTATTTAAAGATATATATATTTACGTCCAGTAAGTATATTACTTGAGTTGTGGCTAGTTGATTTGTCCTGTTATGATGCCACCATGTCCAAATCCTGCAGCCGGTCAGGTTTTTTTTTTTTTTAAATTTTATTTTGTTTTAAAATTTATTTACAGCTAAGGGAGAATTTATATTAGCCCATTGACCTTAAATTTTTTTAATCCAACTTCTTTGAAACAAATTATTATTATTTATATTTATACATACTACTTTTCATACTAATTAAAAGTTTATAGTAGCCCGGAATTATAATTGATGATTTACACTGATTTGTGAATTTAATTTGTCATTAAACTAGTTTATATAATAGTAATTTGAACTTATCTTTTCTTGTCCTTCATCTCCCTATTTTTATACTTTGGGGTAATATAGACTTTGAGGTAATATAAGCTCTTGTAAGAGGTGAAAAAAGAACATAAATCTCTTATAAGAGGTTCTTATAAGAGATTATTTTTATATAAAAGAACACCTCAAAAAGAGACTCTTACAAGAGGCTCTTACTGTAAATCTCTTATAAGAGGTAACCTCTTATAAGAGGAAAAAAAAAGAACGGTACCTTAATTTACATTAAATTTTAAAAGTGAATCTAACTGTAAAAAAAAAATTAAAAATAAAAATAACCGACAAGCCAAAGATCTGATTTCACTACCTTCCTATTGATAAAAAATCCCAAAAACCCAACAAATCCATGCAAAAATAAGCAATCTTTCCAGCCACTCAAGAAACCCAACTTGATTAATGGAAAACCCAACAAATTCAAAACCAAAAATAAAAAATAAAAAATCAAAGATCTCAAAATTCAAGGATCAAAGTCATACCTGATTGAAATGAGATGAGATGAGAATGAGAAAGAGAAAAGAGAGCAACAAACTGAGTATGTATGTATGTATGCTTATAATTGGATTGGATTCAAAGAAGGGGGGGGGGTGGGGGGGGGGCCTTGCTGTCTTCACCTACCGCTCTCTTTGCCCGAAAGCGAAATAGACCAAGGCAACCCCCGCTTTTAGAGAAAAGTAGTTGAAATCCCCGGTATTTTCATTTTGTTCCCACTTTTAGTTTTAGGTGTGAAATTGAAATTATACAAATTTAAAGAGGAAGATGGGTTCAAGCCTTCAAGCAGGAGTCAAACGGTCCGTCTAATTTGATTTTTTTTTTTTTTTTAAATTGCTCTTAAATAGGCACGTGCCGGATAAAAAATAGATTTGCAGAGAGAATATAGGAATTTCGGGACCCACTGGATTTGTTTTTCTGTCCTTCTTCCCCATTTTTTGAGTAGTAGCGTTTTCCTTCGTCCGTTGAGTCAGTGCATCTGTAGCCGTTCGATTGCTAAATTTTTTTTAGGACATTTGGCAAATGGAAAATGTTAAAATGGCTTTGCCCTATAATCGTCCATTGCCAAAAATTGGGTATTCGTAAATTTTCCAATCTCAGATGAAAGCCGAATTATCGTCTGAAGAAAAAAAAATCAAAATTTTTAAAATTTTTTGGAACGGACGGGAAATCAGATTTCCCGTCCGTCCAATTTTTTAAAAATCAAAAAAATCAAAAAAGCCATGGACGGAAATCCTTCCCTCGTCCATAACTTCAGGTAGGTTTTTTTTTTAATATATGGATGAAAATCAATTTCCCGACTCTACCATTCTTTTTAAAAAATTTCGATCGGACAAAAAATTAAATTTCAACCGATACTTTGCTGTTTTGCCAAATTTTTTCCATCGATTTTTTTTTGTCCGATGTAACAGACAATAAACCCTTTTTCATTTACTATATTTTTCAAAATTTCAAATCGTGTGCCAAATTTGGCCAGTCACTATTTACCAAATTTTAAATTTTTGACCAACGAACTGCACAGCATCTTCATTCTATTTTTTGAAAAATTTGGGTATTTGGAAGCCAACTCCAGATGCCCTCAAAGTTGCTATCTCTGCTCTCTTGTCATCGGTGACCTCATTATCAGTTATTAGGAGTAATTATCCGAAACAAAAGTAACTTCGAAATACGCAGCATTTTTCTCTGTGATGTATTTTTTCAACATCCTTTGGATGTGTTACTACATCTGATGATAACTGGCAAAAATATTTGCTGAAAAAAAGGTCATATTTTAATTATTAGTCCAATTAATCTTTAATATTATAATAAAAGGTTGAGATTGTCATTTGTAGACAACCTGTAATTTATAAATATTCAACCATTCATTTTTTAGTGTGAGGTATTTAACCATTTATTTACTCACCTGTTGTTAGTTACCATAATATCCTCAAAGTTCAAATTTATATACCATATAATTATTTACAAAAGTGTCACTCATTTGAAATAAAAGTTTGTGTCAGGATAATCAATAAAGAGTTTGTAATAAATAAATCAAGGTCTCAGGTTCGATGGCATATTACGTCTTACTATTTACTATATAAATTTAAAAAATAATTAATTAAAACGAATATCGCACGTACAGGTTACTAGTATATATGAGGTGACAGTCGAATACTATATCTTAAGCTAATAGACCTACCCCTCTCTTTTCTCCATTTTGAAATGAATATAGGAGAGCAAAAGTAGGAAATCACACCTACCTCAATACGTGCACACCACATTTTTTTACTTCACAAAATAAAATATGAAAACAAAAACAAATCCGTCCTCTCCCAACTCCCCCTCCTCAAAATCCCGCTAACCCTCCTCCCCCCCAAATCTCAGCAATCGTCATTGGCCAACCCGCCCAAATTCTCGTCGTCGACGCTCACTGGCCTGCTGTAGGTGATGACACCGCCGATAAGAATTCTCCTATGAATTAGGATTTTTAAATTCTTAATTTATTTTGTAATATTGTATTCATGAAACCCTAATTTACCATCCGCTTTTACTCTTAATTTCTAATTAGGACATTTCAAATCTTAAAATTTTTAAATACAAACCCTCGTAAGTATGTATGGCTATTGCCTGCACAGCTTCTGACTATGCTTACCAAAAGAAACTATAATTTGATAGACATCAATCTAAAAAAATTTTAAAATGTGTGCGGTTTTATGTTTTCAATTTAAAAAATTTCAATATTTTAAAATTTTTCAAATGTTCATATTTATTTGATCCGAGTTGACCAATTTAGAGCTTAAGGTTTTAGAGCATCATGTAGTCGTTGTCTATTTTACCAAATTTTACAAAATTTGAAAGAAAAAGTCTTGCAGTTGCCGGTCAAATACCTAAATTTTTTATTTGAGAAAAACAGTAGTTGACTATATTTTGGAGGAGAAATAACAATTTACAAAATATAGTTAACGAAAGATCATCTAGATCATCTTTCGTCCGTTCAACAAAAAAATATTGGACGAAAGATGATCTTTCGTCTCGCTTTTTTGTATATTAAAAATCGATCGGTGATCAATTCTTTCCAAATGTAGTTTCAAAATTATATGAAATTAGGCCTATAGAATTATTATACATACACTTTAGGATTTAATCAAGATTTAATTATGATTAAATCAAGATTTAATTAAATTTCTTAATCTAAAAAATCTCTCAGACATGAAATGATTTCCTATCCGATGTTTTTTTTAATTAAAAAAATTAATAGGTCAGAAAATAATTTCTCGTCCGATACTTTTTAAATTTTAAAAAAAATTACTGAACAAAACTTTATTTACTATCCTTCTATTTTTTAAAATCAAAACTCAAATTTTGAATTCAAACGAATTAAAGATGCTCTTAGATGACATATAAACACGAAGGTCTTTCTTTTGTAAGAAAACAAAAATATTGCAAATAGTGCAACTTCAGCTAAATAATTGATATTGATGGGTTGTCGGTGCGGGTGGGTTCATTTACAAGCAAGTCAATTACTAATTGAGGTCAACAAAATAGGTGTAGTAGAAGCTAGAAGTAGACAGTTTGTTGTCCACCTACATTTGAAACCTAAAAATAATGTGAAAGAGAAAGTAATGCATTACCAAAATAAATAATAATAATTTTGATAGGGAACTAAATTATCTCTTTTTTTTTTCTTTTTTTTTTTTAAAAAAGAAGTTGGATCAAACAGATACTCATGAAAAGTTCTATAGAATGAGAAGTAACTTAATTTTAGTGAAAAAAATGAGCTTTAATAGAAGCCCTTTAGAGCAATTTTTTTTTCCTTAACATTTCTCTTTTTTTTCCCATTCCCACATATCAAAACCTCTCCATTAACCTTAACAGCCGCCGCCTTCCCTCGCCGAACAGCCTCCGCCTTCCATCGCTGTGCCCCTGCCTCCCTCTCCAATCTTTGCCGCCCTTCCCTTGCCGTGCCGCCGCCTCCCTCTAATTTATCTTCTAGTTTAAAAGTAGCTTTGATGTTAAAAAAAATAGATTTTCCAAACAGTTTCAGCTTTTAATTTCAAAGTTTCACTTTTTGTCCTTTCTTTCTGAAGTAGCTTTAAAGCCCCAAAAAAGATAGGTCAAATGCAACCTAAATAATAAATAAACGTACATATGAATGAAAAGGGAAAGTAGTCACACCATACCAACTAATTTAGGTGTGCATTTAGTAATTTAGTTAATGATTTAGCATTTACATTCACAACTACTAGTATTAGCACATACAATGCACGTTTTAATAAACATATAGTTTTAAGAGCATTCACAGTCGTCAGCTAAAAATGTATATTATGCATATTTCGTCACTGTAGACGCTACACTCGTCAGGCATTCTGTCATTTTTTTCCATTTTTTTCTACAGTAAAAAGCTAAAGATAGCAGTTGATATAGCAATATGCATATTTGTGTGACGAAACATGTTTCGTCTGGATTATTTAAATATTTTTTAAATTTTCGGACGAAACATCATGTTTCGTCCGTAATATTTTATTTTATTTTTTTCATGGGACGAAAACATGATGTTTCGTCTGATGAAATCCTGAATTATTATAAAAAAAATAAAATCTTAAGCTCCTAATTTAGTTAATTAATTAGTGTAGTTAGTATTTTAATTAAACTTTTAGTTAATAAATTAGGTTTAGTTAATTAAAAACTTAATTAACAACTTAATTTTTGTTAAAACCCATTGGGACGAAACATGATGTTTCGTCGTCCCATGTGAGTTCCCTCCCCCTTTTTTTTCAAAAAAAAACCGTTTAAAAAATCCCCCCCCCCCCCCAAAAAAAAATTTCAAAATTCACTTCGGATGTTTCGTCCGATGTGAATTTTGATTTTTTTTTTTCATGTCGTCCCATTATTTTAATATTAAATTTTTGGCTTATGCATAATAAAATTCATTTAAATTAATTTTTTTCTCACAGATGGTTTCATTTTTGACGAAATTATGCAGTTTTTACCTTTTCGCGACTGCAGCAATCGCTCGCTTTGCTAAGGTATAATATGCATATATGCATATTATACCTCTAATATAATATAGCACATGTGAGGCATGTGTTAAAATATATATATATTTTTAAAGTAATATAAAGAGTATAATGGGAGATTTTAAGTTGTACATGTGATGCACGTAAGTTGATAGATTTAAAGTATATAATGGGTGAGTTGGAGTTGCACGTATAATACACATATGGCGATCAATTGAGACTAAGGCCTTCTCCGTTTATAATATTATAGATTAGAAATTATAGATTAGAGATAAAAGGTTTACCCCTTTTGTACGAAGTATATTAATTTGTTTTTATAGCAAAAACTTTATCGTAGCCTGGTCTTGATCTGATACTTTTCTTTACCCATCCAACAATTGAGCTACATCCCCCTTCCGAAGTATGCTGCCTTGGACGATTGTGGAGCTTGGACCCGAAAATGGGTCCCTCCACGATATGCGCGTTTGAGTGTCCAACGATGTCGTCGGTGCAATCTTCACAACGCCTACTATCAGGCTATTGAGCTTCCTCCAGCTTATGTCACTGTCTCGTGACAGCGTCGCCTCTTCCCTCGATTTGGGAGTAAGTGTCGAGATGAGTCTGTGTGGTGAGAAATCGCCAGAGATAGCTAGAGCGTGAGAGAGAGATGAAGATATCCTCTCCACGGCTCTCTCCTGGAGCGTGGTGTTTGGTGGGGTAAGCGGATAGTTGTTTGGTGAGAAATCGCCTGAGAAAGCACTATCGTGTGAAAGGTGAAGGTATCCTCTTCACGGCTATCTCTTTGGTAGCGGCTGTGAGAGCTATTGGAGCGTTCGTAGGATGAGTGGTGGAGATGATGGAAGGGTGTGATGCTGTGCATGTGCCGTGGGGTCAGAATTCGATCTGCGGGGCTTGGGCCCAAAGATGGGGTCCCCCCAGCGAGGTGAAGGCAGAGATCGACGGGTGATAAAATCCTGCCAGATTGGTTTCAGGTGGGTGTGCATGTGCCGTGGAGGCACTGTACGAACCTAAATTGACGTACATACAATTTTGCTGGACCGAGCTTGTTTGTCGGCCCACCCTCCAGGGTTGTTGGAGAGATTTTTAATTTGTACGTGTCATGTTGCTTCATTTATATTTTATTTTCTATCTGTGGTTTGTACTTTGGCCCAGTACTCTGGGTTTGTTTTGTTAAGCTCTTATTAATGAAACAGGGTGGCCAGATTCCACTTTTTCCTTCAAAAAAAAAACAACTGAGCTACATCTCAGTGATTTTGTATGAAGTAGTTGTTTGACCAAGGTTAGTAGGGATCCTTTGGAAGTTTGAATTACTTCGTAGGACTATAAGAGAGCGAGGTTCTCAACCTTTAAGCTAGACTAGTTCGTCAGCACTAGGGCTGCAAACGAGCTGACTCGAGCCGAGTTTCGTAAGGCTCGAGCTCGGCTCGTTAAGCAATCGAGCTCGGTTTCGAGCTCAAGTTCGGCTTGAGCTCGTTTCGAGCTGAGCTTTGACCGAGTAGCCGAGCACTCACGAGCTTAGCCTAATAATCACAAAACGCCCAAGCTCGAGCTCGGCTCGTTAAGCTGTCGAGCTCGATTTCGGCTCGAGCTCGTCTCGAGTCGAGCTTTGACCGAGTTTTGATCGAGCTCGAGCCGAGTAGCTCGCAAATAGCTCGGATCGTTTGCAGTCCTAGTCAGCACCTGAAATTTTTTGTGTTTTATCTCAGCAAGCTCAATTATGCTATTCTTTTCATGTTTTATCTCAACAATATCAACATTGGTAGACTGGTTCGCTAGTGCTACCTGCAATTTTTCTATTATATCTCAATAATTCTAACGAACTAGTAGTTAATTCTTTTGGTTTAAGGTAGATATACACCTCTTCGTTTAGAGGAAAATCATATCAAAAATGTATGCATGTCAAAATAGAATTCATCCATTTTATTAATATTTATTCATATTTTTTCTTTAAAGAAACATTATGCGGCTGCCATTGCTGACTGTGAGCCCTGCCTAAGAGTCTTACTTTTGAATGATTGGTTCTGCTGGTACTTGTTAGTTGCATTTGCTTCTCCTCCATCACAATCATACATAATTAGATATATTAACAATAATGTCTAGGACATAAACAATTGATAATGCACAGATATTTTCACCTTGAACTTGAGTGGATAATGACTCCTTATATGATCTCCTCGACACAAGACAGAGACCAGATCTAGAGGAATACCTTCCACGAATTTTGTCTGTACTGACCCACTTTTTAAAAATATTTATCAAACTGCACTACTTTCAAAATTATTTATCCAACTGACCTACTTTTGGACACGTCGGCATAAAATGTTCTTTGCAACAACGGCATATATTATTTTAATGTCGTTGTTTCCAAGAGCGGTACTTGTAAAAAATGAATTTCCCATGCCGTTTTCATGAATAACAATATCAATTCATTTTCTCTCAATCGTGAACTCTGTAAAATAGAAGGAAAAAAAAAATTAAATGTGGAAACATCTTATAAGTGATGTCTTTATCCCCAACAACGACGTTTGCAAGGCTGATGCCGTTACTGGCAATAGCGGCATTAGTTGTAATAGTTATTATATATAATTAGTACCCCCTTTCACTTTATCTCTCTCTCCACTCCCGAACCCAAAACCCTAGAGCATGAGATCTCACTTCTTCTCCTGTCATTTTCATATCCTCAAATAATTGACAAAATACTCATCCATAAACCATATTTCTCATTCGGTCCGATTCCCTCATCTCCTCTCTCTACGTTCACTTGGATCTCAGAGTCGATTCATCGAAATTCTCACCTTCAATATGAAATTGTGCTAGGTATTCCAAAACCCTTGATTTCTTTAAAAATATTCACTTTGTGTATTGAGATTTATATTGACAATATAGTATATGAGATGTTGTGGAGATTGATATGAGTGGTAGTATAAATATATATGGATTTTTTTTATATACACTATAATTTACAATGTAGTTGATGCTGCTGATTTAAAGGTGGGAGCAAAAAATGTGAGTTCTTGTTATTTATAGTGGAAGAAACATGTCTAAGACAGATTTCAGCCATATATCTAGATCTGAGATGAGGATTTGGTGAGGAGCAGGAGAGAGGGTGCTGTTGGAACTGGCTGCCCTGAGTACCTGCAAAATGTCTGGAGACACCGGGGGTGATCCTGGCGGCAGGCCCTCAGACGATCTAGTCAGTTATTTAAGAAAATGAAAGCTAGTGTTCAGGCGAGAAAAAAGTCATTACCTATAGAAAGGAGAGGGGGTCTGGTATTTATAGGCAGAGAGGGAGAAGGAGCCCTAACCCTAATGGGTCGAGTCAGACCCGGTCCTGTGGGCCTGAAGTAGAAGAAGGCCCATAGGGGCAATCAAGCCTGATCTATAGGAGTGCGCGGATCTTGAGGGGATCAGACGGTTTGGTTGAGCCGAATTTCTTACCCACATCATAGGCCCCCCACCCGTGGAGGGTTGTATGTACTAGCCGTCGAAGAGTAGCCTAGTCTTGTGAGAAGATCAGTTGACAGTGCGCATAAGGATAGGGCGAAAGATCCCCGCAAGTAGCGACGTGAGGTTAAGACCGAGCTCGGCAACACCGAGCTCCAACCCCCAAGTGTCGAACGGATCAAAACAACCGATAGCTAGCTCAAGGTGCATGCCAAGCATCGAGCGTGGTGTGCTTTATGAGAAAGCTCGCTGCTAGCTCGAGGTGCATGCCGAGTGTCGAGCATTGTGTGCTTTGTAAGAAAGCTTGCTGCTAGCTCGTGGTACATGATGAACGTTGAGCATTGTGTGCTTTATAAGAAAGCTTGCTGCTAGCTCCAGATGCAAACCGAGCGTCGAGCGTTGTGTGCTATGTGAGAAAGATTGTTGCTAACTCGATGTACATAACGAGCGTCGAGCGTGCTCGTGGTGCACATCAAGCGTCGAGCGTTGTGTGCTTTGTGAGAAAGCTTGAAAATAGCTCGAGGCGCATACCAAGCGTCAATGAGCATTGAGTGCTTTATGAGAAAGCGTGCTGCCAGCTCACCGTGCATACTGAGCGTTGAGCGTTGCGTGCTTTGTGAGAAAGCTTGCTGCTAGCTCGAAGTGCATGACGAGCATCGAGTGCGGTGTGCTTTGTGAGAAAGCTCGCTGCTAGCTCGAGGTGCAAGCCAAGTGTCGAGTGTTGTATGCTTTGTGAGAAAGTTTGCTGCTAGCTCAAGGCGCATGACAAGCTTCAAGCGTTGTGTGCTTTGTGAGAAAGCTCACTGCTAGCTCGCGGTGCATGACCAGCGTAGAGCATTTTGTGCTTTATGAGAAAGCTTGCTGCTAGCTCGCGGTGCATGCAGAGCATCGAGCATTGTGTACTTTGTGAGAAAGTTTACTGTTATCTCGAGGTGAATACCAAGCATCGAGTCATTGTGTTCTTTGTGAGAAAGCTTGCTGCTAGCTCATGGTGCATGCAGAACGTTGCGCGTTATGTGCTATGTGAGAAATCTTTCTGCTAGCTCGCGATGCATGCCGAGTGTCGAGCATTTTGTGCTTTGTGAGAAAGTTCGATGCTAGCTAGATGTGCATGCGAGTGTCGAGCGTTGTGTGCTTTGTGAGAAAGCTCGCTGCTAGCTCGAGGTGCATGCCGAGCGTCAAGCGTTGTGTGCTTTGTGAGAAAGCTTGCTGCTAGCTTGAGGTGCATGCCGAGTGTCGAGCGTTGCATACTTGTGAGAAGAGCCTATTGCCAGCTGCTTACTGTGATTGCGGTGGACACGTGGGTTGCACGTGTGATGCTGACGTCACAGTTGTGAAAATTGAGGCATCGAAATCTTATCCACCGTTAGAATTAGATGATCTAGATTGGGTGGCTGAGATTGTTTGGGGATATCGAGGTGCCATTTTTTGCCTAAATATCTCTCACTCCTCTCATTTCTCACTTTGCTTTCTCCCTCTAATTTTTGGAGCTTCTCTCTCTAGGAATTATTTAGTGATCGGTAACCAGCTTTACGACGTACTTTTCCGACAATCGATATAATGTTAGTATTTTCAATATTATGTTGTGGGCTCGGTCCGGTTCTTCTACCCTTATTTTTTGTCAGGGCAATGCGGATCATTTTTCAGACTCCTCATCCTGGGGGACAAGTGAGAAGGTCTACGAAGTCTAGCCGCTCCGCAGCTGTTAGCCGTTTGTAATGTAGTCGAGCGACTCATACGGAAGGGTAGAGGTTGCAGAGGTGGTTGATGAGGATAATCCGATCGAGGTGGAGGACGAGGTTGGAAGAGGGGTCGGTAATGAGGGTGAAGATGAAGTTATGGAAGTCGCCCCGTCTGGTGGCCCCCCTAATTTTAGACCGTTGGTGAAGCCGTCCCCACCCCCCCCCAAAGGCTCCTCGTGTTCGAGGAAGGAGGATGAGGTGGACCCTTCTAGATAGTCTGGAATAGCCGGATGAGTTTTTTCCAGATAATGGGCTCGATGTCCCGTATCTTCAGTAACCGGGGTCCATCCAGATGGCTTGGTTCGGTATGGGGTACCACCTTCTTCGTCGAGTCGACCAAAGATCCAGATAGACAAGATGTCGAGTGTTTTGATGGTCGATGAACTACTACTGATTTGAGCAAACTACTTCATAGGGTTGGAGTTTGAGCTAATGATCCTGAACCCTAGTCTCCACCCAACGGACCGTTTGTCCCCTTGCTACTGCATGTTTCCTGCGGACGCCTTCAGCTCGGGGTTGCGGCTGCCGCTACACCCGTTCATCAAGAAGGTGCTGAATTGGGTGAGTTTGAGCCTGATGTAGTATAGCCAAAACTCCTAGAAGCATCTCGTGTGCTTCATGTTGCTTTGAGAGGAAAGGGGAGTGCCTTTGAAGCTGAAATACTTTCGAGCCGTGCTGAGGGTCAGTTCGTCGAGAGAGCATGAGGGAATATACTACATATCACCTCATCCTTACAAGAAGGTAGTCCATGGGCATCCGGAATCCATAAAATGATGGAAGGAGAAATACTTCATCGTCCGAAACCAGGTACCTTAGGAAATTCCCATGACCTGGAACTTTTACAAGCCGAATCACAAGATTCCGAAGAGAAGGGACTTGACGGATGAGAAATGGGGTGATGTTGATCAGATCGTCGCTGGAAACAACATCAGCTTGCAGAACGTGACCGAAAGGCATCTGGCCAGGATCGGACTGAGCTCCATTGACCCTTGTATGTTTTTCGTTTTCTTTTAGTTCAACTTTTCCCTTCGTTCTTATGGTTTTTTTCTTCTTTCGCAACAATGGATGATACAACCATCGATGCAATGAGGGCCCTATTGGCCAAACAAAGGGCTACCAATCAGGCCAAGCAGCGGAAGAGGTCCTCTCATGGGGGCTCCAAGGGCTTCAGACCCGAATTCCAAGAAGCAAGGGGCTTTCTCGGTCACCGGGGCCCCAAGCTCTATGAAGGAGGGGTCGAGTTCGAGTAGCATCAGGGTTACGAACATGCTGAGGGGTGGCATCCTGCCCATCCACCCCGCGGCCCAGGAGATAGTGGGCGAAGAGAGGCTCAGACTGTGGGCTCCCAACTGGGCTATGAAGGTGAGCGACACACTGACCGAGGTGTCGGTAGCGATTAAGGTGGTGGAACACCTGGCCACGCCTCGCGACAGGGAGGCCCTAGCGTCCGAGACTCTCGAGACGTGCTATATGAGGTGGGCACAGGCCAGTGTGTTGGTAAGGTTTCTTTCATTCCATGACTCCATACATTGAACTTTTTCTAATTCTAGTTTTCCAAGTCTTAGCCCTTCGTTTGCAGGCATCACTAGCCGGAGCCCAGATGATGAAGCTGTACACCCGCGAGCTCCAGCAGAAGGTAAATAACGCTCAATGATATGAGCGTGAGATGAAGAACTTAAATTTGAAGCTGGACGGGGCCGAGTCTCGTGAGCAGGCCCTTAAGGCCGAACTAACTTCCCTCGCTGATGAACGAGTGGGGGTGGAAGGGGAAATAAGGAAGGTAGCTGCCAAGGAGCTGAAGAAGACGACGAACATCGCCATGGAAAAGGTCATCAAGGCCCAGAACACGGCGTACAATCGTGCACTCAAACACGTCTGGTACTACTATCTCGAGTGTCAACTTGAGGAGTTTCATTATGGCATGAAACTTCCCGAGCATCTGATAATGCTCGGACGGGGGTGAAGTGCCGCTGCGGAAGGAGAACGTAGCGGGGGTGGCCGACCCTGATGTCAACGTAGCAGCCGATGAAGAGGTGCCCCTCTCTTCTAAGCAGTAGTTTCAGCCTTTCTGCTTTTTGTTGTTGTATCTGCCGAGCGCAGACTGGTCACCACTGTTTTGTAAGAATTTTGGTGAATGAAATGAATTTTTGGCCGAACTATCTGACTTTGACATTTTTGGGCATAAATTTGTGATGTGATCTTTTGTGGTTTGACCAAGTTTGTAAGATTCGGAATGATATGCCCTTTACTTCTTTGTGCCAGATGAACGAGTTCTTTGTGGCCGACCCTCGTGATGCTGAGGTGGAGAGCCTTAGGGGCAAGCTGAAATCCATAGAGTATGTCTTGGTGCGCTTCTACAAACAGGCCCGAGATCAAAAAGCAGTTGTTTCTTATTTTATGAACAAGTTGAAGGAGCTGAGCTTGGAGTCGGCCAGTCTGAAGAAGACGACTGCGGACCACGACTTAGGGATCACTGACACTAGATGGTTGATGTCTAGTACTTCTGCTCGACGGCCGACCTCTGAATCATTTCTCTGTGAAGTTATAATGGAGAATGAATTGGAGATACAAAGGTTGAAGGGCATGCTCGGAGTGGGTGGATCCCGAACCCGTGCTTTCGGGGGTCGTTGGCCCTCCGTTGGGGGCCGGTCTCCGACCCTGAGGCTGGAGCCAATGAGACCGGGTGACGCAAAGAGCTCTGTTGCTGGAGCGTCCACCTTAGCGACACCTGGGGATTGTGATGGCCTCGTCGATGAGCAAACACGTTCAATTAGGCTTGAACTAGTTTGCGTCAGTCCTAAGGCCCCTTGAGATGAGGGGGTAAGCCGAGATTGTAACAGTTGTAACTTTTTTGTAAGCATATTAATTGTAACAGTTGTAATATGTATCAATCAACTTCTACATGTTGTAATAAAACTATCCTTCTATTGTTTGAGCACGACTTCGATCTGAGTGTGTCGGTGAGGTGACGCTAATGAATGTGCGGCGTTCCTTCTTCCGAGCATCGAGCGTCGAGCGTAGCAAGCTTGTAAAAAATGACTGCTGGCTCGAGGAGCATGCTGAGCGAGCGTAGCTTGTAAAAAAGCTGGCTGCTAGCTCGAGGAGCATGCCGAGCGTCGAGCGTAGCAAGCTTGTAAAAAAGCTAGCTGCTGGCTCGAGGAGCATGCCGAGCGTCGAGCGTAGCGTAGCTTGTAAAAAAGCTGGTTGCTGGCTCGAGGAGCATGCCGAGCATCGAGCGTAGCAAGCTTGTAAAAAAACTGGCTGCTGGCTCGAGGAGCATGCCGAGTGTCGAGCGTAGCATAGCTTGTAAAAAAGCTGCCTGCTGGCTTGAGGAGCATGAGAGCGGTGAGGACGAGAGATTTGAGAAGTCTCTTGTTAGGGCTAGAAGTCCAAGCCGAGTGGTGAGAACGTGAGAGATTGAGAAATCTCTCGTTAGGTCTAAAAGTCCAAATCGTGCGGTGAGGACATGAGAGATTAAGAAATCTCACGTTATGGCTACAGGCCCAAGCCGAGCAGCGTGGACATGAGAGATTGAGAAATCTCTTATTAGGGCTAGCAGTCCAAGCCGAGCGGCAAGGACGTGAGAGATTGAGAAATCTCTCGTTAGGGCTAGAAGTCCAAGCCGAGCGGTAAGGACGTAAAAGATTGAGAAATCTCTCATTAGGGCTAGAAGTCCCAGCCGAGTGGCGAGGATGTGAGAAATTGAGAAATATCTCGTTTGGGTTAGAAGTCCAAGCCGAGTGGCGAAGACGTGAGAGATCTAGAAGTCCAAGTTGAGCAGCGAGAACGTGAGAGATTGAGAAATCTCTTTAGGGCTAGAAGTCTAAGCCGAGCAGCGAGGACGTGAGAGATTGAGAAATCTCTCATTTGAGGAAGCAAACGCGAGACATTATGACGTGAAATATAAAAGACAGTTCATTGCATTTGGTTGCCTAATTACACAAAAGGAATGGCGCATAGCACCGATTACAACCACAGATGCTCCTAAGGTCCCTCATGGAACTTAATAAGATGCTCTGCGTTCCAGGGTCTCCTGACTATTCTGGCCCCTAGATTTTCCAGTCGGTATGTGCCAGGGCGTACTACTTTGGAGACCTTGTACGTTCCCTCACAGTTTGGGACCAGTTTTCCTTTCGTGGCGGGGTGGAAAATAGCGAGTTTCCTGAGTATAAGGCCACCCTCCTTGATGTTGGCCAGACGGAATTTCTTATTGTAGAATCTTTCAATCCTCTATTGATAGACATTTATTCTGATGACAGATTTTGCACGGATTTCGTTGACTATGTCCAAGTTGGCCATGAGGTCGCCCGAATTGGGTTCTTCATTGAAGCCCATGATCCTAGGCGAAGGAAGCTCGATTTCGAGCGGGATAACAGGTTTTGTCCCATATGCCAGGTTGAATGGGGACTCGTGTAAGATCCCGCAAAATAGTATATAATTATTTTGTACATTAGTCCGTGCACAATTCAGAGTCAGACGTATTAATGGATTTTTGTCAATTTTAATTGAGTAAATATTGAGATATATTATTTAATATGTTTTGAGCCCGACAATGGTACAATTGTTGAACCAGAGTTGGAATAATTTATCAATTAAATTGTACGTTTGTCTCAACTATAATCAAGATAGAATGTATAGCGTTTCTATAATAATAAACTGTTTTATTATATACATAAAAACATTTTTTTTATTTAAGTATTATGTGTGTATGTATATGTATGATTATGCATACACATAAAACCCTAAACCACTAATTAAACCCTAAACCACTATTAAAAAACTATGGGCTTGTTTTGGGGTGTGCTCACTCTCATCCCTAGCCAGCCACCCCCCCCCCCCCCCCCTATTTAAACCCTAATGTGATCTAAACTCATTTTCCCTTCATTTTTCTAACCCCAAAAACTTTATTTTTTCTCATTTCCTAGCATCTCCTACAACTTCAATTTCTTGTTCAATCTTGGCTTGGAAGTTGAAGAGCAACCATACAAGAAAGGAGCAAGGAGCTAGGAGGAGGAGGAGGAGCCAAACAAGGAGAACGAGAAGAAGGGATCATCAACAAACTTCATAGTGGGTGTCTTTCTAAACTCTAGCTTGTGGATTGTTTTTTTTTGTGTGTGTGTATGATGAAAAGTTATTGATTTGAGACCAGATAAATGGCATGAATGAAATTTTGTATGTTCAAGCTTAAGTTCTTGAGCAAAGAATACTAATTGATAGGAAAAGATATGATCTTGAGAAGAAATATCATGATTTGATTAGAAAATCATAACTTCTTGCCATTAAGGGATTTAGACTTGAAATTTTTACAGTAACATCTTGATTATGTCCCTATAAACTCCACAAAATTTCATAATTATTGAAGATTATTTGATATTTTAATAAATTCGAACTTGCTGCTGGTGTGAGATAAATTTTCTGCTCTATTTGAATCTAGCATGTCTGACTTACAAAAATCATATCTCCTTATCTACCATGAATTTAAAGTTGAAATTTTTACTGTAGGTTCTCTTACATGTCTATACCAATTACCCAAATTTTCATAATTTTTGGATGATGTTTGATATTTTTAGAAAATACTACATCTGTACTAGGTAATGAAAATATTGAACTGTCTTTTGATTCTGTTTCAAGAATTTTGTGTTCATTTTGGAAATTCATTCATTCCAAAATATAAGGATTCATAAGCTGAAATTTTTATTCATGGTTCTCATATGTGTCTACAGCAATCCCGCCAAGGTAATTTTTGTAAATGATTTGGTATTTAACAAAAATCATGTTTCTATACTGGGATAAATTTATTTCATCTCTATTTTCATCATGCATGTTTGTTACCCTGATAAGCATAACCCCATGATAAAAAGCGAATTTGAACTTGAAATTTTTACAGTAGTATTTTAAGTCAGTGTGGAACATTCCTACCAAGTTTCATAATTTTTGAATAAGAATCGTTATCTCTTTAAAATACAACTTGCTAGTGTTGTTAAGAAACAATATGGTTGTTGTTTGGTAATTTACATCCGATTCAAATTGTCATAACTTTCTGTATATTTGAAGTTTTGAGCTAATTTTTAGATATGTAGTGCCCATATGCATATGTATTACGCATACCAAATTTTATGAGATTTTGATATCATGGCTATTTAAAAATGAGTTTCAAGCATACACTGGTTGATAGTTTCTACATATCCTGAGAATTTGTATACATATCAGGGTGAGGTCTTTTTCATCTTCTAAATGAACCATTTTTGAGAAAGTTTCCAACTGAGAATGTAAAGTAGATTCAAAGACCTTTTTGTATAATCTAAAAATATGGAATTTCATTAAGTAATTAATTGTGATTTTTGCAACTAGCACTAGTCATAGGATTGGATGAATAGCTTACTGTTTTGAGAATATGTAAATCATTGTTATATTAAAGCTATATAATAGAGTTAGATAGTTATTAGTTACCTTATGAATTATGAATTGAACTTGTGATTGTCTACTGTATTGAGATGTGTATGGCTATGTAAATTAGCTTGTTGTTTGTCTAAGATAATGGTTACCACCGTAGGAGTATCAATCCACTTTATCCTTGATAATTAGTAACCTTTTACCTCGAGATGCTATGGATGAAGACAACCTTCGTGCGCCGGCGAATCTCTACCCATGGAGGGATTGATCGCGGAATGAAGACGGGGTCAAGATCCAAGCAAGATGATGATTGGCGATCAACGGAGGTCGAATCGCCAATGTCGTTGGGCAAGTTTGGGCCAAGTTGGGCCAACTCTTGAACCTGATTTGGGGGCCGTATTGGTTTACCATAGGGCTTCGTGACATTGGATAAAGAACTAGGTTTATTAACTAGCAAGTAACCGGTTAGTAATCAATAATCTCTGCACAATTAAGATCAGTAGTTGTTTAACCAGGATTAGTAGTATCCTAAAACCAGAGCATGTCATTGATTGTTAGGGAAGACACTACTCAGGTGGTTGTACTCGCCTGTCAAGGGAACACGTGCGGCATCGGCACGGGCGACGTAGTCTCGTCTATTTATTCCTGGGGTCTAGTGATAAGAATAGGAAGTGCGTACTATAAATCTCCTGTCAGAAGTTAGGAATGGACCTAAGAATCTGTCAAGTTCTATGTTGTTTAATACGGATAAGTAGGTAGAGTAAGACTCAAAATCGCGAGTAAAACTCTAGGCATCTCGGTGAGCAGGGGTTACCACGGGGCCACATTTATGTTCGTAGCAACTTTTGGGTGAGGTCCGGAGCAGTGAGACTGCGGGGACCGAGCATAGTGGAAAGCGGGGATACCACTACTGACTGCAGAGGTAGGATTCGGGCCAAACAACTGCAACCTCACCAGTACTAGATGAATGTCAGGAATGGAAAAGAGTACAAGAGTAGGATGTATGGCGAGGGATCGAACCCTGTGATCTTGAGACTACGAACTCTTTGAGAAGTATGTAGTATGGGATGCATACGTTTCCAAATGAATTGCATTAGAGTAAGTGCATTGCGTGCATTTGAAATTGTGCATTTGAAATTGTGCATTAGACTCTAGGTCATGGCATACACTAACACTTGTGATTTGACTACACGTTTTCCTTTCGCATCAAATATTGGTTGTTGAGTTTTGGAGAGTCGTTGGTTTTATCAGCATTGCGTCAGTTGCATTCAACTAACGTGTACAAAAGTTATTAGTTGCAGGATTGCTGATCGTGGAACAGGGAACTCAAGCTGTGGGGAGCAATTAGTGGAAGTTGTTGTCTAATGTGTTGCGGAGATTTCTGATTGTCGTACAATATGAGATTATAAATTTTGTAAAGTAAATTTATTTGATGTAATTTATGTGAATTCATGATGTAATTCTATGACAAACAAATTTGTACTTGTTTTAACTGTGGTGGTAATATGAAGTTTTAAATTTTCTGTGATTTAACTGTGATTAGACTCATTTGAAGGAAAGATTCTAACTTGTGTCTCGAGTTCCGGGTATTGAAAATTTGGGGCGCTACAACTAGCTCGTAGGGATCCTTTTGGTTGTTCGATATGATCACCAAAGGACGCTCGGTAATTCGTCGACCCACAGTCCTTTAGGAGATTGTCCAATGGTTTTTTAGATCTTCAGGAATTTGGTGGTTGCCATTTTCAGCTTGACCGTTTGTCTGAGGATGGGCTATTGATGAGAACCGCTGCTGGATTCCAAGGTCGTCACAGGACTTTCGAAAAAATTTACCAGCAAATTGAGTTTCGTTATTGGTGATGAGCATGTGCGGGATCCTCAACCGACAAATAATGTGTTTCTAGAAGAATTTCTAGGCTTGATGTTCAATGATTGTGACCAAGGGTTCTGCCTCGATCCACTTAGTGAAGTAGTCGATGGCCATTATGAGAAAGCGTCTTTGGCTTGTGGCCTTCGGAAAGGAGCCAACTAGGTCCATCCCCCACATGGCAAAGGGGGTCAGGCTGGTAAGTGATTTGAGTTCGGTTTGGGGCAAGCATCTGATCAAAAAGAATTTCTGGCAGGGGTCACACCTTTTCACAAGTCAATGGCATCTTACAATTTGGTCGGCCAATATCAGCCGTGGTTGAGTACCTTCCTTATGAGCGACATGCTACTGGCATCCCCAAACTCCTTCGTGCAACTCCTCCAGTGCATACTTGGCTTCATCGGGCTTCAGACATCGGAGATATGTTCTCCCATCCACCTTAGTGTATAAGCGCTTGAAGAGTACATTATCAATCAAGGTGAATCTTTCTGATCGGAATCTTGTCTTCTTGGCTTCGGCCTGGTCTAGTGGGAGTTTGCCATCTGCCAAGATCTTCCAGACGGGATCCATCCAAGTGCTAGGCTTGAGGAGGATCTCAACGAGGACAGTGTGATCCAGGATCTCAAAGGACGACAAGGCAAGCTTGGACAAGGCATCAGCTTGACTATTTTTCTCCCTCAGAATATGCTCGGCAACGGCGCCCTCAAAGACTGTTAAGAGTTGCTAGACACGTGCCAAGTATTGGATCATTCGGGCGTCACGGGCACCATAATCCCTGGATATATGTTGAGTACGAGCTGAGAGTTGCTGAAGGCCCTCACTTGTTATGCCCCAGCCTTGTGGGCTAGCATGAGCCCGACAATCATAGCTTCATATTCTGCCTCGTTGTTTGAGGCCTAAAAATTGAGACGCAAGGAGTACTGGAGGACGAAGTTATCGGGGCCTCTGAGTATGACGCCAGCTCTGCTTCCACCTTCACAGGATGATCCATCAACATAGATCTCCCATACTGGTTCATCCTCTCGAACTTCAGACGCTTCGGAAATGGTACATTTTGTGATGAATTCTGCGAGGGCTTGTCCTTTAATGGCTGTCCGAGGTTGGTAACTGATGTCATGCTGGCTCAGCTCGATTGACCACTTGATTAAGCAGCCAGAATTCTCAAGTTTGTTGAGGACCGTCTTAAGAGGCTGGTCTGTAAGGACTCAGATGGAGTGGGCTTGAAAGTACGGTCGGAGTTGCTAAGCAGCCATCACCAATGCATAGGCGACCTTTTCCATCCTTGTGTATCGAAGTTCAGCATCGTGCAGGACTTTGCTAACATAATATATGATTTTCTAGACCCCGTCTTCTTCCCTGACTAGCACAGCACAAAGCACGTGTTCCGAAGCAGCCAGATAGAGAAAGAGGAAATCACCCGGCTCTGGCTTGTTGAGAAGCGGGGGGTTGGCTAGGTAGGCCTTTAGCTGATCGAATGCCTGCCGCTGAGGATCTTCCCACTCAAAGGTTTTCGCCCCCCGGATGGCTTTGAAGAATTGGAGAAACTTCTCTCCGGACTTGGAAAGGAAACGACCGATTGTAGTCAGTTGACCCGTGAGCCATTGGAGTTCTTTGACTTTTCTTGGAGGGGTCATGTCCAGTATGGCCTAAATCTTTTCGGGGTTCACCTCGATGCCTCGCTGGCTGACCATGAATCTGAGAAATTTCCCCGAGGTGACGCCGAAGGTGCATTTTGAGGGGTTGAGTTTCATATTGTGGGATTGTATGACCCCGAAAGCCTCATCTAGATCGCTGACATGATCTTGCCCTCTCCGGATCTTGACAAGCATATCATCGACATATACTTCCATGTTATGCTCGTCAACATATACTTCCATGTTTCATTCAATCTCGATATATATATATACAAAGACTCAGTTGATGAGCCATTGATACGTGGCTCCGGCGTTCTTCAGTCCAAAGGGCATGACTTTGTAACAGTAAAGGCATTGGTATGTCACAAAGGTGGTACGGAGATGTCAGGATGGAATATTCTGATCTGGTTGTAGCCTGAGAAGGCATACATGAAACTCAGCAGCTCGTGACCCAAGGTCGTATCTATCAAGGTGTCGATGCTTGGAGGAGAAACAGATCTTTAGGACATGCCTTGCTGAGATCTGTGAATTCTATACAGATCCTCCACTTGCCACTCGGTTTCTTCATCATTACAACATTTGCCAACCATTGCGGGTAGTTGACTTCTTGTATGAACTGCGCTGAGAGGAGTTTTTCCACATCTTCCTTCACCGGATGTTGTCTGTCGGGAGAATACTTACGCCGCTTCTGCTAGACTGGCTTAGACTCCGGGTGGACACTTAGTTTGTGCATGATGAGTTCCTCTGAAATCACTGGAATATCCGAGGGTGTCCATGCGAAGAGATCGGCATTCCGACAGATACAGCCAATAATTGCCAGCTTTAGGTCCAGAGCGAGAGACTGTCTCACTCGGAACCGTTTAGATCCATCCTCTCCGGAGAAGGGGACCTCCTCCAATTTGTCGACGAGCTCCGAGTGCAATTGGATCCTATCATATGGGAGTTCCACCGCGTCAAGGGGGAAGACCCTGCCCCTTACTGCGGCCATATAGCATGCACAGGCGGATTCCTGATTGCCTTGGACAATGCTGACACCGTGGTCGATAAGAAATTTTAACTTTAGGTGATAGGCGGAGGGAACCGCCTTGAGGGAGCAGAGGTCCGGTCTACCGATGATGGCATTATAGGTGGCCTTAACGTTGACCACCATGAAGTCCATTGCCTCTATTCAGACGGTCGGGGCCGTTCCGACTATTACGTCGAGAGTGACGATTCCCTCAATTTCGACAGGGACTCCCGAGAACCCGTAGAGTGTGTATCCGGCCAGTTTCAGTCTCTCCCGAGAGAGCTTGAGCTTTTGAATGCATCCAGGAACATGATACTGTTGGAGCTTCCGTAGTCAAATAGATGCAGCGAATCTCGTAATTAACCATGCCGAGGCTAACTACTAGTGCATCGCAATGAGGGAGCCGGATGCCTTCCAAATCATCACTGGAGAATGAGATTGCCACTACTTTAGGCTTGGGGGGCGGATAGTTGTGAATTGGGTTAACCTCCCGTATGAAGGCCTTGTGGGAGGTGCTGGACGCTCCCCCCATGGGTCTGCCGTAGACACAGTGAAGAATGGATGGCCCCCCGGCTTCTTCAGGCTCGGTTTTTGCCTCTAGATGCTTGTCAACCGTCCGAGCAGGGGGCGAAGCCCTCTGATTCCTCAGGTTAGTTTGAGTGAACTCCCTTAGGTACCCCCTCTAGATGAGGGCCTCAATCTCCTCTTTGAGGGCACGACAATTATCAGTTTCGTATCCGTGATCCTGATGGAACCGACAGTAGAATCTCCGATCTCTCTTCTTCTTGTTGTGTGCTCAGGGAGGATGGTGAACAATCTCCTTGTCCTCAATCTCCATGAGGATGGCTGACACATTCCGAGTCAACGGCATGAACCTCTCAAAGCGGGGGAGAGGAGGTGGTCGTTTCTGACCGGATGCATCTTTCTGGGCCTTCTTCGGATGCTCAGAGTCATCGACCTTTCTCTCCCTCTTGGCTGGGATTTCCTTCAAGCTTTCCGGGTGCAGAGCCTCCTCGACTAGCATGTATTTTTTGACCCTGTTGAGGAGGTCGGGAAAGTCAATGGGCGTCTTCTTCGCCAGGGAGGCCTTCAGTTGGCTGTGCCGAACATTGTGCCGGAAGGTTGCGGACATGACGCCAGCATCGGGAGAAGAGACCGACCTAGCCTCGGCGGTAAACCTTCGCATGAAGTCCCAAAGGGACTCTCGTTCCTTCTGCTTGAGGTCCATGAGAGACGCACTTGTCTTCTCGACCTTGCGACTGGTTACGTAGTGAGCAAGGAAGCTCGCCTCAAGCGACTCGAATAAGAAAATCGAGGTGGGGGCAAGCTTGGAGAACCACTCCTATTCGTGAAGCACTAAAACGAAGTTCTGACGGACCCTCAACTTGCTGTCTTCGGGACCCCTACGTGTTCACGTGACTGCGAGAAGGATGAGGGTTGGCCGGTTGTCCTGCCATGGGCGCTCTCTTGGCTTTGGGTGCTAAGAAGGGGGACAACTCCTGGGTGAGATCCGAGACTGGAGGCGAGTCAGTCAGTCTGTTTCCCACAGACAACGCCAATCTGATATTGCTGATTTAGTGGTAGGAGCAACAAATGTGAGTTCTTGTTCTTTATAGTGGAAGAGACATGTCTGAGACAGATCTCAACCACAATGCTGGATCTGAGATGAGGATTTGGAGAGGAGTATGAGAGGGGGTACTGTTGGTAGTTGACCGCCCTCAGTACCTACAAAATGCCTAGAGACACCGGGGGTGATCCCGGTGACAGGCCCTCCGACGATCTAGTCAGTTACTGAAGAAAAAGAAAGCTAGGGTTCAAGTGAGAAAAAGTCATTACCTGCAGAAAATGGAGGGGGTCTGGTATTTATAGGTAGAAAGAGAGATGGAGCCCTAACCCTAATGGGCCGAGTCATACCTGTTCCTGTGGGCCTGAAGTAGGAGAAGGCCCATAGGGGCAATCAGGCCTGATCTGTAGGAGTGCGCGGATCTTGAGGGGCTTAGATGGTTCGAGTTAAGCCGGATTTCTTACCCACATTAGTAGTATATGAGATGATGTGGTTTTATGTGTGTGTATATGTTTTGATGTTGATATGAAATCTATATGTATGTATGCATACAAAGATGTAGTGTATTGAGATGTTATGGAGATTTTTATAAGTAGTAGTATGATACAAGTATTGAGACATGCTTTCAATATTGATATGAGTAGGATATTCATATGAGTAGTGTATTGGTTCGAGTACTCAATTGCCGAATTTTTATTATATGGGAATTGGTATAATTCTCAAAATGTTGGAGCGTAAAGTATGCATGAATGGATATACGCAGTGTGTTTAGATGTGTCGATATTAATATGAGTAGTGTATTTAAACGAGTAGTGTAATCCCATTACTCGAATTTTGTTCATAAGAAATGCTTTATTAATGTTGACAGAGAAATTGTGCGACTGAGTGGATCGTCACAGCCGTCGAGCAGTGGTAGAGGCCAACCATCATCACAAGTAAGAAGCGATTATTATTTTTAGCCTCTAATCTTCATGTCTATTATGCAGTCTATAATAACAAGATTTTTTTTTGTAGGATGACGGCTTACCATCTTCTTCGTGTGTAGTAGGTGCATCTTCTTCCTCCACCGCGCAAGGAGGTTCGGCCCTTAGATTCAACCCTGTTCTACCTACAAGAGGTGCACAGGTCTCTGGCGGTGTGGAAGGGAGAGACGAAGAATATGAGTTTCCGGCTACACACGACATTGTCGATGTACCCACGTATACGGAACTATTTGGTAAATTCCTGATTCCATGGAATGTCGATGTTGGCCAAAGTAAAATGCGACCATAGATTACTTATAGCTCTTGTGGAGCGATGGAGGCCGGAGACACACGTTCCACCTCCCCGTTGGTGAGATGATGGTGACGCTACAGGATGTAGCGATTATATATGGACATCCAATCGATGGGGTTGTCATGACTAGTAACCTCATATTCAACAAAATTGCATTGGTAAGAGATTATCTTGGAAGAGATTTTGAAGAAGCGAATAAATCCGATGTTCATGACTCTATGCAGAGTTCAACAATAGTTTGGGAGAGGAACCGGCCGACTTCGAACTACAATGTTACACTTGAGCGTACTTAAGGAGTATGATCGGAGGTGTTATGTTCCCGAACTCGTCCGGTGATGTCGTCCGCCTAATGTACCTATCCTTTATATCTGATATACATAGAGCCTCCCGTTATAGTTGGGGAAGTGCGGCGTTGGCTTCACTATATCGTGCATTGTGTAACTGTGTGATGGGTTCAATACAGATGACAGGGTCAATGGGGATATTACAAATTTGGTGTTGGGAATATACACCTCGGCCGTCCACGGATATAACGGTTCTTTCGAAGGCATAGAATGTAGTTGATAAGAACCCCATGTTGAGGGCTCCTCTAAGGGTTTATTGGACGGGTGGCCACACATGGAGAGATAACCCAAGGAGAGTGTTGACGTATTATAGAAATGAGCTCGATCAACTGCGGGAAGAGTGTCAATTGGACACCGTAACCCCCGAAAGGCTAGAATGGCTACCTTCATTGTGCACGGCAAATTCTTAATTGTGGTTGACACGAGTTGCACTTGTGAACTTCAATATCATGGAGTTCTACTACCCCGATCGAGTCATCCGACAGTTCGACGCGCAACAAAGAATCCCCGACATTTCTGATAGATTTGTAGTCATTATACCATATTGATGACCTCCAAATGCGGAAAGTGCCCACTTCTCACTCGGTTTCTCCTTCAACCAATTAGCTCCCTCAACATTAGCAACTTTAAGCTCTGCAATCTTTGCCTCAAACTTCTCCGACTGATTTTGATAGGTGATCACCTTGAGCTTATTCATAAAAGACTTGATACCGAATTTGCGTTGAAAATTAGTAGCAAAATGACGTATACAATACCGATGATATGCAAGTGGTTCATTCCATGTTCTATACTCATTGTTCATAGCCGTCAAAATGCCTGCATGACAATCAGAAATAACACATAGCCTTACACGATCTATGACAAAGCATCGATTACAGCTCATGAACTATGTCCAGGTATATATGCCCTCTCTATCCACTATTGCGAAAGCATATGAAAACAACCTACCATTTGCATCGGGTGAAATAACTATCAACAAACAACCTTTATATTTTTCATACAAATGTGTTCCGTCAACACTAATAGCTTGTCTGCATGCCTTAAAGATCGAGGGCCCGAATGCCCAAAAGACTCCTTTGAATGTTTCCTCGGCGGGACCGAACATAACCTTGACCCAATGGACGGCGGTTCCCGAATTTTATGCTTTGAATTGTTGTGAGAAGATATGACAATCTAGTGTAAGCTTCTTGAAATAAACCATACAAACACTCAATACTTTGCATTCCAAGCTTTCTGGTATGAAATATTGTGCCTTGATAGCATTCAATAACATCGTTGACACAATTTTAGTTTCAACTCTATCCCAATTAGTAACTTCAAATATCTTATCTACTAGGTGTGAGTATATAAAGTTACCTATTTTGATTTTGAGAGTACATTCACCACTATCCCAATTAGTAACTTCAAATATCTTATCTACTAGATGTGAATATATAAAGTAATGGGGCTTCAAAATAATGACCGGTTCAACATCGCAATAACAATATCCTATCTTGGGATCTCGAATTATTTTCACCCCAAAAATATAAACAAATAGGTATATCATAATCCATACCTTTACACAAATGGACGAATATTCGATTCATTAACTACTCACAAGCATAACATATACAAACTACACAACATATGGTTATAGGAATATATTCAAATGAAACCGTTAATTGAAAAACGGATAATACGCCGTAGATGGTGTATGAGAATATTAGAGACAATGTTGGAGATTTATCAAATTGAGGATGTTGGATTTTGGAGTAAGAGGAGATGAGAGAAAGGTAAGAGAGATGAAGTTGAGAGTAAGAGTAGTCAGATTTGTGTTCTAGGGTTTGGGGTTCAAAAGTGGAGGGATAGAGAGAGTGAACAGGAAAAGAGAAGAGGGGGCCACTTAATATGTAGAAAAAAATATTATACCGTTGTCGCCATCTCCAACAATAACATCTCACATATAATCCCATTATTCGGGATAGCGACATCAATTATAAGATGTTTCCACACTTGCAATTTTTTTTCAAGTCGCGATTGAGATGAAATGAACTGATGTCATTATTGCATAAAGCGGCTTGATTTTTTTTTTTTTTTATTACAGATGCTGTTCTTGACAACAACAGTATCAAAATAACATATCCCATTATTGCAAAGCGAGTTTTATGCTGATGTATCCAAAAATTGGTCAGTTGAATAAATATTTTCAAAAGTGTTCAATATTTTCAAAAAGTGAATCAAAATTCAGCTTCCACTTGGTCACTTACTGACCGGTCACATCTATAAATCAAACTCTCTGTCTACTTCATAAATAAATAATGGAAGGGGACGAAATATAACAGTAAACGTGAATCATTTGTGAATGCATGTAGCAAAATAGTACTTGATGTAATCGTGGTCCTATATGTAACAGTCAATGGGAAACATTTCTGATCAATTGTCTCTACCCTAATAATTCATGCAGAGATTTCCCTAGCTTTTCATCGTCATTCTTGATAATGACAGTATCTTCAAATTTCATTCTGGTGTAATATTACATGTCTAGGTCCATAAACTGAGGAAACTGACAGAGAACAGAAGGAAGCAACTCCGAACCATCACCAACTAATTTAAGTAACATAATCTACATCGCATCCAGCAAACGGTAGTTACAATGTTATAATGAAAATATTTTTGGAGAAATTTTTTTCGTGGATGGTTTGCTTGGAAGCAGCATTCAGGATTAGTCCATCCATAAAACTTTGCAGCAGACAAAATAATTTTGCAAAGTTGTATCCTGCAGTGATCTACAGACAAAAAGAGACATTAGTTTTCCATTCGAGTGGTGTAAGCATACAAATAGTAAAATCTACAGCTAAAATATTATATTATAGAGGAGACTAAAAGTTTAAGATAAATCCTGCAAAATCATGCAAAGAACCCTGCCTACAACGTTAGGTGATGATCTGGTTAAAACACAGTGCAGACTGCAGAACCCTCGCATAGGTCAAATGTTTTTTTTTTTATTTACTTTTTTTTTTGGGGTGGGGGGGGGGGGGGGGGGGTTATAGTCACCCTATTTCATTAATAAAACGTTAACAAAACAACCACATAGGTCAGCTTTCGCGGAAGTGAACTACCTTATAGAATCAACATTGACTATGAAAGTCCCTTAGCATCAAACTACCAAAATCAGCACATTATCAACATCAAGCATACATGGTTAGGTAATTGTGAAAATTGTAGACATGCAGTATAACTGATGCCGGTGAAGTAATGATAGAAATTACATATTCAAGTAACTCACCACCACTAATCCTTTCTTCTTCTCGAATTGTCAGATTTTTTCAGAACGTTCTTCCCAGCATCAAATAATATACATCTGTATCTAGGTATCTTTTGGAGCTGGTATGTATACAGAATGTATTTTTTAAAAAAAAGGCTAAGACCAGACTATCCCCAGTATAAATCCAAATTTCCACATCAAAATGTTCCTCTCGTGTCTCAAAGAGGTCAAGATTTTCCTCGCTTAAGAATTATAAATTTCATAAATCATTGTTAAAATAAATTGTGCAGGAACATCTGTCCGTGCCAGTGTACATAAAAGACCAAAAAGATGAGAGTATATTTCTTATTCCAACAATTTCAAAACGTATACTGGTTCCACTTCCTCAAAAAGTATACAGGTTCCACTTCCTACTATGCTCTGCATAACTACCATAAATAAAATCATCAAACTCTTCAAGAGGTCAATAGGCTCTTAAAGCAGAGAGTGCCAGTTAACTAATGGAATAGCGCAAAAACAAAAGACTCACCAGTAGCGTTTTTACAACTTAAGCCACTTGGGCTTTGTGGGCTTCTTTGCAGCAGGCTTAGGCTCTGGAACAGAAGATTTCGTGACAGCTGCTTCTGGATCTGGCTCAGAACTGACGGGAAGTTTTTGTTCACAAGTATAATCTAAACCATCCAAACTCATAATATCTTCACGAAGGTAAGGACCGAGTTTCACAACATGATCAAACACTGAATCTGCATTGAAACCAATATGTGGGTACACTAGCAATGAAGAACATGTTAATCAGATCATATTATTAAATCGACAAGTACATGATTATTATAAGAGCATTACTATTCTCCACACCAAAACTTAAGACTTACATTAAAAACCAATAAATACACACTATTAATTATATCCCAGTTTTTCACAATTTATTACATTTTGCATCAACCAGCTTACAATCAATCTGGTTCAGAATGCAGAAAGAAACAGGTTGACCATGACGGATTTAAAAGGCCAACCAGCATAAGGAGTATCTTTGATGTAAACTTAACCTTAAATAGAGAATTTTCAAGAATATTAAAAGATTAAGTTTACCAATATGTAATGCGGATAAAGTTAGAAATTAAAACAGTTAATCGGTTCGATGGATTTTCAAGAATTGAATTAAATTGAACAAGCCCAATTAACGATTCAGTTCTAACAATCAGTAACTATATACCTAAGCGTTCTTAGTAAGTAGAAGATACAATAATGATTTGTACTCTAACTGGCAAGTAGAAGCACACACTCAATATTTGTTGACGACAGATAAATCAAATAATATTCTAGAGACGATAGATGGTATCACAAATAAATTGAATAGTGAAAAAAAATTACCAAATTCGAAGAACGGATCGAAGATGAAGACAAAGGCCTTGGGTGGCTGAGGACAGCCACGGCAGAAGCTTCGAAGTGGTTGAAGTGGCAGCGGAGGACGGCGGCTTTGGTGACCGAATTGTGGAGTTGAGGCAACGACAGCCAGGAAGTCGATCGGCTGGCGGTGGCGACCGTCTGCCATAGTCAGGGTTCGGGAAAGTGACGTGGCAGAGGTAGTGGCTTCGGGGGACGGGGGAGAGGGGGGAAAGGTAGGCGGCGATTGTTGTCGAGCGGAGGAAGGTCAAGCGACGGGGATCGGGATGAGGGCAGGGGGGGTGAAGGAGAGGGCGATGAGGGTGGTGGTGGCGGTGGCGTTGGTAGAAGGCGCTTGGGGTTGCTAGCATGGCTACTGGGCGGAGCAGCGGTGAAGGAGAGGGCTACTTCGGGGTGCTGGCGGTGGTGCGGGGTAACGATGGCGTCGAGAAAGGGCGGGGAGGAAGAAAGGGAGAAGATGAAGATAGGGTTTGGAATTGGGGATTGGAGTTTAGGATTTTAGTTTGAGAATTTTGGTGTAGTTTTAGAGTATCACAAACCCTAATACTTTATTAGGATTTCTCACAAACCCTAATAATTCTCTCAATTGTCTCGCACAAAAAGAGGAATGAAAAAGCAATAACTCAACACAATAATATTTTTAATCAAGAATAACATTCTCATTATTCTCAAAGTCTATATATAGGCTCAAAACAAATTCAAAACACATCTCAAAAAATCTAAAACAAATCTCTCAAATAAACTACATATAGCTAAATCTCTAAATAAAATAAAATAGATTTGATGTCCTCATCAATCTTATTTTATTGAGGCATCTTTTTATGTCAATCACTCAATAAGGCTAGTTTGTTATTTGTTTTAATAGTGTTGATTGATTACGAAGAAAATTCAAAATCAAAACTTCAATAAAAGTTATTCAAGATTGATTCCTCATTCCATCAATCAATTAGTACCACAACGCCCATGAACATATTGCACCACAAGTTCTTAATAGAGACTACTGTTACGCGTTAGAGATATGGATGTGCAGAGGTGCATATAAGATAATATCATCATACTAGTTACAGACTTACGGTTCAATTTTCTCAAATCTATTCAAGATATTTTTTTATGGCTTCCGTAATAAAGATGATATAACACTACCTGATTAAGAGTGGATTCTCTCCCTCTTTAAGCAAAAAACTAGTATGCCTTCAATCTTATAAAGTTTTGTATACATATTTAATAGATTGTTTTGTGATGTGACTAAGAACTCATTATTGTGTCCACAATATGCCCATGCAGGACCTAATCAATGCGGCCTATGTTTGTCCCCATTATTACAACAATCAATGCAGCCTATGTTTGTCCCCATTATTACAACAACAACCACCACCACCTTTTTCCCAACTAGTTGGGGTCGGCTACATTAATCCTGATTTTTCATTCTGCTCAGTTTAGCGCAATATCTTCTGTAAGGCCACAAGCTATCATATCTTTTCTCATCGTTTTCACCCAAGTAAATTTAGGTCTTCCCCTACCCCTAAACTCTACCTTCAATATTTATCAAATCACTCTTTCTGTAAGGCCATAAACTATTATATCTTTTCTCACCATTTTCACCCAAGTAAATTTAGGTCTACACCTACCCCTAACTCTACCTTCAATATTTATCAAATCGCTCATACTAACGGGGGCACTACTAGGTCTACATGTGACATATACAAACCACCTAAGACTATACTCTTAATTTATCTTGAATAGGAGTAGAGGTTGCATTCGGGCCTAGTGGGCCTCACCGGGTCCGAGCTCACAGGTTTTGACCCGGGCCGGGTTTTCGCGAGCCGGGCTGGTAAATTTGGTGGGGGCCTTAGAGGTGAAATGTCGGCCCAAACCTGGCCCTTGGCCCCTGGCTCGGAGCCGGGCCGATGCGGGCCAGGTCCCGGGCCGGGCCTCGGAGGTGAAATGCCGGTCCAGACCTGGCCCTTGACCCCTAGCTCGGGGACCGGGCCAAGGCCGATGCGGGCCGGAACGAATTTTTTAAAAAAAAATTCTACAAAGACAGAAGAAGAAAAATTATTAAGAATTATGAAGAACATATAGATAAAAGAGATTCATAAATTAAATTGTTTTTATGAATTACAAAATTTAATAAACAATCAAATACATTAGTAACATTTTATACAAATTTTATCAACTTAAAGATATGAGGGGAACATTTGTATAGATCCGTTGGGGGGTATTTTAGTAATTACACAACACAATATTAAAAAAATTCCTAAAAAAAAGAGCGGGCCGGGCCGGATTCGATTTTTTAGGGGGAAATGGCAGTTCGGACCGGACTGGACAAGGTTGGTTGGTCGGGTTGGTCCCGGTTCAGCCCAGGTTTGGGCAGGGCCGGGCCTGGTCGGGTCGAGCGGGCTGGGCCGGGCTGGTCCCAGCTCCAGGCTAGCCCGATCCTAATGCCACCCCTAGATAGGAGCTACCTTTACCATGTCGTGTATATACTTGTTTCTAATTATATCCTTCCTGGTTTTACCATACATCCATCTTAGCATCCTCATCTCCACTACACTCATTTTTTGAACATGTTTTATTGTTGCCCAACACTCTGCTCCTCCATACATCATTGATGGTCTGACAGCCATCCTATAAAAATTTTCCTTCAACTTCAAAGGTATATGTTTGTTACACAAAATACCACTGACACTTCTCCACTTAAGCTAAAATCTTCACAAATCTCTCCATCTCTTTGTATGATCGAGCCTAAATATCGAAAACGGTCTCTCTTCGGTATCTCTTAACCATCAAGCTTCACTACTTATTTGTGTTCTGAATATCACTAAACTTACATTCCATATACTATGTTTTAGTTCTGCTTATTCTAAAGCCTCTTAGCTTCCAAAGTTTTTCTCCATAATTCTAATTTAGCATTGATTCTTGCTCTACTCTCGTCCACTAAGACGATGTCATCGGCAAAAAGCATACACCGAGGCACCTCATCTTGTATTCCTCGGGTCAATTCATCCAATAACCAAAGCGAAGAGGTAAGGTCTTAAAGCCGAATTTTGTGTAAGCCTACTATAATAGGAAAATCACTGGTCTCCCCTTTGGTTGCTAAGCAGTTAAAATCCGATTAATCACTAATCGGAAGTTAGGCTAATTTTTTAGCGATTAATCGGAAATAATCGGCCGATTAGTGATTAATCGGCTTATTTTAAGTGGCTGATTAACCGATTAAATTCCCTCAATTAATTTTTATGCTTGTTTGCATTATTTGGGCCCAAACTCTAAGTCCAAATTCAAAAAACAAATCCATTCTGGTCCCCGAGCAAACCAAAACCCGACTCGTCACTGCTCTCTTCTTCCTCGCGCAAATCCAAATCCATACCGATTCTCTTCTTCCTCAAGCAAACCCAAACCCGACCCTCCGTCGCTCTCTGCGCCGTCACAAACTTGAACCGACCCGCATTTTGCTGCACCTCCGCTTGCTCGTGCTACTCCTCCCCGATTGTTTTTGTTTGCTAGAATCGACAAGCAAATCCGACCCAACCCCACATCCAAAATTCAAACTCGGCGAAAACCAAGTACTCTTCTTTTTCTCTATAACTATGTTACTATTTGATAATCTCATAACAGTTTTATGTTAGGGTTTAGGGTTGCTACATTATGACGATAGATCATATATATATATATATATATATATATATATATACATGCACACACGATTTTTCTAATTTAATCCTCGATTATTTTCCGATTAACCGATTAATCACTAATCGCTCCTAAACCGATTTTAACTGCCTAGTGTGGTTGTTCTAATTGTGGTCTTTGTCCCTTTATACATATCTTTAATTACCTCAATACACCGAATAGGTACTCTTTTGTTATTTAACGTCCACCATACTATATTTCTAGGAACTTCATCATATGCTTTTTCTAGATCTATACCTTTTCTAGATCTATAAACATCATATGTAGATCTTTCTTATTCTCCCTATATTTTTTCATGAGTCTCCTCAGTACATAAATTGCTTTCATTGTTGACCTTTTAGACATAAATCAAAACTGATTCTCAGACACTATAGTTTCTAGTCTCAGTCTATGTTCGATCTCTCCCAAATTTTCATCGTATGGCTCATTAATCTTTCTTATTCTCCCTATATTTTTTTATAAGTCTCCTCAGTACATAAATTGCTTCCATTATTGACCTCCCAGACATAAATCAAAACTGATTCTCAGACACTATAGTTTCTAGTCTCAGTCTATGTTCGATCTCTCCCAAATTTTCATCGTATGGCTCATTAATTTAATCCCTCGGTAGTTGGAGCAACTTTGTATATCTCTTTTATTTTTATATATAGATACTATGGTTGTCCCTATTATGCAGCCAAATATACAGTAATAAGTCACTTCCTACTTTAGTGAACAGAAGAGAGCTTTGGCACTTACCATAGAAGTCAATATAGAAATTTGCCCGGCTAAGATGTGGTCAATAGAGTAAGAACCAATAAATAAGACAAATATATGGGGAATGATCATGTGAGACCCTCCCTCTCTTATTTTGAGGCCCTCCAGGATATGAACCCCCCATGAAAAATCTAAACCATTCATCTTGTTCTACATGCCTATATTCTGAGGGTAAAAAATCAAGTTATTTGGCATTCATATGCTCATCTATCATGTCATTAGAAGAAGAAAAATCAGCTCTACAATTTGGTCATGTTGTAAAACATTAACAAGTGAACTTCAAATAACTTGATTTTACACCTTGAGACTATTTTAGACATGTAGCACAAGATGAATGGTTCAGATTTTGTATGGGGATTTGTATCAATGGGCTCACGTATAAGGCCTCAAAATAAGGGTAGGGTCTCACATGATCAACCCCACCCCCCCCCCCCCCCCCCCAAAAAAAAAAAAAAAAAAAAAAACCCCACCCCCACCCACTCTGTGTGTGTGTTGGCTAAGTTGCAAAGTTAACACAATCACTATTCCCAGAACACCTTAACGTTAATTCATTATGTCGGAGCAGATTGATAACCTCGATATGCTTCACAAAATCTGTACCATTAATTACTTCTATATGGTACACACCAGTAAGGATTATATAGTTTAATTCACAGCTATCAGATCTTTTGGGGGTACTAGTTCCTAACAATTAGAATATTTTTTGTATCTTTTTGATATACAATTCCTTTACAAACTTAACAATTGATATAAGTCCCTAAACGAAAGGCACATAAACAACATGTCTCTTTGGAGGCCTGATGTGCAAGCTATCCACATGCTATAAAAGATCTCTCAAAAGGTGGGCCGTGCATTGTTAGGCGCTGGTATCAAGTATTCTCAAGTAGCACGTCCGAGGTGGGGAGTACGTGGTATCAATTATACTAATTGTTGGCAAGTTAACCAATTGCTCTTCGCTATCATTACATGGTTATAAGAAATTTTTAAATTAGAGAAAGGAGCAATGTTGTTGCATACATTATACAGCATATTCAAACCATATTGTTGTGAAGGAACAGTATGAACTATATTACTTCTTGTAAGTGAACAAAGACAAACCTTTCTGTATGTCGTATGAAAAGTAAACAATAGCCCCAGGAACAAATCCAGCAGTGTAGAAATCCTTTGACACGTCTTTTATCCTCTCCTTTGGAGGAGTGGTATCTAAAGAAGCACGACAAACATACAAAGAAATTAGTTCCGCCTACATGCATAACCAGAAAATTTGTACCTCTCTCTGTGTTTTATGTACACATGCATGTAAGTGTGTATATTTATCTACGTATAGATGGATATATTGGTGAATTTCTGTGTCACTAACTTGAGTTATGGAAGAACCTTAACAAAAAAACTAACTAGGGCCACATTCAGCATATCAACTTGATGAGAAATGGAGGCAGCAAGTGCTCAAGGAAATGTTTTACATAGATGAACACACATCTTGTTCAATGCTCACATCGCCTTTTAGTAGGAAAATCAAAGTATTGAACATATGGTGGACTCGGGCTACCTAGCAAAGAGTCAGAACAAGATATATGATAAGCATATTGTTTACAGAGGCTTCGCGGGTATATCATCTTTTACATGTTCTCTACCATTACCAAACTCAAGAAATGCACCTTATCATCTGTTATGGGAGCTAATATCAACTTGGCACCCAATTCAAAACCAAAAAAAAAACTTGGCACTACCTGTGAAATCGGCTTAACATAGGCAACAAGCCAACAACAGTCATCAGCCAAACAGGCATATGTTAACAAGTCCTATAATAAAGTTAGAGAAGATTGTCAACTTTCAACTAAGTTAATTCATGATGATTATACAAGAAATTCAACAAATCCGCAGAGTCCATCAGGATCATGCAGCTTCAACTTGAATCAAGTCAGTTGGTACATTATTCTAGTTTGGACTTCGGTTGAGTAGAAAAAGGAACCTAGTGAGCAATACAACGCACAATAATGAAGTTTAGGCCGCAATAAGGGGGTGTTTGTTTCATTGCATCTGCAAATTGCAGTTGCGCGTGAAAAGCAATGTTTTCCCTCCAAAACTTTGTAACCCAATTACCAAAATATCCCCCACATTTAACCTCTATTCAATATATTAATATTTTCATTTCCCTCCAAAAGATAAAGGACATATAGGTTATCAAACCGGTGCCAGAGCTAGGATCTATCAAACCAGGGGCAATTTATTTTATTTAACGAGCAATTTATTTGATTTTATTTTAGGGACATTTTATTTTATTTTTATTTTAATTAGAAGAGAGTAACCAAGAATGTGGGGAAGCACATGGCTTTGAATGACATTCAAATTGATGTAAAACGTAATCCTAAATACAAAATTTCCAAGAATTTTAAAGGATTAATTTTACCAACATGTAATGCGGATCAAGTTAGAAATTAAAACAGTTAATCGGTTTGATGGATTTTCAAGACTTGAATTAAGTTTAACAATCCCAATTAAAAGTTCAATCCTATCAATCAACAATAATATTTAATCGTGCTTAGCATGTAAGATAGTCAATAAAGATTTGTACACTAATCGGCAGATAGAACACAATCTCAATATTTGTGGACGACAGATAAATCAGATAATATAATAGAGATGATAAAGCAGTATAACATAAATATTTGAAAAGAGGAAAGAGTATACCGGGGTTCGAAGCAAATCGCACAAGAGCCTGAGGGCTGTGGTAGTTGATACTTGCAGCAATCGATGGCTGCAATGGTGGTTGTGGTCGACAGTGGTTGCAGGCCGGAGGTACACAGGCGAGGCTGGTGCTCGGGGTTGCTGGCGACGGGGTGCGGGAGAGAAGGCAACGGCGGGGTGTCAGTGATGGGTTGATGGCAGTCGTGGGAGTTGGGGGGGTCGAGATTTGGGATGAGCAGGGGGTCGAAGATCGAGGTTGAGGATGAACGGGATGTTGGGGAAGTCGAGGTGGAGGATGATGGTAGAGGCAGCGGGGGCTCTGGGCAGCCGAGGGGCGATGGCTACAGTGGCGACGAGGGTGGTGAAGGCGGGCTGAGTGGCGATGGTGGTTGGGAGCGGAGCTAGGGTTTCGGGAGGTAGGGGAAGAAGGGAAAAAAAGGAGAGAGGTAGAGGGAGGTGGCGGCTGTAGTTAGGGTTAGAGTTTAGATTTTAATTTGGGAAATTTTGGGTAGTTTAGAATTTATCGCAAACCCTAAAATTTTATTAGGATTTATCACAAATCCTAATAATTATCTCAATTGTACCACACAAAAGAAGAGGGATGAAGAGCAATAACTTAACACACAATAATTTGTTTTATCAAGAATAGCATAACTTCTCATTAATTTCAATGCTCAAAACAAATCTTGATACAAATCTCAAAATATTCTAAAATCTCATAAATATACTCATGCATAAAAGAAATATTACGTATGGTTACAATTGCCAAAACAAATATGGTACTGAAATAAAATTCTAAGCTAATGAAACAGTTGTCCTAGACGATGCCTGCGCTGATAGAAATGCCCAAATCGTCTTGAACCGATGTCCTCATCATTCTCCCCGGGTGGGAGAGGGCTCGACCCAGTCGAGTCAAAACCAGTCCTCTTGTCATAGTGCTCCAAAAGGTCTGGATCCAAGCGCTGGATCTCTTCACGATCTATCCAAGTATCCTCCGACTCCGGCTTGTTTTTTGATCTTACCAAATACCTATGAATACCACCATCTCTAGTAACGATTATCTAATCATCTAAAATATTATTCAATTCTTCTGTCGGCGGATAAGTAGTATCTGATAGTGGGGGTAATAGGAAAATCTCACCATTAGGCTGCAGGATAGGCTCATGTATATGAAGATTTCTATATTTAATTCTAGGCCTTTATAGGGTACTAGATCCTCAATATTGAAACCTTCAGGAAGGTCAACGACATAGGCATTATCATTGATTTTATGAAGAATTTTTAATAGGCCTGCAGCACGTGCATTCAACTTCTTAACGGATCCAGCTAGAAACCGTTCTGGACGAATCCGAACATCTCTTCGTCACCAACATCAAGAGTTACAAATTTTCTTTTAGTATCTGCTATTAACTTGTAGTTAAAATTATTCTCATTAATTTCCTTGAAATTTTCTCTATGCAAGTCATGAATGTGATATGCAAATGTGGGTGCAGACTCTATGACTCTAGGATGTTCCAACACACAGATAAAATCTATAGGCTGCAAGGTGACTTGGTAAAGAATGGGTGACTCGGGTACATTTAATGGATGTGACTGGATAGAATGAATACAGTTGAGGGACTGGTCATTCTCTTCTTCAAAGCCATCACTTACATCAGGTTCATAGGTAAACTCATTGTCGGGCTCATCAGCGATGACAGCGGTACCCTCTACGATATTGATCCTACTTGGACTGGAACAGTTGCCAGCAACATGGCCATATCCCTTGCATTTATAGCACTTGGTGAGAGGATTAATCTTAGAATAGTCTCGTTCAGTGTTCTTACCCGTGTTGTTATTTCTAAGTGAATAGGGATGTGAAGTAGGCCTGCTTGGGTAAGACTTATTGGGGTACTGAGGAGAGGGGTGCTCAGGTCTAGAGGGGTCAGGGAGATTCATTCTAGAGGAATGATCTCTCGAATCGCTGGATCTATAATGAGAACTAGCTTTACGGAAATCCATATCGAGGACAAGGACATAAGCTGCCGCTAATGAGTCCACGTTTCTATGAATTAGCTCGTTCTTCAGATTGGCTCGTAATCCAGCCCTGAACTTAGAAAGTTTGTTCTTCGCTCTCTTTACCTAAAGCATTGCACCGAATAAGGAAATAATCAAACTTATCAATATATTCTTGTATAGATTTACTTCCTTGATGAAGTTGGTTCCACGAATCTAGCAATAGGGTGTGGAACGATAACGGTACATATCTCTCAGTGAGCTTCTCTTTCATGGCTTCCCAAGTGGCTATGGGTGCCATGCCTCGGCCTCTGCGGGTGTGTTCAAGATTGATCCAGTGTTATTGAGCTTTCCCATTCAATTTCATCGTGGCAAATTTAACTTTCAGGACTTCGCTCATGTCACCACATAAAATAGTGGTCCATGGCATGGATCCAATTGAGATAAGCTTGGGGTTCCATGTGGCCTTCAAAATGGGGAATGTCAGCCTTAACGTTCTTCTTGTATTGTTCGTCAGGGTCACGATCTTGACGTCAGCCGTCACGATCATTCCCTTGAGGGATATGAAGATTAGCATGAAGCTCAGGGGCAACAGTTTGATTTAATTCCACTTCCTCAAGCCTCTAATTGATATTAGTAAGAGTTACTTGAATGGAAGCTAGGGTAGCAAAAATATCAGAGTTGTCCATCTCAGTTCAGCAAGGTCTAGGATTCCTAATTGAGTGGTCTGGGAGGGACAAGAAAGGCTCTTCGGAATTTGTGATGATGCTGCGAAGACGCATTCACCAACAGTGACAACTAGGGGTCGTGTGTATGCTGAAATTTTGGGGGGGACGTGTCCTAAATGCAATTAATTTTTTTTAATCTAAAGTGATCTAAAAGAACGAAAGAAAATAAAATAAAGACTCTAAACAATTCTAAATGAATGCAAAAATTTAAGACTAAATGATGCAAGAACTAGGATTTTAAGAACCTTAGCTCTGATACCAAAATGATGTACAACGCAATCCTAAATAGAGAATTTTCAAGAATTTTAAAGGATTAATTTTACCAGTATGTAATGCGGATCAAGTTAGAAATTAAAACAGTTAATCAGTTTGATGGATTTTCAAGAAATGAATTAAGATTAACAATCCCAATTAAAAGTTCAATCCTATCAATAATATTTAATCGTGCTTAGCATGTAAGATAGTCAATAAAGAGTTGTACACTAATCGGCAAGTAGAACACACTCAATATTTGTGGACGACAGATAAATTAAATAATATAATAGAGATGATAAAGCAGTATAACACAAATATTTGAAAAAAGAAAAGAGTATACCGGGGTTCGAAGCAAATCGCACTAGAGCCTGCGGGCTGCGGTAGTCGATATTGGCAGCAATCGATGGCTGCAATGGTGGATGTGGTCAACAATGGTCGCAGGCTAGAGGTACACGGGCGAGGCTGGTGCTCAGGGTTACTGGCGATGGGGTGCAGGAGAGAAGGCAACGGCGGGGTGTCGTGATGGGCTGATGGTAGTCGCGGGAGTTGGGGGGTCGAGATTGGGGATGAGCACGGAGTCGGAGATCGAGGTTGAGGATGAACGAGAGGTTAGGGAAGTCGAGGTGGAGGATGATGGCGGAGGCAGCGGGGGGGGCTCTGGGCGGTCGAGGGGCGATGGCTACAGTGGCGACGAGGGTGGTGAAGGCGGGCTGAGTGGCAACGTTGGTCGGGAGTGGAGCTAGGGTTTCGGGAGGTAGGGGAAGAAGAAACAAAAGGGGAGAGAGAGAAGGGGGTGGCGGCTGTAGTTAGGGTTAGGGTTTAGATTTTAATTAGGAAAATTTGTAATTTAGAGTTTATCACAAACCCTAAAATTTTATTAGGATTTATCACAAACCCTAATAATTCTCTCAATTGTATCACACAAAAAAAAATGGATGAAGAGCAATAACTCAACACACAATAATTTTTTTATCAAGAATAGCATAACTTCTCATTAATCTCAAGGCTTATATATAGGCTCAAAACAAATCTTGATACAAATATCAAAATATTCTGAAATCTCAGAAATATTCCAACACATAAAAGAAAGATTACATATGGCTACAATTGCCAAAAACAAATACGATACTGAAATAAAATCCTAAGCTAATGAAACAATTATCCTAGACGATGCCTGCGCTGATGAAAATGCCCAAATCGTCTTGAACCGATGTCCTCATCACAAATTTAATTGATTGTTCACAATTATGAGGTTGATTAAAATCTTTACCTACAAGGTTCGCGTGCCCTTTTGTAAGAGTGCTACAACATGCCAATTTTGAACTGGGGGTGTGCGCATGCATTACTTCACGTGATTGTCCCATTTAACAGTCTTTATTCAGAGGGCATAATTTTTCCATTTAGAAAACACATAACCATAGTTGTCAAATCGTGAAACATATCATATAATGTTTTCCCAGAATATTGCATCTTATATCGTATCGTATTGAATAGTAACATAAATTAACACATGCCCAAAAGTGAAACAGTCAATGATGCATCAATTTTTGTGATCATAATTCATCAAAATATAGGTAAATCAATGATTTTAAAGAGAAATAAGGATATACATGTTAACTATCGAGTCATCAAAAATTCTTACCCCCCCCCCAAAAAAAGTGCATATGCCCTTAATATTACACATCATTTATGATCTCCTTAATTTCTGACGACATAAATTAGATTTAAAAACTTATGTACTAGTACTTTGTACTACTACAGAGTTGCATATATGTGTGAACTATTTTTAATGTAGATATATTACATGTGGTCATCTAGTTTATATCTAAATAACATACAATTAGGTGAATTAAAACTTAGCACAAAATATAAGAATAATATGTTTTATCAGTTGAACTAAAATTATTAATAGTGTACCTCTTATTTAAAAAACTAAAACTGATTTATCAATAATTGTATGTTGTAACTAACAACACAAATTTATTTGCAACAAACCCAGAAAACAAGATGAACGAAGCAGGAGAAATAAAGAAGAAAACGATAAAGCACAATAAACAAAGAATAAATCTTATCTCGTTGGCATACAACCCTAAGGATTTAGGATTTGGACATTAAAATGACCTTTCGGGTCAATCATGAAACAAACTCAAACCAAGATTCACATGTAAGATATTATTTTTCATATGTATATCGGTGCAAAATGTATCGTATCACAAGATCCAATACGATAAAATGAGATATTTTACATTATAGATAAATCGCAAGGGATACATATCGAATTCATTATATATCGTATCAAGATACATATCGTAAGATATGCAAGATATTGACAACCATGCACATAATGGCTAAAATATGACAATAAAACAACATAAAGTAATTCCTCTAAAATAACATAATATTAGATGACGGTACTTACATAGATAAAATGGCAAGTCTGGTCGAGCAACTACTTTCATAAGAACATCTACTAAGCTTTGAAGTTTCTCTGATGGGTGAAACGTAATCTGGAGAACATAATTGTCAGGGAAGCGGACCCTAATAACAGCCTGAAAAAAATGCGACAATAACAACTCAGCATTATAGGTTTACAATAGACAAATAAAGAAGTACAAGTTACAAAACAACAAGTTGTTTCCCTTATGGAATCATCCCTCCCGCATACTTGTCTGGGCTTCATTCAATTTATCGAAGCTTCTCTTCTTGTTATGGATTTATGATTATTACAGGATCTGTGTTTTTTTAAGAGCGCATCAAACTAATCAATCTAATCAGATTTTATAGAAGTTGGATTTGCATCACCAATATCCTGCTCAAAGCTGGAGTGTTTGATGAGATTGCCAATGGAAAATCAGGTAACTGGAGGGATTTAATTTACAACAGAATTAAATTCCTAGAATTGCAAATAACTTAACAAATGTGTGAATTTCAGTTGTAGGTTTTTGAAAGAGGTTGTATGTGATCATATAACTACCAGAAAGACTGAAGTGTCCATACATCTGACGAGAAAACAGGTACTGATATTGGAACTTCAATGGAATATAACATCTCAATTCATGCCTGTTAGTCTTCCTTTTCTACATTAAATTACATTAACTTCCAACACAACCAGAACGAATATGAACACCATACGCTTTAGGATTCAGAAGATATGCATTTGGAGAAACATACTGCACAAAAGACGGTAAAGGAATATGGACATTGTAGATTAAAAATACTATGACATGGTACCTAGAAAAAATGCTAAGAAACTACGATAATAAAAACCGAGAGAGAGGCCTAGAGGGAAAGAACATGTTTGCTTGTACCTTGGTTATTTTTGCCCTCCGAGCAGCAATCTCTGCCTCCCTTAATTTACGGGTCTTCAAAATTTGGGTTTGGCCTGTTTCCATTTTCAGGCCATAAATAAACACAAATCAGTGTTATCAAGACAAAATGACAAAATCCTCACTAAGGTAAACTAGCAGTTGTCTAAAGATCCTTCAGTTTACTTTTTCAAACTTTATGAATAAATTTTAAGTATGACACCATTATATAACATCTTTAAAACAGTTAATATAATTCAGGCCGACTCTGAGTTGAGAGAGAAAACTGAAATTACAGATGTTAGGATTACCTCCCAATTTGTCAGACATGAGCCGATAATAATCCTCTGGGGTGAACTCATAAAAATCATCTGGTTCTTCTGCAAATTGGCAGACATACAAGCATGGATTAATGTATTTTGCACACAGTAACAAACAATAGTCAATCATTTATAATTTCTTTACATATTTATAATTTCTTTACATATATGTACTAGAGCTGCGTTTTACAGAAAAGTCAGCAGTTGACAACAGATGCATGAATCTGAGGAAGTCATCAACAAAACATGCAAATGGTTGACATTTAAATACAAAATAGTATTAAGCTAGTTAAATATTATAAAAAGAATTAAGGAGAACTTTCCATAAGCCGAAAAAGACAGAGAAACCTAGTTAGCTTTAGAAGTAAACCATTGACAAAGATTTGACATTAGAAGATGTCAAAGATTTAACATTAGAAGATGTCAAGTACAAGGTAGTACCATTAGAAGATGCTGAAGTTTCATTGGATGATACCGAAGTTGCTGGGTTCCTAAACACACGGATTTCATGACCAAGTTCTTGCGCAAAAGCTGAAAGCTTGGCCTGGAAACCGCACACGCCAAAAAAAAAAAAAAGACAGAGAAGCTGCAAGTCAGTAATAAGCAGTTATGCATCAAACACCAACAGTCACTGATCATGGAAGACGAAGTTTTTATTTGTACTGATGTGAGATGGCCAAATCAGCAAACTAACCTTCAGTGTAGGCCATGATTCAATATTTTAATGAATGTTGAGCTTGCATGACGTGTACAGAAAAAATATGAGAGACGAAAAATGAGTAGAACTTGTATAGTGCTGAAGAAGTCGTCTCTCAAGATCCTACTGGTTCCTTTTTCTGATACATGAAGAATATGGATATTTCTAGTTTCTGTATATCATGTTAGTGAATGTTAATTAGAAAGTTAGCAGGGCCGATTTTCACTCTATATGTATGCACTATAAGTTGATTAGTAAGTTGATTAGCCTCACCGATAATCTGTAACTTTGATCTTGAGCCGCTTTGAATACACTATACCAACATTTAGAGTGGAAACCCTACCCAATCAATGAGGGAAGTTTTTAACAGATTGAATTTGTGTGCTCATGATTGTCAGAAAAGAAAGTCAGGTATATTTCATGGATAAAAATTTTTCCTACATAATGCAGTCCAAGTTGTCACTAACCAGTGAAAATCCACCAGCAATTAGTATACATTACGATATTATGAAGTTTCCATAAAAAATGTCATTTCAACAAAAAAAAATTAACCAAATTTTCACGGTTTGTCACATGAATCAATTATGTTCAATCAAATCAATATGTTTCATGTATCGATCTGATTTAGTCTTATTCTAACTAGTAGATGCATCACAAGCCCCTCCAACTTTATCATGGGTTTGTAACACCTAGGCCCGGACCTGATACGAGGCCCAAGAGACAGCTGACTCAAGCCCAAAATTTTGGGGGGCACCAAATTTTTTTCCTTCTTTTAATGTACGTAAACCCAATTATGAACAAAAAGCCTAAAATACTCAATGTAATCCTTTTAGTCTGCGTAAAGAGATTTTATTTTACTAGGATATTTAAATTCCTAAGATATCTAAACGTTCGGTCATTGTCAAAAGTCAAAACTCAAAATCCTCTCCCTCTGATTTTTCGTCGCTAAGGTCGCTCTCCGTCTCCTCTACGACTCTACCTTTCCCGGCTTTCCATCACTGTCAATCCCACTTTCCTACCATTGTCGATCTCTCTCTCTCTCTCTCTCTGATTCTTAGGTAATTGAACAACTTATAGTTTTGTTCCTGAATCTAGTTATCTAGATATCTGGGGTAGTGGGGCTTTAGCGAGTGGGCCGATGTAAACTTAATCATAAGTAGAAAATTTTCAAGAATTTTAAGAGATTTAATTTACCAACATGTAATGCAGATTAAGTTAGAAATTAAACGATTAATCGGTTTGATGGATTTTCAAGATATGAGATTAGTTTAACAAGCCCAATTAAAAGTTTACGCCTAATAATCAACAATTACACCTAAGTGTGATTAGCAAGAAATTCAATAACGATTTGTACCCTAATTAGAAAGTGAAAGCACACATTCAATATTTGTGAACAACAGATAAATCAAATAATATTTTAGAGACGATAGATGATATCACAAACAAATGAGAATGGAAAAAAGTTACCGGGGTTGTAATGGTGGAGTTTCGGGACGATGACAAGGCAATGGAGGTAGCACTGCGATGGTGGAAGTCGGGGTGCAGTAACTCGGGGCACCGTTGGTTGTGGTAGCAAGGATGTTCGGCTTCGTTCTTGGCGTCCGGCAAGAGAACGATAAGTGGAAACTCAGGGCGGAGTTGAGGGCAACAACAGGGGCAATGGAGGGAGGAGTCGATGGTGGAGACGAGGGGCTTCGGCGGTCGACTGCAGATGGGGTTTTGACGGTGGAGGCGGTCGGCGATTGCGGAGCCGAGGATGGCTAGGGATGGAGATGGGTTCACGAGGTTGTGGTGGTGAACAGGGAAGGGCGTGGGCGATATGGGGCAAGGAGGGGCAGGTCGACAGGGTGAGGGCGGCAACGATCGATGGTCAGTTGAGGGTTGGGTTTCAAAGTCGATCAGGGGAAGAAGAGAGAGGAGGAAGATGAAGAAAATGGGATTAGGGTTATAGGTGATTTGAGGATTAGAGTTTGAAATTTTTAATTTGGAAATTTGGGTGTAATTTTAGAGTTTATCACAAACTCTAAATTTATTAGGACTTTCTCACAAACCCTAATAATTCTCTCAATTGTCTTACACAAAAAGAGGAATGAAGAGCAATAATTCAACACGCAGTAATTTTTTTAATTAAGAATAGCATATTTTCTTATTATTCTCAATGCCTATATATAGGCTCAAAACAGATCTAAAATGAATCTCTCAAATCTAAAACAAATCTCTCAAATAAACTACGTATGGCTAAATCTCAAAATAAAAATAAAACAGATTTGATGTCCTCATCATGGGCTTTAGAGTAGCAGAGGACATCTTATATATAGATTTCTTATTTTATTTTTTTATCGATTACCTAATCTGATATCTCATACCGCATATGTGATTGCATGCTTAATTAGTAACAAACATTATTAGATTTTTTTTTCTTTTCTATTTTTATTATCATTATGAACTATCCCAAACATTATTAGCTTTTTTTATGTGTTGGTCTGGAACACCAATTTTATTTTTTTGGTTTGAAACATTTTCAGTTTTATTAGTACTTGATTATGAAAAATATTATTTTGAATAGTATATTTTGTCTATTTTTTTATTTCTTGAATTTTGTGTTGAAATACTATTGTATCGTCGTTGATGGGAAAAAAACTTATATGAACATTAAGCTTTGAGGGCACCATTTTTTGTGTTCGCCTCAGGTCTCAAAATCTCATGTACGGCACTGGTAACACCCAATGAAAATAGTGAATTCTATTTTTTATTCATAAGGAGGTCTTTTTAAGGGCTTGACCTGCATATGATATGACAAATACTTTCTTCGTCTGTTTGCTATCGTTGTAAATGATCCATTCCAAGTTTAGGTTCAAGCTTCCTGGTGCAATCTGAAGGATTCAGACTGCAGAGAAACAGCAAGCCAAAAGGTCCTCTGTTGTCCTTGTTATTAAGAAGACTAACTAGAATGTGTATATAACATGAGAAGGACACATTTAGGAATTCATGAGTAATGAAGCAGTGAGAAAAATACTTCCAGATGGTGATATTGTTGATAGCATGTGGATATTATTCAATTCTATATCACACCCATGCAGAGGTTTAATATATGTACTACTTCCTTAGGATACTTTCCATGGTAGTCGAAAGGTCAATTGACCATCACCTATAAATGTAACTTAAGTTGCATTGGGGCTATGCACGCATGCAATGCAGATTACCCTTATACATGCCCAGGGACCATGGGTGATGATCTCCTCTAAACCACAACAAAAATTTTATTTCCTCATCTCACATGTTCCAGGTGATTTACATACAATAAAACACAAGATATTGAAAAATCAAGAGGTTTTAACTTGGTCTGCCTCTGCATCAAGTGGTTTGGTTTGTTCTATTGTGAGAAGAAAAAAAAAAGTTGAAATTCGATATTTGGCAGATGTGCAGGCAGATCATGTTCAAACATCATAATTTTCACTGTCAAAAAATTTCTGGCACAGATATCACGTTGAACAGTATGAAACGTACATTTGAAATAGAGATAGTTTTTAGCATGAAAATTTTCAGCTTACCTCTCTCTCTCTCTCTCTCTCTCTCTCTCTCTCTCTCTCTCTCTCTCTCTCTCTCTCTCTCTCTCTCTCTCTGGCACAGATATCACGTTGAACAATATGAAACGTACATTTGAAATAGAGATAGTTTTTAGCATGAAAATTTTCAGCTTACCTCCCTCTCTCTCTCTCTCTCTCTTTTTTCTACACATGCAAACACACATCAATTTGTATGAAGAGAGAAAGTTGGGTTACAAACTTCCAATAAAAAATTATGGGCGTGTTCCAAATGAAGTCAAGTTACGATAACTGGAATTTTGTGTAGTTACTAGTTATCTTGCATAAGTTCAGTAATCACAACTTTGAGCTGGTTGGAGCCCTTTTCGGAGTTGAGATAACTATTATCTCACCCAAAGAGTTCTTGGCAAGCCAATTGAAGTATAGATAAATTAGGTTTGGGTAGTTAACTACAATGATCTCACCTTTTGATTTAAAAAGGTTAAGATATCTATCGTTATCTCAACACCAAGTGTGTTCCCAAACCATGCAAAGCTAACAAAACTAAGTTTTGAGATATAACTCTACAAAGCTCAAGTTATCCTAAATTAGCTTGGTTCTCAAACACACCCTGCAAAGTAACTTTACTATCTTTTAATGAAGAGTATGGCAGTCAGTTAAGATAAAGGGTAAATTTCGTTAGGCCGTACCCAATTTGCACCAATTTGCAAATAAACCTATCCAAAAATTTTGTTTGTGGATGACCCTATAGGCCCAAAGTTGGACGACTCTACTCTTGGTTGATGCTCTTAATTTTCGTGTAAATGACCAATTTACACTTGTAATGTTCAGAAGGGTTTTCTACAAATATATATATACCCATATTTTGAAAATTTTGCATTTCAAAATTAGTGAGCTTATTAGAAAATATTCTCACCCTTCACCATTTTTTTTAATTATGCATTCAAGTCTCTCTAATACCTAATTAACCAATCAGGGGTATTTTAGGTTTTAAAAAAACCCAAAAAACCCCCTCAAAAGACTTTTATAGAGCTTTTGGACGGAGTATGATCATGGGTTTATAGTAGGGTCATCCACAACAGTAACAATTGGATAGGGTTATGTGCAAATTGGTGAGAACTGGGTAAGGATGGCAATCGGGTCCAATGAGCCAAGTCGAGTCGGACCAGCTCGAGTCAAACGAAATTCGGGCGGGCTCGGGTCGGGTTAACACTTTAACCGGGTCAGGCCGGGCTGGGTTAGAAAGTGCAAAGTTCAACCCGATCGACACGCGAACCCATTAGAGTCGAACCTGTTTCGGGTTGAGCCAGGTCACGGGTTGGCCCGGGTTGGGTTATTTTTTTTTAATAAGTTGGTTAATATTTTAAATTTTATATGCAATGGATGTGACCAATAAAATTAATTGTTCACTACCCACTACTCAATTAGCCCAACCCACCCACCCTAGCTATTTATAGCAAACTCCACCTCCTCACTTCTCTCATCTCACCAATGTGGGACTAAATATATTTGGATTTTAAACTTTGAAAACTTTTAGTCCCACATCGGTGAGATGAGAGAAGTGAGGTGGAGTTGGCTATAAATAGCTAAGGTGGGAGTTGTCTAATTGAGTAGTGGGCAGTAATCATATTATGTCCACACTTATTTTTATAAAATTTTAAAATATTTTAAAGTATATGTATATGCATATATAAATATATTTACATATATTTTGTAGTATATATATATATATATAATATACAAATATTTTTTTAGCAAAAAAAAAAGATATAAAAAAACAAATAGAAAAAAATTTTAAAAAATCCAAACGGGTCAAATCCACAAACCCTCGGGTCACGGGTCAGGTTGACGTCGGGTTCGCAGATCGGATTGAGCGGGTTTGAATTGAATTTTCACCGACCCGGGTTAACCCGGTTAGGATTTCCCGACCCTAGCCAGTTTAACGCAGTTTAGGTCGAACGTGGCGGGTCGTGGGAAGATCGCAGGTCGACACGATTGTGTTATGATCCAATTTTAGTCCCACATCGGATATATGGGGAATCAATTTTGGGTAGTTATAGACTTAGGTTCCCTTCCTTCAACAGCTAGCTTTTAAGAATTAGTTCTCTTGGGTTCGTAACAATGGTATCAGAGCCAACCTCATACTTCTTAATTCGCTCTAAGGTCTTAATTCGCTTTAGAAACTGTATTAAAATTACTGGTAGCCCTGGACCGAGCCAGTGTCGCAAGAGTGAAAGCCACCAAGAACGTCAGAAAGGGCTACCTAAAGGCTAGATTAAAATTACTGGTAGCCCCAGGCCGGGCCAGTGTCGCTAGAGTGAATACCACCGAGGGCGGCGTGTTACGAAAGCGTGGTGGAATGTTATGATCCAAATTTAGTTCCACATCAATTATATGAGGAACCAATATTGGGTAGTTATAAACTTGGGTTCATTTCCTTTAAGGGCTAGTATTTAAGGGTGAGTTCTCATGAGTTCGTAACAGATTGCCATCCCTAGAACCGGGAAAGGTTTAGTGGAATTTACACTGTTATTAGGTCTGATGGGAGTTTAGATTAATTAGGTCTGAGATCCCTACTCTCTTTTGTTTTGATGCATTACATACACATACAAAAATCAAACTACATCTTTCATTCTATCACCAATCTGAAAGTAAATTCATCAAATATATTCTATCATAAACAAAATCACCGCGAATTCAACATAACTAACGCCAACAAAAGGGGAAACCCTAGAATCCACAAAACTGAATAAATCTGAGAGCGATTATTGAAGAAAGATAGGACTAGAAAAGGGAGAATTGAAGACCTTTGTTTCCTCTATGCCGTCCATTGATCCCGACGATACCCTCTTCCTTTAGTCTCAAGATTCGAGCTTTGCGTTGATAGAGCTTCCGATCTTATGTATCGCTTGGAGAAGATTCTTTTATAAGCCCACAAAGCAACCGACTTGAGAAGTTTATAACTTGGGATTTTATTTTATTTATTTGTTTTAAATAAACTTTTTCCACGTGTACCGTACGTGTGCATAATTGAAAAGCGTGTATGGCTATCTGCCTTTTTTTTTTCTTTTTTTTTTTTAAATGTCAATTTTTGAAAATATTTGCAAAAAAGAGAGCCATCCCCAAACTATTTGCGCTCGTTGACACAACAACTAAACTCGTCGTTTCTAGCTGTGAGTTTAGTTATTTCATGCTCGTCATTGGGACACAGCGAGTTTGATGCTAATTTTTTGATAAGCTCGCTGTTCCCAACGACGAGTTTAATTTAAAAAATTCAAAATAACTCGTTGTTCCCAATAACGAAAGTCATTGTACTAAACTCGCTATTCAGAACAGCGAGGATGTAGGAAATTTCGCATAGGAGAGCCAACACTTGGAAGAAAAAAAACGAGATAGTTGTAATTTTATTAGATACTCGTTGTTCCCAACAGTGAGGAGAATGTTAAGAACCCGTTTCCTGAGAGAGCTTGAAGTCGCCATTAATGGGGAAATTGGAAAAACTAGGTTAGAGAAGAGAGGATTTCGGGAAGAACTTAATTGATTTTTTATTAATCCCTCCAAAAGATTCTTACATCGCAGATTTATAGGGGAGGAGAGTGGCGGTTATGCTGCAGGACAATAGACGCAAAAACACGTGCTAAGCATGTGCCTCACTGCTCCCGCCATCTCCCAGTTTTAAAAGAAATGCGCAATGCACGTGCAAATCAGATACAGGAAAACAAAAGAAAAACAGATACAGACTCGAAAAACAGATACAGGCTCGACGCTACTCTGCCTCTTGACGACGACGACTCCGATGATGATAACCGACTTGGGTCATGCTCTCGATGGCTCTGACAACTCCCCCCCCCCCCCCAAAGAATGAACTTGTCCAAAGTTCGAAGCTCGAATATTTACTGCGGAGTTAGTCAACCTCCACTAAATGCCTCTCAACTGTATCACATTTGTGAGAGAGTTTAAAAACTTCAGAACACCTGTTGACATGTAATTGAAAAAGAGCAACTCAAGTAGCATTTCAGCATCATAATTCTTCATAGTTCCAGTGAAGACATTTTGCAATGAAACATTCTGCTTTGCTAGTTCTCTCACCCGATCTATGGTGTTATTAAGACCTTCTCTTCCAACACCACTCTCAATATCCATATGAACATCCCTATAAATTTCTTCAAGTTCAGTATGCCTGTTCAAAACAAGCTCACTCATTTTGAGATGAGAAACTTATGTTTCCCCTTCAGAACCATCTTCCTTAATAATTGAATTTTCATCTATATCCAGCTTTTCCTCCCCAGCATAATCCTCAATTTTCTCCTGAAGTGGTTTAATCACTTCCATAAGATCCTGGTTAATCTGGGGATTTTGTAAGAAATCTGAAATGTCGTTGGGACAGCTGGGACACTTCTTGACAACATTTTGTGCCCTGAGAGTACGACCTCCTCTTGTTCTCTCGCGTATAAAAGGATGATCAGCATAAGCCTCAAGCATGCATAGCTTGCAAAAATTGTGGGCACATGATGTAGTAAGTGGAACAGTCATCACCTTCAGGAGCTTCTCTTTCATTGTGCTTTGAGCATATTTCCTTCCTCGCTTCCTTTCACCATTCTTTTCAGTTGCAAGATGTTTTTTGTTTTAAGGTGGAGACTTCATCCATTTCCAAACATACCCCTCATCATAATCCCATGCAGGGCTCTCTTTTCTCATTGTAACATCAGTTGCCCATGGTGCTAGCTCATTATCACATCGAACAAAAAGATGTCTGCAAACCTTGAAACCCTGTCTTGCAACTTTCCTCCAGCAGTTTTCAATTCTGTATATGCCATCATATCGGACCCCAGTTTCAGGTGCATATGAAGAACACTTCTCTTTGTGGGATCTCACCACTCTAACAAGGTAACCTCTTTTGCAACTAACATGGAGCGCCTCATTGTACTTCTCAAATGTCTGGTGAAAGGAATGATCCTTGTTAGTTCGCTTGTTCCCACTCAAGTTTCTTCCACCACTTCCAGTGTACAAGAACCACTCTCCATGATCTTCATCATCTTCATATCCCCCTGAAGGTGCTACAGACTGAGCTCCATGGTTAGACTGTCTAGCAATTTCCGCAACATGAGGAAAATGTACTCCCCATTGCCTAACTTCCTTTATGTCCTCCCATGACTTCCCTATTATACACCCTTGTTCCTCTTGGGGTTATGCTCTGCAAGAATTTGGCCAAAATGACTTGGAGCAATAGTTACAAAAAATTGACCACAACAAGCATTGGCTTTCCCAGCTTTCCCAGCCTTCTTAGCCCACTCAATACAGAATGCAGCTTCAGGTCTATTCTAATTGCTGATTAAGTAATAGGTAGGTGTTGGAGTGCTCAGAGAGGCAGGTCTTGCAGTCTTTGCCATTCGAATAGCAACAACTAGTGCAAAGTTGATTCTTGGTTGGGATGCCATACTTTTGGGAATAGGAGCACGACACTTTACACATACTTTTGCTCTCTTCTCCTGATATACCCATTTCTGGAAGCACTTTGAACAGAAATTATGACCATAGGGTGCACCGACAGGTCGATCAAGAACCTCCCTACAAAACAAACACATCAGCTTCTCATCAACCACCTCCTTCAGAATTTTACTTTTCCAACACCTAGGGTGTTTACACAACCAAATTTGTGGGATAAGACCTACATTCATACTAGCAAAAATCTTCTCCATAGGAATGTTATTGATTATGCCACTTATATGAAAAAGAATTAATTGGAGTTCACCCATTTTAGAAACTTCTTCCGTGATATACCATGTTTCTTTTTGTTCTGCATTCTCTTCATTCACAACTAGCATTTTTCAGATTCTTAACCTCTTTTAACTCAGAAACTGGACTTGTCTCTCTACTATCCGGTTTGAGCATTTCATCAAACACCTTCAATGACTCCCCACTCCCTTTTCCATTAGCTTCAACAGTCAGCAAACCTTCACCATCTATTACAACTCCATTCTTAATTTAAGCTCTAAACATATTTCCACCATCACAACAACCTTTAGAATTAAAAGAGTTGGTGTTAGGATTAGTTACCTCCCTCCTTTCAATTTGTTGAGGAGCTATCGAGAACAGTGGAGCAGTGGGAATCAGTGGCGTGGTGTGTGGTTGTGGGTTGGATGGTTGAGGTCTTCATCATCTTCATATCCCCCTGAAGGTGCTACAGACTGAGCTCCATGGTTAGACTGTCTAGCAATTTCCGCAACATGAGGAAAATGTACTCCCCATTGCCTAACTTCCTTTATGTCCTCCCATGACTTCCCTATTATACACCCTTGTTCCTCTTGGGGTTATGCTCTGCAAGAATTTGGCCAAAATGACTTGGAGCAATAGTTACAAAAAATTGACCACAACAAGCATTGGCTTTCCCAGCTTTCCCAGCCTTCTTAGCCCACTCAATACTGAATGCAGCTTCAGGTCTATTCTAATTGCTGATTAAGTAATAGGTAGGTGTTGGAGTGCTCAGAGAGGCAGGTCTTGCAGTCTTTGCCATTCGAATAGCAACAACTAGTGCAAAGTTGATTCTTGGTTGGGATGCCATACTTTTGGGAATAGGAGCACGACACTTTACACATACTTTTGCTCTCTTCTCCTGATATACCCATTTCTGGAAGCACTTTGAACAGAAATTATGACCATAGGGTGCACCGACAGGTCGATCAAGAACCTCCCTACAAAACAAACACATCAGCTTCTCATCAACCACCTCCTTCAGAATTTTACTTTTCCAACACCTAGGGTGTTTACACAACCAAATTTGTGGGATAAGACCTACATTCATACTAGCAAAAATCTTCTCCATAGGAATGTTATTGATTATGCCACTTATATGAAAAAGAATTAATTGGAGTTCACCCATTTTAGAAACTTCTTCCGTGATATACCATGTTTCTTTTTGTTCTGCATTCTCTTCATTCACAACTAGCATTTTTCAGATTCTTAACCTCTTTTAACTCAGAAACTGGACTTGTCTCTCTACTATCCGGTTTGAGCATTTCATCAAACACCTTCAATGACTCCCCACTCCCTTTTCCATTAGCTTCAACAGTCAGCAAACCTTCACCATCTATTACAACTCCATTCTTAATTTAAGCTCTAAACATATTTCCACCATCACAACAACCTTTAGAATTAAAAGAGTTGGTGTTAGGATTAGTTACCTCCCTCCTTTCAATTTGTTGAGGAGCTATCGAGAACAGTGGAGCAGTGGGAATCAGTGGCGTGGTGTGTGGTTGTGGGTTGGATGGTTGAGGGTGAACGATCGGAATCTGAGGAACAGTGGGAATCAGAGGGGCAGTAGGAAGCTGTGGATTGGATTGCTGCAACATCGACATCATCACATCAAATTTCTCTTCCAGTTTGGTCATCCTAACCTCAAACTTTCCATTGAGGGAATCAAGTTGCTTCTCCATCAATTTCGACTGCAAATTGATCGCTCGAATCCCCTCCTGCACTAATCGAATACCCTCCCTCACTGTTAACGTGCCTCCGACGTCTCGCGAGTCGCCGTCGATGAAACTTGTCTCTGATACCAAGTTGTTAGGGACCCGTTTCCTGAGAGATCTTGAAGTCGCCATTCATGGGGAAATTGGAAGAACTAGGTTAGAGAAGAGAGGATTTAAGGAAGAACTTAGTTGATTTTTATTATTCCCTCCGAAAGATTCTTACATCGCAATAGGGGAGGAGAGTGGCGGTTATGCTACAGGACAATAGACGCGAAAACATGTGTTAAGACCGTGCCTCACTACTCCCGCCATCTCCCAGTTTTAAAAGAAGTGTGCAATGCACGTGCAAATCAGATACAAGAAAACAAAAGAAAAATAGTTACAGACTCGAAAAACAGATACAAGCTCGACGCTACCCTGCCTATTGACGACGACGACTTCGATGATGATAACCGACTTGCGTCATGCTCTCGATGACCCTGACAGAGAAATATACCAAACTTGCTGTTGGGAATAGCGAATATACTGGGTCCCCACTTGACTTACCCGTCTCAATTCAGCTCTTCTCTCATTTCTCTCTCTCTCAATCTCTCTACCCTTTCTCCACATAAACCCAAAACCCTAGCTTCCTTCTTCTTGGCATTCATAGAAGTGTGGTAAATGTTTTCATAGATTCCAAAAAGCATTCATTCTTCACTCCTTCTCAGAATCAAAATTATCATCTCCATAAAGGTATTATTTCTATTGTTCAACACTTGTTTATATTCTTTAAATTTGAAAAAAATCTGAAACATAATTTAAGTTTCTATTGCTTCAAATTGAAAGGTTAGGTTTGAGATTTATCAAATCAGTTACTTATAATTAAAAATAATGTGTAAAATATGTTGGTTGTGGTGACATTTTGGATGCCCACTTAGTGTTTGACGAAATATCCAATTGAGTGTGGATTGTGGATTGATGATTATCAAAAAAATTTATTTATTTATTTATGCGTAGGTATGGAAAACAAAATACCTGTTTGGTGTTACTACGGGGGAGAAAATTATCGTGACTAGATAGTGGGATACAGCTATAGATTTGTTGAACCACAAGTCATTTAGGTTGATTGCAACATTAGAAAACATGAATTAGTGAATACGTTATATGAAATTACTAGCTGGGATCAAGTTGAATGGATGATTAAAATCCAATGTCGGTACTCTGCGTCAAAAGGTGAAGGGCAATATTTCATGGTCGTTCCCATAATCGATGATGATGCTCTTGCTGGAGTGATTGGACGGTCGTTATATCAATACTCTAATTAGACAGTTGTTGAGATGTACCTTGAGAAAATTCTGATGCCAATTCGTCAGTGTAATATTCTTCGTACTCCAAACACATCAGGTGAAGTCCCGACTCAAGAATCAAGGAACATCGTCGTTGGGTTGACAGACACTCGTAAAGATTTGAGGAACTTCGAAGATACATTCTCAATCCTAACGAACCAAATAACACTGAAGATGATTTGTCTGGTCCTTTTCAATTCATACACGATTCGATAAACAATGAAAATATGGGGGATTTATTCAATTGTGCATGTATGAACAACGATTTATTAGATGTCGATGAGGAAGAAGAATGTGATGAAGATGAGACGGGTGAAGAACATGAAGGAGATGAAGAAGCTAACATAGCTAATGTTTGTGGCGAGACACCAAGTAATTGTGAAGACAATCTAGTCCAATGAAGGTCGTAGACACTCCTCTTCTCAACAAGGGTTTATTGCACATTCAGTTGAATCTGAATCGGTTGACTGGGTTAATAATGCGGTTGTTCATCAACATGAGGACCCTTCAATTTCTGATGACTGCGAAGATGCTTTATACATTGGGCAAATGTTTGGAACAAAAGAAGATGTCTAATATGTGGTTAAATCATTTTCAATAAATCAACACCGCGAATTCTTAATAGTGAAATCATCGACCACCGTGTACAACGTCAAATGTAAAATGTCACCAAAACCTTATACAAAAACAGAGAGGGCAGTAAATCGATCACTTGGGAGATTTAGTAGTCCCAATTGTGCTTGCAGATTTCGTGCGGTTGTTCCAAAAGGGCAAACATACTTTATTGTGAAGATGATAGACGGGCCACATACATGTGTTAATCCATCAATTAATCAAGACCACTCAAAAGTGGACTCAAAGCTAGTTTCGGGTTTGATATTGCAAGTTGTGAAGGCACAAACTGTAATAACCCCGAAGGCAATAGGTGAGATTGTGAAACTTCGATTCAATTATCAAACATCATATAGTAAGGCATGGCGTGCAAAGCATAAAGCTATTGAACGGTTATACATAGGGTTTGCAGAAGCGTATGAGAAGTTTCCTGCTCTTTTATCAGTGTTACAGGTTTCAAATCCGGGCACTGTTGTCCATTCGGATAAAGTCAGCACTGGGGTTGGTGAGAAAACATTCAAATCGGTGTTTTGGGCATTTGGGCCGTCGATTGAAGGGTTTAAATCATGCATGCCAGCTATAAGCATTGATGGCACATTTTTGTATGGAAAGTATAAAGGAAGTTTGTTAATAGTTGTTGCTCCTGATGCAAACAACCAGTTATTTTATTTCGCCCTTGCACTAGTCGATGGTGAAAGTATAGCTACATGGTCATGGTTTATGTCTTGTATTCGAGACTTTGTAACGGATCGACAAGGATTGTGTGTCATCTCTGATCGTCATCCGGGTATTTTGTCTGTGATGGAGACACAAAATGGTGCATGGAATGAGCCTCATGCATATCATAGGTTTTGTATGCGACACTTTGCTGCAATATTTTTTACCAAATTCCATGATAAAGCTTTGAGAAAAAAATGAAGGTGGTTGCATGTCAAAATCAGCCAAAGAAGTTTGAGAAGAAATTGGCGGAAATAGAGAAAGTCAAACCCGAGGATGTCATGTGGCTGAAGGAGAAACTATTTGAACGATGATCAATAAGCGCAAATGGAGGACGTCATTACGGAATGATGACTACAAATATATTTGAAGTATTCAATTCAGTTTTGAAAGGTGTTCATAGTTTTTTGGTGAATGCAATTATCGAGATGATATTCTATCGCCTCTATCTATACTTCACCCAACGTCGTCAATTGGCTTCGAACCTTTTAAGTGAGGGCAAATAATTCACTCCTACAATACAAGAGATTCTTGACGTGCGACGTGAGAAGGTGAATATGCATGAGGTTATAATGTTCAGTCGTACACCGGGTGTGTTCCAAATTAGAACGGGACTTAGAAAGGGACGTGGTCATCAAAAGGGTGGTAAATTGCATACGGTGGATTTGGAATCACACTTTTGTACGTGTCAGAAAATTCAGCTATACCATGTCCCATGTTGTAGAACCCCGTATTTTCAAATATTATTTTAAATATTTGAAAATGAATTAAAATGATTTTCTGGAGATTTAACAAATATTCATCTTTTTACACGTACGAAACACGTGCAAATAATTTTGGTATAAATATACAATTTAATATTTTTAATAAGTTCTCATACTTATTATGGATTGTATTCTAAGTTTTGGAATTTTTCTGAATAAAGAAACTATTTTTACAAATATCTCGAAAGAGAGGGGCTTTTATGTAAAAAGTCGTTTGGATCTTAAATAAACTATGAAAATTCGTTTTTACTGATATTTTGGTTTCCCATGGTTAGCATTTAAATTTAAATATATATATTTAGATTTTATTTAAAGTCGATTTAGTGAAGATTTAGTCAAAAAGGGTGTTTTTGCAAATATGAAATTTATGTAGAATCTTGTGCAAATGCTTTTCTGGAAAGCAAAGGTCAAATATTTTGATTGGAAAATATAATATGTATTATTAGATATTATTTCGGATTTTTCTGGATTTTTACGAATATTTTATGAGGTATTTTCAAATATTACAAAAGGGAGGGCTTTTGTGCAAAATTGCCACCCTGAGTGTAAATCCGGGATTTTCTTATCTCTGGACCGTGCTGGGTTGTTGGAAAACTTATTGGTAAAAGGATTTTATTTTATTTTGATTTATTTAACTTATTTTAACTATGGAAGGTTATATATGTGAAGTAATAAATTGAAAAATGACTATTTTGTAAAAGTACTTCAAAACCCTAATTCCTTTCAACCCCGGTCTGTATAAAAGAGGGTGTGCAGCCGTCATTCGCTGCACAACTCCAGATTTATTAAAATATTGTTTTCTTGGTGATCGGGAGGAGGATTTTTGGATCTAGCAAAAGGAAGACTTTTTCGTGGATTCTCCTAAAATTTAAAGGTGAGTGACTTTGTTTTGTTTGTTTTGATTTTGTGAGTGATATAAAATTGTTTTGTTGTTTTGATCTATGTATGCGAGTGACATTGTGTTTTTGATTTGATGTTGTGAATGATATGGATCTTACATTGTGGTATGATTCATGTGAACAATTGTTACTGTTTGGACCATGTATGTGAAATTTAAGAATATTGAGTAGATCTTGATTTATGAAATTGTATGGTTAAAAAGCATGTTAAGACTTGAGCATGGTTATGATCGGATGATGAGCATCTGGATCTTATATTTGTAAATCAGATTTTTATTAGAAGTTGTGAAAGAAATTTAGTATTGAGGAACCCTAATGAAAGAATTAGGAATCTTAAACATGAGAATTTAGTTTTGAGATAATGGTTGATTTGAGGAAAGGTATCAATAACGAGAATTATTTGAGATTGTCGATTTTACCTAAATACAATTTATTTTAGTAAACAACAATTGCTTTTGGAAAACCATAATTTTGATTATCATGAACAACCAAACCTGGCAGACTGAAGGCCGACAGTCGACTGGTATACTAATCAGTCGACTGGTACGACCCAGCTGCTGTATCTTTAGTTTTCTTGAAAATTCGTTCTGGACAGTCGACTTAGACCCCTTTTCAGTCGACCGGTACACTTAAAAGTTATTTTTCAAAGTTATCTTAGATTTTTCTCTGGTAAGTCGACTTATGACCTTTTAAGTCGACTTATATTGTATTTTAAGTCGACTTATGACTTTGCAAGTCGACTAATGACACTCAGAATATTTTCTTAAAGATTTCTGAAATTTCTCTCTGGTAAGTCGACTTATGTTTTTATGAGTCGACTTATGTTCTTATAAGTCGACTTATGTCTCCTTTAAGTCGACTTATGTTTTTATAAGTCGACTTATGAACTTTATAAGTCAACTTATGTTTTTGGTAAGTCACCTTATGTTTTTATAAGTCTACTTATGAACTTTATAAGTCAACTTATGTTTTTGGTAAGTCACCTTATGTTTTTATAAGTCTACTTATGAACTTTATAAGTCAACTTATGTTTTTGGTAAGTCACCTTATGTTTTTATAAGTCTGCTTATGTTTTTGGTAAGTCACCTTATGTTTTTATAAGTCTACTTATGATCTGGTAAGTCAACTTATGTTTCTATAAGCCATCTTATATTGTTAGTAAGTCAACTTATGACTCTTATAAGTCAACTTATGTTACTTAGTTTATTTTCGTAAAAATTATAGATATTCTCCTCTGGACAGTCGACTTACTACAGTATAAGTCGACTGGTACTGATGAGTTTTTGTAACTTGAGTGTTCCTTTGAATGATTGGTTCTCAGATAATTCAGTATATACTTGTTATTCAGTTCAGTAATCGATTTTGAGATATTCAGTTAAGTATATGATTTTGAGATATTCAGTTCAGTATTTGATTTAAGATATTCAGTTGAGCCACATTTGTTTAGTGGAATTTGTTTAGACTTTTGAGTTTGAGTCTCTAGAGGTAGGTGACCCTAGTATACCGGTGTTGAGATATTTGTTGAGTTATTTTGTTGAGGCCCACCGAGGCATTTTCAGTTATTCAGTTTTGATTTTTAGGCCGGTAGGGTACACCACTCTAGGAGACTCGTTGAGAAATTAAATAACCCACAAATGATAAGGACAGGCACTAGTGGTGATATGATGAACGGGAACATGAGTTATGCACCTCAATACGGCTTTAGATGAGAGATTTAATCTCCTGAATTATCCAAGTAACTTTCTTGAGATGAGGGATTTATCTCCGGAATTATCCAGGTAAATTACCTGAGATGAGAGATATATCTCCGGAATTATCCAAGTGGTTTGCTTGAGATGTGGGATTGAACTCTGGAATTATCGAAGTCGAGGCGACGCACATGGGGTAATCATGTGATGATGTGTCTATGTCTAGATATGGGATGATCTCCTGAATTATCCAGGTAAAATACCTGAGATGTGGGATCCATCTACAGAATTATCAGGCATGGGCTAATCCTCACAGTTTATCTTTATCTCGTAGTAGTCATCGTGTTAAGATTAGTCGCATAGCGGGGACTGAACCCATATGAAGTGGAGACGTTAAGGGCTTGCACCGAACCTATGTAGAATGGGATGCATAGACTTCGACAAGTAGGCATTAGAGAGTCCGCATATAGAAATTGTGTTTTCTTGACTTGGTTTTATGCATGTGTTTTCCAGTTTTCCTACACTTGACCTTTAGACTAGATGCACTTGTTGTTTTCATTCTATGATGTTTCCATGCTTTACATCTTTGTTACCCCTTATTCCTTTATCATTGTGGTTAATACATGTTGTTGATGACCTTATGTTTTACAATTAAATTATGTTGATTATTTTATGTCACTCACACCATTTATGGCTAACCCCTTTAGTTTTGGGGGTTAGGGATCATCTCTAGCCTCACATGTTGCAGGTTGTTGCTTAGAGTTTGGAGGTTTGGATGCTTGAGGCATATTTGAGATAAATTGATTCATAAGAGTTTTGTGTAAATTTGTAAAAGCAGTTTTGGGATAATTTGAGTTGTAAATGACAGAAAATATTATTGAGTTGTTTTGAATTCCGCTGTGATTTGTAAAAGTTTGTTGTAATAAAAATTGAAAATTTTAGTGGTGTTGGTTGTGTTTATTGTTACATTGAAGTGGATGCTGGGATTGTGCCACGTATTTTCTAAGTTATCATATTAGAAATTCGGGGCGCTACACATGTTCACATGTTTTGGCGGCGTGTGCATTTAGGGCTATTGATTATCGCCCTTATGTAGATCAATTCTTTTCAGTAAAAAACTTAATTCTAACTTGGGCACCCATCTTCTACCCAGTGCCTGATGAAGCATATTGACCAATCCAAGCTGGTCCAAAACTTATCGCTGATCCAAGTCTTAGAAGATGTAGAAAAGGTCGTCCGCGGACCAAACGTATTTGCAACGATATGGATGTGGGAGATGATATGAGCCGTCCAGTTATAGCGTGTTCAAAATGTGGTTTAAAATGTCACAACAAGTGTTCCTGCCATGGAACGGACATAGGTCAGAAAATTACTTGTTTAAGATTTTTTTACATACTTTTGCATATGTACAATCTACTTTAAAATAACATATAATTTCTTACCATATTTACAGGATCATCATCGCGACAAGCAACATGAAGGCCGAATATATCATCATCAGCACAGCAACCAGCATGATGACTTAACTCAACCTTTTCTTTTGTAATATTATTGGATCTAATTGTAATATATCATCAGCATCTCGTGCTTCTTGAAGATTGTAAGCTATCTAATATTTTCCTACTGTGTTCATGTTAGTGGTTGTTGTATAAATGTTTAACTTGTATTACTATTTTGAATCTTTTGTCGTTGAAGCCTTAAGATTGAACTTGTATTACTATTTTCTTGGTTTATGTGGTTGTTGTGTTCATGTTGAACTTGTCTTACTATTTCAAATCATTTGTGCTTGTCTTGCTCATGTTTGCGGCATTTGTGGTGACTTTGCTTGTTGTGTCCATTAAGTTATTTGTATGTAAATGGAAATTGCTTGTTTGCTAATTGAACAATAGTTTCTTTGATTCAGTCAGTAAACTCGCTCTTTCCAACGGCGAGTTTAGTATGTTTACTCTCGCTGTTGGGAAGAGCGAACTTACTGATTGTAAATTATTAGATGCTTTTGATCAGTAAACTCGCCATTCCCAAAAGCGAGTTTAGTTCTTTCTCTATCGCTCTTGGGAATAGTGAGTTATTCTTATGGATCCAACATAGGCTTTTCGACTCTCTGTGAAATCACAAAAACCACCACAGTCGTTGTTCCCAATAGCGCGCCTAGTACATACGTACTCGCTATTGGGAACAACGTGCTTGTCAAAAGCAAACCACTATAAGTTCGATGTTTCCAACAACGAGTACGTATGTACTAGGCGCACTATTGGGAACAACGACTGTGGTGATTTTTGTGATTTCACAGAGAGTCGAAAAGCATGTGTTAGATCCATAAGAATAACTCGCTATTCCCAAGAGCGATAGAGAAAGAACTAAACTCGATTTTGGGAATGGCGAGTTTACTGATCAAAAGCATCCAATAATTTACAATCAGTGAACTCGCTCTTTCCCAACGGCAAGAGTAAACATACTAAACTCGCCATTGGGAAGAGCGAGTTTACTGATTGAATCAAAGAAACTGCCCATCAATTAGCAACCAAATCCTTTTCTACATACAACAGCACAGTTCCTTTGTCTAGTTCTCTAAGCAATCTCATCAATATACACATAAAATAATGGGTAATACGAAAACATAATGAGAACTCATACAATTTCAAAAGTCACCAGAATTGCCACACACAAATTGGTTCAAAATATTAATACAACTTCATACAATGAAAACATGACAACTTCATTCTAATTTGACATCTTTCATACTAAACGAGACCATAAAATGCACAACTTTATAAAATTTGATTAAGTTCACAACCACATCTTTAGAACCCAAATTTACAATTTTCCTAACTCGGCGTGTACCTAGTTGGCTGCTTACGGTGTCGGTGGGAGACAACTTTCCGCTTCTTTGGAGTTGTTGTAATTTGTGTTATTTGAGATACAAGAAGCTCATCGCCTTGAGGTACTCTATGGAGTTCGGAACCTTGCCCCTCATCTTCAGGTTGAACCTCTTGTTCGGGTTGTGTTGGCGCGGTGGGAGGCAGTGCACGCCCACGTTAACTTGATAAACGGTGTGCTTCCATAAATGCATCGAATGTGGGCCCCTCACCAATAACATCAAGAGATCGTCTACACGGTGCTAGAATCTCGTGTGCGAACTCTTTTATAGAATCAGTCACATCGGATGCGCTACTTGACAAATGTCGAACCGCCATTCTAGCAACCTCCCATGCATTCTCTGCCTACAATTATTGATAATGTAATATTTCCACAAAGTAACAATATTGCGGTTAGAAGATGTGTTCCGAATTTGAAAATCAAATGTACAAATGAACATATTAAACTTTCTTACCATGGTTGCCAAAGTCTTTGCCTTCGGTTGGAACATCGGTTGTTGAGATGAGTGGCCGGGAGATGGTTCCCTATCTTACGTTGGTATCGGAAGATCACTCGGGCGGGAGTATTGATAGGAGATGCGATTACTAACCACGTGATCCTAGTATACCACACCATGTACGCGTCATGCATCCGTCCATTGTAAGGAGGAATTCCACTAATGACCATTTCTCTACAATGCTCATTCCAAGAGTGGACATAACTATGGTGATATCCAGCCCAGTCGATATCGGGCAAATGACCCATCGCTGTGACACCATGCAAGGTAGTATCATACGTTTGTGCAGCTGGTATCTCTTATTGTAGACCAAATTGTCGAAGTACTTGATCTACATGATGATGCTCTACGATGGAGAAGTGAATAAGAGGTGCAGTTGTCAACCAAAGTTCACTATGTTTTGTGCAACATAGTGGCAACGTCTTTAATCTCTCGTTGGTGTACGGTTCTCACACTATGCATTCCACACGCAACTGATCGAGCTCATCTCGATAATATGTGAGGGGTCCACAAGGGTTATCACGATGTGTGTGGTTGCCAGCCCAATAAACACCAATCAGAGCAAACCTATCGGCTCCAAACCCCCCCCCATACTCCACACTGGATGTTGGACTCTAATGCGCGGCCGACCAGTGTGGAATCGCTCCCAGCTCCACATTCGTAGTATCAACATCGGTCCTACCGTCTGAACATTGTTCAACGAAGCATGACATAGATTTCTGTAATGGACGGCCAATGTAGCACTACCCCAACTAAACTGGTTGGCTAATGTAATATCCGCGATCAATTGCAAATACATCAACGGTACTTGGTTCCCTGTTGAGTTGGGAAATATCACACCACCAAAGAGCGTCTTAAGATATGCTCAGGTATAGCACTGTACTTAATACTCAGATGACTCTGGATTCAAGTAGTTATCGAACGACTTCATTAGACATGAAAGCTTAAGATATGTACCAATAAAAGCCTGTTCAGTCAGATCCATACTGAGGTATTGTCTTACAAGATGAAACTTATCGGCGCCCCAACTTCTAGTCACAGCTATACCATCTATCAGAAGTCCAGTAATTAAGGCAACAACTTGTAAAGTTACCGTCATCTCACCATGCAGTAGGTAAAATGAATGAGTCTCCGGTCGCCACCTCTCGACTAGAGCAGTTAGGAGACCCTGATCCAACTTCACTGCCCCCATTAGGGCAACTCCATAGAATCCTGCCTCCACCAAATATGAGATGATGCGATCATGTAGAGGCAATGTTTTGTGCTTTTGGAATGTCAAGTCCTTCGACTCACCTTGCCACACAAAATTCGATCTGTGAGAGGCCTGCATTCTAAGTAATGACGGTTCTATTGGACCGGGACCCCCAGGTGCATCTTCACGTGTATGTGGTGTTCGAGGGACATTGATAGGGGTGTCAATATCATCCTGCAACGAAATTATAGTTGTTAACTAATACTAGTTAGATGAAATAGATATATACCAAAGAGTTCGGAACTATAAATGTAATACCCTGATTTTTCAATTAATGAGAAATTATTTATTTTGCACGTAGTGTGCACGTGCAATATTTTGTTTGGATTATTTTATCATAATGTGTATAATTATTTAATATATTTTTCTCAAATTATTTGTACAAAAAGCCTTCTTTAAAAGCCTTATTTGATTTAACTAAAAAGCCTTTTCTTAAAAAGCCCAAAAGCATTTTTATTTTAATTATTTTTATAAAATTATTTTGGCCCAAAAAGAAAGCCCATGAATTAATTTATTTTAATTAAACTTGTCATGTAGAAGACTTTTTTTAAACAAAATTATTTTTTATACAATTTTAGAATGTACAAATTTGGCCTAGTTGCATGCACGTGCACTACACGTACAAGTGCAATGCACACTCACTTTGGATGGTCGGGTATCATTCTTTTGGAGGGAGTTTTTGATTTTGGGTGTGGAGAACATGGTGGTAGTTTCAAGGAAGTGGGTAGTTCTTGTAACTTCTACTTTGATCTAGTCCCTTCATCCTACAACTAACCAAATGATCTTGGCCCTTCATCTCACTCATCTTTGAGTATAAATACCCCCCCCCCCCCCTCTCATGGCTAATTTTGATATGCAAAGTGTATTTCATAATTATAGTATAGTCTCTAAGTTATAGTATTATCATTGTGTGAGTTATAAAAGATAAGAGATTGTGTGGGTGGCCGGCATCACCAAAGAAGCATTCGGTTTGGAGCTTGAGGAGCATTCGGCATTGGTTGGAGGCTTGGAGCTTGAGCGCTTTTGGCTAGGAGGAGGTGCTTTCATCTACAAGGACGTAGTTGCGTTTGTTTGTGTTTTCTCTCCATTTGAGGTGGGTAAAACATTTTATATTTCTAAAGTAGGTCCATGCTAAGTTTCACCTATTAAAGATGCATGAAAAATATTTATAAGAGCCCACTTGAATTGAGTAGTTAGCATGTAAATTAATTGAAATGTAGTGATTAACTTATATGGCTCTAATGTTAAGATTAAATTGTGTGTAGATTGCCCCATGTTTACTAGTGTAAAGTTGTGATGGTGATTAAATTAAAATGAGTATGTTGTTATTGTGATTAGAGACATAATGTATATTTGTTAATGGTGATGAATAGACCTTCATGTTGATATGAATTTGGACTATGGACATTATATGTGATGGTTGAATTAAGAACTAATATCAGTAAATTATCACCATGAAATTAGTGAATAAAAAGACTAGTAGATTAATTATATGGCAATGTCGAAAATACAAATTTTTGTAGTTCAATGAATTAATTTTGGATTTTTGTGTGTGAAAAATACATTTCATTAGCACCAAAAAATTATATTATTTTACTGGTATGAACTTTTATGACTGAGGATTTAATCTGGAAGTTTTTAGAAAATTTTACTAAAGTAATATGAAGCTATGACTTATTGAATATCGAGTTATTTTTAAAACAGTACGAAAATAATACAAATGGGCTTTTATTTGGGTTAGTGACAACCCGAGCCAGTGGCTCAGGTGGTTTGGACCCCGGTTGGCTTCTCTGTGTCGCACGGTTCGAATCCCAGGCCGAACACTTCTTTTGTTAAATTACCCTAAAAACAGTAAGCAGCGAACCTAAGGGTTTATATAAACCCCAGTCACTCTATGGACGTGTTCAGCGACCGGCCTAGTGGTCGGGGCTCTGTGCTGTCTTGGTGTGGCGCCTGGTTCGATTCTTGCCTTCGGCATATAGGGAAAATATTTTTTTGGGAGTTTTTGAAGTCCAAAAATTATGAAATAAATATGGTAATTCTCATAAAAATACAAGGAATTTTCTAAGAGTGATTTGGGTATTTTTAGAATGAAATACAATATGATTTGTGAATAAAAGGTATAAATGGAGATTTGAGTTATGAGATATACACTTGTGGATTTTATAACTTATAAAGATAGGCTATTATAAAGTAATTGGCATAAGTGCTTGTGGCGTGACATGATTTTATTTATTTTTCATTATGAGTATTGTGCAAGATATGAAATATGAAGGTTGAAATGTGATATTATGAAGTTGTATAAATTCATGTATGGTTATGGAATTAAAACCATGATTTATGAAAGAGGAAAAGAAATTGTTGGCTATAAATATGAATTGTTTTCATTATAAACTCGTGAATTAAAAGTATTCATTGTGGATTTGTGAATAAAGCGTAATCATGAATTGAAAAAGAATGAGTATGAGAACTCGACATGAAAATTGTCAGGAGTTAAAGATTGTGAAATGAAATTTGAAACAGAGTAGCTAAGTCTCCCCGGCATTGAGAAAAATGAATTGAATTGAAATTAGACCAAGGTTGGTCATGTTGAAACAAATGAATAAGTCCGGTTGATGGAGAGGCTAACTCTAGTGATTATTTTGTTCATGATTTTTAAATAAAACTAAGGACTAGTACATAGTGGAGATGTGATGAAAGTAGAAGAAAAACATGAGTATGAGGGCCAACGGATAGCGGTGTGAGAGCGATTCACAGGTTGCCTGCTTGATGCGTCAAGACATGGCGTGGGCGCTACTCCGGAATTATCGTCCCGGTGGCGACGCTCGTGGAATGTTCGAGTGGCTATGGGTGGTGCCATTGTTCCATGGCAGAGGCTGAATTGTCCATAGGTTGCCTGCTCGATGCGTCGTGACAGTGCGTGGAATTCCCCTCCGGGCTGCCTGGACATGGGCTCATAGATCATAGGACATCAAAGACACTATCGTAGTTACATTAGTAGTTTAAGACATAACGGGGGATTGAACCCTATCAAGATGAAGAATGAATAAGGGCTTGCCCTCGGACCTATGTAGTATGGGATGCATAGAATCCGAACAAGTGCGCATTAGTGTCATGTAACATAATTAACTGCATTAAGGACTAAGTGCACAATCACAACACGACATCAATAGGGTAGTCCCTTTAGTTTGAAATGTGACAAGTTTGTGTTTGCTAAATATGAAATGTTAAGTTATACTATTTCCGGCAAAGCGAGGACGGCCGTGTATAATGTTCGTCGGTTGAATAAACTGACGTACCCACAGTCTTATATGCAGGTAAATATCATGTTAAAGATTAAAGAGGATGGATGCTTAAAGATTACATTATGCTGTTGTATTTATATCAAATTGTTGTATTTTACTTCCGCTGTGCAAAAGAAAGATGTAATTATGATGTAAACTCTGATGTATGATGAAAAGTTTTTATTTCCCTGTAAAATTGTACTAAAGAAAGTGAAAAGATCCTGTAGAACATCTCGAATTCAGTGTATTTGGGATTCGGGGCGTTACAATAAATAACAACTCTTACCACTACAAGAGCTTTCCCCCGCTCGGATGCACTAGGAGGACGGCATCTAGAACAGCTAAGTTGTGTCATTTTGAGCCTGCAAAAATTGTAATGTATATAATTAACTACATTGCATTTCTCTATTCTATGCCTACAAACAATTCTTAGGTACAACTACTACATACAAATGCAATTGATCACAAACAAGTCACCAGTAACAAGGCTGGGGTCACCACTTGTGCATTACATCGAACACCGAATGTGCATAACAAAGAATTCGATCACTTACACAATTCATCGAACATTTTATGTGCATAACATAACCCAACCTTAACTTCAAACCAAACACAACCCATCTTCAATTCCTAACCTAAACCCTAACCCTACATTTAATTTAAAGTTAAAGCATAAACCTAATCATAACCCTAACCCTATTCATATAGATTGTATGAGTCAAGTAGAAACATACCTTAATATTGTCAAAAAACGAACTAAGTGGCTAGAGATTTGTTGGGGAATGTTAGATATTCCACCAATTGAATTTGTCAACCAACGATTGAGGTAGTAGACAAAGATTAGAGCTAGGGTTTTGGTTGGAATCGGGAAGGAGATGAGAAAGGGTTACAAAGAAACTTGGTGAATTGATTCTCTTATGTTTTCGGGGTAATAAAGTGGTGGCCCAGTAAACTCGCCGTTCCCAACAGCGCGAGTAGTTATAAGATCATCGTTGTTGGGAACGGCAAGTTAATTTGAATTTTTTTTTTAATAAACTCGTTGTAGGGAACAAAGAGTATCTAATAAAATTACAAATACTTCGTTTTCCCCCCAAATGTTGGCTCTCCTATTTCCTACATCCTCGCTGTTCCGAATAGCGAGTTTAGTACAATGACCCTCGATGTTGGGAATAGCGAGTTATTTTGAAATTTTTTAAACTAAACTCGTTGTTGGGAACAACGAGCTTATCAAAAAATTAGCATTAAACTCACTGTGTCCCAATGGCGAGCATGAAACAACTAAACTCGCCGTTGGGAACGGCGAGTTTAGTTGTTGTGTCCACGAGTGCAAATAGTTTGGGTACTGTCCTCTTTTTGCAAATATTTTGGCATAATTTTTTTTTAAAAAATTCTGAGCCGGACCAGAAAGGCCTACATGTGAATTAATACCTTTTAGTTATTAGTCAAAGCCCACTTATTTTCATGGGCCTAAATATGCACTCAAGTCCAACAGTACATAATCCCTTATCTCCAATCTCTAATCTCTATATCTAATCTATAATCTCTAATATTATATCTCTAATCTTTAATCTCTAATCTCTAATATTATAATAGAAGATGGCCTTAGTGTCATTTGTAAATCTACCAATGCGTGCAATGCACGTGCATAACTAATACGAAGGAGATCTCAGGTTCAAACCTAGACTCCGTCTGAATTTTTCCTTTAAAAAACTATAAAATGTGTATCGCACGTGTAAAGGTGGGATTTTGGGGGCAGACAGCGTGCATTTTAAGGGAAATAAAGGTGGGATTTTTAGGGTTTGGGAAGTTATGGGGAAAATGGAAGAGAGAAAGAGAGGAGGTGGGATTTTGATGGGGATTTGAGAGGTGGAGAAGACAAGGGGGGAAAAAGAGAGGAAAAAAAGTGAGGGGAGGGATAAATCTCTAATCTCTAATATGTCTAACAATCTCTAATATTATAATGGGAGAAAGCCTTAATGTCATTTGTAAATCTACCAACATGTACAACACACGTACATAACTAATATGAAGGAGGTTTCAGGTTCGAATCTTTCCTACATCCGAATTTTTATTTTTTTTAAAAAATAATTAAAACCTGCACTGCACATGTAAATTACTAGTAATATTATAATAAGAGAGTTGGAGTTGTCATTTGTAAATATATCAACTTACATGTATCCTGCATATGTAACTAATATAAAGGACGTCTCAGGTTAAAGCTTATACTACGCTGGAGTTTATACTTGTAAAAAATAAATTATTAAGACGTGCATCGCACGTGTAAATTACCAGTAAATACTAGTTGTTAAGTTGCACTAGTACTTATTCAACATTTTGCACACTTAGAGCTGGACTATTTTAATCAAATGCGAATAACATAAGTTGAAATTGGATGATCGAATTTTCAAAATAAAAAATTCAGCCCGTCGGAAATGTTCAACATTAGTAAAACTACTTACGAGCAAAATTTCGGACTGTTTGGTCATGTTTTACCCCTTCATCAAGTAACCATGTAACCCCCATTCCCGACAATTAGTATTTTCCGTGTATTTTCTATAATTTTATATTTTTTTGTAAATTTACTTTTTGTTTTAACTCGATTTGGACCTTCTATTAAATTTTTTTCTTCATATAATAGTATAAATTGTAACACCCCGCAAAATTAGAAATGACAATTTTGCCCTCGTGTGTTACGTACGAGTATTTTGTAACGTGTTTTCACTATGTATCTTGATTTCCGACTATTTATGCATTTCCTACATTGATTTTATCCTATATATTTCAATCTTGGTATTTTACGTGCTTTTACGTGTTTTCAATGCACGTATCAATTACATATTTTCTACAGCTACGGGTGATATTTTCTGGGTTTCAATTATTTATTTTATGTATTCAAATTCGTTTTATAAAATGGAAATTCATTTTCCCTATTTTTGATCAAAATAATTTTGTGCGTATAATGCACGTGTTTTCTATGTACGTAGTAATTACGTCATGGAATATATAAAAAATTTATAAATATATTTTCTTATATTGCATTTTATCATGTTCAACATTTTTCCATTGATAAAGTTAAATTTCGTGTTTCGGTATTCTACGTGCGATGCACGTGTTTCGGTGCGCGTATTTGAGCGTATCCGTTTTCAAAATAAAATTTTGGGGTATGTGTATTTATTTTATTTGTGCTTGATACATTTTAGATTTTAAGTAAACTATTTTTTTTACTTACATACTGTATATATATAGATAGTATATATATATATATAATGTATATAATATATGGTTTGATATAAGTTGGCTGGTTGGTAAATTTTGTGAAATGAATATTTGAATGTGGAGTAGTGTGAATGGGGGCCCACGTTGAATGCAAAAGCAGCATGAAAATGTGGACTTGCTGTCTTCAAGTAGCGTCAGCAGCTTACTGACGTGGAGGCACTTGGGGTAGGGCCCACCCGGGTGTGAGAAGACAGTGCTTTCGGTTGTCATTTCACACACAGAGAGGGAGAGAGAGAGTAGGACCGGTTGAAGTTGAGAAGTTGGGCTTTTCACTGTGCTTGATCAGTTTTGAAGTTGAGAGGGTAGAGGTTATAGGATATGAGGTGGTGGAATAGTGAAGAGTTTGGGGGGTTTAGGAATTAAGAAAGTGAAGGGTTGAAAATTAATTTGAGTAATTTATTAGGTGTGTAATTTTGCACTTTGATCCCTAAACTTATCCTATAAATACCCTAGTGTTCCCTCCTTATTCACACACAAAAAATAATCTAAACAAGAGAAAGAAAAAGAAAGAGAGTAAGAGTGTTCTTGTGTTTGGAGAAGTCTTGCTAGGAGAAGAAGAAATTGCTAGGAGCTAGGATTGCTAGGTTGGAGTTAGGAGTGCTTCCATCTTGTTTGTTCAACCCTTCACTAGAGGTGGGCGTTCTCATACTTTCTAAATGTAGAAAATGCATGCTAATAAATGAGTAATATAGATTGAATTAATGTGATGTATAATCCATGCTAATGTAGTATGAATGAAAGAATTTTTGTTGTGATTATGTAACTATTTGCCATCATGATAGTTAGAAAGAAGAATATTAAACAAAAGAACTAATGCCATGAATCATACTAATATGTTTGTTATTTAGTACATGTCAAGATATATGTTTGTGTTATTTAGTACATGTCAAGATATATGTTTGTATGAAATCATGTGAGATTCTTCTTGTGGTTTAAAGAATGCATTTTGGTGTAGTTAAGTTGGTACACAAAAGATTTATTTTTAATTGATTGTAAAAGACAAACAATTGTTTTTTTTTGATTAATTGGAAGAAACAAAATCCTTGTTCAATAAAGAGAAGATAAATTTTGAAATTTAGAGATTTGTCAAAATATGAATTATATATTCATGAGTTACTGTTAGAAAGAAAATTTAGTTTAGATGAACTAATTATAATCTAATGAAAGATTAGATTGAATGAAAAAGAGAGTTTTATGAAAATAATAGAATGGCAGAAGAGTTGAACAAAAGCATAATAGTATATTTTGATATTAGTAATTGCACTTGGACTTACTGGTTAGCCAGTGCACCATAGAGCACTATATACTTGTAAGAGATCTTGGGTTCAAAACTTGTTGGACACATTTTATTTTGATTCACTTAAATTAAATCCGAACTCTAAATTTGAGTACAAAAGAATTTCTCTGTAGCTTTATAACATCGAGTCCATATGGACTTAGTGGTGTGCGGGTGGATTCTTGGGCGCTTACTATCCAGGTCGAGAGTTCGAAACCTATTAACACCATTTTATTTTGATTTTGTTTAATAGAACCTAGAACCCGAATGTATGTGTGTGGGGGTTTCGGTCTGACTTTGTGACAGAAAAGTTACAAGGATTTCTTGGTTAGTTGGTGCGCCATAAGGCACTACCACTATTAGCCGGGTGTGCCTTGGTTCGAATCCCCACGTCGTCATTTGAGTTTTTTTTTGATTTTGTGGAATTTTTAAATGAGTTCTCATGTAAATAAAAAATTGGGAAAAATACTAGAATTTCTATAAAATGAAATGGACTTTATTAAAAAGAGTTGCAAGATTTTTCAAGTCTATTTGAGATACAAAAAAATGAAAATTGAAATAGAAAGATGAATAACGCGAACTTAAAAATCTGTTTTTTAAGAATAGATCTTTCTTTTATTAAGAATAGTAAAGTATTAATTTGTGAAGTGATTTTTTCTTGAAGAGAATTATACTCTTATGTGTTTAAAGAATGTTTTGAAGTGAGTTGAGATATTGTAAGAGTTTGTTGATAAAAATTTCATGTGATAAAGATGTGTTCTTGAAAGCAATTATTTGCTTATAGAGATTGTGAATGAATAAATAGATCATGAATAGTGACATGATTTGATTACTTTGTGAATAAGTTGAAGAAGAAAATATCTAGGCTTAAGACATGTTTACTGAAGGGTATGTGTACCCATGGATTCTTGTACATGAAAAAGTTGTGATTTAGAGTTAGTGAGACCTCGGGTACCGACACTATTGAATTGAAAAGAGTTGAGTTATATTTTGAGATATGGCCATGGAACTATCTCGCAATTTGTTGATTAAGTCCGGTAGAGGTAAAACTAATTCTAGGCTTGGAAATTTATTCATGTTTTGAACTAAATAATTAGGCACATAAGGGAAGATGCAGTGAACCTGGGCAAACATAAGTGGGTTGCTTTTATATAGTCGGATGTAACACCCCGAATTCCAAAATACAACTGAATTCGAGTTCCTCGGGATCTTTACACTTCTTTCATACAATTTTACAAGAAAATAAAAACTTTTCTTTCATCAGAGTTACATTACACTTGTACATTATCACAACGGAAGCAATATTACAATCAATTTATATGAAACAACATTTAAATCAATCCTGCGCAGCATGTATACTTCAATTATCAAGCATCTTTATCCTGCATATAAAACTGTGGGTGCGTCAGTTTATACAACTGGCGAAATATTATACACAGCCATCCTCTCTATGCCGGAAACAGTATAATGATTCTCATTTCTTAGCAAACCACAAACTTGTCACAAACAGAACTAAAGGGTTATTGATGTCGTGTTGTGAATGTGCACTTAATCCTTAATGCAATTATTTATATTATATGACACTAATGCGCACTTGTTCAGAGTCTATGCAGCCTATACTACATAGGTCCGAGGGCAAGCCCTTAATCGTTCTTCATCTTGTAGGGTTCAATCCCTCGCCATGACTTAATCTACTACTGTAACTACGGTAAGTATCCTAGATGTTTTCTAACCTAGAACTCATGTCTAGACGCCCTGGAGGGAATCCGAAGGCACTGACACATGACTCATCATGCAGACATCCTATGGTAATTCAGCTCCTACCATAGACATGACACCACCCGCAGTCGTCAAACACCCCACGTGCGTCGCCACCGGGACGGTACTCTGGAGCAGTATCCACGCCTTATCATGACTCATCATGGGACATCCTATGAATACTCTCACGCCGCCAATCCAATGACCCTCGTACTCAATGTTTTTCTCTTACTTTCATCACATCTTCACTATGTATCTAATACTTAATTTAACTGAATCATGAATAAAATCAATCTCTTAGAATGTAGCACTTCCACTATGCCGGTCTTATTCATTTAATTTCACATGACCCAACCTTGGTCTTCTCATTTCAAAATATCATTTTACAATTCTTTCATTGCCGGTATAAGGCTTGGCTATACCCTAATTCTCAATTTCAACTCATAATTACAATGTCATGCTCATAAGACCTTTTCATGATTAATCATAATTCATATACCCAAAAGCATAGTATTCATGTATTCATATCTTTCATAATTCATCACAATCAATAATTCAATTTCACGTGCAATCCATATGCAAGGGTCAATTTCAATTAATAATCACCAATAATTTGTGTGTTCCACACATCTATTATTCAAAAATCAAATCTTACTACAACGCATTTTCTTTTATAATTCCATTTAATCATACGAGTTACAACTTTTCAAAAATTCATCTTTTATACCCAAAAATTTTTATTTATTTTCCTTTGTTTAAAAAAATAATTTAATTTCAAAAAATCAGTCATTTCTTGCAAAACTCCAATTTCTTATTCACACTTCACCAAAAGTTGTTTAAATATTTCCTAATAAGTTCCAATAATTTTCAGAATTTAATCCATAATTTTCTGATTTTTATTCTATTTTAACAGCCCATTTTTATTTCAAAAAATCCCAAAACAATATTTTTTTTAAACTCCAAACCCACCAAGATTCGAACCAGCAACCAGCAGTGAGGCAGACAGCGCACAAGACCAAAGCGCCACAGCCGCAAGGCAATTTAATTAGGGATTAAAAGCCCTATGTTTCTGTTCTCAGTGATTTGGATTTTGAACAACGAAAAAAATAAAACAGAGCCGCGGTATCGAACCCGAGACCTTCGATATGTAGCGACCCAAATCTCTTCCGACCAGTTGGTCTAAGTGAACATAACGATTTGATAATAAATAAAATAGGTTTTGACTTTACTCTCTGTTCAAAACTAAATTTCAAAATTTTCAAAACGAATTTGTCTCTTTTTCTCCTCTTTTGAAAACAATAATGTCCAGAATAAACCTACATTTATTTTATCCATAACCAGTATATTTAAAGCTATTTCCCCCTATTTTAAAACATGTATTTAGTCTTAGATTGCATATTATGAACACTATTTCGACATTTGAAAACCAAAACATAATTGTCCATAATCAAAGATGATTTTGTGCACAAAATTCATTACAATAATGTTTGCTTACACATTGATAACAAAAATATATTTTTTTTAGCACAAAATTAACTTTATAAGTGAGTAAAGACTTCTACTTAGTTTTTTATTATTAATTAATCTACACATGATACATTTAACTATTCGTATGCAAAAAGACATTCTTTTTCATTTATTCAAATCTTCCACATGATAAATATCACAATAGGGAAATTCATTACATCTATTAACAAACAATTCGATCAATTCAATTTTAACACACTATTCTACTTTGGCATTTTAATCAATAAGCATGGTTCAATTTCTTACTAGCGAATGTCACATAATTGTAATTTAACATAATCAACATGCATTCTAATGTTTATAACAATGAGAAACATACACTTTTACTCATAGGCAATAACTCTAGTAATCAATCAACACACATTTGCCAATTAACAATCTTCTTCTAATTAGACAAGCATGTATTTCATTTCAACTAGTAGCTTATAATAATAATTCAATTTTATTTTCTAGCATGATTTTCTAGTCTAGAAGTCATGAGAAACACCCACCTTTTGAAGAAAACCAATTAAGAAAAATTCCCTAGAGCCTCCTAGATTGCGAGCGAGTGCCTTCTCCTCCTAGATTGCAATGCACGAACTCTTCTCCTTGCTCCTTGCCAAAAACCGAGAGCACCAATGTAGGGATGGCCGGCCTCCAATGGGGGTGTACACACATACACACACGCTCACACACTAATATGTATATTTCTCCTATATAATGTCTCCTTTTAATATTTGCTTTAGTGTAGAATACAAGTATGAAGGGGGGGTATTTATACTATTTTTAGAGTAGATTGGAGGACTAGAATTTGTTGGATAGTTGTAGAATGGAGGGCTAGGATTGGAGAGAAAGTTGTAGCAACCACCCACACACAAATAAACTACCCAAACACACAAACCCACTCTCCCATCACCCATGCACAATCCGGCCACCATATAGTGTGCATTGCACACTACGTGCATCGCATGTGCCACCTAGTACCCCTATTTAGATGTTTGTACAATTTAATTAATCAAAATGTTCACCATTTGTCTCTACATGACAAGTGTGACCATTTAATTGATTTATTAAATTGGTGGGCTTCACAATTAGTGGACTTAGGCTTGTGGGCCAAGATAACAAATTAATTATTAATTAAAGTGGTCTAAAACAAATAAATTAGAGTTTTAGGCTTTAGAAATAGGCTTTTAGAAAAAAATAAGGGAAAATAATTGTTCATACTAAAATGAGATCTTATATATAAAATAAATAAATAATATACACATGAAATTTGCACGTGCATCACACGTGAAAAACAATATTTTTATAAAAATGAAATTTTAGGATATTACATCGGCGGTGGATCTCCGTGGCTATAGACCCAGTTGGCGGACTGTGGTTGCTCTGTGGGAGATGAGCTTTTATTTTTAAATCCGGGACTTTGCGTAGTCAGGCGGATAGTTGCCATACTCCAATGTATATACGTATACCAGGGCTAGCTGGGCACTTGTGAGATGATTCACACGACAAAGGATCTGTTATAACAGTCAGCATGGACTCCGGGGCTGAGATCCATATTCGTGGAATGATCTAAACCTTGCTTTATTACTGGGTAGTTTCATGCCGAGGGATCGAACCCTTTATTATGGAGTACGTAGGTGCTTGCCCTCAGACCTATGTAGTATGGGATGCATAGAATCCGAACAAGTATGCATTAGTATCATCCTAGTATAAAAAAAAAGTGTGTGCATTAGACATTAAGGCATGGCATACACTTACATGATTAGCGCAGTCACGATTTAACACTTTATTGTTCATTCAATCTTTGTGGTTTGTTAAAGTAATGTGATAGTTATATGTACGGCATAGAGATGATAGCCGAGTACAACATTTTCGTCAGTTGTAAGCGACTGACGTGCCCACAACTTAATATGTAAGTAATGGACTTTTCCATGGAGAAGTAAAGATGTTATGAATCAGTTGATGATTTACATTGTTAAAGTTGTATAACTTGTATTTTATTTCATTGTTGTATTTCTTTCTTCCGCTGTGTAAACAAAAACGTAATGAACTCTGATGTATTATTGAAAAGTTTTAATTTCCTTGTAAAATTGTACGAAGTGAAGTAAAAAGCCCGTAAAATCTCGAATTCAGTCTTATTTGGAATTCGGGGTGTTACATAAATTAACTTTATTTTCTATTTTTAATTTATCGATTATTTATGTTATTTTTTTTGACTAGTAAAAGGTAGGGTAAGCCCCTACCTCACAAAAAATATATTAATAAAGAGTAATTACAGTACATAATACAAAATGTGACCAAGTATATTCAGCGCACAGTGGCCGAACACTTGATCACCACAAAAAGTCATGATATCAGTCTGAGGAAGGGATGGACTTATAACTGCGTCCCAAAACAACGTACATCCTTATTAACATAAAATTAAGAGAAACCTCTTCACGATAGTCTCAGCCTGAGCAGCTGCCTTCTCCACTTTCAGCTTGGTCAATCCGCATGAGTGCCTGCTTGAGCAAGATGTCCTCCGCATCTGCCTGATCAATTTCCCTTATCAGTGCTTGCTTCTTCTTCTTGCTCTCCACTCCATCTAGCCAGGATTGAAACCAAAACAATGCATTCGAAATAATATGTTGCGGTGAGAGGGATTTAGCAGAAAAAACACGCTCATTTCTAGCAAGGAAGATACTCCAACAAATTGAAATAGTGAGGAGATGTCGTGTGTCTTTATGTTATTAATTTTCGGATTTTATTAAAATTGTTAAATTTAGATCCTATTGATATGGCTAAAATGGGATTAAATCGGGGCCGTTCAAATCGGACACGAATCTTAAAGCTCCGGGGTAAAACAGTAATTTCACCTACAAACGGGTCTGAAATGGGGGTTGAGTCTTTTTTCAAAGCCCAATAATCCATTAACGGATCTATCTTATTGGGTACGGGTCCCAACCTGTTACAAACCAGTTCAGAAGGATAAAGAAGAATTCAGATTCATAATTATCCCTAAGAGGAGATTTTAACCACTTCTATCCATCCACATCGGGAAATAGAGATTTGTTCTTATCTCGAAACGGTTTCCTAAGGCGACTGTTACCGATGAATCTGGTGTGGGGGCAAACAGATAGTATTTGTGGATTCTTAGGAAAACTGAATAATTAAACCTTAACCTTTTCTGCCGGAGTTTGATCGTTGACTCCCGCCGTTCACCTGCAAAAAGTGCGTTACACCGGGGTTGATCCTGGCGACGCACCCTCCGACGCTCAAGTCAGTAATCAGAGGAGATTATGAAAGAGCGTAAATTGGCAAAAGATTGATTACCTCTTAATGGTGGTGGATGGGAGGTATTTATAGCCGCCTTTGGGATCAGTTTAGGAAGGAAATCCCTAATTCCCAGTGAGAGGATAGAGCGAATCAGGGCCGTTGATTAAATACAATCAGAAACCCTAATTCTATCTAGGTGAACCGGGTCTCTTGTGGGTTGGGACCCGCACCCAGTTGAGCTGGATCCGTTCATGGGTTGTAGGGCCTTTTAGAAAGATGAACCTGGACCCATTTCAGACCCGTTTGTAAGTAAAATTACCATTTTGCCCCCGAGTGTTAAGATTCGTGCTCGATTTGGACGGTTTCGATTTAACTCTATTTTTAGCCATATCATGAGCCCCCAATCCTGAATACTGAGTTTGATCAGCCTTTGAGGAGTAGTTTTACTGTTTCAATGGCTTTCGAAGTTGTATCGGAGTCCAAACGAAGAGCATTGAATCTTTGTATAAGGTATTATGGTGATTTTCGAAGCTATTTGTGCGCTCAAGGTTGTTCTTGAGCTCTCTTGGACTTCTGGTGATTTTTCTTAATTTTGCGAAGTGGTGATTCGTCATTCGGGGGTCTTAATTAACCTTTCTAAGCAATAATTATTCACCCAAGGGTTCAAAAGTATTTTCCCTGATTTATAATTATTTTTTAGAATTTTAAATTAATTTTCCTGAATTTTAAATCATCTTTTTCGCAGTATTTAGGTAGGTGACCTGATGTTACTCCCGTCGTTTCATGGCTTAAATGCTTCGGTTTCATCGTCGACCCCTTCCAAACTTATGCCATGAAGAAGACCGAGGTCCATGGGGGTTCGGCACCTTCTGTCGAAGCGCACAGATACTTCGGCCAGGCTGTAGGCGCGTTCGGCGAATCTTTGCCGGAGTTCGGAGTGGTTTTCTCCCTGTAAAAGGGTCGGTGCCGAGAGCGCTCAGCAAGGTGTGTCGAGGTCCAATTTTCCATGTAACATGGTCGGTGGCAAGAGCGCTCGGCGACGTGTGCCGAGGTCCACTTTTTCCACGTAACATGGTAGGTGGCAAGAGCACTCGGCAGCTTGTGCCGAGCCCAATTTTTCCATGTAACATGGTCGGTGGCAAGAGCGCTCGGCAGCTTGGGCCGAGGCACAATTTTTCCATGTAACATGGTAGGTGGCAAGAGCGCTCGGTAACATGTGCCGAGGTCCACTTTTTCCACGTAACATGGTCGGTGGCAAGACCGCTCGGCAGCTTGTGCCGAGGCCCAATTTTTCCATGTAACATGGTCGGTGGCAAGAGCGCTCGGCAGCTTGGGCCGAGGCACAATTTTTCCATATAACATGGTCGGTGACAAGAGCGCTCGACAGCATGTGCCGAGGTCCTGGGTGGTAATTTTTTGGTGACATAGGAAACGTCAGGCTGAGTTGGCGGCCGCTGAACTTTCGATAGATGTGACAGTCATTAATGCGATGGCTGCTGATCTTCTGACAACTCTGACAGATTGATAGTCATTAATGCGATAGTACAGCTAGGCGCGGTAAATAATGTGACGGTTTAGGTCATTTTGTCGCCTTGTGTAAATGGGCTGGCTTTGTGGGCCCATTAACCTCGTTTCGTGTGCCAAGCTCTATAAAACCTCACCCCCCCTCTCATTTTTCACTTCTCCAAACTTTTACTTAGGCGGTGAATTTGTGCTAAAGAGAGCTCACGGTGATCATCCATCATTTTCCGGTGAAAATTCCGATCGCACACATCACTTCAAGGTAATTTATACTTAGTCATTTTTTAAGTATAAATATGTCTCTTTCTCCTATCTCCGAGCCCTCCTCTTCTGCCGCCGAAGTCCCTTCTCCGAGTCGCCAAGATAAGGGCAAGAAGGTATCCGGTCGGGTCAGTATAGTGGAGGATCCAAAGCACATGGGGCCGTTCGGCAGGTATCCAGGGCCACTGACTGGGCTTCAGCGGGTTCGAGAGCTTCCTGAGGAGCATGCCGAGCGTATCATCCATGGGAGGGGGAGAGCCTTCGAGGAGAATGAGGCAAGGGAGACCTCCGAGGCTGATGAGACGGTCTCTATCCTCAGCTTGGATGACTTGGCAGTGATCCTGAGTTGCTTTCAGATTCCAGAGGAGTACGAACTGATGCAGCTTGGTCCCAGGGTTAGGGCAAATTCGCCGATGCCAGTAAACATGTGTTTCTGGCCGGTCGATGCCTTCATCGCCGGGGCTTGGCTGCCTCTCCACCCGTTCGCAATTCAAGTGCTTAGGTGGTTTGGGGTCAGCCCCATTCAACTAATGCCGAACGCATGGAGAGTTATCCATGGGTTCGTGCTCCACTGCCAAGCGGCTGGGATTGAGCCGGAGCTGAGGGTACTCCGGACTATCTACCGGCTTCATCAGCAGAATCGGTCGGAGTTCCGGTACTACCTAGCTCCGAGGTACGGAGGTCAGCTCGTCGTCTGCCCCGACTCCATCAAGCACTGGCGAGATAAGTACCTTATAGTGCGGAGCGCAGAGGCGTGGCCCATACCCACCAGTTTCGTGGAGGAGGTGTCGAAGCGAGTGAAGGAGTCACCGGTGCTTCACCCTCAAGAAGAGGAGGCAGTGCAGACTCTTCTAGACAGGCCGAAGTACGATTGGAGAGAGCTGACTGATGACATTCTTTTCAGGGGAGGGCTCAGCCGCGTAGATCCCAGTACGCGGCTCTTTCTACATTCTCATTCATTATTTTTTTAACTTTGCTTATTCCAACTTGTGTTTTTAACCAGCTCCTTATTTGATGTAGAGGCTATGGATTTCGACGCGGTGATGGCGCAGGGGACCGCCCTCAGAAGTAAGGCGCCAAAGAGGCGCAAGAGGGTCTCCACCAAGCTGCCGCCCGCAAAGGCTCCGAGGGTCGCGAGCGTGGTCGAAGGGGTGGAGGCTCCGGCAGTGGTTACCCCGACTCCAGGAGTAGCCTCGGCACCAACCGAGGTGGGCAACTTCCTGATCTCCTCAGCCCTCGGGATGGATATGCCCCCGCTGACAGTGACGGCCGAGGAGCTCCTCACGGAGGAGCACAAGAAGATCCACATTCCGGACTGGCAGGTTCGGAAGCATGATGGGTTCCTCGGAGACTTCTTGGCGAGTATGCAGGTGGTGAAGCACCTGGCGATGCCGAAGGACCGGGCCGCCATGGACGCCAGCTAGGCAGGTGACGATACCATCGCGATTGCTCGCTCGGCGGTATCAGTGAGTGTCAGATTTTTACTCTTGTTGGTTACTTTCTTATTTGATTTTCTAACTCTTTGCATTTTTTGTTCTATCGCAGATCCTTGTCCACTTCGGTCATCTTTCGGAAAGGATGACTGTTGTGCAATCTAGTTACCTGAATAAATAGATAAACTAGACACAAATTAAAAACCTCGCAAGTATACGAATCGTTTATAGAAGCGTAGCAATAGCAAGGGTCGATCCCACAGAGATTGTAGAAATTAACTTACTAATCAATAAAATAGAAAACTGAATCTTAAAGAGTTGTTCTAAAAGTCGAAAAGAAATGAAAAGATAAAAATCTAAATAAGTAGCATCACAAGTTGAGTCACAAATCTCTATTAAAGTAGTTGGGAATTGATCTCCACCAATAGTCAGTAATGCGAAGTTATATACTACATCCATTACTCATGTTTGTTCTCCTTAAGGGCATGGTATCTACTCCTTAAAGTTAATGTTTTCCTAGGCCAAGAATTAGGCATGGTATCTACTCCAATTCGTTTCTTTCATTAAGTATTTAGCATGATATCTACTAAGTTGCACTCAAAGAAAGCATAGGAACAGTGGAAACGAACAAACACTTGAAGTTCTAGAAATTGGTATCAGATCTAGATCCCTCAAGTTGATTAAACCAAGAATCCCTAAAGATTCCCTTGTTACAAGATATGAACACGAGATACGGGTCGTCTCAATATGCTCATCTAACAAATTCAGATTTACACTGCACAAACTTATAATCCCAGATTCGGGCCAGTCGACTGGCTGTCACTTCAGTCGACTGCCCTTAGGATTCTGAACTAGTTTGATTATTATAAATCTATTTCAATTCACTCAGGTTTAATCAATAAGTAAGAGGGTAGCAAGCATTACATAACTATGATCTCAATCTACCCAACTATGAAAGTTAGTTCCACATAATAAAACTTTTATTGATTAATATAATAGAGTTCATGACTACAATAGAAATAAAGACTAAGAGAAAAAACAGAACGCTGATTTGTATGATGTTGCACTTTAGCCCAATCAGCAGTCGTCTAGTTCTCCTCCTTTGATGCTTGCTGTTGATGGACTTCCTGGCCGATCTTCAGATAGTCCCCCAGATAGATCGATCCCCTAGCCGCGCTTTCTTGGTTGGTATTTATAGAACAAGAGAAGAGAATTAGGGTTTGCCACTTTTTGCAGAGAAGTCCTCTTCTTTTGATTATTTCTTTCCTTATTTTTATCTGCGTTTTTATATCTTTCTCTTTTCTTCTTTCCTTCCTTATCTGCTCACCACGTGCTTCTTGCTTTGATTGTTTGAGAAGTTGTTATTCGCAGAAAACACCTGGGTTTGGATAACTTAATTTTGATTCGGATTTGGATAAGGATGCATCTGTTCTTATCTTCTGACTCGCCGCATACCAGTCGACTTGTCTTCGAACCAGTCGACTGTATCGAGACTTCTGAAGATTTCTTACTTGATCAGCCCAGTCGACTGGTGTGGAGTAAGTCGACTGTGCCGAGACATCTGCGTAAACTTGATTTCTTTGTCCAGACGCCTGTGTGGACGAATCAGTCGACTGATGCTCTGTAATATTCTGAGTTCATCCTTAAAATCCTGAATCTGCCTCGTTTCGCTGTTATAGGCTGTTTCCTATGGAAAAAGAGAAAAGAAGCGTAAATACCACATATAGAGCATTTAAATGTTCAATTGCCTTAAGATTATTGCTCCTAAAAGTGAATAATATTTGGTTCATCAATGACGGAGTTGGAGAAGGAGTTGAAGCAGGAGAACGACCAGGCTCGGGCCAAAAAGGCTCGAATGGGCACCGAGCTCGACAAGCTGAGGGTCGAGTTTGAGGGGTGGATGACGAGGCTCGAGTACCTCGAGGGGCTGGTCGCGAAGATTAAGGGCGACCTTCTTCGGCAGAAGGAGGAGACGGCCAAGCAGCTGGCCGAGGCAGAGGAGGCCAAGGCTGCTGCCGTGAAGGAAGCCGAGGCGGCCACCATGGCGAAGGCGCAAGGCTTCCTCGCCCAAAACATGGCCAAGGCCTATGCCAAAGCCCTCACTCAGGTGTCAGAGCGATACTCTGAGGTGGACTACTCGGGGTGGAGGCTTTTCCCTGGCCACATCGAAGGCTTCGACCCTAAGTCGGAGGAGGAGGACGGCGATGGTGCAGAAGACCGCGAGGTTGAGATCGCCGGTGAGGTACCGGTTAGAGAGATGACCCCGCTGGCGATTGTGGCCCCTTCGAGAGGATCTGTCCCCGCCCAATCTCGACGCCCCGAGAAAGAGGTCGTCCCTTGATTTCTTCTCCTTTTTCTTCTCTTTTTCTTTTGTCTTTTGAGCTATATTGTATCGCCTAATTGCGGACTAGCCACCGTACTTTTGTGATGAATGAAAGAAACTTTTGAGCTCGACCCCGTGTCTCTTTTGAATAACTTTTTTTTTCCTTTCAAATTTTTGCTTGAAATTCGACTTAGTGTTTAGACAAAGAACTTTTGCCTTAGGTGCATGTAGCTTTTGTTCAGGGGCCGGATGAGAAGTAAACTTGTGACTATTTACTAAGCCCCGTTATTTGCTTTGATCTTTTCAGCTTGCCGAGGTGACCCACTCAGCCGAACCTACTCGCTCCGGGGAGGAGTTTTGTTCCGAGGCCGGCTTGGGGGCGACGAGGCTGTGTTTGGCCAGGTGCCGAGTGCGCCTTTATGAAGTCGAGTTGGGGTTGCACAGGGCTAAGAGCGAGCGGAACCACTTGCAGGTGATCTTGAGCCAACGGGACATCGAGATTCGGCGACTAGAGGGTCGGCTCGCCGAGTTCCTCCTGTAGACGAGGAGGATGGCTCATTGACAGCCTTCACTAATGGGCTAAGGTTGAAATGTCTCCAACTCTCTCTGTCGAAGATGATAGCGGAGAGGGACGATATGCTCACCGAAGTTCACCACTTGCAGATTGTGGAGGCTGAACTTCTGGAGGAGGAAGAGGAGCTGACCAAGGCAGTGGGCAGGTTGATGATCGAACGTGACGAGTTAACAGCGGAGGTCGACGCGTTGAAAAGAGCCACAGTGGACAGGGGCATCGAAGTCACCCACCTCCGCCAGATTATTGCCAGTCGCCCTAGCATTCTGAGCTCTGCCGTACCTCCTCGCTTCGAGGTAGACGTAGGAGACAACTCTCTGAAACAAAGGATCGCTGAGCTGGAGGTTGAAGTGGCTCGCCTAAAGCCGCGCTCGGGGCCAATTAACATCAGGAGCACTTCCCGCAATCGCGAGGAAGGCAAGCGAGGTATTTCATTTTACGAGCTCGCGACACGTTCGCCCATAGGCCGACCAAGTCCGGGTGATGCCCAGAGCGGCATGGCAATTTCATCGAGCGGGGCGTCTATCGGCGCATCTGTTAGGAGCAGCGCCGAAGACACGTCTCAATTCGCTGGCTTAGGGACGAGCACCGGGGTCAAGCGTCGCCGCCCTCGAGTGTCTTTGAAGCGAAACATCCCTGCACCAAGGAAACGTTGAAGATCTTTTGTTTTCCAAGTTTTGCATTTCGTCTAAGTGTAACGAGTCGGCATTGTAGTTTTTGCTTTTGGAAGTCTTGTAGCCTAGTTGTAAAGAAGATGCCGCTTTGTATTGTCTCCCCACACTTAATTGAAATGATGATCGTTTTTTCTTTTGAACTTGCATTGTAGTAGCCTTATGTTATTGTATTACTCGTAATTATCTTTTGCGTACCGAGATCCAGAGCTATATTTTTGCTCGTTTGGGCGTTGGTGCCAAAAGCGCTCGACTAGGCGTGCCGAGGTCCAGAGCAAGGTTTTTGCTTGTTTGGGTGTCAGTGCCAAGGGCGCTCGACTAGGCATGCTGAGGTCCAGAGCAAGGTTTTTGCTTGTTTGGGCATCGGTGCCAAGGCCGCTCGACTAGGCGTGCCGAGCACTGCTTCGAACCTCTTGGCTCGTGAATTTGTGAGAGTGAGTTTCTCGCAGTGGAGAGCCACCTTTTGGTGGATTACTTCAACTTTAAACGAACCATAAGAACCAGAGGTTAGCTCCTCAGAGTCCTGGGCATTGGTCGACAATATACGAGATTCTGGAGGTGATTTCATAGTCCAGTATTTGACCAAGGACTAGGTCTGTCGTGGACCTTCGACTTCGCCTTGTGAGAAAACTGGAGACTGTCCAGGCTGGAAATTCACCGAAGCCTGTAACAAGTTCATGTTTGAAGCTGATATCTTCTCTTCAGGAAACGCGAAGAATATAGCAAATCCATATCAATGACCTTCCAACCGCGAGGATCAAGAGATGCAGTGTACCAAGACTAGCATACGAATGGTAGACCTAGCATCAGCTTCTCCCATGTTTAGTATAGTTGTAGAGATTTCGCTCTTCTCCCACGTCTAGTCTAGTTGTAGGAATTTTGCGAGCGGCGGCGAAGCGAGAGTATATTTCATTACGGTTGTGGGAGCAATTCCGAATGGCAAACCACTTCTAGCTCGCTTAAGAGCGAGCTTGCGAAGCGGAGTCGAGCCAAGTGTTGGACTCCGAACTCGTCGTTTGAGTATGTTTCAACGGTTGTGGGAGCAATTCCGAATCGCGAACCACTTCTAGCTTGCTTAAGAGCAAGCTTGCGAAGCGGAGTCGAGCCAAGTGTTGGACTCCGAACTCGTCGTTTGAGTATGTTTCAACGGTTGTGGGAGCAATTCCGAATGGCGAACCACTTCTAGCTCGCTTAGAGCGAGCTTGCGAAGCGGAGTCGAGCCAAGTGTTGGACTCCGAACTCGTCGTTTGAGTATGCTTCAAAGGTTGTGGGAGCAATTCTAAATGGCGAACCACTTCTAGCTCTCTTAAGAGTGAGCTTGCGAAGCGGAGTCAAGCCAAGTGTTGGACTCCAAACTCGTCATTTGGGTATTTTTCAACGGTTGTGGGAGCAATTTCGAATGGCGAACCACTTCTAGCTCGCTTAAGAGCGAGCTTGCGAAGCGGAGTCGAGCCAAGTGTTGGACTCCGAACTCGTTGTTAGAGTATAAAGAAGGTAAAAATAGAGAGATACAAGCAATTCACAAGTAAGATATGAAGAAAAATGTTCTTTATTGAAAACTAATAGTCGGCTGCTTCTAAGTTGCGAGCCGTTATTACATTGGAGAAATAAAGAAGCAAAAGTAAAATACAAGTGAAGGGAAAAGAACGGTTCGACATTTGAAGGTACTCAGAGAGGCGTTCATGCGCTCGCTTGGTACTTTAAAAGATGGTCGGCATTCCAAGTCCTAGGAATCTCTCTTCCTTCAAGGTCTTCTAGACGGTATGTCCCGGGCCGAAGCACTTTGGTGATCTTGTAGGGTCTTTCCCAATTTTGGGCTAGCTTGTTCTTCCGACTGGGGAACGAGATAGCTAACTTTCTGAGGACCAAGTTCCCTTCTTTGAGGTCGGTGGGACAGACCCTCTTGTTGTAGGCTAGCTCGATCCTCCTTCGGTAGCTTTGTTGGCGAATCGAGGCTCTTTCATGGAGCTCATCAATCAAATCCAAATTCGCCCGAAGCTCCCTGGCATTCTGCTCTTTTTCATAGGCAATGATGCGAGGAGAGGATACACCGACTTCCAAGGGGATCATAGCTTCAGACCCATATGTGAGATTAAATGGCGACTCTCTTGTAGGGGTTCGTTTCGTAGTGCGGTAATTCTACAGTACGTTAGGGAGCTGATCAACCCATAAGCCTTTAGCGGACTTATCCAGCCTCTTCTTAATACTGGAGAGGATTTGTCGGTTGGCATTTTCTACTTGACCATTTGACTGTGGGTGGGAGACGGAGGAGAAGCGTTGTTGGATGGCGAGGTCTTCACATAGAGCTTGGAATGCAGCCCCTGTAAATTGTGTTCCATTGTCTGTTATAAGGACTCGAGGGATGCCGAACCTGCAGATAATGCGCTTCCAGAAGAATTGAAGTACTTTGTTCTCGGTGATTGTAGCCAAGGGCTCGGCCTCTATCCACTTTGAAAAGTAGTCGATTACCACGACTAAGAATTTGAGCTGGCCGGGAGCTGGGGGAAACGGCCCCAGTAAATCCATCTCCCACATTACAAAAGGGATCGTACTTGATAGGGAGCTGAGCTGAGCTTGGGGTAGGCGACGAATGTTGGAATACTTTTGACAAGAGCTGCATTGCCGAACGTGTCGTTCGGCGTCTTGGAGGAGGGTAGGCCAGAAGTATCCATAATTCAACACCTTCCGGGCGAGTGATCTGGACGCTGAATGTGCTCTGCCTATGCCTTCGTGAAGCTCTTGTAAGGCATATGTGGCTTGTTCTGGGGAGAGACACCTCAAATAAGGTCTGCCGTCCACTTGGGTGAAGGAGCGCTTGTACAAGACCCCCTCAACAAGGGTATACCGCTCCGCTCTTGTTCTAACTCGACGAGCTTTCTTAGGGTCTTCGGGGAGGAGCCCTATCCCTTAGAAATTCAATCAGGGGTTTCATCCAATTGTCTTGAAGTTGGACGGGCAGTGACTCCACCGAGTCGGGAGTTTCTTCTTCTATGCTCGGTCTCAGGAGCACTTCAATCAGGACGGTCTGCTCGAGACCTTGAAGGGAGGAGAAGGCCATCTTAGAGAGGGCATCTGCTTGGGAATTTTCTTCTCTGGGGATCCACCGAATCAGCGCCTCTTCAAACTGAGCCATGAGATTTTGGACCTTGGCTAGATACTTAGCCATTCGGTCATCTCACACCTCGTATTCGCCCAAAACTTGATTCACCACCAGCTGAGAGTCGCTAAAAATTCGTAGGCATTGTGCCCCTGCCTTGCGAGCCATACCGAGGCCGGCTATAAGTGCTTCATACTCTGCTTCATTGTTGGAGGCTTTGAAGTTAATGCGGAGGGAGTATTGGAGAACGAAATCATCTGGGTCTGCCAGAATGACCCCGGCTCTGCTTCCTTCGGTGCAAGAGGACCCGTCCACATATACCGACCAGATAGGAGGCCCGTTTACTGCTCGACTAACCTCGGGAATGGTGCTTTCCACGATGAATTCAGCTAAGGCCTGAGCCTTGATCGCGGTTCGAGGCCGGTATGATATATCATGCTGGCTCAGCTCGATCGACCACTTCATGAGGCGGCCAGAGATCTCCGGCTTATGGAGGATTTGCTTCAGCGGTTGGTCGGTAAGAACGACCACCGAGTGGGACTGGAAATACGGGCGAAGCTTCCTAGCTGCCATGACCAAGGCGTATGCCATCTTCTCCAGCCTTGGATAACGGAGCTCGGCATCCCGAAGTACCTTGCTCACATAGTAGATGGGCTTCTGAGCCCTGTCTTCTTCCCTCACCAAGACAGCACTGAGGGTCTGTTCAGAGGCAGCTAAGTAGAGGTAGAGTGTTTCCCCGGGGATAGGCTTGCTGAGGAAAGGGGGGTTGACTAGATAGGCTTTAAGCTGATCGAATGACTGCTGCTGTTGTTGACCCCATTCAAAGCCCTTAGCCCCCTGAGAGCCTTGAAGAAGGGAAGACACTTCTCCCCTGACTTAGAGAGGAAGCGCCCTATAGCCGCGAGGCGCCCGGTTAGCTTCTGAACCTCTTTCACATTTTTGGGAGGAGCCATGTCCAGTATGGCTGTGATCTTCTCAGGGTTGGCTTCGATTCCTCTTTGGCTGACCATGAAGCCTAGGAATTTCCCCGACGAGACTCCGAATGCACACTTGTTCGGATTGAGCCTCATATCATGCTTTCTTAATACATCGAACGCCTCCTGCAGATCGGTGACATGGTCGACTCCATGGATGCTCTTCACAAGCATATCATCAACATACACCTCCATGTTGCGGCCGATCTGATTTTGGAAGACTTTGTTAACGAGGCGTTGATAGGTAGCGCCTGCATTCTTCAACCCGAAAGGTATCACCCTGTAGCAGTAGAGGCCCTGATCGGTAACAAAGGAGGTCTTCGGGATATCCGGGGGAAACATGCGGATTTGATTGTACCCGGAAAAAGTGTCCATGAAGCTGAGAAGCTCATGGCCCGAAGTGGCGTCAATCAGGGTGTCGATGCTTGGAAGTGGGAATGGATCTTTGGGGCATGCTTTATTCAGGTCGGTAAAATCGATGCAGATTCTCCAGCTTCCGTTGGCCTTCTTTACCATCACAATATTTGAGAGCCATTCGGGATAATTGACCTCCTGTATGAACTGAGCCTTAAGGAGCTTGTCCACCTCTTCTTTTATAGCTTGTTGGCGCTCGGGAATAAATTTGTGCCTCTTCTGTTGAACCGGTTTGGACCCCGGTGCAACACTCAGGTGGTGGACGAGGAGCTTTTCGGAGATTCCTGGCATGTCAGCAGCCGACCATGCGAAGAGGTCGCGGTTCTTTCTAATGCATTGGACTATGTCGGAGCATAGAGCAGATGGGAGGGTCTTGCTGATAAAGAACTTGCAGCTCGGGTCCTGCTCGGAGAAGAGCACTTTCTCCAATTCATCCACCGGCTCGGACGTCGGTCGGACACTCTCTTGGGGAATTTCAAGAGTTTCGAGGGAGAGGACTGGTCCCCCAGTAGAGGTCATGTAGCATTTGCGGGCCATTTCTTGACTGCCTTTTACTTCCCCTACTCCTACCCGGGTGGGGAACTTCATCTTGATGTAATAAGCCGAGGGGACGGCTTCGAGAGCAGCTAGGCTGGGTCAGCCTAGGATGACATTATAAGTGGCGGGGACATCAACGACCATAAAATCCATCGGCTCCGTTCGGGTAGTAGGAGTTTTGCCAGCGGTTACGTAGAGGGTGATTACCCCTTCGACAGTCACTGGCACTCCCGTGAACCCTATAGAGCGTGTAGCCGGCCGGCTTCAGCCTGTCCCGGGACAGCTTGAGCCCTCGGAAAGCCGCGAGGAAGAGAATGTTAACGGAGCTTCCATTGTCCACTAGGATCCTCTCCACTTTAAAGTTCGCCATATGGAGGTTGATCACAAGTGCGTCACAATGGGGGGTTCGGACCCCTTCGAGATCTTCATCTGAGAATGTGACTTGTACTCCGAGGCCTTTAGGGGGAGGGGTGTCGTGAACCGAATTGACTTCTCTTATAAACGCCTTTCGAGAGGAGTTGGAGGAGCCCCCCATGGGGCCTCCATGAATGAGGTGCAGGATACGTTCCTCTTCGAATTCGGGTGTCTCATCGCATCGTTCAGGACGCTTGTTAGCCCCCCTGAGGGGGCGGAGGAAGATCGTTTCGGTCCTTGTTCACGAATTTGGCCAGCTGCCCCCTCTGGATGAGGGCCTCGATCTCGTTCTTCAAGTCCCGACAATCGTTGGTATCGTGGCCATGGTCCCGGTGATAGCGGCACCACTTCTCTTTGTCCCTCTTCTTGCCGGGGGTGTTCATCTTCGGGGCAGGAGGTATCACCCCTTCCTTCTCAACTTCCATGAGAATAGTGGAAATGTTGGCATTAAGAGGAGTGAATTTCTCAAATCTGGAGGGAGGGCGGTGCTGACCGCCATTGTCCTTCTTGAGCTTCTTGGCTCCCTCTTCTTCACCCGCCTTTCTTTTGGTTCCGGAGGAAGGCCCCTCAAAGGTGGGGCAATGCTCAGCTTCCTCAGCCCGGATATACTTCTTGCTTTGGAGGAGGAGGTCGGAGAAGTTCTGCGGGGGCTTCTTGGCAAGGGAGGACCGAAGGCTGGAGTTAAGGACATTTGATTGGAATGTTGCTGCAGCAACCGACTGGTCGAGGGAAGCGATGGACCTAGCTTCCGCGGTGAACCTTTTCACATAGTCTCTCAGCTTCACACCCTTCTTCTAGTTGAGGTAGAGTAGCGAAATGTTGGTCTTCTCAGTTTGGTGGCTACTTACGAAGTGGGTGACGAAGAGGGTCTCGAATTGCTCGAAGGAGAATATTGAGGATGGGGCGAGGCGAGAGTACCATTCCCGAGCCAGACCCTTGAGAGTGGCGGGGAAGGTTTTGCACAGCAGGGCATCAGAAACTTGGTGGATTAGCATGAGGGTCTTAAAGCTTTCGATGTGGTCCACGGGGTTGGACTCCCCGGAATAAGTCTCGAATTGTGGAGGCTTGAAGCCTATTGGAACGGGCGCCTCCATGATGGTTCGAGAGAAAGGAGGTTGGCTTGGACGGAGGGTCCTTCCTCTAAGCTCTTCTTCTCTGTCTAGCTGACCCAAGCACCTCTCCATTTCGTGGAGACGACGGTAGACAGTGTCATCCCTTCGATGGTAATTGAACGAGCCTCTGGACTCATCTTCGTATGAGGTAGAGCGGGGGCTACGATGACGGAAGCTTTGGGAGTGACGAGGACTAGGAATGTGCTGGGGGTTACTAGGAGCTGGGGGAGGAGATAGGGACCGCCGGCGTGGACTTTGGACCGGAGGAGGAGTGGGGACCCTCCGAGCATTGCTGTTGTTGGGTCGGAGATTGAGGGCTTGTAAGATGGTTGCTTGGAATTGCTGGAACTTGGCACGAGTGATGGGTGCGTCATCGTTCCTCGGAGGTCGCCGACCATCAGGAGAGTGAGGTCTTCTCCTATGGTGGCCGGGGGGACTCTCTCCGCCCTCGGCGAGGAGGGGACCTTCTGTAGTCTCGGGGATGAGGAGATCGCTCATTTGGACGTTGTTGGCGGGAGGCTCCCTCTCGGGCCCGCCTCTCATCCAAATGGCGGCGAAGATCCTCTTCCTTCTGCAGATTGAGGATGGTGTTGCGAAGGTCATCGGAAGCTCGGGGGTTGTGGGATGCCATGGAGTCGGTAGGGGGATTGTGTACGGAGACGCGATCATGTTGGAGAGGTTGTTTCTGAGGATTGGGACGGGAGCCCCCCGCACCAGCATTCTGGGGACCAGTTTGACCGCGAGGGGGTTGAAGATTCTGAGGAGGAAGTTGGTCCTGCTTCGGGGCTTGGTCAGGTTGAGGAGGGAGTCCCTGTGGCTGGACCGTTTCTAGGGGGTTCTCCTGTTGAGGAGTAGGTCCACGGTTGGACCCCCTAGATCTAAGTTTCTTTAGAGGCATGGCTGGGTCAGATCTGACCAACAGGAAGAGGAAGGGTTGTTATTCTTTGTTTCCCACAGACGACGCCAATCTGTTACCGCTAAATCTGGTGTGGGGGAAAAGAGATAGTATTTATGGATTCTTAGGGAAACTGAATAATCAAACCTTAACCTTTTCCGCCGGAGTTTGACGGTTGACTCCCGTCGTTCACCTGCAAAAAGTGCGATACACCGGTGTTGATCCCGGCGACGCACCCTCCGACGCTCAAGTCAGTAATCAGAGGAGATTATGAAAGAGCGTAAATTGGCAAAAAATTGATTACCTCTTAATGGTGGTGGATGGAGGGTATTTATAGCTGCCTTTGGGATCAGTTTAGGAAGGAAATCCCTAATTCTCAGTGAGAGGATAGAGCGAATCAGGGCCGTTGATTGAATACAATCAGAAACCCTAATTCTATCCAGGTGAATCGGGTCTCTTGCGGGTTGGGACCCGCACCCAGTTGAGCTGGATCCGTTCATGGGTTGTAGGGCCTTTTAGAAAGAAGACCCTGGACCCATTTCAGACCCGTTTGTAAGTGAAATTACCATTTTGCCCCCAAGCGTTAAGATTCATGCCCGATTTGGACGGTTCCGATTTAACTCTATTTTTAGCCATATCAGCGACTATAAAAACCCCTCTCCCCCCACCATAAGAAGGTAATCAATCTTTTGCCAGTAAAGCTCTTTCATAATCTTTCTGATTACTGACATGAGTGTCGGAAGGTGCGTCGCCGGGATCCATCCCGATGTTTCGCACATTTTGCAGGTTCGCAGCAGCAGCAAGAAACCAAGTCAACACGTTGGTGAAGGTCAACAGGTCAACAGGTTTGCCTTGTTCGTTTTCTCAAGAATCCACAAATTCTATCTATTGTCCCCACACCAGATTCAGCGGCAACAAATTGGCGCCATCTGTGGGAAACGAAAAAGCAATCCAACCTAACTTCATCAGCAAGATTAGATTCGAGCCATGCATCCAAAAGAGAAGGGAAAGGCAACGGTCCCCAGCCGAAGAACCACTCCTCTTCCTCCTCCCCCTCCAGCTCAAAATGTTCTTCCTCAACAGGCCCCTCCAGGGTCTCGGGGGACTCCCATCGGAGTCGTCCAAAGCAACATCCTCCTCATGACCATGTAGCGGTTCCCAACCCTCCAGTTGACTCTATGGATTCTCAAAGCCCTCCCGAGCGAGATCTCCGTCAAGTGATTGCCAACCGCCAAAAGGGGGTCGACCTCCGAACTCACCTGAATGGATGGCGAGCCCTTGGGGGAGTCCATCAACCTGAGCACCCAGGGGCCTCAAGAGTCCGGACCCCCCGCAGACCGGGGACCAGAAGATCCCCTCCCCCGAGGAGGCAAAGAGAGTCCCCTCAACGTCATCGGCGGAGAAGTTATTCTCCAATAAGCCGAGCCACACATAGGGACTGCCAAGCTGGAGAGGCACTAGTCACAAGGGCAGAGTTCCAAGATTTTCAAGAGGCCGTTCTGCAGGCCCTCAACGCCACTCCCAACCACGAGCAATAGGCACCTAGTCCTGAACCTGCCCCAAGCCGTCACCACTGCACTCCTAGTCCCCTTTTGCATGGGAAAAATTCTAGGGAATTGGCAGGATATGACCGAAGGGAAGACTCGGTCTACTGCCGTCTCCATGAGATGGAGAGGTGCCTTGGCGGACTTGACAGAGAAGTGGAACAACGGGCGAGGAATTTCCGCCCGAGCAGGCCCCCAATCTTCCGAGCCATCATGGAAGCCCCGGTCCCACAAAACTTTAAGCCCCCTAACTTTGAGTCATACAATGGGGAGTCGAACCCCGCCGACCACATCGAGAGTTTTAAGACTCTTACGATGATCCACCAGGCTTCGGATGCGCTCATTTGCAAGACCTTCCCTGCCACGCTGAAGGGGCCTGCGAGAGAATGGTACTCTCGGCTTGCCCTGGCCTCCATCTTCTAGTTCGATCAGTTCGAAGGGCTCTTCCTTACTCATTTTGTGAGCAACCGCCGGGCCGAGAAAACAAATGTATCTTTGGTGACCCTCAACCAAAAAAGGGGTGAACGCCTAAGAGATTACGTTCGGCGCTTTACCGCTGAAGCCCGGTCTATAGACTCCCTCAACCAATTATTAGCCTCTATGGCATTCGAGCGCAACATCACCAATGCCGATCTCAAGGCGTCCCTTGCCAAGAAGCCTCCTCGAGACTTCTCAGAACTCCTGCTTAGGAGTGAGAAGTACATCCGAGTGGAAGAGGCTTTAACACCCCCCCTCCCCTCCCCCGTCTTGAGGAACCATCTTCCGGGAACAAACGGAAGAATACGGGCGAAGAAGGGTCCCAGAAACTCCAGAAGGATGACAATGGCCAACACCGCCCAGCTCCTCGTTTTGAGAAGTTCACCCCCCTCACTGCTAGTATATCAGCAGTTCTTATGGAGGTGGACAAGGAAGGGCTACTCCATGCTCCTCCTAGAATGAATACCCCCGGTAAGAAAAGAAACAGGGACAAGTGGTGCCGCTTCGTAGGGACCACGACCACGACACGGATGATTATCAGGCTCTCAAAGAGGAGATTGAAGAGCTCATACAACGAGGACACATGGACAAGTTCGTCCCAAGAGACGGGGCCGACCTTCCACCCCGAGGAGCCTACAAACGAACAGAAAGGTCTGCCGAGTTCGAAGATTCCGAACCTAGGGCCGTCCTCCACCTCATCCAAGGAGGTCCAATGGGGGGAGAACCCACCTCCTCCTAAAAGGCTTTCACCTTATCGTAGAAGTAGGACCTTGGTTTTCAATAAGGACGATGCTTGTAACCCGGCCAACAGCATATAATAATGGTTTGCCCCATCGAAGTGGCCATTTAGTTTATTTCAATAAAACTTAAACTTTTGTCTATTATTGCACCTGCTTCATTTCTATTTCTCCGAGCCACTTCTACGACTCACTAAATGGTAGGTTCGGGATCCAACTTGGTTCGACGTTGCTCAAAAGACGAGTTCGGAGTCCAACACTTGGTTCGACGTTACCTTATCCGCTCGCAAACAAGCAAGGGCGGGGCAGCTCACCATTCCGAATTTCTCCTACAACTCGTTAACTCTCTTAATAACAAGTTCGGAGTCCAACACTTGGTTCGACGTTGCCTTATCCGCTTGCAAACAAGCAAGTGCGCAGCAGCTCACCATTCGGAATTGCTCCCACAACTGTTGAACCTCTTTTCAATGAGTTCGGAGCTAAAACTCTCCCCTAGAGTTGCTCCTCAAACTTGTCTTCCAAACGACTCTCTCCTAGAGCCAAGCTCTGCGCCCCGCTTGCTCCCAGAGTGGACCTCTTCCCAACGAGTTCGAAGCTAAAACTCTCCCCTAGAGTTGCTCCTCAAACTTGTCTTCCAAACGACTCTCTCCTAGAGCCAAGCTCTGCGCCCCGCTCGCTCCCAGAGCGGACCTCTTCTCAACGAGTTCGGAGCTAAAACTCTCCCCTAGAGTTGCTCCTCAAACTTGTCTTCCAAACGGCTCTCTCCTAGAGCCAAGCTCTGTTCCCCGCTCGCTCCCAGAGCGGACCTCTTCTCAACGAGTTCGGAGCTAAAACACTCCCCTAGAGTTGCTCCTCAAACTTGTCTTCCAAATGGCTCTCTCCTAAAGCCAAGCTTTGCGCCTCGCTCGCTCCCAGAGCGGACCTCTTCTCAACGAGTTCGGAGTTAAAACTCTCCCCTAGAGTTGCTCTTCAAACTTGTCTTCCAAACGGATCTCTCCTAGAGCCAAGCTCTGCGCCCCGCTCGCTCCCAGAGCGGACCTCTTCTCAACGAGTTCGGAGTTAAAACTCTCCCCTAGAGTTGCTCTTCAAACTTGTCTTCCAAACGGATCTCTCCTAGAGCCAAGCTCTGCGCCCCGCTCGCTCCCAGAGCGGACCTCTTCTCAATGAGTTCGGAGCTAAAACACTCCTCTAGAGTTGCTCCTCAAACTTGTCTTCCAAACGGATCTCTCTTAGAGCCAAGCTCTGTGCCCCGCTCGCTCCCAGAGCGGACCTCTTCTCAACGAGTTCGGAGCTAAAACTCTCCCCTAGAGTGGCTCCTCAAACTTGTCTTCCAAACAGCTCTCTCCTAGAGCCAAGCTCCGCGCCCCGCTCGCTCCCAGATCGGACCTCTTCTCAACAAGTTTGGAGCTCAAAACTCTCCCCTAGAGTTGCTCCTCAAACTTGTTTCCCGAACTGCTCTCTCCTAGTGCCTGGAGGTGATTCTTCCTCCTACTCGCCTCCCGAGTGGTCCTCTTCTAAGCAAGTTCAGAGCTAAAACTCTCCTCTAGAGTTGCTTATCAAATTCGTCTCCCGAATGGGCCTTGTAAGGATCCTCCTTGCTCATCTCCTTAGCCCACAAGAATGGAGCTCCTCATCGAAGACACCGGAGACCGAAGCTTTTCTCAACTTGATAGATCTTCATTAAGTGGCTCAGATCTTGCCATGTACTTCGGATCCACAATTCCGAGCAACTTGTATTCCGAGCTGCGTATTGGAAAAAAATGACTTTCTTCTCGTGATTCGCGCCAAGATCTTGATCAGACGGCTTAGATCTCGCCGCATCGACCAAAATCACGTTTTCTCGTGATCCACGCCTTCGTGCCTTGAGATTCGCTCCTGATTTTCAATCAGACAGTCCAGATTGTGCCACATCGCTCGGAATCCCAATCCGAGCTACCGATAGAAGTGAAGATACTGCGGGTCTTTTCCGACCCTAAATACGGGTGATTCTTCAACTCACTCCTAAAGAGAAGTTGTAGATCTTCGAGTTAGCTTCGAAATGAGGGTCACACACCTCGATCGGACCTCCGTAGTACCGGAAAAGTGGCTCGCAACACAGCTGTGCCGAGCGAGAAAATGGCGAAAACTATCGCCTCGTGATTCGTGCCATGATCGTGATCAACCGTCCAGATTGAGCCATGTGGATCGGATCTACAATCCGAGCTACCGAGGTACTGAGCTGCGAAATGGAGCAAAACAACTATCGCCTCGTGATTCGTGCCATGATTGTGATCAACCATCCAGTTGAGCCACGTAGCTCGGATCTACAATCCGAGCTACTGAGGTACCGAGCTGCGAATTGGCGCGAAACAACTATCGCCTCTTGATTCGCACCATGATCGTGATCAACCGTCCAGATTGAGCCACATAGCTCGGATCTACAATCCGAGCGACCGAGTTGCAAATTGGCGCAAAACAACTATCACCTCGTGATTCGCGCCATGATCGTGATCAACCGTCCAGATGGAGCCACGTAGCTCTGATATGAAATCCGAGCTACTGAGCTACTGAGCTGTAAAATGGCAAAAAAATTTACCTCAAAATTTGTGCTCGGATTCGCTGAACAACAACCACCAAAACAGGAAGAAAGAAGGGAGAGAGAGGGGGTAACAGGTTGGGATTGGACCAGTTAGAGTCCAAAAACCCAACATCATCCTCTTCTTCTCCTTCACACTTTCCCACCAAAAATTGAAGCTCTGAACTCCCAACTCCCTTCACGAGCTCACCTCCAACACCGAATCACCACCTCCGTCGCCATGCTCTCCCTCGTCGAGCTCCCACTCCAAAGCTACCAAGCTCCAAAAATCCACCGAAGAGCACCGAACCCACTGTAGGGCTCGCGCAGTCATCGAGATCGAGCCCTCCTCCCATGAGAGAAAGCTTGCCGACCTCCTCCGATACCGAGCTCCGGGCTCTTTCCACGCCAAAGCTCCGCCATCGTCGCCGAGCGTCGTCTCCCATGACCTCATCTTGCCAACCTCCAATACCAAGCTCCTCGACGAACCACTGCCTCACCATCTCTGCCATTGGCGAGCTCCGAGCTCGAACTTGCGACCAAGCTCTGCCATGTTCGAGCTCCAGCATCCAATTCGTTGAGCTCCGCCCTCCGCGAGCTCCCCTCGCCGAACCCATCAGCGAGCTCCGCTGAGCTCACCTCCTCCCTCGTCGAGCATCGCCATGGCATCGAGCTCCACTACCACTTCCTCGCCGAAGCTCGAGCTCTGCCTAGACTCCAGCTTCGCCAAAGCTCTCCCCCGTTCTCATCGAGCTCCCTCTCCAGCTTCACCGAAGCACCTCCCTCATTCTCGCTGAGCTTCCATCACCGAGCTCCAAAGCTCCAAGAACTCCACTTGTCTCCGGGCTCTCTATCATCATCATCGAGCTCCTGCCATGAGCTCCACTCCGTCGAGCTCCTCTCCTCGACACCCGCGAGCAGCCACCCTCTTCTTCGAGCTCCCTCCTCACGCTCGAAGAAGTCAAAAGACGTTAAAGGACAGTGAAGTCAACGAAGAAGAAGCAGAGGAGCGAAGGCATGAGAGGGAAAAAAAATGCCACGTGGCGGTCAATGCCAGCGTTGACCACGCCACGTGGCGTCACCTGGTGGGTCGGCATCGGTTGCCGAGCAAAAGGGGTTCCGAGCTGGAAATTGGGGAAAATGCCCTGCTTTGAGATGTGCACCATCTGATCGTGATCAACACACAGATTGATGCCACGTGTCCAGGTAATATTTAATTTGTTTATTTATTTATTTAATTGAATTAATTATTTAAAAAATCCCGAAAAATTAATTAAAAATCAAAAAATTAATTTAAAAAATTCTTTAAAAAATTATTAATTTCGAAAATTATTTTAAAATTCTGAAAATAATAATTAATAAATTAGAATAATTAATTAAAATTTTTGATAATTAATTATTTAATTCGGAAAATGAATTAAAAATTCAAAAAATGATGAAAATTCAGAAAAATATGAAAAAACCACAACAAATCCAGTAAATTCTGAGGATATTTTTGGGCATTTTATAAGCTCAGAATAACACCGTTACACCTCGAGAGAGATCCGAACTTTCTTAAGAACTCCGATAAAATTCTGTATGCCATTTGAACAACAAAACTACTCCTTAAAGACTATAGAACTCAGTCTCCAGGAGTGGGGGGCTCGTGATATGGCTAAAAATGGGATTAAATCGGGACCGTTCAAATTGGACACGAATCTTAAAGCTCAGAGGTAAAACGGTAATTTCACCTACAAACAGGTCTGAAATGGGGGCTGAGTCTTTCTTCAAAGTCCAATAACCCATAAACAGATCTGTCTTACTGGGTATGGGTCCCAACCCATTACAAACCAGTTCAGAAGGATAAAGAAGAATTCAGATTCATAATTATTCCTAAGAGGAGGTTTTAACCACTTCTATCCATCCATACCGGGAAGTAGAGATTTATTCTTATCTCGAAACGGATCCCTAAGGCGACTATAAAAACCCCTCTTCCCCCACCATAAGAAGGTAATCAATCTTTTGCCAGTAAAAGGTCTTTCATAATCTTTCGGATTATTGACAAGAGCGTCGGAGGGTGCGTCACCGGAATCCATCCCGGTATTTCGCACTTTTTGCAGGTTCGCAGTAGCAGCAAGAAACCAAGTCAACACGTTGGTGAAGGTCAACAGGTCAACAGGTTTGTCTTGTTTGTTTTCTCAAGAATCTACAAATTCTATCTATTGTCCCCACACCAGATTCCCAATGAGATATTATCACCATTCTAGTCGTCCTATCCATGTTATCATCCTATTGTTTTCTGATTGATACTATTGCTCATTTCATGTCTTAGTTGCATATTATATTGTTGCATTGATAAATAATTAACAAGCCAGGATTTAAGGGATTGACTAGAGTAGTTGAAGATATGGGGACAGTACTCGGATGATGGCCAGTGATTATTACCGTTATCGGTATCGTGTAAGAAATTACACATGTCCAGTATTTTTACCGTTATCGACATCGTATAAGAAATTACACATGTCCAATATTATTACTGTTATCGTCATCATACCTAGTACATGAACTATAAAATATACCACTATAGTCTAAACAAAATTGATTGTATGTATCAAACCTGTGGTACGGCACACATGGGACACAGTAGTACGTACATTAGTTAAGAGTTAAAATGATTAATAGACATAAGGATTGACACATCACCGACATTGCATATTGTTCATCATTGTTCCTATTTGTAACCGATATTGTCTAAGTATTATTGATATTAACTGTTGATTACCGTTACCGAGTATTGATTCACCGTTACACCGCTGCATTGATTACCATGTTATTGATTATTATTATCGTGCTATGTTATTGATTCCTATTGATCCATTGATTCATTGTTATACCGTTATTCTATTGTTCCCTACTTTCTCTACTTGCTGTCCATGACTTGCTCTAAGGACAATTTTTCTCCTATTTTTAGATGAAATATACACGGGTAACGATGGAGAATTGCCTACTGGAATTGGAGAACAAATATTCTGAAGATTTCTGCTTTCTAATTACTTATTGCTTCAATAAACTTAATGTATTGAGAATTGTTATTATTTTGGATTGGATTATTATTTTGTATTGGGCTTATGTCTCGAATTTTGCTATTTGTTTCCACACGTTGGATTATTATTGTATTTGGATATTTATATTGCTTCATTCCAAGTATTACTGTTCATGAGATTATTATTATTGCCTGCGCATTGTTCTGTGTTGATTATATTGTTGAGCTGATCGAATAAACAGCTTATGGGTGACGTTAGTCATTCGCTGGACCAATGTCATATACTCGTATTTCGTATTTTTGTGATGTGAGGCGTGACAAGGTTTTTAGTGGTATCAGAGCTCTGGTTTGGATAATATATCAGTCAAACGTGACTAACGAAAGGAAGTTTGGCTTTGATTGATATATTAACCAGATTTGGGTTTTATCGGATTGACTCAACAGTATGTACAATACAGGAATCGCATGAACAATTGATAACCAACATGATCTGGAAACTAGTCTTGTTTGATTCCTCTTTGATCCCTTCACATTCAGTTCTTTCATTCCTTGTTGTCTTTTTTACCTTCCATTCATTGATTCCTTATTGGGTATGATTTCATTTTTTTCGTACCCATATTCTTTTGATTCCGGTGGCATCTGTTCTTCTTGCTTAGTTCGTCGATCGACATTGCTTGATATACTACAACATGTCTACAACTTGGAGCTTCACCATCAGAGTTGCGCAGCGGAAGCGTGGTGGGCCCATAACCCACAGGTCCCAGGATTCTCTTATTGCTTCTCTTTCTTTGCATTGTTTACTTCCTTTTCATTCATTTGCATTCATCACCATTCATTAAATCTTTATTCAACATCATTCTTGGTCACTCCATTCCTACCATGTCCCTTCTTATTCTGGTGTTGCCACCATTTTGTTTCTTTCCCTTGAATCTCCTGTTTTGTTATTTCTCATTTTGTTTTTGCTTTGTCCTATGTACCGCCTGAGCAAATTTCGAGGACGAAATTTTGTTGTAAGGTGGGTAGGATTGTAACCCCTATTCCCGACAATTAGTATTTTCCCTGTATTTTCTATAATTTGATTTTTTTTTTAAATTTACTTTTCGTTTTAACTCGATTTGGACCTTCTATTAATTTTTTTCTTCATATAATAGTATAAATTAACTTTATTTTCTATTTTTAATTTATCGACTATTTATGTTATTAATTTTCGAATTTTACTAAAATTGTTAAACACAGATCCTATTTTGGTGCATATCGTTATTTGTTAGTGTTATTAGTATTATTATTGCTATTATTATTATTATCAGTATTCTTATTATTACTTTTATTATTACTACTACTACTACTATTATTATTATTATTATTATTATTATTATTATTATTATTATTATTATTATTATTATTATTGTTATTACTATTGTTATTCTTATTGTTATTAGTATTATTATTTTTATCATTATTATTATCATTATTTTATTATTATTTTGTTTTGAGCCAGAACATGCTCCATTTTATATGCATTCAATGTATACTTATATATCTGAATATTTTAAATACCCTTTTTTTTCTTTCTTGATTATTTTATTTTTGATTGAATTTGTTGATGGAATTCTTCGTTCTTCTTGATCGGACCATTCTTGTTGATTCTATTATCTTTTATTTAATTGTGAGTATTTTTTTTAGTTGAATCCTATTGATTTTGATCTATCTCTTTATTGAACCCTAAAATCCAAATTGATTTGTTCTTGACCCAAAACTGCTTTTATTGAACCCTAAACCTCTAACCTAGTAACCTAATTGTACCTTATAAATACAACTCTACTACAAACCCTAGAATTGCACAAATTTCGAAACTCTGGCCGTCTAATCTCTCTCCTACTCACTCTCTCCCCGAAGCTTCCTACCTGTGCTACAGTAACCTGCTACTATACTCATCTCCCCCGGCCACTCCGGCCACCGCCTTGCGTCGCCGACCCCTCGTCACCGCCGCTAGCGACCCAGGAACCACACCCCGACCCTCCTCTTCCCTGCAATCGACATTAACAGAGCACCAAACCTAAAACCCTCACCTCTGCTCCCTTTTTCGATCGCCGGCACACCAGCGCCGCCTCCTGCGACGCCCTCACCGCTGCGTCGAACCCTGTCGCCGCCCTCAGCCAGCGATGCCGCCGCCTTCGCTCTGGCTACTGTTGCTACCATCTCTTTTGATTGTTGTACAGTCTTGCTATGTACTCTTACTGTTTTGCTTTTGGTGATTTTAGTGCATGTATATTGACGTGCTGTTTTGGGATCGTGCTAGTTTGTGAGTTCGTTGCTTCGGGATTCTCATCCCGTTAGTCTTGGTATTCAAATTCACCATTTATAGGACAAGTCACCGTCCTCTTGAATTGTTAATTGTATCAAATTCAAGTTTTGTTGAAACTCTTGCAAGTAGATTTTTTTTGTCATCTTATTATCCGTTGTCCATCTCTTCGTTGGGTCTATTGAGGGTTACACGAGCTAACCCCAAATTCTTTTCATCGTGCCACTTTGGCTCTAAAGTTTGGATCTTTCATGAATGCATGTAGAATTGATAATAGGGTTATTCATATAAGTCACAACACAAATAAATTATTTTAGAGACAATTGTTAGGTTGTGTGACGTTTGATCGTTTGATGATTGATTGACGTTAGACTTGTGTATGTATAATTTTTATTTACCATGTTTGGACACTTATCATGCTAGTTACACCATTTATTGACTAAAGAATCAATACTCATGTTTAATCAACTTATTTGCATGAAAAATACCCTAAAACTGTATATTGTTTGCTGACTTGATGTTGACTGCTGATTTTGAACCAGTAAATGATATTAAATTAAAATACTTTCTTAACAAGAGCTGTAGCCTCGTCTTTCTAGTTTTCAAATCATCCTGAATTTCTGAATTCCAAGTTTTGTAGCAAAAGTTATGCCCGTTTTACTACAGCTGTGTTTTTAAATTTCAGATTTTCAGATTCTCGTATCTTTCATGTTTATTCAGCAAAAAGGCTTATCAAATGATAAAATTATTATCTGAAAATTTCCATATTGTTTCTTAACATGTTTGGCAGTCCAGAAAATATTTTTATTGAATTTAATACTGAGTTTTTGCTGTTTCTAAAATTAAATTAACAAGATGTCGAAATTCTGCCTGAACATAAAACCTGTAAAGAACCATGTGGTTAACCTAGCTATTATTGTCCGAAATTGAACTTTAAATATGCGTTGGAACCGTGTGGAAGTCTAATTTTCAGATTTTCTAACGGATTCAACTTTTAATTTCTGAATCAGCGGAAAACTGCATTTTTGTACAGACTGCGCATGCTGTCCAGAATTTTAGATTTCACTTTTTAATAGATTAGTTATTTCTATGTTGTACTATTGCATGAATTAATGAATGTACGTTGCGTTACATGTTCCCAGTGATATATTATCACCATTCTAGTCGTCCTATCTATGTTATCACCCTATTGTTTCCCGATTGATACTATTGCTCATTTCATATCTTAGATGCATATTGTATTGTTGCATTGATAAATAATTAACAAGCCGGGTTTAAGAGATTGACTAGAGTAGTTGATGATATGGGGAATGTACTCGAATGATGGCCAGTGATTATTACCGTTATCGGCATCGTGTAAGAAATTACACATGTCCAGTGTTTTTACCGTTATTGGCATCGTGTAAGAAATTACACATGTCAAGTGTTATTACCGTTATCGTCATCATACCCAGTACATGAACTATAAAATCTACCACTATAGTCTAAACGAAATTGATTATATGCATCGAACCTATGGTACGGCACACATGAGACACAGTAGTACGTGCATTAGTTAAGAGTTAAAATGATTAATAGACATAAGGATTGACACATCACCGACATTGCATATTGTTCATCATTGCTCCTATTTGTAACCGATATTGTCTAAGTATTATTGATATTAACCGTTGATTACCGTTACTGAATATTGATTCACCGTTACACCATTGCATTGATTACCTTGTTATTGATTATTATTATCGTGCTATGTTATTGATTTCTATTGATCCATTGATTTATTGTTATACCATTATTCCATTGTTTTCTGCTTTCTCTACTTGCTGTCCATGACTTGTTCTAAGGATAATTTTTTTCCTCTTTGTAGATGAAGTGTACACAGGTAACGATGGAGAATTGCCTGCTGGAATTGGAGAACAAATATTCTGAAGATTTCTGCTTTCTAATTGCTTATTGTTTTAATAAACTTAATGTATTGAGACTTGTTATTATTTTGGATTGGATTATTATTTTGTATTGGGCTTATGTCCCAAAATTTGCTATTTGTTTCCAGATATTGGATTATTATTGTATTTGGAAATTTATATTGCTTCATTCCAAGTATTATTTTTCATAAGATTATTATTATTGCCTGCGCATTGTTCTGTATTGATTATATTGTTGAGTTGATCGAATAAACAGCTTATGGATGGCGTTAGTCATTCGTTGGGCCAATGTCATGTACTCGTATTCCGTATTTTTGGGAAGCGGGCCGTGACAAACCATAAATTGCATATAATTAGTTATTTTAAAATTTATATAAAATCATTGATTTTAATGATCACTTGATGAACGAGTCAAATTCATCGAAAAAGTTTAACAATTTGTTTATTAGTTTTTAACTATGTAGATCATCTTAAACGATGTGATTTTTCAAATAGGTGCTAAATCGTCCAAATTTTAAGTTGAAGTGCTACATTTGAGTCACGCGCCACTTCCCAAAATACGGAAATACGGCCATGTGACCAAGGCCCAGCGAATGACGTACACATCACCCATACGCTGTAACAGTTTAACTCAATAATATGAAATGTAATCACAACCATGCATGCAATAAGATAATTACATAACATGAAAAATCCATGAATTGTATCATACATAACCAACATCTGAAAATAAAATAACTTTTGGTCACCAAAGCCCAGTGCAATAAGATAATTACATAACATGAACAATCCATGAATTGTATCATACATAACCAACATCTGAAAATAAAATAACTTTGGGTCACCAAAGCCCGGTACAATGAACGATAACAACAGTACTGAAAAGAAAAATAACTTCAATGAAACATTTATTGAAGGCTAATTATTCGACTTCATGCTCTAGCACGTTTGTTCTCCAAGTCCTTCAGCTAAGTCTTCTGTGACACCTGCAATATCGACATCTAGAGTGTGTGTGTGGGGGGGGGGGGAGGGAGATGTCCGTTAGAGCAAGCTCGGACAACAAGTAGTGAAAGCAGTGAAACAATAAACATGATAATGCAATAACAATGAACTAGAACGATGTGATATGTACGATACAAATATGGACAATAAAATGGAAGTAAAACTTTGAATTTAATCAATTGATAAGCAATAGTCAATATCACGATGGCAGGTAACAATGAACAATAGTAGAAATGCAATGTCAGTGCTCGGTGTTATTATATGTCTATTAGTCTTTTAATAATCTATTTAATGCACGCAATCCTGTGTCACATACCACAGGTTCGGGTGCATGCAATCAAGTGAACATTTAAACTATAGTGGTGAATTCTATAGATCATGTACTCGGGTCTTGCAATATCAATGATCGATGACCGATGAACGATGACCAATGAACAACGCACGATAAATCGGAATACTATAGTCAGTAATCCACAATCAATCGATGACCAATATGACCGATAATAATGACCAATAATAATTACCAATATGGGTTATGACCAATATCCCCTTCCGAGTACACTCCTCCCCTATATCGTCCACTACTATGTCTTTTCCCTTTTTACCCTGACTTATCATTATTTTATTACAATGAGTCATGCATATGCAGTCGATGGAACGATGTCAAAGAATAGTTTCAATGAGGTGTCAATGGTTGTGCAATGATCGGTATGTAGTGCAATTCATAGGTGCAAAGTTAACACATTCATAATTAAAAGGTATGAGAACACAATTCTGCACAGCAGTACCTTGCTGTACAAAAGTTAACTTTCCCACTCTATAGGAAAGAAAATCAGAATCCATCAAAGATTCTAGAAACTAGTCTGCCTCCCTGTTCCGACGCATATTCACATGATATATTTTGATAACATTAGTTATTTCTACCAGTTGGTTCTTTATGAGTTTACTGTTCTGACAGTAACTCAACATCCAGTTATTATATGCATAATGCAACTAAAAACTCCACTAAAATTCTTACAAAAGTTATAATCTGATTTCTGACAGTGTTCATTATCATTCTTGTGAATTTGGGATTTTAATTCTTATATTAACCTACTGTTTCAATCAGTCAAACATGATACGGCAACTATAAAGCAGTGATCTGAAACTACGACAGTACAGTGATAGAAACTTCATAATTTACAATCTACAATGTTGGATCGAGGATCCGTCAGATGTTCTAGAAACTAGACACAATGTGCTACAATTTCTATTTAATAAGTTTAACAATAACATCAGTAACTATATCGAATTCTCACTCCAACTTAGAGCAGACGGAAGTCCAGAACATATTAAATTGGTTTTAACGGGTTTTCTTTGCAAGTATATAGATTTTATGATTAGAATTGAGCATACAATTACGTCTAGGCATTAGTATGGTTTCTTATATTGACATAACAAGCATTAGTACATTAATGGTATTAAGTACAACAATCACATGGTCATATATGCACATACAATTCACTTAATTATTCATTCTTGTGTAATTTCGTGTTTCTAGTTGTGTTTATGAGATGGATGCATATACGAACGAATTCTCATGGTTTTCTATGACTTATTGGGTAGATGGAATTCAGTGAGACGGTGAACGGTGTCAATTAAGGATTCAACGATTTTCGGCGGATATGATGCATATTAACATGGATATAAAAGGGGAAGACTACTTGCGGAGTTCAATCAAAGTGCTTGCACACGAATAAAAAATTTTGTGCAAGAGACGCACGCCTTTTGACGATACGATGAGAAAAATAAGCGATGAGCGGCGACGAACAACAACGACTCATGACAACGGCGAAACGGATTCAAAACTACGGCGAAGATGAAGGACAACAAGTAATGGAGTTGGTTGCGGTGTTGGCTTCGGTGGAGTGAGATGGAGGTGCTACGGTGCCCGTCATGGCGAGGAGGAGGAAAGGCTCAGATGAGGGTGGTTGCAGTGGTGGTCGCACACGAGGGGAGGAGCAGCAGTGGGGTGCAGTGGCGGTGAGGTTGCAGGGGGTGCTGCGGTGGTGCAGTCGTCGATGGGACTGGAGGTGAGATCTACGGCGAGGTACAGCATCAGGGCATGGGAGCACAGGTGAGGCGACGAGGTCAGTAGGAAAGAGGTGGAGCTCGGGGTCTGGCTGCGGTGGAGGGGGTGACGGCGGTCGCAAGGGTGGCACTAGAGGTGGAGTTTGGTGGTGGTTCGAGCGACGGCAGGGGGCGCTCGGGGTATTTCTGTGTTGGGTTTCGAAAGACAGAGGAGAAGAGAGAGGGAGAGAGAGAACGACGGCGGGAGGGGGGGAGATATATTATATAATAATATAATATCAATATAGTTATATTATTATAAAGATAGGAATTAATAGGGAATTGATTTAGGGTTAGTGGGGTAGGTTATGATTTGTTTTAAATAGGTTATAATTGATTGCAATTAGGGTGGGGTTGGGCAGGTTAGGAGATGAAGGGATTTGAGAGTTTATCATGGATTTGTTTTTGGGTTGGAGTGGGCTTGTGAGTATGGGTTACACAAGAATTAGGATAAATAATTGAGTTGAGCTCCACAAATAAAATTTGTTGGATGGGCTAGGAGAAAATAAAATAAAAATTAAATAGATTGGGCTAGAAATTAGAATTTTAGAAGAGACTAAGAATTTCATATAGGCTTATAACCAAGATAATTAAGAAACATGGAGAAGTGTAGAAAATTGAAATACAATCATATGGAAGATAAAATACAAAAATACCATGAAATAAAATACAAATCCATATAATCGGAAATGGGGGTTACAATTTGGCTGCACAATTTGGCTGCACATAGAAAGCTTGATGTGTTTGATTGACCCAACATGTCTTCCTTCTCCACCAACAGAAGATATATAAGCAAGACCAGTGGTTTCAGGAGCACTACCGAGTTTGCATCTGCGATTTTGTTACCAATGGAATCAATGGATTTGTCTTGGAATTAATCTACCCTCATGGGAGGGAGTCAAATATATAAAGAATAGAGATGGATATTGCGTAGCAGCTCAACTCATTTAAATTATACTTTATCTATACAATATATTATGCTAAACCACTTTTGTATAGAAATTTTCTCATTTTTCTTTTTAAAATAAAAAAAAGGAGAGCAAATGTAGGAGACCACTCCCCACTCTTGCTCCAACCAGATTTTGAATTGGAATCATATCCCTTAATCAAACCTAAAAAATCATGCAATAATGTATAGATGCTATTAGATAAGTTTTTACAAAATAGTGTTATTATTTTCTCATTTTTAAAAGTTGTGTGCAATATTGTTCATAGTTATACTATCTATACAGTATATTATGCTAAGACCACTTTTTATCCAAATGTTTTTTTTTCCATCTTTTTTCTTTTAGAAAAAAAAAAAGCAAATGTAGGAGGTAACCAGCACTGTCACAAGAAATCTAAACCCGGAACCGACCAGGACACGACATTGGACCAAAATCAACCTGGTCTATTGCTGGTAGGGTTTGCGTCATAAAATAGGACTGGTTCATATTTTCGTATAGGGTCTGGGTGGACTTGACCCGTACCCGGACTTAGTCTATTGCAGGTAGGGTCCGGGTCCTAAAATAGGACTCCTTCATATTTTCGGGTCAAGTCTGTTTCAACTCAAAATGGACTCAAACCCAGACAAAAAATAAAAACCCTAACCTCCAAATTAACCCCCCCCCCCCACCACACACACACACACACACAAAATAAATAAATAAATTTAATTTTAAAAAAACAAGGGGAAGAGAAGAAGCAGCAAGCCCAACCTCACTCTCCTGTCGGACACCACTCGCTCGCCGCTACCCAGACCCAATGGGTAGCATTTTTTAAACAGGGCCCGGACCCAGTACTCATGGGTCGGGTCTGGGTACAATATTTGGATTAGTAGAGAAGGAGGTCCGGGTTCAGTAGTGCAAGACCCGATCCGACCGACTCGATAACAGTGCTGGAAGTAAATCTCCCACTTGCTCTTTATCTTTGCAAATTTAAACTAAAATCATGTCTGTTAATCAAATCTAAAATATTGCAATATTGTATACATGTTACCCCCCCCCCCCCCACCCAAAAAAAAAAAAAACCTGGTTATTTTCTCATTTTTGAAAATTCTATGCAATATTGCATAGAGTTATACTAGTTTATATTATATTAATTGGTCTACCCCCTCCCTCCTTCCTCCATTTTGAAATAGAGAAATGAGAGCAAAAGTAGGAACTAACACGTGCTCAACACGTAAAGAATATAAAAAATAAAAACAAACCACATCACATTCTCATTCTCTCCCACTTTCAAAACATTTCCTCTTCCCCAACCCTCGACCTCTTTTGTTCCTAATCTGCGCCATCCAATTCATAAACAATCAATTTCATCACCGCTTTCTAAACCATGCACCACCCCAACCCCGACCTCTTACCTTCCCGACCGGCCTCGACCTCCCAAACCTTCCACCTTGCGCCGATGGACTACACCATCATTTTCGGCGCACGCCACTTCCACCTCCCCAACCCTCGACCTCCTTCCATGCACGCCTCTGACGCTATCGCCTCTCACATCGGTGCACCCTGTCGCCCCTCCCACGCCGACGCACCCTGTCGCCCTCCAACATCGACACGACTATCCTCGACGATCGCGGGTGCGATGTTGTCGATCTGATCCATTTTTTATGTTCAATTTTAAGGTTTCTTGATTTGCTAATCTGTTGATTTTGTTGATTTAGGATTCCGAGTACGTCGTTGTTGAACCACTATGTTCGAACCCCACAATTTTTAATTATTGATTTTGGTGGGAATTAGGATTTTTTGTGTGGTAATTGAATGGGTTTTTCAGAATGTGGTGGTTAGGTATGAGAATCGGAAGTTCAGTAATCAGTATAAGGCGACGATCGGGCCGGATTTCTTGACAAAAAAGTGCAGTTTGAAGACAAGCTTTTTACGTTGTAGGTGAAATCTTATTGCTTAATTGATGTTGTTTAGTTGTTAATTTTGATTTTACTTGAATAATTATAACTATATATTAGAAAGTGTTTTTACTTACTAGAAATTTTTTGAAGTTAAACATAATTTTTTGTTACAACATTTGTTTGTGGTGGTAAAATGATGGGCAATAGAAGGTAATAAGATAATGGAGGAGACGATGAAGGTTGATAATAGTTTATCATTATATAGATTATGGGGAAAGAATGAGGGATGTATGTTGGATTATGCTAATTTTTGTTTTATTTGTGGTTCTCAAGTGATAGGATTTAACGTAGAAAAAGAATTTAAATTTTCATTTAGGTGGGAATGATGTTGTTAGTTCAAGGGGGTAGATCAACTTGCTTACTAGAAGCATTTGTTGTAAATTGGTGCTTTCTATAGATACTTTTGAATATAAATTATGATTTTCATAATTTAAACTATACTAGAATAACCATGTAAAATAATGTATCTACCCATACTTTTTTAGTTTTAGTTGACAGCTGATATAATTTTTGATTTAAATATGTGGTTGAGATTTGATTTGATGATTGATTTTTAATGTTATATATATGTTTATCAAACATGACACACCTTGTTTTGGTATGTGTAATAACTTTCTTTGGTCTGTATTTGAGGTTTTTGTTTAACTGATGGGAATGATAACAACTCATATGAATACACACTAATGAATCACATATTTTATACTTGCATAGTTAGTGTGCAATGATTTGGGGGAATTGCAGGATAGGGTCGGACATTATCTAATCTGAACCTTTATTTGTTCAATTACATCTTTTACTTTTGTTCAGGGAGAGATATGTTAACATGTATAACTTGGAAAATTGTAAGGAATGAGTATGAATGTTTAAATTGATTTTATAGGATACTTTTCTTGGAAATTACAAGTACAAAAGAAGATGATTTGATGTCGTATTGATTTGGGAAGTGCTTCATTTGTTACATGATACTCATAATCAAGAATCTATTATAAGCTAATTGGTAGTTTTTGTAGTTTGTATTGGTTGAGGTCTTTATTGGCACTAGATGCATCCGTATAACATGTACGCATCTAACTTGCATCTTATAATTATAGAGGATAATTTTCTCGTCACACTTTTCCTTCGCTGCTCTTTCCTGGATTCTTCGTCGATTCCTCTTCCCCACGTTCCTTTTGTCTCGGGCGTTGGTGTAGTACAAGAATGAGAAAGTCACAACAGCAGGGAAGAGTCAGACACTGCGCGTAATAAAATACATTTTTTCTTTTGACTAAAATGTAGTCAATTTATAATGTTGTGTGGTTAAAGTCTCCCTCATAACTTTTCCATCTTGCACCATGGTTCATAACTTATAGCTAAACAGTTTTTTTGATACATTTTCAACATACTGTGCAATGAAAAATATAGTACGCATGACCATTAATGAGAATTCATGTCTTCCATCTGCATTGTGAATTCAAATATGCATTGTAAGTTTCAAGTTGGTTTAGAACATTTTTCTATCATTATTTTGTTTAAGAAATTAGTAGATTATTATATTGGCTTCTCTATTCTACCGACGCGAATAAATAACTTGAGAAATATTAATTTAATTTATATATTTTGTTTTGACAGCAAGAAATGACCATTAATCATTTTTTCGGGAGGAAAATAAAAAAAACATCAAATTGCGAGATATATTCTCCTTTTTTTTCTTCTTATTCTTTCATTTTCTTAAAATTGGCAAGCTGAAGTAATACGAAAATTCTTCCCTCAATAAATTATTTATGGTTGTAAGAACAAGAAAAAAATCTTTATTTCATAAGTTAACGAGAAAAGGCGAGAAGGAACCATAAAATTGCGAGGTGTATTGTCCTCCCTTTTTTTCTTCTTATTTTTTCATTTTTTAAAAAAAATTGCATGATGAAGTCTTAAGAAAAATACTTAGCTCAATAAGTTCGTTATGACTATAAGAACATGCAAAGAAGTTAAAATTTATAGGTTAAGCAGAAGAAGTGAAGAAGAAAAATTATATCTTAAAAGTATAAAGAGAAGTGAAAAATATCAATATATAGTTGATCTTGATTCAGTAATATATAACATATTTTGTTATGTTATTAAGATAATCTTAGAATTTTTTTTCCTTTTTTATGGTTCGGTTTGTGTGTGGTATGATATAGAATAATTGTATTTGTGATTTATTAATGCAATTGGATTCCAGAAAAGTTACCAATCAAATTGATGCATTAATTATTATTAGAATGCACTCCCCCGATCAATACAGCTTCTTCAAAAAAACAAATCCCTCTTTCCCACTATTGTAAAATGTTGAAGTGGGGTCGGCGGTTTAATAAATATTAAATCAGTGTTTAACGAATGCAACTTTTAACATTCTTTTATTTTCTTTTTCCGTTATTTTTTTGTGTGTGTGGCAAATAGGTTGCAGCGTGATTCATGGTGGTTTTAAACATTAGAACTCTTACCCACTATTAAGAAGAAGCTTTACCAATAAACCAAGGACTATCAAAAATGAAACTTTACCAAATTCAGTGAACTGTGATGAGGATTAAAAAAACAATTATAAACTTAGTTGTTTACATATTTTTAAGATAAAAATGACCGAATGGGTCAGGGTAATTTGAGATTCACACATCACATTTGTTCAGATGTCCTAAATGTGAAATTTTAGCTCTATCAAAACATAATCACATTTAAAGGTCTGTGCAATATTGCACAGGGGGTATAGTAGTTCTTCTTATAGGTAGTGAAGTCAAGACACTATTTTTTTGGCATGCTACATGCTAAGCAAAAACATAGCTATATTAGTTTTATGATAGCTACATGCTAAGAGCATCCGCACCAACTAGCTATTTGGGTTGTCATTTTCATATTTGGCAACCCAATTGGCAAAAACCGACACCAACTAGTTATTTTGGTTACCAAATTTGAGAATTGTCATTTTTCTGTCAAATTTGGCAACCTAAATGGCATTGCCAAATGTCCCGTCACCACACATTTTTTACTTTTTCCACCAAATTTGAATATATATAAGCTATTATAATTATATATACACTATTAATATACTATTACATACATATTTGGCAACCCAATCTATATAATAAAACACAAAGAAAGCTACCAAGTGGCTCTCCTTCAATCCCCCCAAAATCAAAGGCCCAGATCTAATCTCACAAAACACATTCTCCCCCCCCCCCCCCCCGCCGCCCAAAAAAAAGTTTTCTCCCAAAACTCAAATTCAAATCCCCCAAAACAACTCCTTTATTTATTTAATTCTCTCTCTCTTTTTCTTTAATTCTCTCTCTCTTTTTCTTTATATATATATATATATATAAAGAAAAAGATAGAGAGAATTAAAGAAAAAGAGAGAGAGAATTAAATAAATAAAGGAGTTGTTTTGGGGATAAATAAAGGAGTTGTTTTGGGGGGATTTATATATATATATATATATAGGGATTTATATATATATATATATATATATATATATATATATATATATATGAGGAGTGATTCAATGAGATACATCTTAAAATGAGATAATGAGATACATCAATAATGACCATTGGATATAAGGGAATTGAAATGAGTGGCTCTCATTTATTTCTACATAACTATTATATTAAAAAAAAAGATATCTATTATATCTATTATAAAAAAAACCTAATTTTAAAACCATAAAAAAACCGAAGTTATCTCTCTCACCGTCCCTCATCTCTCATCTCTCTCTCTCTGTTTCAATTTTCAAACAGAGCTGCCCTGCTCTCACCATCCTGTTGCCAACTCCGCCGTCGTCCGGCCCGCCCATCCGCCCATCTGCCCTTCTCTCTCTGTATTTAGCATCGTCCGCCCCGCCCATCTGCCGTCATTGTTATCTCTCTCACCGTCCCTCATCTCTCATCTATCTCTCTGTTTCAATTTTCAAACAGAGCTACCCTTCTCTCACCATCCCGTTGCCAACTCCGCCGTCGTCTGCCCCGTCCATCCGCCCATCTGCCCTTCTCTCTGTGTATTCAGCATCGTCCGCCCCGCCCATCCATCGTCGTCGTTATCTCTCTCACCGTCCCTCATCTCTGATCTATCTCTCTGTTTCAATTTTCAAACAGAGCCGCCCTTTTGTCACCGTCCCGTTGCCAGCTCCGCCGTCGTCCGCCCCGTCCATCCGCCCATCCGCCCTTCTCTCTCTGTATTCAGCATCGTCTGCCCCGCCCATCCGCCGTCACCATTATCTCTCTCACCGTCCCTCATCTCTCATCTATCTCTCTGTTTCAATTTTCAAACAGAGCCGCCCTTCTCTCACCGTCCCGTTGCCAACTCCGTCGTCGTCCGCCCCGCCCATCCGCCCATCCGCCCTTCTCTCTCTGTATTCAGCATCGTCCGCCCCGCCCATCCGCCGTCGCCGAGTTGTCCCCCCGCCCAAACCAGATTTGTGGTAAGATTCTTCTCTTTGAATATATCAGCTAGTCATATTGCAATTGCTGCAACCGATTATCAAATGCAAGATGCAACAGTAATTGAATTTTAGTTGTATTTGCAAGCAATCCTATCACATATATAGTCTCACCTAGACCCTTGAATTTTACCTTCAAATTAAGTAAAATATGTCAAGATAAAAATGAGCCAACCTTAAGGGAAATGTTTCGTGTAATATATAAGGAAAGTAGATAGGTACCGACATATATATGGAAGAGCCATTGTTTTCCTCCTCCGAAGACAGAGATGGAATAGCATCTTCCAATTTCAGTGGAGACGGTTTGGGCGGTGGATGACGAGGAGGGGGGTTATCGGAGGGGCGACGATGGGTTGGAGGTGACGAGGGGTTGGTGAAGAGGATGATGGTGAAGGGGGAAGGTGGTCGGAGTTGGCAACGGGACCGTGAGAGAAGGGCAACTCTGTTTGAAAATTGAAACAGAGAGAGAGATGAGAGAAGGGCAACTCTGTTACAACAGAGTGGGTACAGTTTGGGTATAGGTTTGTTTTTATTAATTTAAATAACCATGGTCTAGGTATAGCTTTGATTTTATAATGATTTTAACCATGGTTTGGGTTCTTTCTTTCACAGGAGAGTATAGGGGAAGTATGTATGTATCTCTCAAATTTTGTTTTACTGTTCACTCAACTTTTGAATCCCAAAAAAGAATGAATCCTAAATTTGATTTTCTTTGGTAAGATAACTACATGAATTAATTTGTTGCTTTTTTCACAACGAAATTCTTTTTTTCGTTAAGTCTAATTTTGTTCTGTTATCGGAGGGGCAGACATTAGAATTCACAATATGAGCATCAAACTACAGTTGGAGAAATTATTAAGTATAATTATGCTGGAACGCGGACATTAGAATTTCACAATATGAGCATCAAACTACAGTTGGAGAATATCGTCTTTCTCTAAATTTTTTCATAACATTAACCTATTCTCTTTTCTGAACGATATTGTTATTTACTAATTTTACTTAGTTTGCTCCTTTCATGCTCAGTTTCAAGTAAGATATCTTTCTTGTTTCTTACTGCTGCAGTGTGGGATCCATCTTGGGCTGTAGGTTGGAGGTCTTGCAGCTTGATGTCACAGACGTGAAGATGGACTTTTTTGACTGATCCAAGGAATGCCGCTATATTCAGAAAGTATATATTTGATGCTCATTTCAGAACCCAACAACACTAAACCCTAGATCCTCCTTCACTTAATCTACCCCTACTCCTTCACCCCTCTCTCTCTCTCTCTCTCTCTCTCTCTCTCTCTCTCCATGAAGAATCACCCGAACAAAAAAAACCTAGCCCTAACGAAATCTCCCAAACCCTACTCCTCCTCCACCTCCGTCTAAAGTAGCGCCTCCACCGCCTTTCTCTCCATCTAAAAAATCCACATTGTACATGGTATTCAGTCTATTCTAGCTTCGTAGATGTAGCTATGTTGATTGATTGAATTAATTTTGTAAATTTTTTAGTCAACAATGTGTGTGTGATGCGTAGTTAGTTATTTGATGTGTATTGTATATAGTTGTTCAATAATTGTAGACTGTTGAATTGTAGAAGTAGTTTTTTTTTCAAATTATAGTTGCAGTTGTATATTTTATTGTTCGTTATTTGTAAAAGCGCACAAACAAGATCTAAAACTTCCGAAATTTTTTGAGTAGGTCGAATTCACCACGCACAAACCAATGCAACTTGTAGAAGTGAGTTTCGATTCATGGGTTGCAAGATACGACCGTATATCGCTTTTCACTCATTTTCATGAGTGAAAGTGATACGTTGTCATATCTTGCAAACTGTGAGTCGAAACTCACTTTTATAAGTTGTGTTGGCTTGTGTGTGACGAGGCCGACCTACTCGCAAAGTTTCAAAATTTTTTGATGTCATTTGCGCTGATTTGTCCCGTATATTAAATAACAATAATTATACTTTGATATTTTTTTAGTAATGTTTCACTAGAAAGCCGTACAAACGACATCCAAAAAATACAAAATTTTGCAATTAAGTCGGACTTATTACACACAAGCCAACACAACTTGTAGAAGCGAGTTTTGATTCATGGTTTGCAAGATACGGCCGTGTATTGCTTTGTTTGCTTTTAATTTGGAATAAAGCGAATCATTGCCATATCTCGCACACCGTGAGTCCAAACTCACTTCCAGAAGTTGTGTTGGCTAGTGTGTTTTGAGTCCGATCTACTCGCAAAGTTTGAAAAGTTTTAGATCCTGTTTGTGTGGTTTTCCCACATATCTTGTTTTCGTGTATTAATATAGTTCCAAATGGCAAACCACTTCTAACTCGCTTAAGAACAAGTTTGCGAAGCGAAATCGAGCCAAGTTTTGGACTCCGAACACGTCGTTTGAATAAGTTCCAACGGTTGTGGGGGCAGTTCCGAATGGCGAACCACTTCTAGCTCACTTAAGAGCGAGCCTGCAAAGCGGAATCGAGTCAAGTTTTGGACTCCGAACACGTTGTTTGAATAAGTTTCAACGGTTGTGGGAACAGTTCTGAATGGCGAACCACTTCTAGCTCGCTTAAAAGCGAGCCTGTGAAGCGGAATCGAGCCAAGTTTTGGACTCCGAACACGTTGTTTGAATAAGTTTCAACGGTTGTGGGAGTAGTTACGAATGGCGAACCACTTCTAGCTCGCTTAAGAGCGAGCCTGCAAAGCGGAATCGAGCCAAGTTTTAGACTTCGAACACGTCGTTTGAGTAAGTTTCAACAGTTGTGGGAGCAGTTCCGAATGGCGAACCACTTCTAGCTCGCTTAAAAGCGAGCCTGCTAAGCAGAATCGAGCCAAGTTTTGGACTCCGAACACGTCGTTTGAGTAAGTTTCAATGGTTGTGGGAGCAGTTCCAAATGACGAATCACTTCTAGCTCGCTTACGAGCGAGCCTGCGAAGCAGAATCGAGCCAAGTTTTGGACTCCGAACACGTCGTTTGAGAGAGCACAATTAGGATTTTAAACAAAGAGATAAAACAATCATAAGAGAATTACCGGGCAAAAAAAGTTCTTTATTGATAACTGCTAATCGGCCGCTTCTAAGTTGCAAGCCATTATTACAATGGGAAAATATAGAAGCAAGTACAAACAAAAAGAAGATAGGAATGGCTCGACATTTGAAGGTACTCGGAGAGGCATTCAAACACCCTCTTGGGACTTCAGTAAGTAGTCGGCGTTCCAAGTTCTTGGTATCTCTCTGCCTTCGAGGTCTTCAAGACAATATGCTCCTGGCCGAATTACCTTGGAGACCTTGTATGGTCCTTCCCAATTCGGGGCTAGCTTTCTCTTTTGGCTGGGGAATGAGATGGCTAGCTTCCTGAGGACTAAGTCCTCTTCCTTGAGATCTGTGGGACGGACTCTTTTGTTGTAGGTTTGATCGATTCTTCTTCAATAATTTTGCTGGCAAATTGAAGCTCTTTCACTGAGTTCGTCGATCAGGTCTAAATTTGCTCAGAGCTCTTTGGCGTTCTGCTCTTCATCTTAGGCAATAAGGCAAGGGGATGGCAAACCAATTTCTAAGGGGATTACGGCCTCGAACCCGTAGGTGAGGTTGAAGGGCGACTCTCCTGTAGGGGTCCTTTTTGTAGTGCGGTAGTTCCACAATACATTAGGAAGTTGTTCTGCCCATAAGACTTTGGCCGACTTGTCTAGTCTCTTCTTGATACCTGAGAGGATCTGCCTGTTGGCATTCTCTACTTGACCGTTGGATTGAGGATGGGAGACGGAGGATAAGCATTGCTGAATGCCAAGGTCTTCACATAAAGAGAGGAATGTTGTCCCTGTAAATTGTGTTCCGTTATCTGTTACGAGGACTCAAGGTATGCCGAATCTACAGATTACATTTTTCCAGAAGATCTGCAACACTTTGTTCTCAGTAATAGTAGCTAGTGGTTCGGCCTCGATCCACTTAGAGAAATAGTCAATTTCCATGACTAGGAACTTGAGCTGGCCTGGAGCTGGTGGGAACGGGCCTAGCAAGTCCATCCCCCACATTGCAAAGGGAATTGGACTCGAGAGAGATGTGAGCTGTGCTTGGGGTAGGCGGCGAATGTTGGGGAATTGCTGACAGGAGCTGCATTTCCGTACATGTTGTTCGGCATCCCGAAGTAGGGTAGGCCAAAAATATCCATAGTTCAAAACCTTCCTAGCGAGGGACCTTGACCCTGAATGGGCTCCGCTTATACCTTCATGGAGTTCTTGCAAGGCATACAAGGCTTCTTCTGGGATGAGACATCTCAAGTAGGGTCTGCCATCTACTTGGGTATATGAGCATTTGTACAAGACTCCTTCAACAAGGGTGTACCACTCCGCTCTTGTTCGGATTCGACGGGCTTCTTTAGGATCTTGGGGAAGGGTCCCATCCCTGAGGAACTCTATCAAAGACTTCATCCAGTTGTCCCGGAGTTGGACAGGCAGCGACTCCATCAAGTCGGGGGCTTCTTCTTCTATGCTTGGTATCAGGAGTACTTCGATTAGGACGGTCTGCTCGAGACCTTGGAGGGAGGAGGAGGCCAATTTTGATAGGGCATCTGCTTGGGAGTTCTCTTCTCTAGGGATCCGCTGGAGTTGAGCCTCTTCAAATGAAGCCATGAGACTTTGGACCTTGGCTAGGTACTTGGCCATTCAGTCGTCTCGCGCCTCATAGACTCCTAAGACTTGATTCAGCACCAACTGTGAGTCATTGAATATTCGTACACGTTGCGCTCCTGCCTTACGAGCCATATTCAGGCCTGCTATTAGGGCTTCATACTCAGCTTCGTTGTTGGAGGCTTTGAAATTGATGCGGAGGGAGTATTGGAGAACGAAGTCAACTGGGCCTGCCAGAATGACTCCGGTTCCGCTTCCTTCAGCACAAGAAGACCCATCTACATACACTATCCAGATGGGTGGTCCATTTGCTGCTTGACTCACTTCTGGGATGGTGCTTTCCACTATAAACTCGGCCAGGGCTTGTGCTTTGATAGCGGTCTGAGGCTGATAAGATATGTCATGGTTACTTAGCTCGATCGACCACTTCATCAGACGCCCGGAGGTTACGGGCTTGTGCATGACTTGCTTGAGCGACTGGTCGGTAAGGACAACCACTGAGTGGGATTGAAAATAGGGGCGGAGCTTCCTGGCTGCCATAACCAAGGCGTATGCTATCTTTTCCAACCTCGGATAGCAGAGCTCAGCGTCTCTAAGGACCTTTCTCACATAATAGATAGGCTTCTGAGCCTTGTCTTCTTCCCTCACTAGGACAACATTAAGGGTTTGCTCGGAGGCAGCAAGGTAGAGGTAGAGTGTTTCCCTCGGGGTAGGCTTGCTGAGGAGTGGGGGGTTGACCAAATAAGCTTTTAGTTGGTCGAACGATTCTTGTTGCTGCGGGCCCCACTCAAAGCCCATAGCCCCCCTGAGGGCTTTGAAGAAAGGAAGACACTTCTCCCCTGACTTGGACAGGAAGCGCCCTATAGCCGCGAGGCGTCCTGTGAGCTTCTGAACTTCTTTCACATTTGTAGGAGGAGCCATATTGAGAATGGTTTTTATCTTCTCGGGATTGGCCTCGATCCCCCTTTGACTGACCATAAAGCCCAAGAATTTACCCGATGAGACCCCGAATTCACACTTATTCTGGTTCAGTCTTATGTTATGCTTCCTCAGCACGTCGAAGGCTTCTTGTAGGTCGGCGACATGGTCGGACCCATGGATACTTTTTACTAGCATATTATCGACGTACACCTCCATGTTTCGGCCGATCTGATTCTGAAGACCTTATTGACGAGGTGCTGGTAGGTGGCACCGGCATTTTTGAGCCCGGAGGGCATTACTCTATACTCTATAGCAATAGAGACTTTGCTCGGTGACGAAGGAGGTCTTCGGGATATCTGGGGGGAACATGCGGATTTGGTTGTAACCGGAGAAGGCATCCATGAAGCTCAAAAGTTCATGGCCCGAAGTGGCATCGATCAAAATGTCAATGCTGGGGAGTGGGAAAGGATCCTTGGGGCATGCCTTGTTCAAGTCCGTGAAGTCGATGCAAATCCTCCAACTTCCATTGGCCTTCTTCACCATAAAAACATTGGAGAGCCACTCGGAATAATTGACCTCTTGTATGAACCGGACTTTGAGGAGCTTCTCTACTTCTTCTTTTATGGGCTGCTGGCGCTTCGGGGCGAATTCACGCCTCTTCTGCTGGATCGGTTTAGATCCCAGAGCAACATTTAGGTGGTGGACAAGGAGGTCTTCGGAAATCCCTGGCATGTCGGCAGCTGTCCATGCGAAGAGGTCCCGATTCCTCTTTACGCACTGTACTATATCGGAACAGAGGGCAGAGGGAAGGGTTTTGCTGATGAAGAATTTGTCGGTCGGATCTTGCTCCGAGAAGAGTACTTCTTCCAGCTCGTCTACCGGCTCTGAAATAGTCTGGGTGTTCCCCTGGGGAATTTCAAGGGTCTCGAGGGAAAGGACGAGTCCTCCGGTCGAGGTCATGTAGCATTTGCGGGCCATCTCTTGACTTCCCCTACACCTGCCTTGGTGGGGAACTTCATTTTCAGATGATAAGATGACGGGACGGCTTCTAAAGTAGCTAGGCCAGGTCACCTTAGGATCACATTGTAAGCGGCTGGGACGTCGACAACCATGAAGTCCACTGGCTCCGTTCGAGTAGTAGGAGTTTTGCCAGCGGTTACGTCGAGGGTTATGATCCCTTCAATCGTCACTGGCACTCCCGTGAACCCATGGAGAGTGTAGCCGGCGGGCTTGAGCCTGTCCCGCGATAATTTGAGCTCTCGGAAGGCCGCCAGAAAGAGGATGTTGACAGAACTGCCGTTATCCACTAGAATTATTTCCACTTTGAAGTTAGCCATGTGGAGGTTAATCACCAGTGCATCACAATAGGGGGTTCGGACACCCTCTAGATCTTCATCCGAGAAAGTGACCGGGACTCCGAGACCTTTGGGAGGGGGTATGCTGTGCACCGAATTGACTTTCCTGATGAAAGCCTTTCGAGAAGAGTTAGATGTTCCTCCCATTGGGCCTTCGTGGATGAGGTGCAAGATGCACTCTTCTTCAAATTCGGGAGTCTCGTCGCGCCTCTCGGGACGCTTATTAGCCCCTCTGGGGGTGGAGGAAGATCGATCCGTTCCTTTCTTACAAATTTGGACAATTGCCCTCTCTGAATGAGGGCTTCAATTTCATTCTTCAGGGCCCGACAGTCATTGGTGTCGTGGCCGTGGTCCCGATGATAGCGGCACCACTTCTACTTATCTCTCTTCTTCCCGGGAGTGTTCATCTTTGGGGCAGGAGGCAGGATCCGTTCTTTCTCTACCTCCATGAGAATGGTTGAAACATTGGTGTAAAGAGGGGTAAACTTTTCAAATCTGGGAGGTGGACGACGCTGACTCCTGTTGTCCTTCTGGAGCTTTTTAGCTCCCTCGTCTTCAGCAGCCTTCCTCTTATTTCCAGAAGAGGATCCCTCGAATGTGGGGCGATGTTCAGCCTCCTCCACGCGGATGTACTTCTCGCTTCTGAGAAGAAGGTTGGATAAATCCCGCAGGAGCTTTTTGGCTAGGGAGGACCAGAGGTTGGAATTGAGGACATTGGACTGGAAGGCGGCTGCACGACCGATTGGTCGAGGGAGGCTATGGATCGGGCTTCCGCGATAAACCACTTGACATAATCTCTCAACTTCTTGCCCTTCTTCTGATTGAGGAAGAGTAGTGAAATACTCGTCTTTTCGGAGCGGCGGCTGCTCACGAAGTGGGTTATGAAGAGGGTCTCGAACTATTCAAAAGAGAATATGGAGGATGGAGCGAGGCGGGAGTACCATTCCCGAGCTTGGCCTTTGAGAGTGGCTGGAAAAGTCTTACATAGGAGGGCATCGAAGGCTTGATGAATCGTCATTAGAGTTTTGAAACTCTCAATGTGATCTATGGGTTTTGACTCCCCCGTATATGTCTCGAACTGCGAGGGCTTGAAGTTTACCGGAACGGGTGCCTCCATGATGGTCCGAGAAAATGGGGGTCTGCTTGGACGGAGGGTCCTTCCTCTCAGTTCCTCGTCTCTATCCAGTTGGCCGAGGCGCCTCTCCATCTCGTGGAGATGGCGGTAGACAGCATCATCCCTTCTACGGTACTCAGGTGAGCCTCTGGACTCGTCTTCGTACGAAGGGGAGCATGGGCTTCGGCGATGATAGCTCGGAGAATGATGAGGACTTGGAATGTGACGACTTGAGGAGGACTTAGGGACCAGTTTCGAGGGCTTTGGACCGGCGGAGGAGTGGGAACCCTTTGAACATTGTTATTGTTGTTTGGTAGGAGATTGTTGCCTGGAACTCTTGGAATTCTGCTCAGGTTATAGGTCTGTTCTGGTCCCTCTGATCCCTTTGGGGCTGTCGACCAGCAGGAGAATGATGCCTTCTTCGATGGTACTCAGGGGACTCTCTCCGCCTCCTATGAAGAGGGGACCTCCTGTAATCGCGGCGGCGAGGGGATCGTGCATTTGGACGTTCTGAGCGGGAGGCTCCCTCTCGGGCCCGCCTTTCATCCAAACGGTGGCGAAGGTCCTCCTCTTTCTGCCTATTGATGAGGATGTTGCGGAGGTCTTCGGAAGGCCGGGGGTTATACGATGCCATGGAATCGATTGAAGGGTTATGTACGAAGATATGGCCGCGGTGAAGAGGTTGTTTCTGAGGGTGAAGACGAGAGGTCCCTATACCAGCATTCTGGGGCCCGAGTGGAGCCTGTTGGTGTTGAAGATTTTGAAGAGGAGGCTGCAACTGCTGCAGCGGCTGATCGGGTTGAGGAGGGAGCTGTCCCTAAGGCTGGATGGGTTGGAGGGGAGCCTCTGGTTGTGGTTGAGGAGGAGTGGGTGTAATACCCCAGATCTGGCAGCGAACAGTCGACTGGTTGGATTAGCAGTCGACTGGTCTGCGCGGATTTGAGAATTTGAGACTGAGATTGAGAAATTTAGTCCCACATGGGAAGTTTGATATGATGATTTGAGTATAAATACTATTAGCCAATGATCAAGAGTCACCTAATTGGTTAACCACCTTTTGAGAGGCAGCCTGTGGTGGGCAGTTGTACTACATAGTATCTAATTTGTATTTCTGAAAATATTAAAAATTGTCTGACTATTAGGGCGGGGCGTTACAAATGGTATCAGAGCCGACTTTCGACACCGGGTGTAGTAGAGGTCAGTATGATCTGCGGTGCTGAGAGTCATTGATCTCCGGGGTCGGGTATATTCTGCGGTATTGAGAGTCACAGGTAGTGATTGATAGCCGGGTATCCGATCTGCGGTGTTGAGAGTGATTGATCTCCGGGATCGACTATACTACATCGGCTAGAAAGGGCGGTCCTACACTAAATGTGTGCCCTGTACTCAGCGAGGACTCTGATTTCTAAGGTGGGGTGTATGTAATACCCCGTATTTCCGCGAATAGTCGACTGGTATATCTAGCAGTCGACTGCTACTATATAACGTGTACCCTATGTACACGGGATTTGAGGAGATTTGTGAAAGGATTTGAGAAATATAGTCCCACATGGGAAGTATACAAAAATAGTTTGAGTATAAATATAATTGCCTATGATCAAGAGTCACCAATTCGGTTAACCACCTTTTGAGAGGCAGCCTGTGGTGGGAAGTTGTACTACATAGTATCTAATTTGTCTTCTAAAAAAAAAAAAATTTGTCTGAGTATTGGGACGGGGCGTTACAAATCATAAACCTTAATTCTATCCAGCTGGACTGGGTCTCTTGCGGGTTGGAACCCACACCCAGTAAGGTAGACCCGTTTATGAGTTATTGGGCCTTTGGAAAAAGGCCCAGTTCCCATTTCAGACCCGTTTGTAGGTGAAATTACCATTTTACCCCCGAGCTTTAAGATTTGTGCCCAATTTGGACGGTTCCGATTTAACCCTATTTTTAGCCATATCAACGATGTACATGATCTCAATAGATGTGTTTATCCCATTCCATAGTGATGTCATCATATAATTAAATTTAAAAAATGATTATGGAAAATATATGTTCACCGTTGAGTAGGACATTCCCCTTATTAACATTGTAAGCCAATAAAAAAACGTTTGCTCAAATAATAATAATAATAATAATAAAAGTTGTACATACCCCCTAAAAGTATTTTAAAAAGTGGGAGAATGAGCTTAGGTCGTTGTTCTAGGGAATATTTTTTGTTTTAACAAAATTTTGTTTAAGTGCTTTTTTCTATAAAATATTTAAGCTATTTACCCTTAGTATTATCTTGTTCGTTTTTGTTTCTGAAAAATGAAATTAATAAAATATAGAGACGAAAACAAGATTATGGATGTCCTTTGTGTAGAGTGCGAGAACCTTTGTTCACAAAAGAGAAAATTGTAAAAAGGGAGATAAGATGAACGTAGAGATGAAGAAGGGAAATTAACCGAAGTAGTCGTCTTAAACGACGACCAAGGTTAAAGGAGGTCGTTGTGTCCGAAAACGGCTTTAGTTATACCTCAACAACATACAAATGACTAGTGTTCAAGTCAGAAAGCAAGGCAACTTAAACACAAATTTCATATCAACTGAAGTCGTTATCTCCAACGACAACATAGGTTATTGTAGATCGTTGTTCTGGACAATGGCTTCGGTTGCTATAAAATAGGCATATCAATTAAAGAGCAATTATTTTGTCTTCATTTTGGCATTGAGCTTAGGCCGTTGCGTTCAACAACAAACTAGGTTAACGGAAAAAAAATACTGGGACATTGAACTTAGGTCATTGCCGAGAACGACGACCTAAGTTATGGAATTTTTTTGCTTGGATTTTTTTTATAAAAATATCCAAGCAAAAAATTATACGCTATTTACCTTTACTATTACATTGTTCTTTTTTCTGCTAAAAAATGAAATCAATAAAATATTGAGACGAAAAAAAGATTATGGATGTCTTTGGTGTAGAGTTCAAGATCCTCTATTCGTAGAGACAGAGCAAGAAAGTTGTAAAAAGGGAGATGAGACGAATGTAGAGATGAAGAATGAGAATTAACTGCGGCCGATGTCTCCAACGACGACTAAGGTTAAATGAGGTCGCTGTCTCAAACAACGGCTTCAGTTATACCTTAACAACGTACAAATGGCTATTGTTCAAGTCAGAGAGCAAAGGAACTGAAACAAGTATTTATATATTAACGGAAGTCATTGTATCCAACAACGTCTAAGGTTATATTATGTCGTTGTCTTGGACAACAGCTTCCGTTGTTCAAAAATAGGCATACAAAGTCAGAGAGCAATTCTTTTGTCTTCATTTTGGCATTGAGCTTAGGCCGTTGTGCGCAACAATGGCCTACATTGATGAAAAAAAATAACAAAGGCATCAACAGCAGGTGAAGCTGCTACACTTGTATCCCATCAGCAACAATATCCACAAAAATTGATGTTACTTCACTAACAACAATAGCCTCACAATCACTTCAATTCACATAAAAACTAACAACAAATACAATATAATCAACACCAATAAGATAGAGTATTTTAAAAGTTAGCTAACATAAAAAACATTAACATTAACATTAATATCAAGTTTCACATACAAAACGAATAAAAAAACACTCAACCTACCCCGGTGTGTAGTGTTGTGGCGCTCGCCTCTTCCGAGTAGGTTTTCGTCGAGTACACCCAATTTGGGTTACTTGTGAAGGGCAAGTATCTTCTTCTTGCACTTCTTGGTCTTCTTCTTCGTCATCTTCTTGATGCTCTTCTTGTTGCTCTTCTTCTTGTGGTGGAGGTTGGTCTAACCGTTATTTCCCTGAGCGAGATGGCCTATTAGTCACGCTCTTACGGCATTGTGAACAAACGTTCGTATTTAAGTCATTCACCACCTGCTACCTCTTCTAGTGAGCCCTGACATGAAGTAAGCATCTTGTGAGCGAAAGCTTTCATGTTGCGGCGACATTGTTCTTAACTACCTGTGCACATTATTTTGCAATATCCCATGTATTATCGATCTACAACAAAGATGAAAATATTTTAGCATAATTCCATGATGAAATCATCAATTTAAAAACAAATTATTATTTCAAACAAATTTGACTTACCAACAACCGATATGATGACACATTTGGTTAGTACATGGGTTGTGACGTAGAATACGGCGGTGGTGGTTCTCTCTCTCTTTCTGCAATTGGTACATGAATGCCAACTGATGCTTCGGCCTTCGGAGATATGTACAAACGTGTTATTCCCCGGTACCAAGTCATGTGCGTTATAATTGAAGTTTCATCGTATGTCTTGACATCATCAAATACCATTTCCTGCCTTCACTCATTCCAAAATGCTACAACACCACGATGAAAATCCGCCCAGTCATGATTGGGCATACTACCTGTACCTTTAATGGCGTGTAACTTAGCGTTGTACCAGCGACGAATGAAAATTTTTTGCTCCAACCAAAATTGGCGAAGGGCTCTATCTGACCAATGATGTGCCACAGTACCAAAGTTGACAAGTACTATCAACGTCAACCATAACTGCGAACTAGCCGTACACTGCTGGTAGTAGTCTTTCCATGTGCTCAGGGGTATACGGCTCCCAAATTATCAATTCATCTCGCAATTGGTCGAGCTCGTCTTTGTAGTATGTTAGGACACCTTTTGGGTTGTCTTTGTGGCTTCGACTACCGGCCCAATACACATCTATAGGTGGTTGTATCTCAGCGAGGGTGCAGGGGCCACCCAACCCTCCGTGAGTCTCGTAATACGGGGATGACCCAAGTGTATACGTTCCCATGCCCAATTCTGAAGCAAGACCATAGGCCCAGTCATCTCAACTCCATCGAGAGCAACTGCACACAATATCTTGTACAAGGTGGCTAATGTGCAACTCCCCAACTATACCGGCCGGCTAAGTTTAGGTCGGTGAGCAATCGTAGATACATAAGCGAGACGGTATCTCCGGTGGAGTTGGGCAAGAGAACACCTCCAAGCACTGTTAGAATATATGCCCTAGTTTAGCACTGCACGTCGTAGTCGCTCGATGCATCAATCAATTTCTGTAAATCCCGTTCCTGATTATTCATACTTTCATTTATCTTTTTTTCATACTCTTGTATTTCAATTTCCTTTGTGTCCTTCCATTCTTTTGAACCCAAGTGCATTCATTTGAGCATTCAATTATTTTTGTTTGAGCCAATCCCATTTGCAATTGTATTTTCCGATGTTACATATTTTCTGTATGTTCATGTATTTCGATTCTTTACAAAATCTTTTAGGCTCTTAAATGCATTTATTTTAATTCGTTTTCGATCTCTATCAAATTCCTTTCTAATCAATCATTATATTGTAGCTAATTCTTTTCAAATGATTATTGATTTCCAAGCCGAAATTATATTCCGTTCTATAAATTAAATTCTTGTCTTCTTAAATAATTATTTATATTATAAAACCGAAATCATATTTCATCTTACGAACGAATTATTTTATTAATTTTGTATTCATTTATTTGTATAATGAAATCCAGAAATTTTAGAACATACTATTATATTATTACTAGTTAGTTATTTGATTATTTTGTGAAATCCAAAATCGAACTTTAGATTTCAATATATTCTACATAAATTATTTGATTTTATTATTATTATTATTATTATTGTATATTTTGTATTGAATAAGCATAAATTTTAATCAATATTATATGATATTAACTGCTTTATTAATACTGGTTTATATTATACGAGTTTATTATGTGTATTTTCAGATTAATTTTAATTAAACCCGAAACCCACCTTTATTGGATCCAACCCGTTAACACTATTAACCCAAACCCACATGGCTATATATATAACTCTATTAAGCCTAACCCTAACCCTATTTAACCCTACCCTAATTTCCCTATTCATCTGCTAACCGCCGATCTCCATCTCTCGCGATCTCTCTCACTCCCGCGATCCCTCTCATCCTCTCCCGTTCTCCCCCTGCCTCCTTCTTCCTCTGGATCGTGCCTCAAACCCATCGCAACATCTCCCCGTCGTAACCTCCTGAACCCATTGTAGCCTCCGCTCATCCTCCGAGCGCTTTCGTCCTCGTCGCCTCGTCAAACCCATCCATCGCCATTACTCCACCACCATCATCGATTCACAACCAGTCCACCGAGCTCTGCCACCACCTTCCTTCCATCCCGCCATTGTCCCGCCGTTGAGCTACCCTCGACGCTGCAGCCCTGCCTTTCTTCATTGCTGCCGAACCCTCCAGTCCACCTCGTCTTCTTCCTTCGCTCCTACCGCAACCCATCAACCCGTCGAGCCACAGTCGCCAGTCGATGCCCTCGACCAGCACCCCAACCTCCCACCGTTGACTACCCTAGCCGCTGTCCTCCTTGGCCGCTGCCTTGCCGTCCAGACCGCCGCCAGCGAGACCACCGAAGCTGAGCTCCTCCCAGGCCTTTTTTCTCCCATGTTTTGATCAGAACAGTGAGCCCTTGAGTCCTAGGCCGTCTGATCAACGATCGTGATCATCACCATCATCAGCAATCTCAGCCGTCCGATCTCTTGATCTTGATCGTTGTAACCCATGTTTTTTATTTTCTGTATTTTTGGATGTATTTTTTTTTCTTTTCTTTTTGGGTATTTATTCATATTGATTCTCCGACGCTTTTTAAGGCCGAGTGCACACGCCGTGTGCACCCTGGGTGATGCACGACGGAAGGGGACTCTAAATGTGTGTATATAACTCTAAATGTGTGTATATAATTCTATATACACACATTTAGAGTCCCCTTCCGTCGTGCATCACCCAGGGTGCATATATATATATATATATATATATATATATATAACACAAAGAAAGCTATCAAGTGGCTCTCATTCAATAGGGTTGAAATCAATGGTCCAGATCTAACCTCACAAAACATATTTTCCCGCTCAAAAGTTTTCCCCCAAAACTCAAATTCAAATCCCCCAAAACAACTCCATTATTTATTTATTTCTTTCTCTCTCTCATTCTCTCTCTCTCTCATTCTCTCTCTATTATTACTCAGAGAATTATATTTTCAGATTTCAGTAAATTTTCAGATTTTTTATGCATTTTTTTATTGCTCATGTTACATTGAAAATAGCAAATATCTCATCAACAGTTAAGTTTCATCATTTTCCACACTCAAAGTTCTAAGAAGTTTGATTTTACACCCCCATTTATAATTATTTTTCAACACATACTAATGGAAACATAGACTTTTATTTACAACTAATTATTGTATTATTATTCAAACTTGAGCTACATAATTGTTGTTTTATTGTTTACAAGACTTTCATATGTTGTATCGTTCAGAAGACGTGCCGTAGGCACGTGCCCACGGGTAAATCTATTGTGTGTGTGTGTGTGTGTGTGTGTGTATATGGGAAATGCTCCATTGAAAACGCAAATGTCTGTGAAAACGTGGAAAACCACTAAGGCCGTTGTTGGAGACAACGTGTGAAAACGTGGAGACAACAACGGCCTAGGGTCGTTTTCACATTTTCACAGACATTTGCGTTTTCAACTGAGCATTTCCCTATATATATATATATATATATATATATATATATATATATATATATATATATAAGTGAGTCTCGTATAAAGTACCTTATACAAAGTGATTATACTCACTTTGTATAAGAAAAGTTATTTGGGGCGAAATACCAAAATTGCCCTGTGAAACTTAAGTGGGCTAAGTGGCTGACGGGCGTTGCGTCAAGAGTGATTTGATCCAACGGTCGAGGCTCGAGTTTGCAATCGGTCTGTGCATACAGACCTATTTGCAACTGAGCTCTCTCTCTCTCTCTCTCTCTCTCTCTCTCTCTCTCTCTCTCTCTCTCTCTCTCTATATATATATATATATATATATATATAGGTGAGCCTCATATAAAGTACCGCATACAAAGTGATATGCTCACTTGGTGGGGCCTTTATGAAGATTCACCACATCCATCATGTTTATCATGCTAATGAATGTATGTGTAGAAAAAATCAAGTGGTTTGAAGGTCATTCACTCATGCATCATGTGATTGAAAAATTGAACGATTTCAACGGTAATACAAATCGAACCACAAATTGGACCTACATGAAGCATGTGTGAATGACCTCCAACCCACTTGATTTTTCTACACATACATCCATTGACATGATAAATATAATGGACGGAGTGGATCTTCCATGATGGTCCCACCAAGTGAATATAATCACTTTGTATGAGAAAAATTTCATCCTACAAATATGAGGTTTACATTACTCATATATATATATATAGAAATTTGAAAAATAAAACTATTAAGTTGCTATCCTTCAATTGAAACAAAATCAATTGCTCATATTCACCATCCCAAAAGATATTTTTCCTCCAAAAGTTTTTACCCAAAAACTAAACTTTTTCCCCCCAAAACATAAATCATTCTATCCCTCTCTCTCATCTATTTATTTTTTCAGGTCACACACACACACACACACACACACACACATCTTCATTTTTCAGAAAAATGATGAGTTACAAAATCAGACATTTTCAACAGTTGGATGGTTAGTAGTAACACTATAATGTTTGATTTTTTTAAAACTTCTTTATGTAAAATGATGAGCTACAAAATCAGACATTTTTCAACACACACACACACTCACTATTATAACTAGTAATTTTCACGTGCAATGCACATCTTTATAAATATACATTTTATAAAAAAAATCTGACGTTGTCTGGCATCGAACCTAAGACATATTTTATATTAGTTATGCATGTGCATTGCACGTGTTTGTTGGATGACAATGCACATGTTTGTTTGGTTACAAACGAAGTTTATTTGGTGACACTCTCCCATTAAAATAGTAGAGATATATTTTTTTAAAAAATTCTGACGTTGTTTGGCATCGAACCTAAGACCTCATTTATATTAGTTATGCATGTGCATTTGCACGTGTTTGTTGGGTTACAATGCACGTGTTTGTTTAGTTACAAATGAAGTTTGTTTGGTGACAAACTCTCACAATAAAATAGTAGGTTTATATATACACTATTATACACTGTTAGCATACTATTATATACATATTTCGCAACCCAAATGAGAATCATGGGTATAGAACAACCTCTCATTTTAAAGAAAAAGTTGTCCTTTAAATTGCCAAAATTTAAAATAATAATCCAAATAACTATCTGATTGGTGTGGATGCTCTAAGCAATTCGAACTATTGTAAATAACATATAATCCAGCATACATGAAAAGAAAAGACAGAAATACTCCAAAAGAGCAATGATTTTTTTAAAAAAAATAAAATAAATATTTGCAAAAAATGAGTCCTATTTGTTAAAAAAAATAAAAAATTAATTCTATTTGTTCTAGAATCTAAAATCAATTTTGTAAATCAGGACTGCAACATATACAATTTCAACTTTATAATTGTGATCTCATCTGTATCTGTTGTTCTTTTAGCTATGCACCCATCTTCGGCAATCATAACACCCCAAAATAATTATTCCGTACTAGTATTTTAGCACATGCAATGCAGGTTTTAATAAATATATAAGTTTTAAAGTAATATAATATGCCTTAGTTTCGCGTGCTATATTATATTACTTTAAAACTTATACATAAAATAAAGCAAAAATAAAAGCTATCAAGTGGCTCACCTTCAATAGTAAGGAAATCAATGGTCCAGATCTAAGCTCCCAACAGACATCCCCCCCCCCCCCCCAACTCAAATTCAAACACCCCTCCCAAAATAACTCATTTATTTATTTATTTATTTATTTATTTCTCTCTCTCATTCTCTCTCTATTTACTTATGAATTTAGATTTTTCAGATTTCAAGTTTGTAAATTTTCAAATTTTTATGTTTTTTTATTGCTCATGTTATATTGAAAATAGCAAATATTTCCTCAATAGCTAAATTTCATTATTTTCCACCCTCAAAGTTCTAAGAAGTTTTATTTTATACCCCCATTTATAATTAATTTTCAACTTATACTAATGGAAACATGGAATTTTATTTACAACTAATTATTTTCATACTATTCAAACTTTTTTTTTTAGGAAAAGGTGGAATAAGGCCACCCTGTTTCATTAATAAGCAGTTAATAAAACAACCCCGGAGTACCGGGAGAAAACAACGGTACAAAACAAAAGTACAATGCAGAAAGAAAATGCAAGAAAAACAAACATACACCCCCAACAAGCCCTGGGGGATGGGTCAAACTACTCAAACGTCAATCCACCCGATAGTACAGAAGGCAGAACCAGAAACACCAGCTGGCAAAAGCACTGTCGTGACTGGTGAAGCCAGTCCCTCAGTCCAGCGTCGGCCCGATCTCTACCTCCTCATCATCGAACTCCTCTACCTGGAATACTCTGGCTATCCTTCCTCTTGTCCCTGTGGCCGCAGCTGTAGCCCAAAAAGAGATAAGATGCATGATGTGAGACAGGTTACTAGAAATACTATTACATTTAGCACGAAAATAAAAATTATTTCTGTCAAGCCATAACACCCATGTTGTTGCCGCAATTGCGATGTACCACGCTTCCTTCATATCATGGCGAATCGTTGCAAATTTGGGGCCAATCCAAAAATCTTGATATACGTAGGGGTAGTCGTCTGTTCCTAAGGCTCGGAGAACCTCAACCATGGTTGCCTTACTCCTGGGGCAATGGATGAAAAGGTGATTTAGATCTTCCATATGAACATCGCAGAAACCACAATTGGTCACCACCTGTGGTTGCCTCTTGCAAGGTTTTGCCTCGTGAGGATAGCACTAGCCATAAGAATACTCTGACTTTAAGGGGAGTTTTCACCTTCCACAACACCTGTGCCCAGCTGGGTCTGCATCCTCGAAAGTGGATCCGATGATACAGAGATCTCACCGAGAAATCCCCCTTGCTCTCGAGCCCCCATCGCTTCTGGTCTGGGCCTTGTGTGCACCTTGTGCCTGCCCGAGTGATGTGTGCTTGCATATCAAGCAATTGCTGTTGTAAATTTGGGGTGAGCGTTCCTCGGAATGCCGGTTTCCAGCCTCCCCTTTTCCATCCTTCGGCAACAGACAGATTCGGTCGACTCGACCTCTCGTACAGCTCTGGGAATGTTTCTTTCAGGGTATGGGTTCCACACCACCTATCCCACCAAAATCTGGTGGACCGGCCATTGCCAATAGTCGACGAAACAGCCGAGTTGAAGGGGCCGCTAGCCTTGGCAATTCCTTTCCAGAGTCGCGAAACTTTAGCCCCTACTCGGAAGCCAAGGTTTCTTGTGCCTTTACCCCTGAGATAGGGTTGAATGAATTCCTGCCAACCTTCCTCACTGTTGTGGAATACCTTCCACCACCACTTCCCCAGCAGGGCAAGGTTCATATCTCTGAGGTCGAGGATGCCTAGCCCTCCATGCTTCTTCTTCATGCAAGCGATGCTCCATTTGATGAAGTGGTAACCTCCTTTATCCGAGTTTGCCCCCTTCCACAGGGATTGTTTTCGAATTCGGTCAATCCTCTGGATCACCCACCTCGGAAGTTCGAAAAATGACATATAGTAGATTGGCAGGTTAGACAATACTGAGTTAATGAGTACCACTCTGCCCCTTAGGGACAGCGATTTACCTTTCCAACCCGATAGTCTGTCCTCCACCCTGTCAATGATAGGCAACCAGTCAGCTTTAGATAATTTCCCTGGTCTGAGTGGTAGTCCCAGGTATTTGATAGGGAAGCCACTCGTTGTACAATTCAAGATAGTAGCGTGTTCCCCTGCTTCACCATCGGATAGGGAAATTGGAGTCAGCGCACTCTTGTTAAAATTAATCCTAAGGTCTGACCAGGCCTCAAAACAGTATAGGGTCCCTTTAAAGTAGGCAGTTTTTCGTCTAGACCCGTTACCAAAGAGTATGGTATCATCTGCGTACTGCATGATCGTACACCTTTTAGTAGACGCGGAACAGGACACAGGCGTGATCCAACCTTTTTCCTGGCAATTCTCCAGCATAACCCTCAACACATCCGCTACGATAGTAAACAGGAGCGGTGATAGCGGGTCCCCTTGTCTGAAGTCCTTCCTACAAGAGAACGGCTGCCCCGACCTACCATTCACTGATATGGCCATTTTGCTAGTCTGCAAGCACTGCCTGATCCAGTAGATCCATTTATTCCCGAAGCCCCTACCCTTGAGAGCTTCCAGCAGGCACTCCCAATCGACCGAGTCATAGGCTTTCTCAAAGTCTAGCTTAAGCAGAAAGCTCTTCGAATTGGTCGTATGGCAGCGGTGGATAACTTGTTCTGCCGTTGCCACACAATCTAGGATATTCCTGCCCTTAATGAAGCCCAATTGAGATTTGTTGATAAGGTTGTCCATGATACCCCCCAGGCGGATAGCTAGTATTTTTGTAATAATCTTCGCCGAGCAATTTATGAGGCTGACCGGCCTAAAATCTCCCACTTTTGACGCCTCTTTCCATTTGGGAATCAGGACAACATCCGCAAAATTGAACATCCCCAATCTGAGCTTATTGTTAAAAAAGTCTTCCAGTAGTGCCATATAGTCCCCTTTAATTTCGTCCCAGAAAATTTGGAAGAACATCATTGGGAAGTCGTCTGGCCCGGGCGATTTATCTGCTCCCATTTGACTGATGGCCTTTTTAACTTCCTCCTCCGAGAACGGAGACTCCAGGCAGGATAGCAACGGCGAAGACTCGATCTGGTAAGAGTGCCAGAAGTCGTTCCTGAGAGGGACCCGGAAGTCCTTCTTCTTCTCCAAAAGGTCCTTGTAATGTCCTTGAAAGGTTGAGGAAATCAGATGTTCATCTTGTACAGTTCCCGAGCTTGTTTCTAGGGATAAAATAAGATTGGACCTGCGTCTTGCACTTGCCACTCTATGGAAGAAGGCTGTGTTCGCGTCTCCCTCTTTGAGCCACGAAATTCTAGATCTTTGCTGCCATTTAATTTCTTCCATTTTATAGAGATTGGCAATATTCTCACGGAGCTCGAGGAGTCTATTTCTTTCCTTCTGTGACAGGTCTCTCGATTCCTCCACCCTTTCAAACTCGTCAATTTCTTCCAACATGGAATCCTTTGCGCGCCAGATGGCCGAGAACCTAGATCGGTTCCATTTACGCAGCCGCTTTCTTAATCTGCAAATTTTTTCACACCATCGACTCGCAGCATCTGTGCCAGTCACTGGGAGCGCCCAGTTTTCCATCACCAGGTGGTGGAACCCTTGAATCTCCAGCCAGGCCTTCTCAAAACGGAATTTTCTATGACATTTGTCTCCCTGAATCCCAATGTCAAGTAGGATTGGAGAATGATCTGACGTAGGTCTAGGGATCGATCTAGCAGTTGCACGTGGGAATTTAGCCTCTCAATCCATAGATACTAGAATCCTGTCCAATTTTGCCATAATCGTATTAGATTGCATGTTAGACCACATAAATAGTCTAACATTAATGGGGATATCAATCAATTCCAGCTCCGTTATCACCCTATTGAACTCTGCTCTGTGCCTGTCGCTGGAACCTCTACCCTTGTGTTCGAACGCAAATCGGGTAATATTGAAATCCCCCCCGACAATCCACGCCCCCGGCCATCGGAGACGGATATTGATCAGTTCTTGCCAAAAGGCCTCACTCTCTGAAGCCACGTTCGGCCCGTAAACAACTGTGATAGTCTGCACAAACTTATCCGCTCGTCGTTCTAGTCGTGCAGTAAGGGAGAAAGTACCATTGACGACCTCAGAGCAAGTGAGCAGGTCTGAGTTGAAGCCAATGGCAATTCCCCCTAATGCTTCCTCGGATGGGCGTAAGACCCATTCCTTGATTCTGTTCCCCCCTAATCTCTTGAACTTGGTCCCATGAGTAAGTTTGGTCTCCTGAAGCCCAACTACATCCGCCTTTGACTTCGTGAGAACATCTCTAACCATAACTCTTTTACCTTTATCCCCCAAACCCCTGACATTCCAGAATAGTGTATTCATTGGGGAACCATGTCCGAGGCTTCAGTAAGTGAGGGACTCGGGCGGGTTTTGCCCTCAGAGATCGTTATCCCCCTAGAGTTGGCTCCTAGGTCCACCAGAACACTAGGTTTAGCCCTATCAGATTCCCAACCCCTCATTTTGTTAAGAAGTAACGCGTTGCGTTCTTTATCACAAACTTCCAAACCATAGGTCGTAGCTAATAGAAAAACTTCAGAATCTGACATGAAATTTAAAATATTAGCAAGAAAAGTTTTTGTACCTCCATTGACGTGTTTAGCCGCTTTGGCGGCCGTAGCTCTCTCCAAAAAGTCATCCAAGGACTCCGCATGAGCCCTCTTAGGTGAGCGTAGCACTCTGAACCCCACTGTCCTCTGAGACGACCCTGCGCTTCCTCTAGGAGCTGACTCTGGGAGTGTGGAGAGTACCATCTCAAGGGAAATCTCCCTCTGGGTGTTGAAAATGAACTCGAGATCCTCTGACTCCTCATCCGTGAACGAGAATTCTTCATCAAGGTTGAGCCGCCTTTCTAGGTCCTCCTCACTATCTGTGAGTTGTACCACCCTCTGTAGGCTAGACACTCTCAGTGCGGACTCCTCATTGAGCCCGTAGATTGGAGATTCATTAATAGCAGAATTGCCCCCCAATGTGGACCCCTCTGTGGGCCCACTCCCAATATGATATTGTTTTTCACCGCTCGAAACTCTAGTGTTGCCTGACCCATACATAATAACAGTCTCTTTGGACCCCTCATTGGGCCCATTAGACCCTATACAAGGCCCAATAATGGACCCCTGCTTCATACCATCAGACGTAGCATTCCTAACGTCCATCCCGCGGAGCATTGTACCGCAAGCCTCGAGTACTGCGTCGCCTGTCACTTCACAGCTGTCAGTGGAGCCAGCTGGCAGCGACTCATTGGAGAGAACTGCGGTAGTGACAGCAGGCGTGTACTTCGAAGTGTGTTCTGAAATCTCAGTTTTATGGAATCCTTTTGTAACCATGGCATAAGGCGACGCTTCTTCTACATCTGCTTTCCCATAATCGCTCGTCCCCTTCGCTCCAAAACCTCTGCCATATTTCCCTAAATCGCCCCCTTCCAAAAGCTCCTTCCTCCTACCTACTCCCTCAGTGCTCAGATCGAGCGCCAGAGCGCCCTTTTTCCTGGGTTTGGTCAGCTCTGGGTTCGCCTCTTTACCCAGGGGCAGCTCTGGCTCCTGACGCAACTGCTCCTCTGATGTTTCTTTTTCTTCTTCTGGCGCATACCAAAGTTTTTCGACCCACTCCTTGGTCGACAGCTTTCCTTCTTCTGTCGCCTTCCCCAAAGCTGTCGCCTTGCTTACGGCTGTCGTCTTCTGCATGTTACGGCAGACTATAGCCAAGCCACTTTGAGGAGCTGTCCCTGACCCTCCCCCCTGATCACCTGCAGTTTCCACCAAAAAAGTGTTGGCGATCGGTTCCACCGTTCGATCCTGTGAGTTGAGGGTCCCAAAGGACTTTTGACCGTTGGGTTGGACGGGACGGTCCCTTCGACGATACTCTCTGTTCGGTGGGTCTAGATCTGGCAGTCGGTTACGCCCCTGAGCTCTCGCCGCCATTAGAATTTCCCGGTGAGCTCGTTCTACTTCGTGAGATCCATCAATAGTGAGGCAATCAGGTGGCGTAATGACTTGCTTGTAAGTCCGGTGATCTGTTAGGGCTTTCTTCGGCTTGGGAGAGATACCAGGTTCCTGTGTAATTGCTGAATCAACCCTCTTTACTAGCACAAACCTTATCAGATATGCTTCGTCTAAAGAGTGCACTTTGGCGAAGCGCGGCATCGATGCAATGTCGGAGCTCCTGATAAGGACCTTTGCGGAGACCAACTCCGATCGTCTTACCGTCTTCTCATCAATATCTTAAATACACCCAAAGTCGGCGACCATTTCTTGAAGTGCTTCCTTCTTCCAAAAATTCATGGGTACGTTATGAATCCATACCCAATACTTATCTCCTTGCGGGAGCTCGGCTCCGAATGTTGGGTTCCATGTGCTGAACTCAACTTGGAAGTGCCCAAAATCTACGGTCCCCATGCTAACAGTCGCTGCCACCTTTTCCGGTGAGGGGAATGAAACAAGAAATTGCATATGACACAACTTTTTGGCCACCTAATCTCTCTCGGCCCCCATTGGCCATTTCTCACTGAGAGCTTGAGTGAGGTGTACCTCCGAAGGTCTGCTAGCTTTCACCTTGGCGATCGCACACCATTGCCGCAACCATCTTTCTTCATTTTTTACGATATCCAAGCTCTTCGCCAATCAAATGACAGTGGGATGGTCGAGAGATCTCCCTCATCTAACCTGCCTTTCTTCGTCACTCTTGGATGCCACCACATTGGTGCACACGTATGAAAAATGTCCCCACATCAGACACTTGAGGCAACAAGCTTCTTTCGTGCACTCACTCCTGAAGTGGCCGAGGTCTCCGCAGTTAAAACAAGGAGCTGGCTTTCGTTTACCCTTTCTCTGCCTTTTCTGGTGCTGGGGATGAGCATCATGATGGTAAGTGGCCAAAGTCTCTACTCTGTTCTTCTTACTTCGCACTAGTTCCCACTGCCCTCCACTCTCCTTATCTCCGGGGTGTCCCTCATCCATGTTCCCGCCTAGCGCAGTCCCCTGCGGGTCTCGCTTGGCGTTGGACTTAGATGCTGGACACTCCAGACTTGTTGTATTCGCGGGTTGGAAGGTGGCGGGTTTTGGGGACGTGGAAGGGGACGTGGAGTTGTGACTAGGAACCTGTAGAGTTTTTGGAGGAATACTTTGTGTTTTTGGCTTCCTGGAGTAGCTTTTAGGATGGCTGTGGTGTACTGGTTGATAATGCTGTTGTTGTTGTGGTTGTGGAGGGTATGGTTCCGGCAGGTGTGGTTGGATCAAAACTGGTTTTGGGTTATAGTTTTTATACTCGAAATGTTTTTGCGACTGTCTGTGTGGCGCAAGGTCTGAGGCTCCCTGAATGTGACCCCTGTTGGGAGGGGGTTGATGCTGAAGCGGTGGGGTACTCTTCCGCCTAAACTGACCTGGAGGAGGACCCCATCGTTGGGCCCTCCCTCCGAAAGACTCCTCTTGTTGGTGATGAGAAATGGAGCGATGATGATCGTGCATCCTCCCTTCACGACGTTGCAGTGTAAGATGATGTGCACGCGTCGGGGAGCGATCACGCCTGAGCTCACGTTCTCTTCTCTCAATAAGATTTGTGGACGTCTGTCGGTGGTCCCTCAGGTGCAGAGCCAGTGTGCACACAGCAGCAGGTATCTCCAGAGTGTGTGTTGTTTGTAGTGAGACGGGGGTAGAAGTTGTAGTTGGAGATGGGGGAATAGCATCCGTCTTGCAGGCGATGGAAGTAGGAGTCACCGGTGGGTGGCGGACCCCCTCATTGGGCCCGCACCCACTGAGCTCAAGAATAGAGAGCGAAGATGACACCACGGTAGATCAGGAATGAGAAGATGGGTTAAAGAGTGAAACAAACAGCAGTCGAAGGAGACAAGGATGAGGGGAAGAGTAGTCGTTGAAGAAGGACAAAGATACTGACAAACAAAGAGGAGGGGTGGGTTGCCGTGAAGTAAGAGAAGGGGGAGAAGGGTTAGAAATCAGCAGAAGGGTGTCTAGGAAGAATGTCGAAGATGGTTACTGGGGCCGGGGAGGGGGAGAGGATGGGGAGAGGAAGGGAGCAGGTAGGAGCGTTTTTCCATTTTTTTGAATTTTAGAACTGTCATCCTAAAAATCCATACTATTCAAACTTGAGCTACATAATTATTGTTTTACTGTTTACAAGACTTTTCATATGTTGTATCGTTCCGAAGACGTGCCGTAGGCACGTGCCCACGGGCAAATCTAGTATATATATATATATATATATATATATATATAATGCTAAACCACTTTTGGTTCAAGGATTTTCTCCTTTTTTTTTCTTTTAAAATCAGAAAACGAAAAAAAAGTAGGAGGCAGCCATCCCACTCTTTTTCCATCCAAATTTTGAATTAAAATCACATCTCTTAATCAAACCTTAAAAAACGTGTATTATTGTATATATGTTATTAGATAATTTTTTCAAAAAACGTTTTATTATTTTCTCATTTAAAAAATTTTGCGTGCAATATTGCACGGGTTATACTACATATTATTATATTAAGGGTACGCTAATCTATACAATATATTATGCTAAACCACTTTTGTCTATGATTTTTCTTTTTTTCTTTTTTAAATAAAAAAAAATCACAACAAATGTAGGAGACAATTCCCTACTCTTGCTCCATTCATATTTTGAATTGGAATCCTATATCTTAATCAAACTTCAAAAATCGTGCAATAATGTATAGATGCAATTAGATGAATTTTTCAAAAAATAATTTTATTATTTTCTCATTTTTAAAAGTTATGTGCAATATTGTACAGAGTTATACTATCTATACAAAATATTATGCTAAGACAACTTTTGATCCAAAGTTTTTTCTCTCCATTTTTCTATTAAAAAATGCAAATGTATGAAGTAACTAGCACTGTCACAAATATCTGAAACCCGGAACCGACCATGACACAGAAAAAGAAATCCAATAAAAAATAACAATTATAGATCAATATGGCCACCCCTATCCCTAATAAATTGATTCGTCCTGTAAAGGAGAAGAGTCAAAGGAAACCTCAGGTTCTTCCTGTTACTATTAGTCGTGTAAAATCAATGCTGAATCACTTGCATACCTTAATTGGTCTGATCGGCGTTTCACTCATTATGTTGGACCTCATTGATGCTATGGATATGATTAAGGAAATGCATTCGAAGTTATGTTCTCCCGAGGATGTAAACCTGATCTATTGCTGATAGGGGTTGGGTCCTAAAATAGGACCCGTTCATATTTTTAGATCGGGTATGGGTCCGCTAAAAATGGACCCGACCCGTACCAAGACACAGACTTGGTCTATTGCGGGTAGAGTCTGGTTCAACTCAAAATAGACCTAACTCGAACTCGGACAAAAATAACCTCCTAACCTCCTAATTAATATTATTAAAAAACCGTAAGGAGAAGAGAAGAAGCAGAAAGCTCAACCTCCCTCTCATACTCGACACCACCCACTTTGCTACCCGGCCCTGATGGGTAGCATTTAAAAAAAGGCATGGACCCAGTTATCACGGGTCAGGTCTAGGTCCAATATTTGGACCGGTAGAGAAGCAGACCCGGGTTCAGTAGTGCAGGACCCGACTTGACCGACTCGATAACAGTGTTAGAGGTAAACCTCCCACTTGCTCTTTATCCTTATAAATTTTAAACTAGAATCATATCCGTTAATCAAACCTAAAAATATTGCAATATAGTATACATGTTATTATATTAATTTTTCAACAAAAAAAACTTTGTTATTTTCTCATTTTTGAAAATTCTGTGCAATATTGCACATTGTTATACTAGTATATCTTATACTAATAGGAGAGAGGGTCTACTCCCTTTCTCATTTCTCTATTTTGAAACAGGGAAAAAAGAGAAAAAAGTAGGAATTTAACTAACACGGGCACTATACACGATTTTATTAAAAACCGAAACAAAATAAAAACTTAAATCCCTCTAACACATTATCTTCCCCTCTCACTTTCCCAATCTCCCAAAATCTAACACGGGAACTGCTCCATGTTCACCTCAGTGGCTGCCGCACGCTTGACCATCTTGTCAAACCTCCTGATACCGAGGGGTATCATCCGAGATCTCAGACTTGGCTTCAAACTATGCTCGAATTGCCGAGCCTTCTTCGCCTTGTCCATCACCAATTCGGGTGCATACCTTGAGAGCTGAGTGAATCTTGTCTCATACTCTCTAATCGACATGTCGCCTTGCTGCAGTGCCAGAAACTCCATGGTCTTCTTCTCCTGGATGTCTAATGAAAAATAATGATTGCGGAATTCCTCCCAGCCAAGAACAATATCTCCCATCGTCAACTTCATCGACTGCCACCACACAGCTGCATCCTTCTCGAACTGCAGCGCAGCCAGCTTCACCTTGATGCCCTCCGGAGTCTCCAAGACTTTGAAGATAGTCTCTACCTGTCGGATCCAATTGTTAGCCGCGTCAGGGTCTGACCTCCCCTCAAACACCGGTAGTTTCATCCGCTTGAATGATTCCACGAGTTTGATTGCTTCGGGTACTGGATTCGCAGGCACTCTTCCCTGATTCTAATTCATGGCAACGGCATTGAGTGTCTGATAGACCCTCGCTAACTTTGTTTCCAAGTCCAGACCTTTTCCGTTTCTAGCTCTTCTTCCAGCCATATTCTGATGCAAAAGATCCATTAAGTTCGAAGTATAAAACATGAATTTTAAATCAACTTTTCATTTCATTGAATTCTAAACTTTATGCATTCGAATTTAAAACATTTCTGACATCAAATGAAAGCAGTAAGAAGATATAACAGTCTAGTTCCTACGGTTCCTCTTGGCTTCTCGAAGCTCTTCCCGTAGTTTCGCCACTTCTTCCTTCAGTACATCGTACATATTTTTTCTCTTCTCGAGTTCCCAAACACGATGACTGAGAGTTGCAATGCTCTCCTTGCACTTCACACACTGTGCCTGTAGTAGCTCCGCTCTCTCCCTTTGAGTCTCTATCTGCCTCTGAAGAGACACAATGAGACTACTCAGAACTGGTTCTTCCTCGCTAGAGAAATCATCAGATGAATCCGGAGGTGGAGTTATCTCTCAGGACTCAGGCCATTCCTCTTCAAATTCTTCAGGATACTCTTCGTCTGAATCAGCTTGCCCGAGGTAGTAATCCTCCTATGTGCCAATCGTCACCTTCAGCTGGGTCGAAATGGTCCTGCCATCTTAGAGAAAGGAGAAGAAGAAGCATAAATCATAGAGCAACACAAATGTAAGTGACTTACATTTAAATATCTAGACTCAACACACGCTCTAATGTCCACTTTTAGGGTGTCGTTCCTTATAAATTTGTACTACTTGGAAGCGTGGCTCTGATACCACTCTATAACACCCCGAATTCCAAATACAACCGAATTCGAAGTTCCACAGGATCTTTACACTCACTTCGTACAATTTTACAAAGAAATTAAAACTTTACATTACATCAGAGTTACATTTACATTAACACTTATACAGCGGAAGCAATGTTACAACAATTATATGAATGAAATACAACAACACTTGAATAATTCTTTAAGCATCAATTCCTCCTTAATCTTTTTCATGTGCTTTACCCTACATAGAAACTGTGGGCACGTCAGTTCATTCAACTGACGAAATATTATACACGGCCATCCTTTCTATGCCGAAACAGTATAATGATTAGCAATACTTAACAAACCACAAACTTGTTTACAAACAAAGCTAAGAGGACTATCCTATTGATGTCATGTTGTGAATGTGCACTTAGTCTTTAATGCAATTATTTATGTTATATGACACTAATGCGCATTTGTTCAGAGTCTATGCAGCCCATACTACATAGGTCCGAGGGCAAGCCCTTAATCGTTCTTCCTCTTGTAGGGTTCAATCCCTCGCCATGACTTAATCTACAACTGTAACTACGGTAAGTATCCTAGATGTTCTATGAGTTACGAGCTCACGCCTAGGCGCCCTGGAGAGAATCCCAACGCACTGACACATGACTCATCATGCAGGCATCATGTGGTAATTCACCTCCTACCATAGACATGACACCACCCGCAATCACCAAACACCTACGAGCGTCGCCACCGGGACGGTACTCTGGAGCAGTATCCACGTCCTACTCACGACGCATCATGGGATATCCTGTGAATACTCTCACGTCGCCAATCCAATGACCCTCATACTCATGTTTTTCCTCTTACTTTCATCACATCTTCACTATGTATCTAGTCCTTAATTTAATTGAATCATGAACAAAATCAATCCCTTAGGGTTAGCTATCCCACTATACCGGTCTTATTCATTCATTTCACATAACCCAAATCTTGGTCTTTTTTCTTTCATTGCCGGTATGAGGCTTAGCTACACCCTAGTTCTTAATTTCAACTCATAATTACACCTTGAGTTTTTCATACTCATAAGGTCCTTTTTCCATGATTAACAATAATTTTCATTTCCTGTTCATAGCATTTGTATATTCATATCCATAATATCCTTCATAACTCATCATGTCATTTAATTTTAATTTCATATACAATATCATGCATAAACAAATAAATTCAACTTGTCATATTCCATAGTTCATCCTTTCCACAAATTCTCTTACTCTTATTTCAATCAATACAATTTACGATTTCAATTAATTTCACGCTTCACACTTTCAAAATTCCTCATTACTAATTCTCATTTTTAAACTCCTTTAAACAACCCATTTATTTTTTTTCTTTATCTAAAAGACAATTTAATTAAAACAAGTCATTTCTTGTAATAGCCTCAAATTCTCAATTATACTACACTAAAGGTTATAAAAATTATCTCATGAAGCCTAAATAATTTCAGTAATTTTTTCCTATATTTTTCCTCAATTTTAATTTATTTTTAAAACTCAAAATATTATTAATTTCTCCAAAAACCAACTTTTAAAACCAAAACCCACATCCGGATTCGAACCTACGAACAACGGCCACATGGGCACCCCCCAAGACCACTGCGCCAAAGCTACAGAAGCAATATGGAATGGATTTTTATCCATGTGTATTAACTCTCGGTATTCAGGATTTTAACAAAAAAATAAAATAAAAAGTAAAGGCTCCTACTCAATATCGAACCCGAGACCAGAGCCAAGCCCCACGCTACAATAAGAGTCAACTACACCCAATAACCAGTTGGTCTAAGCAACCAGATTGTTTCAAAATGAGTTTGGTTGTTTATGACCCAGTTCTCTGTTCATTTCTAAATTTCATAATTCTCAAAACATTTTAAGTTCTTTTTCTTCTCTTTTTGAATCAAAACTTTCATATTTTAATCTATATAAAACTACAGTAAACCAGTATTTTTTATAATCATTATTTGCTTTTAAAACATGCATTTTTGATCTTATTTTATGCTCTATGTCCATAATTTCGACATTAAGAACAAATCACATTTGTATATGATTTACAATCTAGATTTCTACGAAAACACTTTATTTCTTTATTCTCTCACTTATTAACAATCTACAATATTTTAGAACACAAATTTCCATCTTTTCTACAATAATGTTACTCTAATTTAAGAAATCAACATTTTCATGATGCATTTAATCACAATTTGTCTCATAAACAAAAATTTCTCCATAAAGCCTAATTCACAAACACATAGGATGACAACATGAAAGATTCTAGCACTATAGTTCACAATTTATCAACTAGCAATCATTTTATCAAGCATTCTCTAACTTACCATTTCATCTCTAATTAAGCACACATGAGTCCAATTTCGCTTAGTTGTTTCTTAGTAATTTTATCAAATCATTCCTAGCATGGTATCTAGATTTAGAAGCATGAGAAACACCCACCTATTGGAAAAAATGAAATGAAAGCTCCTAGAACCTCCTGGAATGCAAGAAGGTGGCCTTCTCCTCCTAGATTGTGTTACCAAAACGTCTCCTCCTTGTGCTTGATTGGAACCCGAGCCCACCTTTGCTCCTTTGATGCTGGCCGGCCTCTACTTGAGGGAACACACACACACACAAGCATACTCTAATCTCTTACTCACTAACACTTCTCAATCTTTTGCTCACTTAGTCTTTTCTTCTCTTAATAAATTGTTTAGTGTACTAATGAGAAGAAAACTAGGGGTATTTATACACTTTTAGGATGAGAATAGATGGTTAGGATTTAATCAAGGAGTTAGAGATCAAGGATCAAGATGAAATCGGAAGTTGTAGTACCTTCCATGATCTCATAATCACCCCTCAACTCAACTCCACTCTCCCTCTCTTCTCTAGCCGTAAACCGGACTACCCCTGTGGTGTGCAATGCACACACTAGTGCATGCACGTGCCCCAACTAGTGTCCCCCATTAAAAATTGTACATTATTAATTTATTTATTGTCTACTAATTGTGTCTACACTACAAGTTATGACAATTAAAAGGATAATTAATTTGTGGGCTTCAAAATAGTGGGCTTTTAGACTCATGGGTCAAAACAAAATATTTAATTAATTAGGTTGGGCTTAAATTAGAAAAACAAGCTTAGGTTTTTAAAATAGGCTTCTAGAAAATAAAGAGAAAGAGAGAAAACAATTGTTTGTTCATATTATAAAAGATAATTTTATAAGAAGATATATATATATATATATATATATATATATATATATATATATGTGCAAAAAATTTGTACGTGCATAACACGTAAAATCAACAATTTCTCATTTAATAAAAAAATCAGGGTATTACATCTCGACCCCAACCACAAAGGTATCCTTTAAGGGGACTTTGGTTCACTAAAATCTATAGGTAGATATCCTCCAAGAACCTGCAGAATTGATACAAAAAAGAAGGCATGGGGGGATTCAAAAGAAAAACTTGCATATCATCTATATCTCGTCGCCATCCACATAGTAGAATCTTCTGTGGCATTCTTGCAGAAGATTCTACTATGTGGCCATCCACATATCATCTATATCCCGTTTGCTTTTGTAAGTTCTAGTTGTGGTGCGCTATGTTTATTTATAGTCTCTGGATCAGACCTCCCCTTTGAAAGTTATGAGCAGGTTTCCTTATCACTTGTTATGGTTGTTCCTTGTAGCGTTCTAAGAGGCATTGGTACTTGGTAGTGATGAGTCCTAATAGAAGGTCAACATTTTTATAGTAACGATTGTCAACATTTTTATTCCCTCTCAATTGATGACCCCTTGTACTTTCTTCATAGGAGAAGTTCTCGAACGCTGCTGATGCCATAGCAAGCTTCATAGGTCTAGCATTATAAATGATTGTAGAAAGGGTAGGTCCTAGGACTTGGGAGTAATATTAATTTGGTACTAAGTTCTTATTTGTGTAGTTTAGTACAATCTTCTATAATTTAAAAACGCTTCCAGAGAAGTATATGATTGGTTTTCATTAGGTGAACGAAACAAGAAGTTGGGAGAAGGATGCACTGCACAATTTGTGACTGATAATGAATAATAATAACACGGATAAAAAAATGTTTGGAGTCGGGCACTGTTATATCTTGTACATATTATACAATGCATTTCCATAATCTCATATTCAGAGTTACTGGAAAAATCAAGCCTATCGATCATCTTAATGTGCAAGAATGTCATTAGTTATACAATCACCACATCACCCCTGACATTAACAAAAGGAACTGAAGAGAGCGGACGCAAAATTGTACGACTGGCATGACTAAAATTTTCTACTGCACCTAATCAGTTAAAAGAAAAAAAAACATATAAGAACTTAAAAAACATTCTAGATAACACCAAACATGCTATGTGAAGACTTGCACAATCAATCCAGTATCCGCATACTAGATGGAGCATCTAAAATATGCCAAATCACTAGATTAAACATTTAAAAATATACATCAATTATTAAGGGTTATTCAGCTAACTTCACAGGTCCCCGACACCCCTATTGACCATGATTCCTGTTTAATGTTAACATAGGAATAGTTGTCATTATAGTCTTACATTTACATGGTTCGTAGCTGCATTATTTCCCCTACAGGACATTGTTTATATGGCTCTTTCTGCAGCCTTGTGCATCTCTGCACATTTTGCTGCCCATTTCTTTGGGCATTCTTTACAGCAACAACTTCTGTAAAAGCTTTTTGAATTGCAATTTTAGCAACCTTATATACCTCTGCAGACAAAGACCCTTCCATCCCATATTTAATGGCATCAAGGCAAAGATCATTGTGCCAAACAACACGAGACTCTTGAAAACTAGGTCCAGAGTCAAACCCTATTTCATCTAGAACAATACTGCTCATGGCAATCCTTGTCCATCGTTTCAGTACATACTCGGAAGGGAAAGCACGAACCCCAACAATAAAAAAGACCCGTAACAGATGCCTACATAAAATGGCAGAGTATTCAAATTTGCAACAGCTACAACTTGCTTTCTTATTAGACTCGTTGAAAGTGACAATGTAGCTCTTACCATTATCCTCCTCTCTAGCCACATTATACTTGCTAACAGGTCCATTCTCGATTTTATCAACGTAGTAGGCTAGGGATCCAACAAACTCTTCCTGAAACTTGTCAAACACAGCGTTTGTGTATATATCAGCAGCTTGTCTTTCTACTTGTCCCTGAGTACACTGCCCTGTATGGTCCCCTATGAAATCTAAAATGAAACTGTTTGTTGTAGCACCATGTAGTAAAGACCGGGATGCATGAAGTGCTACCTAGATAGTAATAACTACAAGACTTAGACTTAGCACTTGAACATGATACATGCTTACATGACACTTGAACATGATACATGCCTACTTGACACTTGACTACATGATACATGGGATTGATACTTGATACTTGATACTTGATACTTGCTACATGATTACTTGATTCTTGATACTGGTTACATGATTCTTGACACTTGTTTACTTCACTCGACACATGCTATTATATTTGCCCATCTTGCCATGCTATGATTTATATCCTGTATTCATGATTATACCATGCTAGATTTGTTACTTAGATTTACCTATCCCATGTATTTGTATCCTACATTATAAGTAGCCCGTAACTTGCAATTTACGGGTACTTGTTTTTCTTCTTCCTTCTCCGGCAAATTTACTAATTGCAGATCAGGATGGACGGCTACCAGATGTTATTGGCGAGATGATGTACTAGTGCTGGATTTTCTGCTTTATTATTATTACTTATTGCTTGAACTTGAAAAGATGCACTTGATTACTTGGATATTTATCTTGTATTTGGGCGATGTGACCCATAATATTTGACTTGTTCAGAATTTGATTATTTGAGATTATTGTATTTGGTTTCAAGTAATTTCTGTTGGTATCTTGTTCAAATTATGCATGCCTGGTTGTATCTTTTGCTTCCGACTCTCATTATATTGTGAAATATTGTAAAGAATCCTGAACAGCTTATGGATGATGAAAACCATTCGCTGGGCTTTTGTCTCGTATCCGTATTCCGTATTCTTTTTGGGAAGCAGGACGTGACACTATTATTCAACGTGATAGAGCTCAATGACATGAAAGACTTTTCAATGACTATTTTTTGAAAGGCCTGTATATCCTCCTTATTTCTTTCGAAGGAGATTCCGAATGAGATGTAATACCCCTAAATTCTTACAATATATATATATATATATATATATATATATATGTATATATGTATATATATATGCATTGACATTACTATTATTTTTTTTTTTCATACACTACACTATTATTTTTATGTTAGTATGGTTAAATTTTCAAAAGCCCAACCCAATATGCATGTTTTATTGGCCCAATGAATCCATGAACATGCACATATGGGTATATGTATATGTGTGTATATATATATGTCTATATGTATGTATATATATATATAAAATATATATATTTTTTTACACTAAGCTACTATGCATATATATAAGTATACATATACTATTATTACTTATAGCCAACAAATTTTGACTACAAGACAACTTTTGACAAAAAAGAAAATGATTACTAGCCTACAATTTTGACCAAAGAAGGCTTAGGTGTACACTCTAAGCCTTAGGGTCTAGTCCTAGAGTGGTGACTAAGCCTTCTAGGAATCTCCACACTCCTCCACACCTCTCTTTTCTTTTCTTTCTCTGGCCGACAGCAACCCAGCTGATTGCAGCCCACTTTTTCCCCCCTTTTCTCTATAAATATGTGTTTTCTATTATTCTACTACTACTACTAATATACCACCTTACTACTACTACTACTTACTACCCCTACACCTCTCTTCTATCTTTTCTTTCACTGCCGACAGCAGCAAAAGCAACTTCTTTCCATCTTTCTTTTTTCTATATATCTACTACTACTTAGCTACTACTATTACTATACTACTATTGAAACAAGAAGACAAGGAAGAATCAAGGAGCAAGGAGGAGAAGATAGCAACTTGAAGCTTGCAAACAAAAGAAAGTGGGTATTCTTCATACCTCTTGTATTATTATTATTATTTCTCTTCATATATGGATAAATGATTGATGTTTGCTAGAAATTGTAGTGAGTGTTTACTTGTGTGAATTTTATATGCATAAATATACTAGTGAATAAATAAAATTTGTTCTTTGTGTTAAGAATGATAGTATAAGTGTGAAAGATGAATCTTTTATGCAAAAGCATGAATAAAAACCATGTCTTGGGCATGATAGATTGCATTGATTATTATTGAACATAAAGATGTGATTTTATGATGTTGTAGTGTAAATTGTCTAACTAAATTTTCATGTTTTAATGCTTATAGTTGAAAAGATTAGTAAGTTAGTATCTTGATTAGTAACTTTACATTGATAGTAAGCTACTAGCATTGTACTAATAATATTAGTAAGCTTAGTTGAAATGATTAGTAAGTAAGTTAATGTTAGTAAGGTAGTGAATTAGTAGAATAGAATGCTAGAATGCCATGATAGTGAGAAGTTAGAAAGTTAGAAATGTAGACTTGGCCCCTTAGTAACCCAATTGCTAACCAATCGTTTATGGTTAGTAAACATACATTGTTAGTAAACTACTAGTTTTGTGTTAGTAAGCATAGTTACAATGTAGTATAAAAGACTACTCCTCGAATGATTAAATTGATGTGATTGTATGAAACTACACACTTGTAGTAATATGCTTAGTGGTTGTAGTTGCATGCTTAGCTAATTAGAAACTCATGGTAAAGTTAAGTAGATTGTAGTAAAGAACTATTGGTGGTATAGAAGATATTGTAGGAATGAATACGGTGATTAATAGAATACCGTATGCTTGTGTATGCGGGTATGCATACTTGAAAATTTACATATGGTAATGTTTTGTGCACATTCAGTGCACTAGTGTCGTGCATGTTGGGCCAACTGCTTAGCATGATTGGAAGCTAAGTTGAACCCAATTAAATCTAGATAAGACTTGTTGAGTTGGTGAATTAAGAAATAAACTAGGATAATTGGTAAGGACATGCACTAGTTGGGCGTTGTACTCTCCTGTCAAGGGGACACGTGCGGCGTGGTCTCGTCTGGGACACGTGCGGCGTGGTCTCGTCTGTTAATTTCTGGGATTTAGTGATAAGGACTGTATGGTGGAAATTAGGGAATGGACCCTCCAAATCCACCTAAGGTTCTATGTTGTTTAATACGAACAAGGAGCAAGAGTGTAACTCTAAGTCTCTGGGCGGAGTAGGGGTGGCCCTATCGATTCGCCTTATGTTCATAATAACTTTGGTAGGGGCAGGAGTGGAGAAGGACCATGATTCCGACAGAGCTGATGATCACCGGCCTGACCGGGAGTGGAGAAGGACCACGATCCTGTCGGAGTGGAGAAGGACCATGATCTGAACGAACAGGGTGATCACTGCCGTTCAGAGTGGAGAAGGATCACGATCCGACTGTAGGAGCGGAAATGGACCGCAGGTACTGCAGACTCTACCAGTCATTAGATAAATGTCAGAAACAGGAAAGAGTACAAGAGTAGGATGCATGGCGAGGGATTGAACCTTATTATTTGGAGAATACGAACTCGATTTGGAGAGTATGTAGTATGGGATGCATACGTTTTCAAATCAAGTTTGCATTAGACTAAGAGCATGGTGTGCATATGAATTGTGCATTAGAATCTAGATCATGACATACACCGACACTTGTGATTTGACTTTCACATTTTTCTTCTGCATCAAATATTGATTGTTGAGGATTTTGGAGATTGTGGTTTTCATCCGCGTTGCGTCAGTTGTATTCAACTGACGTGCCCACAGTTTGCTAATTGCAGGATCGCTGATCGTGGAGCAGGGAACTCGTACTACGGAAAGCATCCAGGTGTAGGATAAAGTTTCCATATGCAATGTAAGTTTCTAATTTTCTGTAATTTTTCTGTGTTGTGTACTCATCGAAGTAAAGATTCTGGGTAAGTGTCACGAGTTACCAGTGTGTGGAACTCGGGGCGCTACAAAGTGGTATCAGAGCTAAACTTCAAATTGTAGTACCAACACAACAGGATATTAGACTTGCATACTCCAGTTAGAGTCAGGTTTAGTTTGGATAATAGGACGATCGTGATTCATATTGTTGTACATCCAGCCTATGTTTATGATCTCCCTATATCCAGAACTAATCCCTATCTGTGTTTTCTTATTTTTGTAGGATGTCAGGAAGAAATGATGATGGCACTAACGGGAGGACCGAGGGTGAAGGAACAGTCTATCAAAGGAACAGAGGTGGCAACAGTAGGAGGACTGAAGGTGAAGGTAGTGGAGTTAATAATGTCAACGTCAATATCGAAGCAGAGATTGGACGGGTATATCGCATAATGGGGACTTTTTTGGAGGCCAGCCGAAATATCGCACCACCACCAGGAACCCAAGAAAGGAATGCAGGCGACACCATTGCTAACCACGTCAAGATGGTGGAGTCTTTTAGAAGAATGAAACCACTAGTATTTGATGGCCACGCAGATCCAACGGCAGCCGACGATTGGATTCGTCAGGTGGAGACTGTGTTTGAAGTACTCAAAACGTCAGAAGAGAGCAAAGTTACATTGGCGACTATTCTTTTGGAAAAAGACGCAGGAGTGTGGTGGCAATCAGTCAAGCGGGGCATGGGTGATGGACCAATTGCATGGGAGGATTTCCTAGAAGAATTCAGACAACATTACTTCCCTCTGGACGTCCAAGAAGAAAAAGCTATGGAGTTTATCAATTTGAGGCAGGGTAGTATGACAGTACGAGAATATGAAACCAAGTTTACACAGTTATCTCGATACGCCCCGGAAATGGTTCAAGACGAAGTTAAGAAGGCTAAAAGGTTCGAGCAGGGTCTTCGACCTGGACTGAGGTCAAGGATGGTGCCTTTATGCATTCGTAGGTTTGATAAGCTAGTTCGACGGGCTGCCGTAACAGAGATGGATATGAACCAGAACAAGCAGTCCCATGAGAAAAACGGGAATCAGAATGAAGGAAAGCGATCTATTCCAGCCACAGATTTCATGGAGCAAGGCCCGAACCAGAAATTCCAGAAGTCTAATACCAGTATAGAAGCCGTCAAGTCAGTGAAGTGTTTCCTCTGTGGAGAGCGAGGACACGTTAAATCCCAATGCCCAAGGAATAAGATTCAGGATAGTGAACGAACATGTTTTAATCGTGGAAAGGTTGGGCACGTTAGGCCAAAATGCCCACAACTGCAAAAGAACAATAGTGGTCCAGGGCAGAAGAATAATGATCAAGGGAAGAAGCCCTTCCGTCAGGGACGTACTTTCACACTGACTGAAGTGGATGCTGAGAAGGAAGATGTGGGTCGTCACGGGCACTGACGGGTGTAATGTAATTTGTTTTGGTTGTGACGAGAAGTATGAAGGTTTCTATATGTGCTCCGTATGTACTTGGATGATAAGTGTTAAATTAAATATGATGTTTTGTTTTGAGATGGGTATGTTATGATGTTTTCTGGGTGTCTGATCCTCTTCACTGGTATAGTTCCGAGGACGGAACTATTCTAAGGGGGAGTGATGTAATACCCCTAAATTCTTACAATATATATATATATATATATATATATATATATATATATATATATATATATATATATATATATATATATGCATTGACATTACTATTATTATTATTTTTTTTTCATACACTACACTATTATTTTTATGTTAGTATGGTTAAATTTTCAAAAGCCCAACCCAATATGCATGTTTTATTGGCCCAATGAATCCATGAACATGCACATATGGGTATATGTATATGTGTGTATATATATATGTCTATATGTATGTATATATATATATAATATATATATATTTTTTTACACTAAGCTACTATGCATATATATAAGTATACATATACTATTATTACTTATAGCCAACAAATTTTGACTACAAGACAACTTTTGACAAAAAAGAAAATGATTACTAGCCAACAATTTTGACCAAAGAAGGCTTAGGTGTACACTCTAAGCCTTAGGGTCTAGTCCTAGAGTGGTGACTAAGCCTTCTAGGAATCTCCACACTCCTCCACACCTCTCTTTTCTTTTCTTTCTCTGGCCGACAGCAACCCAGCTGATTGCAGCCCACTTTTTCCCCCCTTTTCTCTATATATATGTGTTTTCTATTATTCTACTACTACTACTAATATACCACCTTACTACTACTACTACTTACTACCCCTACACCTCTCTTCTATCTTTTTTTTCACTGCCGACAGCAGCAAAAGCAACTTCTTTCCATCTTTCTTTTTTCTATATATCTACTACTTCTATTTCTACTACTACTTAGCTACTACTATTACTATACTACTATTGAAACAAGAAGACAAGGAAGAATCAAGGAGCAAGGAGGAGAAGATAGCAACTTGAAGCTTGCAAACAAAAGAAAGTGGGTATTCTTCATACCTCTTGTATTATTATTATTATTTCTCTTCATATATGGATAAATGATTGATGTTTGCTAGAAATTGTAGTGAGTGTTTACTTGTGTGAATTTTATATGCATAAATATACTAGTGAATAAATAAAGATTTGTTCTTTGTGTTAAGAATGATAGTATAAGTGTGAAAGATGAATCTTTTATGCAAAAGCATGAATAAAAACCATGTCTTGGGCATGATAGATTGCATTGATTATTATTGAACATAAAGATGTGATTTTATGATGTTGTAGTGTAAATTGTCTAACTAAATTTTCATGTTTTAATGCTTATAGTTGAAAAGATTAGTAAGTTAGTATCTTGATTAGTAACTTTACATTGATAGTAAGCTACTAGCATTGTACTAATAATATTAGTAAGCTTAGTTGAAATGATTAGTAAGTAAGTTAATATGTTAGTAAGGTAGTGAATTAGTAGAATAGAATGCTAGAATGCCATGATAGTGAGAAGTTAGAAAGTTAGAAATGTAGACTTGGCCCCTTAGTAACCCAATTGCTAACCAATCGTTTATGGTTAGTAAACATACATTGTTAGTAAACTACTAGTTTTGTGTTAGTAAGCATAGTTACAATGTAGTATAAAAGACTACTCCTCGAATGATTAAATTGATGTGATTGTATGAAACTACACACTTGTAGTAATATGCTTAGTGGTTGTAGTTGCATGCTTAGCTAATTAGAAACTCATGGTAAAGTTAAGTAGATTGTAGTAAAGAACTATTGGTGGTATAGAAGATATTGTAGGAATGAATACGGTGATTAATAGAATACCGTATGCTTGTGTATGCGGGTATGCATACTTGAAAATTTACATATGGTAATGTTTTGTGCACATTCAGTGCACTAGTGTCGTGCATGTTGGGCCAACTGCTTAGCATGATTGGAAGCTAAGTTGAACCCAATTAAATCTAGATAAGACTTGTTGAGTTGGTGAATTAAGAAATAAACTAGGATAATTGGTAAGGACATGCACTAGTTGGGCGTTGTACTCTCCTGTCAAGGGGACACGTGCGGCGTGGTCTCGTCTGGGACACGTGCGGCGTGGTCTCGTCTGTTAATTTCTGGGATTTAGTGATAAGGACTGTATGGTGGAAATTAGGGAATGGACCCTCCAAATCCACCTAAGGTTCTATGTTGTTTAATACGAACAAGGAGCAAGAGTGTAACTCTAAGTCTCTGGGCGGAGTAGGGGTGGCCCTATCGATTCGCCTTATGTTCATAATAACTTTGGTAGGGGCAGGAGTGGAGAAGGACCATGATTCCGACAGAGCTGATGATCACCGGTCTGACCGGGAGTGGAGAAGGACCACGATCCTGTCGGAGTGGAGAAGGACCATGATCTGAACGAACAGGGTGATCACTGCCGTTCAGAGTGGAGAAGGACCACGATCCGACTGTAGGAGCGGAAATGGACCGCAGGTACTGCAGACTCTACCAGTCATTAGATAAATGTCAGAAACAGGAAAGAGTACAAGAGTAGGATGCATGGCGAGGGATTGAACCCTATTATTTGGAGAATACGAACTCGATTTGGAGAGTATGCAGTATGGGATGTATACGTTTTCAAATCAAGTTTGCATTAGACTAAGAGCATGGTGTGCATATGAATTGTGTATTAGAATCTAGATCATGACATACACCGACACTTGTGATTTGACTTTCACATTTTTCTTCTGCATCAAATATTGATTGTTGAGGATTTTGGAGATTGTGGTTTTCATCCGCGTTGCGTCAGTTGTATTCAACTGACGTGCCCACAGTTTGCTAATTGCAGGATCGCTAATCGTGGAGCAGGGAACTCGTACTACGGAAAGCATCCAGGTGTAGGATAAAGTTTCCATATGCAATGTAAGTTTCTAATTTTCTGTAATTTTTCTGTGTTGTGTACTCATCGAAGTAAAGATTCTGGGTAAGTGTCACGAGTTACCAGTGTGTGGAACTCGGGGCTCTACATGAGACGTCATCTTTTTCTAAGAATTTAGTCTGCTATATAAGCCTATGATCGATACTTTATTCAAATAAGGGATGCTTGTGGAGTTCTTGGATTGTCTTCACTTCAAAAGATGACAGCCGCAATAAGGATGCTTGCTTATGGGGTATCGGCAGATTTAGTTGATGATCACATACGTATTAAAGAAAGCACTGCAATCGAGAGTCTTTGTCATTTTGTCAAGGCCATTGTTACAGTATTTGGCGATGAATACTTAAGATCACCAAACAATAATGACATTACCCGACTGCTGGCAATGAACGGAGATCGTGGTTTTTCAGGTATGTTAGGAAGTATTGATTGTACTGGAAGTGGAAGAATTGTCCAGCTGGATGGCAAGGAATGTATACTGGCCACATTCATAAACTTACAATTGTTTTAGAAGCTGTGGCTTCACATGATATTTGGATATGGCATGCATTCTTTGGGTTACCAAGAGCTCTTAATGACATCAATGTGCTACCTCGGTCTTCTCTCTTTCATGATCTTGCTAATGGAAGAGCGCCCAAGGTTAACTATTCTATCAATGGGAATAACTATACGATGGGATATTATCTTGCTGATGGTATATATCCAGAGTGGTCAATATTTGTAAAAACTATTCCATTTCCACAAGGTAATAAGAATAAATATTTTGCTGAAGCTGAAGAATCGGTAAGGAAGGATGTAGAGCGAGCATTCGATGTTCTTCAAGTAAATTTTGCAATTGTTCGTGGACCAGCACGTTTTTTTGATCAAGAGACGCTTCATGATATTATGATAACATGCATAATAATGCATATCATGATAGTCGAAGATGAGAGAGAAGATAATAATAAGGATTTCAACTATGATGCAGTTGAGGAAAGTCCGTCCATAGAAGTGTCACATGATTCTTACATTTATTCAAACTCATCATCGCATCAGAGATAGACGGATGCATTCCCAACTCCAGTTGGATCTTGTAGAACACTTGTGGCTGCGACACAGACAATAAACACAAGTATTTTTGTTTCTTCTCAAAATAAAATTAGTATATTGAGTTCATAGTGTTGCAATATCATGTAATTGTTTAGTGCTATTTGGAAACAAATATTTCATTTGATTCCAAAATTCTTGAGGAATAAAAGTGTTGTCATTTTAAAAAAAGATTATTGTAACTATTTATTAGTAAATAAAAATCAAAACATTTATGGCTAGCCAAAATAGATAACATGGTTGGAGTGTGAGTTTTTTTCGCTAGCCAAATTATCCATTTGTTAGACCATCTCCAACAACGCTAGCTATTTTGGCTAGCTAGAATAGCCAAAATAGATAACAAACGGATAATTTGGCTAGCGAAAAAAGCTCACACTCCAACCATGCTATCTATTTTGGCTAGCCATAAATGTTTTAATTTTTATTTACTAAAAAATAGTTACAGTAATATTTTTTTAAAATGACATTAACATTAACATTAGAAGAACAAAAAAAACCATCTGCAATGGCATTCTTCCATCTCCCACTTTGTGTCCAATATGGATGCTGATGTGTCGAATTTATATACAAATATTTGTACTCTTTTACCAATAAAAATTGCTTGTTTTCGCTGATATTGTCTATAAGTCATCTTATTTCTATATGATTTCATTTAATTAATTATTTTTGAAGAAATAATATTTTTGATGCAAAAAGTAAAGAATTGTGGAAAAAATCAACAAACAAAGTAAAATAATTGATTTATAAATTTTTATTTTTTTGTTGAGTTAAAATTGCGACAAATAATTTTAAAAGGATTTTTATACGCTAATATGATATAAAGTTAGTTTAATTAATTTTAAACTAATTTAATTTATTTTAAAAAATCCTCACTTCAGATATTATTTTGTGTATGCAGCAGCACGTGGTGGAAATAAAAGGAAGAAAAGAAAGAAAAGAAAGAAAGGGAAGTAAATAAAATTCTGGGTTATAAAAGGAAGGAAATAAAGGAAGAATGTGGACTTTTATGCAAAAAGCGCAACCCTAATTCTCCTTCCCGTTCTCTATAAGAAGAAGCAAAGAAGAGAGAGATGATGAAGAGGTGACGGCTACCAAATACAAAGAAAAAAAAAGAGACAAAAAACGCGTGCGAGTTGCAAGGAGAAACAGTAGTGTGGGCAGTAGGGCTGCTGTGCGGTTTTCGAAGTGCACCCAACTACCTCTCTCTCTCCTGGCGCACGGAACAAAGCAAAAAGCTTCAAACCATCTGACTGGGCTTCTTCTTCTTTGACGTGGGCCCGGGGTCTTGGAGCGGAATTCGAAGCCAAGAAGAAGCAGCACAGGCGACTCTGACGTGCGACGGGACAGGCTGACGAGACCCCTGACGCTGCTGACTTGCTGGGTTCGGTACTTTTGGACTTTTGAGACAGGGGTGAATATGTATCATTTTTTTTATTATATTTTTTGTGTACTCCTCTATATCTTTTAGATGCAATCCAAACAATTCTATTAATTGCAAATTTCATATGAACTGAATTTAAATGTTTTAGAGACTAAGATGTAGCCAAGTTTTGAACACAAATTTTAATTCCTTGTTATTACTCTATTTTTCCTGATTGTGTTTTAATTTTTATTATTTATGCATACAACATGGTGAATAGACATTTGTATGATTTTTCAAATCATGAAGAGACCGAACAGGTTATTTGTGATTAATAAAAATTAAGACCGTATATTGGAGGACGTGATCATTAAGAAATCTAATTTCTCAATTAATAATTTGGTGGATAGACGAATGATTAATTGAGAATAATTTTTAGACTACGTTGATAGAGTGGTTAATATCTTTAGGATTTTGGTCGACAATTGGGAAAGATAATATTTTTTATTTTAAAGGAATTATAATTTGTGTGTGTGATAAACGAGGTGAACCAAGAGCCCTAGAACTAATTTTACCATAAACAAAGTACAAGAGCTTCACTGTTTCACAGCCCTCTCCCTCTTCACCAATTTAGTTAGATTAAATTAGATTAGAATAATTTAGTTGTTTTATTATTCATAAAATTCGATCATCCAAATAGTGATTCATCTAGCAATATTGGTACTCAGTAAAATATCTAGTCTCTGTGGGTTCGACACTCTATTCACCTATCTATATTACTTGTGCGATTTTGTACACTTGCAAAAAATCAACATCAAGTTTTTGGTGCCGTTGCCGGGGACTAGTTATTCTTTTATTGATACTGAAAATTGCTAGATTATTGCTAATTTGGATTTTTGTAATTATTTTTATTTTATTATCATTTTACAACTTTATTTTCTTTTTACTAACTTTTACTTTTATTTATTTTTCTTTATTTTTATTTAGTTTTCTGTTTTTATTCTTCGTTTTATTGTTTTATTTTTTTTTATTTATTTTCTTTTTCTTTTTTCTTTTTCTTTTTTTTTCTTCTTTATCTTTTTAATTTATTTTTGTTATTTATTTTTTATTTTATTTTATTTTTTTTATTCTATTTTATTTTATTTAATTATTTTATTATTATTATTATTATTTTTTTAAGTCCTTCATACTGTGTCCTAAACGAAATAAATGAGTACCGTGTACCTGGCCTTTCTTTTATCAAATCAGTTTAAATCGTGGTGCAGCTTGGTGGTTGAAATTGTGGAACAATTGCTGTTAGCATAAGCACAATCATTCCCTGGACATAGTCGAATAATTGGCAGATTTTGGACAATATGCATGAAAATTTTGAGAACATTAAATGCATATCATAAAAAAGTGGAGTTTCTATCGAATCAGACCATTAATGTAAATAGGATATTCTGGTTGGCATGTAGGCATGAAAATTTTGATTGATTGATTTTTATCAAATCAGAACATTAAATGACAAACTGGATGAATGAAAATTTTCTTTTATGCTATTAAAATACATGCTATTATAAACGGGATGAATCAAAAAATTTTATCAAACCTGTCACGTCAGGTTTCGGACGAATATTTTTTTTGTACTATTTTATGTCGTACCTGATGCAAATATGAATGAAAAATTTCATCATCAGACCTCTTACCCATTATTAAGAGGCTTTCATATTATTCTATAATAGCACCTCTTTATCCTTTTGACTTATTTATTTTTTCTTTTATTTATTTGTTTTTCAGGGTTTAGGTGTGTATGCCCAGATCTAACCCATTGGAACCTATACTCTTTGATCCAGAAATCGAAAGGACATTACGATAAATTAGAAAGAAGAAAAAATTCTCTTTATCCATGGCAAACGAAGAGAACAAAGCTTTGAGGGATTATGCAATGCCCTCAATTAATGGAACCTTATCAAGCATAACAAGGCCTGCAGTTGAAGCAAATAATTTTGAAATAAAACCATCAATCATTCAGATGGTTCAGCAAAACCTTCAATTTGGAGGACTACCACATGATGACCCAAACACTCACATCACAAACTTTCTTGAGATATGCGATACCTTCAAATTCAATGGAGTTTCTAATGACGCCATTCGACTTAGACTTTTCCCTTTCTCACTTAGAGATAGGGCAAAGTATTGGTTGAATTCTTTACCACAGGGAGCTATTACAACTTGGGAAGGTTTAGCACAAAATTTTTTGACAAAGTACTTTCCCCCAGCAAAAACAGCAAAGTTAAGAAATGACATCACAACATTCACTCAACTTGAGACAGAGTCATTATATGATGCATGGGAGAGGTACAAGGATCTATTAAGGAAGTGTCCTCATCATGAACTTCCAAAATGGCTACAAGTGCAAACATTCTATAACGGTTTGGGGGCTACAAATCGATCCATGGTAGATGCAGCAGCTGGAGGTGCCTTAATGAGTAAAACTCATGAAGCAGCTTATGACCTTTTAGAAGAAATGGCATCTAATAATTATCAGTGGTCCTCAGAAAGAACAGTGCAAAGAAAAGTGGCGGGAGTTTTTGAACTTGACCCTATTTCTAATTTAAATGCAAAAATTGATTTTTTATCTAAGCAAATAGGAAATATGAATGTTAATGCTATTCAATCTCATATCATTTGTGATTATTGTGCAGGAGCTCATTCTAGTGCAGATTGCCAAGTGGGGAACCCTTTTGTGCCATCAAATGCAGAACAAGCAAATTATGTGTCAAATTTTCAAAGGCAAAATAACCCTTATGCAAGCACATACAATCCAGGATGGAGAAATCACCCCAATTTTTCTTGGAACAATAATCAAGGAGGAGCTAGACCACAACAAAATTTTCAACAACAAGAAAAGAAGCCAGCATTAGAAGAAGTGCTCAAGCAATACATGCAAAAGACAGATCAAGCAATTCAAAATATTGCAAATTCAACTTCGGCTTCCATCCACAATCTCGAGGTACAAATTAGTCAAATTTCTAACATTCTTAATGAAAGAGCTGCAGGAACTTTACCAAGCAACACAGTTGTAAACCCAAAGGAGCATGTGAAGGCAATAATACTTAGAAGTGGGGCAACAATTGGGCAGCCACAAACCAAAAATGTGGAACGAGATGTGGATGAAAAACAATGTGAGAACGAACAAACAGTGGAGGAACAAACGCAACACAAAGGAGAGGCAAGTCAAACCATTTCAGGGGAGTTAAATTCTAACACTTGTAATCAATCTATTCCTTTTCCACAAAGACTTAAAAACAATAAGCTTGATAATCAATTTGCAAATTTTTTAAATATTTTCAAGCAATTGCATATCAATATTCTACTTATTGAAGCTTTAGAACAAATGCCTAAATATGCTAAATTTTTGAAGGACATTCTGTCAAACAAGAGGAAGCTAGAAGAGCATGAAATGGTGATGTTAACTGAAGAAAGTAGTGCAATTTTGCAAAAGAAGCTTTCACCTAAACTTAAAGATCCAGGGAGTTTTACAATTCCTTGCACTATTGGAAATTCTTCTTTTCATAAAGCACTATGTGATTTAGGAGCGAGTATTAATCTCATGCCATATTCTGTTTTCATGAAACTAGGTATTGGAGAAGCAAAACCTACAACAATTTCCTTACAATTGGCGGACAGGTCAATCAAATATCCACGAGGGATCGTTGAAGATGTTTTGGTGAAAGTTGACAAATTCATATTTCCAGCTGATTTTATTGTACTTGACATGGAGGAAGATGAAAAAATCCCTTTGATTTTGGGGAGACCTTTTATTGCAACAGGGAGAACATTGATTGATGTGCAACAAGGTAAACTTATTCTAAGGGTGGACGACGAACAGGTAACATTTGATGTATTTAAATCCATGGAGTTTCCCTCAGAAGTTCATGCATGCTTTCTAGTAAGTGAAGTCATGGAAGAAACACATTTGGATGAAATTGCTAAAGTACATTTAGAAGAATGCTTAACAAATTCAGAAACACGTGAATTAGAAAATGAAGAGATTTGTGAAAATTTGGAAGATACACCACTCATTTTTCCATCACCACAACAAATTGAACTTAAACAACTCCCATCGAGTTTGAGGTACGCATTTTTAGGCCAAAACTCCACTTTTCCCGTTATTATCAATGATTCTTTGAATAATTTTGAAGAAGAAAAATTGTTGAGAGTTTTGAGAAAACATAAAACTGCCTTGGGATGGAACATTTCTGATATAAAAGGGATTAGTCCTTCAATTTGCATGCATAAAATTCTAATGGAGGATGATTTTAAACCTATTGTGCAGCCACAGCGAAGATTAAATCCATCAATGCAAGAAGTGGTGCATAAGGAGGTAGTGAAGCTTTTAGATGCAGGTATCATTTATCCAATTTCATATAGTGCATGGGTAAGTCCTATACATGTTGTGCCAAATAAAGGAGGAATAACTGTGGTAAAAAATGATAATAATGAGCTAATACCAACAAGAACAGTCACGGGATGGCGAGTATGCATAGATTATCGAAGACTAAACGATGCAACTAGAAAAGATCATTTTCCATTACCTTTCATTGATCAAATGCTTGAAAGACTTGCAGGCCATTCTTACTATTGTTTTCTTGATGGGTATTCGGGGTACAATCAAATTGCCATAGCACCAGAAGATCAAGAAAAGACAACCTTTACTTGCCCATATGGAACTTTTGCATATAGAAGGATGCCTTTTGGTCTTTGTAACGCCCCAGCCACATTTCAACGCTGCATGATGTCCATCTTTTCGGATATGGTTGAGAAATTTATTGAAATTTTCATGGATGATTTTTTAGTTTTTGGTAATTCATTTGATGATTGTTTATCTAACTTATCTTTGGTTTTGCAGCGTTGCGAGGAAACAAATTTGGTTCTAAATTGGGAGAAGTGTCATTTTATGGTAAAAGAAGGGATTGTGTTAGGCCACAAAATTTCCTTTAGGGGAATTGAAGTGGATCATGCTAAAATTGATGTCATTGAAAAGCTACCACCACCAACTAATGTTAAAGGAGTGAGAAGTTTCTTGGGTCATGCAGGATTTTATCGAAGATTTATAAAAGATTTTTCTTTAATCACTGAGCCTCTTTGCAAACTTTTAAATAAAGACACACCATTTAATTTTTCTCATGATTGCCTGCATGCTTTTGAAACATTGAAAAAGAAATTGATTTCAGCACCTATTATTATTGCACCAGATTGGAATACGCCTTTTGAATTAATGTGTGATGCTAGTGATGTGGCAATATGTGCTGTTTTAGGGCAAAGAAAAGATAAATTTTTTCACACCATTTACTATGCAAGTAGAATTTTGACAGAAGCACAGCTTAATTATGCTACTACTGAAAAAGAATTATTAGCTGTTGTATATGCTTTTGACAAATTTCGATCTTATTTGATAGGTTCAAAGGTGGTTGTGTACACGGATCATTCAGCCTTAAAATACTTGCTTGCAAAGAAGGAAGCCAAACCTCGATTGCTTCGTTGGATTTTACTTTTACAAGAATTTGATGTGGAAATAAAAGACAAAAAAGGTGTGGAAAATGTGGTGGCCGATCATTTATCTCGCATTGAACCAAAAGATGAACAAAAAGTGCAGGTTACACCAATCAATGAAGAATTTCCAGATGAGTACTTAATGATGATACAAACTCCTCCATGGTATGCTGATATAGTAAATTATTTGGTATCAAAAATTTTACCTCCTGATTTTACTTATCAACAACAGAAGAAATTTTTCTCTGACTTGAAATATTATTTTTGGGAGGAACCTTTCTTATTTCGCCATTGTGCAGATCAAGTAATAAGGAGATGTGTGCCTGAAGAGGAAATGGAAAGCATACTCAAACATTGTCATACTTTGGAATGTGGTGGCCATTTTAGTGGAACAAAAACAGCAGCAAAAATCTTACAATCAGGATTCTTTTGGCCCTCAATTTTTAAAGATGCTTTTAATTTTGTTAAATTATGTGATAATTGCCAAAGGGTGGGAAATATTTCTAGGAAACATGAGATGCCCCTAAATAATATTTTAGTGATTGAATTATTTGATGTTTGGGGGATAGATTTTATGGGTCCTTTTCCGTCCTCATTTTCTAATAAATATATTTTGGTTGTTGTAGATTATGTCTCCAAGTGGGTGGAAGCTGTTGCACTACCAACAAATGATGTAAGAGTAGTGGTGAACTTCATTAGAAAAATTATCTTCTCACGATTTGGAGCTCCAAGGGCAATTATTAGTGATGGAGGAACACATTTTTGCAATCGTCAATTTAATGCTTTACTTGCTAAGTATGGAGTTACTCATCATGTAGCCACACCATATCATCCTCAAACAAGTGGCCAAGTGGAGGTTTCAAATAGAGAGTTGAAGCGAATACTTGAGAAAACAGTAAATATGGCACGAACAGATTGGGCAAGAAAATTGGATGATGCATTATGGGCCTATAGGACGGCATTTAAAACACCAATTGGAATGTCCCCATATAGATTGGTGTATGGTAAGGCATGTCACTTACCAGTTGAACTTGAGCATCGCGCTTATTGGGCAATAAAGACACTAAATTTTGACATGAAAGATGCTGGCGGAAAAAGAATATTGCAAATAAATGAGATGGATGAGTTTCGCAATGATGCTTATGAAAATGCCAAGATCTATAAAGAAAAAACTAAACGATGGCACGATAAGCATATTTTGAAAAGAGAATTCAAGGAAGGGGAGAAAGTATTGTTATTTAATTCAAGATTTAAACTTTTTCCAGGAAAATTGCGATCTAGGTGGACGGGTCCATTTGTTGTCACACGAGTGTTTCCATATGGCACAATAGAAATTTATGATGAGCAAAAAGGGACATTCAAGGTGAATGGACAACGGTTGAAGCCATACATGGGAAATGAAGTTGTCAAGGAAATCATGCACATCGAGAAAGACAAACAATAATGAAAAGATGAAGAAAGTCTGGCTGAAGACTTAAAACTTAGCGCTTCTTGGGAGGCAACCCATGTTTTCTTTTATTGCATTCGGTTTTCATTTATCTTTTAGTTTATTTTATTTCAATTTTTGATTTTATTTTGTAGGATTGCATCAATTTTGAAAGTTGCCGGGCGGAGCTGTTTTGAACACCTGCATTGATGGCTGTTTTCGAGCAGTTTGGAGTCAAAATCTGGAAAACTGATTCAAAGAGAAGTTGTAGACAATTGTCTTAGCTTTCCAGCAAAAAAAAATTCAGTCCATTTAGACATCTACAGCTCCAGATATCGCCAAAATACTGAACACTGCGCGTGCAAAAATTTAAAGACGAATTAGGGGATATATTCTAAACTTTTTGCATTCTTTTTGTTTTTCTTTTTCTTTCGCATTGAGGACAATGTGATATTCAAGTTTGGGGGGAAGGTTTACAAATTTATTATTTATTTTTGAAAAGAAAAAAAAAATTTCAAAAGGATTACAATTAGGCTCACCATTACACTTTTGAGTTTTTTTTTTTTTAAAGCAATATTAAGCATACTTATTTACTTTAGGATTATTGAGTTTCAAAATTCCTTACAAAATTGTGTGGGTCATGCTATTATACATAAAAGACAAATCTGATGCTTTTTTCTTGTGATTATCCTCTTTGATCTAGTCCTAAACAGGGTTTAAGCAAATAGAGTAATAATGAAAAGAAAAAAATTAAGAATAAAGTCAATCTACTCCAATGTTTTGAGTTGCTTAGGGTCCGTTTGTTTTGCAACTCAGAATAGAGTATTCAGAATACTCTATTCTGAGTTGGCGTTTGTTTTAAGTCTTATTCCCAATCTCTATTCAGAATACTCATACCCCCTATTTTCCAAAACACCTCCTTTACTCTCTTCTCACACCTCCTTTACTCTCTATTCAGAATATTATTATTATTATTATTATTATTATTATTATTATTATTATTATTATATATATATATATATATTATTATTATTATTATTATTGTTGTTATTATTATTATTATTATTATTATTATTATTATTATTATTATTATTATTATTATTATTATTATTATTATTATTATTATTATATATATATATTATTATTATTATTATTATTATTATTATTATTATTATTATTATTATATATTATTATTATATATTATTATTATTATTATTATTATCATTATTATATATATTATTATTATTATATATAATTATTATTATTATATATATTATTATTATTATTATTATTATTATTATTATTATTATTATTATATATTATTATTATTATTATTAATATTATTATTTATTATTATTATATATATTATTATTATATTATTATTATTATTATTATTATTGTATATATTATTATTATTATTATTATTATTATTATTATTATTATTATTATTATTATTATTATATATTATTATTATTATTATTATTATTATTATTATTATTATTATTATTATTATTATTATTATTATTATTATTATTATTCAAAATTGATATTCAAATTGATATTCAAAATTGTCAGATATATAGCAGAACAGTTTTTAAACTCTCTTTTTCAGAAAAACAGCTTTCAGATAATAGTTTTCAGCTAGAAATATAACCGAACAGCTTTTAAACACTCTTTTTCAGAAAAACAGCTTATTCAAAATTGATATTCAAATTGATATTCAAAATTGTCAGAAATATAGCAGAACAGCTTTTAAACTCTCTTTTTCAGAAAAACAGCTTTCAGATAATAGTTTTCAGCTAAAAATATAACCGAACAGCTTTTAAACACTCTTTTTCAGAAAAACAGCTTTCAGATAATAGTTTTCAACTAGAAATATAACCGAACAGCTTTTAAACACTATTTTTCAGAAAAACAGCTTTCAGATAATAGTTTTCAGCTAAAAATATAACCGAACAGCTTTTAAACACTCTTTTTCAGAAAAACAGCTTTCAGATAATAGTTTTCAGCTAGAAATATAACCGAACAGCTTTTAAGCACTCTTTTTCAGAAAAACAGCTTTCAGATAACAGTTTTCAGCTAGAAATATAGCAGAACAGCTTTTAAACTCTCTTTTTCAGAAAAACAGCTTTCAAATAATAGTTTTCAGCTAGAAATATAACCGAACAGCTTTTAAACTCTCTTTTTCAGAAAAAACAGCTTTCAGATAACAGTTTTCAGCTAGAAATATAACCGAACAGCTTTTAAACTCTCTTTTTCAGAAAAACAGCTTTCAGATAACAATTTTCAGCTAGAAATATAACCGAACAGCTTTTAAACACTCTTTTTCAGAAAAAACAGCTTTCAGATAACAGTTTTCAGCTAGAAATATAACCGAACAGCTTTTAAACTCTCTTTTTCAGAAAAACAGCTTTCAGATAACTGTTTTCAGCTAGAAATATAACCGAACAGCTTTTAAACACTCATTTTCAGAAAAACAGCTTTCAGAATACAGTTTTCAGCTAGAAATATAACCGAACAGCTTCTAAACTCTCTTTTTCAGATAAACAGCTTTCAGAATATCAATATTCAGAATATAGGCTAAACAAACAGCTTTTTGGCTCATATTCAGAATAACTCTATTCAGAATACTCAATTCAGAATACTCTATTCAAAATATCAAAACAAACGCACCCTTAGTAACTAGGGGTATTCATCACAAATGTTTACTTTTACGTAAAACGGCAACTTGAAATATGAGTATGCAAAGCACTTTATGTTTGTGACTTGTTGAGTAACCGGGTGAATTCATCACAAATGATTTGCATTCGCGTAAAAAGGCAAGTGACAACTTAAAGAAGAAACTTAAATTAAAAAATTAAAAAAAAAAAAAAAAAAAAAAAAAACCCCTCTAGTTTGCTACTCGGTTTGTAGTAGAGAAAAGGGATAATTACAGATTGAGTTGTTGCATACTAAAATTACATTAACTGCATGACAAATGCGATTGGGTTGGGAATTATGAATAAATAATTGCACTGGAAAAAGTGGGTATGCTTAGTTTTACTTTATTTGCAATTGTTTATATTTTTAAGTGCAATGCTTACATGATAAGATCTCTTTGGTGTGATGGGTTGAGTCTACCATTATTATTCCCTTGTTCATGATTCTACTTTTTGCTCGAGGACAAGCAAAATCTTAAGTTTGGGAGTATTTGATGTGTCGAATTTATATACAAATATTTGTACTCTTTTACCAATAAAAATTGCTTGTTTTCGCTGATATTGTCTTTAAGTCATCTTATTTCTATATGATTTCATTTAATTAATTATTTTTGAAGAAATAATATTTTTGATGCAAAAAGTAAAGAATTGTGGAAAAAATCAACAAACAAAGTAAGATAATTGATTTATAAATTTTTATTGTTTTGTTGAGTTAAAATTGCGACAAATAATTTTAAAAAGATTTTTATACGCTAATATGATATAAAGTTAGTTTAATTAATTTTAAACTAATTTAATTTATTTTAAAAAATCCTCACTTCAGATATTATTTTGTGTATGCAGCAGCACGTGGTGGAAATAAAAGGAAGAAAAGAAGGAAAGGGAAGTAAATAAAATTCTGGGTTATAAAAGGAAGGAAATAAAGGAAGAATGTGGACTTTTATGCAAAAAGCGCAACCCTAATTCTCCTTCCCGTTCTCTATAAGAAGAAGCAGAGAAGAGAGAGATGATGAAGAGGTGACGGCTACCAAATACAAAGAAAAAAAAAAGGGAGATAAAAAACGTGTGCGAGTTGCAAGGAGAAACAGTAGTGTGGGCAGTAGGGCTGCTGTGCGGTTTTCGAAGTGCACCCAACTACCTCTCTCTCTCCTGGCGCACGGATCAAAGCAAAAAGCTTCAAACCATCTGACTGGGCTTCTTCTTCTTTGACGTGGGCCCGGGGTCTTGGAGCGGAATTCGAAGCTAAGAAGAAGCAGCACAGGCGACTCTGACGTGCGACGGGACAGGCTGACGAGACCCCTGACGCTGCTGACTTGCTGGGTTCGGTACTTTTGGACTTTTGAGACAGGGGTGAATATGTATCATTTTTTTTATTATATTTTTTGTGTACTCCTTCTCTATATCTTTTAGATGCAATCCAAACAATTCTATTAATTGCAAATTTCATATGAACTGAATTTAAATGTTTTAGAGACTAAGATGTAGCCAAGTTTTGAACACAAATTTTAATTCCTTGTTATTACTCTATTTTTCCTGATTGTGTTTTAATTTTTATTATTTATGCATACAACATGGTGGATAGACATTTGTATGATTTTTCAAATCATGAAGAGACCGAACATGTTATTTGTGATTAATAAAAATTAAGACCGTATATTGGAGGACGTGATCATTAAGAAATCCAATTTCTCAATTAATAATTTGGTGGATAGACAAATGATTAATTGAGAATAATTTTTAGACTACGTTGATAGAGTGGTTAATATCTTTAGGATTTTGGTCGACAATTGGGAAAGAAAATATTTTTTATTTTAAAGGAATTATAATTTGTGTGTGTGATAAACGAGGTGAACCAAGAGCCCTAGAACTAATTTTACCATAAACAAAGTACAAGAGCTTCACTGTTTCACAGCCCTCCCCCTCTTCACCAATTTAGTTAGATTAAATTAGATTAGAATAATTTAGTTGTTTTATTATTCATAAAATTCGATCATCCAAATAGTGATTCATCTAGCAATATTGGTACTCAGTAAAATATCTAGTCCCTGTGGGTTCGACACTCTATTCACCTATCTATATTACTTGTGCGATTTCGTACACTTGCAAAAAATCAACATCAGATGCTAATTCGCCATCTTAAGAAGCAGTTACATTACCTTTATCATGCTACTATGTATACTTCACGCTAACATATACCTTCTACTGTGCATGAACTGTGTTTGGGAACCTTTACCTACCAAGCAGTACCCTAAAACACCACCACGATCGAGCTTCGAGCCTTCTTTCTCCATTGAGGTGCGAGCATCATCCAAATAGGAACAATGATGAAGCAGGGCTCATTTTGAAGAATAAAAACATCACTCGGTTTGATAGATAATTTCCAAGTGTTCACAAGTGACAGTCCAGCTACAAGAAAAAAAAAGTTCTGCAAAAAGTTCTCCATATGTGCAGTAGTTTTTACTTCAATTTTATGTATAATTAAATACGATTTTGCTAAAATTTTCACATTGAATGAGTCTTCCGAGCTTGCTTAGGAAAAAAGTAGGAACCATACAGTACACCACAAACAAAATTTTTGATTCTTGGTTCCCTCAACAACTTCCATCCTAGTCTTCCATTCAAAACACCATCTTCACACTTCACAGACACCCATGTAACCCAAGCCTTTAGAAATAACTTGATTGCATCTGCAAGAGCTGAAGGTGAGCCAATATCTTCACAATCATCGGTTTCAGAGTTGGAACTCTTTTCTGAGCAAGATCAATAAGCACAACCTGAGCAACTCCACCATATTTTTCTCTATGTATTGCACACCTAAATACCCTCTCCAACACCCAAACTGCTTTTTCCTGAGAATTAATTGAAGTAGTTTCCTGAGAATTAATAAAACAAAAAGTGAAACTAAACACCACTTCAACCTTAACACATAAACAAAAATAGAAAATAACCAACAAGTCTAGTGCCACTTGCAAAAAATTAATAGCTTCAGACCATCAATTATCAAATTCACTCATAAACATCAAATCTGCAACAACTACTCCATAAAAGCTGCAGTCCTTAAAATTTGCAGCAGACACACCACATAAACAATTCACATTCATGAAGGGTAAGTACATTACTGCAAGAAAAAGTTTACTCTAATAGCTGAACTCCTTATCATCTCAAAATCTTCTCATATACACACTGAATTCATTAACAGAATATTATACAAAAATTTAGAGAAGCTCCAATGAGTCATAATATGTAATTCATATACAAATATTCAGTATTCTAAAGATATGTAATTCTTCACATAATCAATACTACAGGAAGAATAACATCTTGTTTCCGTACGGAACACAACATCTGATAGATACAATCAAAATATATCACCCTTTTAAAGATAAGATATAACAACCAATGACAATATAGTGCAAAACTGGGTAAAAACAACCAAACCAGAACTAGTATATCAATCTGCAGAATATCAATCTATATATCATAGAATGTATATCTGCAGAATGTATAATAGTCCAGTGATCAATCTATATATATCTGCAGAATGTATATCTGCAGAATGTATAAATCAGGCTATTTGGTTTGCCCCTGCTGGGTGCAGTTTTAAGCTCAGTTTTGAATGTCTCTTCAATTACAGCGCCCAAATTTATAATCAACATATCTAACGCAGAGGTGTAAGTCCTCAACGATCAGTACTTATAGCTGCAGCAGTGTAAAATAACAAGATAGAATGTCACCACCCTGTTTTCATCAAACTACAACTAAGAAAAGAAATTCAACCATTTGGAGAAGTCCAAGTACAGTATATCAATCTGCAGAATGTATATCAATCTGCAGAATATCAATCTATATATCATAGAATGTATAGATTGATAACCTGCAGAGTAATGATCTATAACCTGTAAATAACCACTATAGTTTCCCCTCTCCCCCCCCCCCCCCCCCCCCCCCCCCCCCCCCCCTTTTTCCCTCTTTTTTTAAAATTCTCTCATTATGAAACTGCCAAGAATTATTTTGCCAATTGAAGTCTTGGTATTAAGATCTTGTATCAGTCTGTCATTTATAAGTGATATCTGACATATTGGAAGTATTAAAAGGCAAAATCTGTATTTGGCTGGTGCCTCTTGGTATAAGCAGATATTTGAATACATGGCTAAAGATCAGTGATTAAAATTAGTAGTGATGTTTCACGACCATCCAAGCGATTAGATCATATGACAAACCCCTCTCACTATCAATTTTACTCAAGTATTTAAGAAGAACGTAAACTTCTGAGGTTTGGTTGGCATTTTGTTGCTAGATTCTTTGAGGGACCTTCCCAATATGGAGTTATGTTCGAAACAGTTTCAATCGCAATGAAGATTGATCATCATTTACATATGTACTAAGATGACATATTTGATGATGTTTCCCTATATCAGATAGAAGGGCCAACAATATAATTAGGAATGTGTATCATATTAGATTTGAAACATTATACCGGACATTTGAACTATACATCAGATATATAAGCATAACCTTAGATTAGTTTTAATGCTTTAAATTTCATTGGCATCAGCATTAGTGTTTTTTATATATAAAATTCATCATTAGTTCAGTACTGAAACAGCAATAAGCAGTCACGTTCGATAAAATTCAAAACACTCTTGATCCATCATACTCCTAAAAGTCAAGCCTTTTGGTAGTCCAAACTAGAAAAGAAATAACACAACATACAAAATTGCGAAACTAGAGATAGATGAAAATGAAGTCTTGAAGTTTAAAAAAAAAATCATAATGGATATGCTTATATCTGATACCCTAAAGTCAGTGTGTAGAAGGCAAGGGTCCTCCAAATTATCATCCAAACCTGATATTAATAATATTGAGCAGCAACTTTAAAACGAACTTGTAATGGATATGCTTATATCTGATATGAAGGCTGACTTGAGGGTATAGTGATAAATACATATGTGAATCAAACTATAGTGGTTATGTGAATCATTTTTCTTCAACAGATTTATGAATAATAAAAACTACATGAACCCATACTAGTTGATGACAATTTCCATTCAAAATACCCTCATTTATTTACTAGTTGATGACCCATGACAATTTCAAACAGCAACCACCCAACACTTGAACCCATACTAAAATTTTGCGTTCCATACCCATGATCTTGCAGTCAAGCCAGGGAACTTGGAAACTGAAAGAGTACAATAGCAGAATTATTCCCAATATGACATGTAGAGATTGAAGTACATTGCCATTAGAGTGAACATGTAACAGACTAAATTAACTAAACAAGTATCTCTCATGCATACAATTAGAGTGATCTAAATTGTCCTGTAGATCACAATGGCTCTCACAATCTGATCACTGGACAATAGTATTCATATCATGGATATTAATACCATTTCAGACTTGATTCATACCAGTGATCTACAGGACTATCTGGAGAGGTATGTGTAGTATCTGATTTGTGAAATGGTATGAATCAAGCATATCCTAAAAGAACTTGGATATTATAACAATCTATTCATCCTAGAAGATATTGCATTCAGTTCATAGTGCTTGATATTTATTTTTTCCACTATCGTGAATGAGGAATTAATTAGTTACATATAAAATTTTCCCATCAATTTTAACTATTTTATCCCATGGATTGTGAGATGAATCAAATCATATGCAATACAATTAAAGGCAGACCAAAGATCAATATTTAAATTTTGTACCATACTGTTTTAATAATTTACATTAATGTTCTTTCTTTGATAATTTTTGTTCACTAATTTAGATAAAATTTTAAACATGTATGAAGAAGAAGAAGAAGAACAAAAACAATCCACATAATTTCAAAGCGCAAATCCACGTAACAAAAACAAGAAAAATTCAAAATAAATTTTTTTACCTGATGAAGAAGAAGAACCCAATCAACAAGAACCCAATGAACAAGAAGAAAAACCCAATGAATACCAAGAACAAATTGGAGAAATTGAAGAAATTGAAGAACACCGGTGTCGATTTAAATAAGCGGGAAAGAAATTGGAGAAATCATACCGTTTAGGGCCATCTTGATCTTCGGATGGCGAGCGGATCCCGCTCGCCAGATTTGGCGAGCGGATGGAGAGGGAAATTGAGATCGCCAGGATAGCGATCTATTTGGCGATTCCGTTGGAGAGGATTTTTCGGGATTTCGCTCGCTATTTTGGCAAAATGGAAGAATAGCGATTACGGTTGGAGATGCTCTTATCTATTTTGGTTATTCTAGCTAGCCAAAATAGCTAGCGTGGTTGGATATGCTCTAATAGTGTTTCTTATTTTCTCATTTAAAGGTGTTTCTCATTGGATCACCTCTCTCTCTCTCTCTCTCTCTCTCTCTCTCTCTCTCTCTCTCTCTATATATATATATATATATATATATATATATATATATATATATATATATATATATATATATATATATATATAGGAAAGGGAATGTACCCTATCTCATTTCTCCATTTTGAAATAGAGAAATGAGAGCAAAAATAGGATTTCACACATACCTTAACACATGCACACACCCAGCGACCACCTCCACTCAATTTTCGACCGTCTGATCATCCAGATGCGCGAAGATGTACATAATCGATGCTCCCGATCGCACTACGTCGCCACACAATAACACATGTCCAATTCACTTAGCAGGCATGCCCAACACGTGATTAACGTCCCAAGTCGTGCCACGTCACTACACCATCCTGACACCTTATTCCGCTCAGCGGGCGAGCAAAGGGTCAATAGGCGGTCCAGATCGCTAAAAAAATTGTGCCAGCTCAATAAATCAATAAAAAATCACAAAAAGTGATTTAAAATTAGGAAATTAAATAAAAATTCAAAAAATATTATTAAATACGTAAATTTAATTAGAAATTCAGGAAAAATAATTTAAAAATTTGGAATCTCTATAATATATTATGCTAAACCACTTTTGTCTATGATTTTTTTCATTTTTCATATTTAAAATAAAAAAAAGAAGGCAAATGTAGGAAACAACTCCCCACTCTTACTCCATCAAAATTGGAAATAGAATCTTCATTATTGTATAGATGTTATTAGATAATTTTTTTAAAAAAAGTTTTATTATTTTCTTATTTTTAATTTTTTTTGCAATATTACACAGGTTATACTATATATTATATTATATTATATAAGTTTGTGGAATGTTGCACAAGGTTCCACTAGTTATAATACTAGAGATTAGAGATATATTTTAGGCTAAATATAAAAAAAGTACAAAAAGTTTTGGGCCAGTTTAAAAAAAGTACACTAGGATTTTTTTGATATAAAAAAAGGACACAAAGCTAAACATTTGATTAAACATTTGATTAGTTAAATGATATTTTTTTAAACACAAATAAAAGATGTATGTGGTTTTTTTTAAATACAAATGAAAAATGAAAGTTATTTTTTAAAACCCTATCCTAACCCTAACCCTAACCTTAACTAAACCAATGAAGTTTTTTCAAACTTTGTGTCATTTAAAAAAAAAAAATCCTAGTCTACTTTTTTTAAACTGACACAAAACTTAGTGTATTTTTTTAAAAAAAATATTTAGCTTATATTTTAATTTAACCCCCGCCGGCTCTCGGAAATGACCAAACAGCCCCTCTTGCTTCTCCTCCGTTTCAAAACCAAACCGATCCTAATCCGCTCCCTATCGTGGTCCCCACCTCCCCTCTTTACCAACAAAGCACACCACACCAAACCAAACCCAACCGAAAAAACCCCCCAAAAAAAACCCACTATCTAGAGAGAGAAAGCAGGAGATCTAGAGAGAGAAATCTCGACCACGGCCGTCCATGTCGACGGAGCGCGAGAAGGAGCGGGAAGCTGAGCTGGAGAGCGCCATGTACACCAACTGCCTCCTCCTCGGCCTCGATCCCTCCATCCTCAACTCCAATGGCGGAGGCGGCAACGCGCGAGTCGGCCATTTCCGCCACTCCAACCCTAGAATGGGCGAGCAGCTCCTCTACTTCCTCCTCTCCGCCCTCCGCGGCCCCGCCCAATCCTCAAAGGTCAAGATCAAGAAGTTAGATGAATTTTCGAATTTGTGCTTTGAGACTCGTGCTCAGGTTTGTGATTTGGTTTTTTGGGATCTGTAGGATTTCGATAAGGTGTGGCCGATCTTCGATTCGGCGCAGTCTAGGGATTTTCGGAAGGTAAAATTTATTTGAATTTTGTTTGGATTAATCGACAATTTAAACTTAATTAACTTCTTGGGTTTAGATTGTGCAAGGGATAATTAGTGAGCTGGAGTCGCAAGGGGCGCTGCCGAGGAGTAACTCTAGGGTTTCGTCGCTGGCTACTTGCTGTGGGCCCAGGTCAGTGTCGGGATTCTTTTTTTGTTGAATTTATTGTTTATCTGTGTTATTGAATTATGGGTGAATTTAGTTTTTTATTCATGATTGTTGAACCGTTCAATTTTTTGTGACTCGTGATGTAATGAGGGTTTAGCGCGGAATTAGTATAGTTTAGAAATTGTTAGGATTTTGTCCAAGATGAAAATTAGGGGTGGAAATGGATGGATGCATGCACAAATTGGTAGTGCGTGATGTTGTGTTTGGAAGGAAGTTTGAGGATCGGGGGAATGTGAATTGTATGGTGTGTGTTTGCTTTTCTGAGGGTGGCCCGTGATAGTGATGAATGCTGAGTAGGGTTGTTATAAGAGGTATTGAAAGGATCAGGTTTTTATTCTTTTTTGTTGTACGGTGAAGCGAAATAATGGATGACAATGGTCTATTTAGCAATGCGGTTAATATTTGAACCTATTAGGAAAGAAATAGAATAATGTAACATTATCTGGCGAAGTCTATGGTTGGAAATCATGTGTTGGAGATGGCGCATCTGGAGAGAGAGAAGAGCGGATAAGTAATTTTATAGATGAAGTGAGGGAGAGGAGCGCCACAATCTTTGGTGATAGCGGATAATGAAATTAACTAACAAAGAGAATTGTACACTGAAGGAGGTCACTTCATGTTCTCAGAAGGAATTCCAATGTAAAAGGATTCACTAAACAAACTTTAGATTGAGCAATTCTTTCTTTAGTCCCCTAGTGGTAATTCAAAATTTTGTAAAAGCTCATTTATATGTACCGATGATCTATAATAAGATTACCTAAAAATCAGTTCCAATTTGATTAGAGGACTCTAGCAAATGCCCTAGTTTGATTTAATGACTCTAATTAACCATAGTTTGAATAGGAAATTCTAATCAATCCTAGTTTGATTAAGAAACCAAAGACTCAGATATTCATCCAAATATTTCAATTTTTTTCAGTAGTAAACAAATACAAGAGGCAATTTCAAGAATCTTCACTTTGACTTGCATTGTCCCTTTGATATGGCTTTAGGAAAAAAATATCTCATCTTACTCCAAGTCTAGTGTGAAACTCTTTGTCTGGATGCGTCTTACAAGCGTCCTCATTGGGACCCCAGAAAGAGTTGAAGCTTAGCGAAGCACTGACAATAGTTGAGCTTGTTCACTTCGCACTATCATAGCAAGTGTTGACTCACTGTTAGCTTCAAGAACGAAGGATAAAGAAATTTGCCTCATTTGTTATTGATCAAAGTTCCCTGAAGCCTGCTGGGGTTTTAAAACTTTTTAAACCTGATAATAGCACAATGTCCTTCCAAATATTAAGTGCTCTATCTCTAGCTATTCAAATTAGAGGTCACTCGCCACTAAGAGTGCCAGCCAATGATGTTTTGGACTCTAGGCCCATTATGATAAGTCAACAGGCTGAAAATTTTGGGATAATAGTTTGCAACATTTTCATCATATTGACCTTCACACATTTGTCTCTATCCTCTATGACTACTAGCCAATCTCCTTCCAAATCTTAAGTCCTCTGTCTCTAGCTAGTATTTCAAATAGTAGTCACTAGCCACTACTACTACTAGCCAATGATGTTTTGGAATTGAACTATAGGCCCATTATGCTAAGTTGATATATTGGAAACAATTTTGGATTATCTTTTACAACATTTTGATCATGTTGACATCCACATATCTGGATTTGTCCTTTTAAGCCTACAGTTGTGTAGTATATAATAAGTATACAGAATAGACAGTAGCAGCATAGCTGTTGACAACACGGAAAAATAGACGTCATCAGCAGGCAAACTATAAAATGGTGTTAGCCTTTTTGAATGTTATATATCCCTGTTACACATGATTTCTGGGTATTACTGGTACATGGCTTTCTTCTTGTCAATCATATATTTAAAACATGATGCACATAACCTTTCTTTCCCCCTAATTGGCATATCAAATTTTCTGCTCTTTGAAATTTTCTACGATATGTGCGCATATTATTTAGGGGAAGTGCAGTGTCTATCCTTCTCTAACATAATAAGTGAATCATTTAGTATCGGATACTTCGTTTGGATTCTTGTAGATGTCTCAACCTCTTAACTCAAAAGAACTTGCATAAGATAAACTATTGGTTGAAAATATTTTTTTAGTTAACTTTGTGTCGCTATCCACACTTATAGTAGAAGGATCTCACACAGAATAAGAAAATTAGCATTTTTAAGTTTATGTTTTAAATTTTTAAATTTTCACTGACAAAATGCACAACATACACAGACTCACCCCTTATTTCCAATTGTCCAAATCTTGATAAATTGATAGGTATGATGCCCAGGCCCTGTTTTAGAATGTTATGTTTCTGTTTACATGGTACTGGTTAATGGTTATTGAATTGTGAATATCTAGACCAGATAGTAGATATTCTTCATATTAATTTATTTGCGTTATTTTCCATGTATATTTTAATTTAAACCTGCTTTACTCCAATACATATATTGTTGTAGCATGTGAGTGTGTAGCGTTCCACTTGCTTATCAAGCTTCAATCTCTATTTCTATTTCTTTCTTCTTCAGTACATAATTTTCTATGTGAATTCACTTTTCAATAGATATTATTGCAGTTTTTCCCCTTAAATTTCTTAAAAGACCTGCCTCTACTTTTCTGAACTAATTTCTCTTCTGTATTTATATTCTACTAATTTACGTATCATTTGAATTGCCATTTTCTATCTTGTTTCTTAAGATAGTTAGTGCTTCCACTACTACCTCCCAAAACATAAACTCACTTTAGTGCAGATTTGTTGAGCTTCTGTGGCAACTTTCTGTGCACGCTTTAAAAGAGGTTCACAGGCGGACATTTACTGCTGACGTGGCTTCTAACCCATTGCCTGCTTCACTAACAGATGTCTCTTATTTACATGCCGCAGCTTTACTTCCTGTAACTAAGGTAATGTATGCTTCACCCTTCTATAGGGATTGCTTTATTTAAACTTGTCTTATCATTGTTTGAGATTTTGTAGTTGATGCCCTGTTTTAGACTACTTTGTTTTTTTCTCTTTTGATGATTTGGTACTCCCCTAATAATTTTCCCTAAAGAAAATCAAACTTTTGATTACCGCCGTTGATGTAAGAAAGGAAACTGAAGTTTTGGGATTGAATTTTTTGTTGTTGTCAATATTGTATATTGATTTTTCTTCTTTTAGTGTTTTATTAAGTGGCTCAGATATTTCACACTCACTGTTAAATGCTCTTTATTCTTTATACTTTACAGGCTAGGATTGCTCTTGAGAGACGGAAGTTTCTGAAGAATGCAAGTACTGCTGTTCAGAGGCAAACTTCATGGTCAAACTTAGCCAATGAAATGACTGCTGAATTCCGAGAACTTTGTGCTGAAGAGGTGATGCTAACCTCTTCTCTCCTATTTGTTCCTTTTGTGGTTCCTCTTATGATTTCCATCTATTCTGTGTCTAAAATATTGGCTTTTCCACTTTGCCATTTGCCAAGTGCTTGTTCAGGCCTATTTGCAGCAAGAATTAGAGAAGCTGCAGGAGATGAGAAACAAAACGAAGTTTGAAGGAGAATCATGGGATGATCGCATCTCTAGTTCTTCTGTTCAGAATTCACATCTTGTATCCAAGGCAACTCGTCTTTGGGAGTCATTACTCAGTCGCAAAAGTATTGACGTTTTCTTTAATCTCTTGTTTGGTTTTGTTTTAGTTAGGTTTTGAATTAACTTTAGGCATGTACTAGGTATGCAGTGTCTAATCTTCAAAGGAAGACCATTAAGTCATTTCAACAGAAATAATCATATCGTTCTGGTTTAGTTTTCTGCTTATGTTGAAACTTAAATGTCTAAAATCAGTAAGCTCTATTTGGAGAAAGTGAAGTTTGGGCTGAATTTATAGGTCTCATATAATCAGAGAAATTGTGTATTACTTTTTGTTACCTGTAGCTTGGATTTGGTATTATAATTGGTCAACTATCTTGAGTTGAGATATTTTATTAATTTAATAATTTTGCTTGCTCTCCTGTGTTCCCAAAGGATCCAAATTGATGAGTTCAGCATCGAGGTTCTTTCTTAATTTATCACTTTAGTGGGTGAGATTGCTCATTCTCTCCACCTATGAACGTTTGGTACCAGCTTTTGGCCCAAAATTCTACCGGCAAGTACTTATGTCAAATGATCCACCGTGAAAACAGAATTCAATTATTTTGAAAGTTTAGACTGTGATCCTGCAGTTCTTTCTACTTTTGTCTTTTGATTCAGTCTTTCAAATTTCCTTTGCAACTTCATTGAATTTTCACAGATTATAATCATTGTGTTTGACGCACTAAAACTATGTAAACAATGTTGATTGAAAACACAACCATTGATGATTACATGATTAGTAGTAAATTTGTGGACGGGAGCAAACAAAGATGTACTTGACTTATGTTTGTAAAACTATCGCTAAGATTTAATATTCAATGTGCTTTGTTGCAGGTCAACATGAAGTTCTTGCTTCTGGCCCAATTGAGGACTTAATAGCTCATCGAGAACATAGGTAACTGTCAAGATTTCTTGAAAATTATTTGTTGGTTTTTCTCTATTTGTTGTTTACATAAGCTTTTCCTTATCAGGTATCGGATCTCTGGAACATCTTTGCTTGCTGCCATGGATCTAAGTTCACATGTTCCTTATTCAGATGTACTATCCGTTCGGTCTGGTGACATGTCTACACCAATTGATAGTCGGGAACCTATAGATTCACTACAGCATCAAGGAAGTGCTGAGTCTTTACCTAGGACAGAAAGTGGGAGAGTTCAGCCAACAGTAGACGTAGCTGAAATTCTTAGACGCTGGACTCATGCTTTACAACGTATCCACAAGCAATCACTTCATTTGGTATGTTCTTCTTTTCCCTATTTGAATAAGCTAATAGCAAGTTTACAAGATACAATGTTTTACTACTAGACTGAGATATATCAATTTATCTAGAGTGCTCATTCGGGCGCACAGATTTCATTATTTCTGTGAAGTGTTCATCCTGACACAATGGTTTCATTATTTTCATGATAATACATATGTATGTGGGTTTATAAATCTGCGGACACAAACAATTAATGGTGTGTAATTTTACTGTATTCCATATTGAAGGTCATGACATACTTCTCCGGTTGTAATCTTTTCTTGGTAATATAAATATTTCGCTGATTTAATCTAAGAGTTATTTCATATGTAGGTAAAATATAATAGGAATATTGGATGCAATATGATGAGCCACAAATTTTCATTTAAGATCTCCAACCCAGAATTCTGTTTTGATTTTATTACAGATGATTTGGATATGGATGCATAACTAAAATGGTATCTACATTTGAGGATAAGAAAAAACAGGTGGGGTGTCAATCATAGTTGACAATATCTTGCATATCTTACGATATGTATGACAATACGATATGATATTTAATGATTTCGATACGTATCTTATATAATTTATCTATAGCTTAAATTATCTCATTTTATCGTATTGTATTTTGTGATACGATACATTCTACACCGATATATGATACATTTCGATATGAAAAATAATAGTTTACATGTGTTTCTGTGTTCAGATTTGTTTCATAATTCACCTGAAAGCCCATTTAGCCCAAAACTGGGTTTTGTGCCATCTCGATAATTTTTTTTCTTTGTTTATTCCGTTTGATCAGTTTCTTCTTTATTTCTTCCGCTTTGTTCATCTTGTTCTCAAGGCTTATCACAAAAACCATGATGGTTGCTTCTTCTTTGTGATTCTTCTTCTCCAATGTTGTTACTCGCTTTTTCTGCCTTTCTTCTATCTTTCTTTCTTTTTTTCCAATTAATTATGTTTAAACTATATTCTCACGCTATTTTGACTCCTTATTAGTGTATGTGTAAGTTTTCTGTCGTAAAAAATAAGCTTTAGCTATAGATTACGTCATACCGTTCTTAATAAATCAATTTTAGTTTTTTTAATAAATGACACATTGTTACTAATTTTAGTTCAGATCATAAAACAACTTATTTTCATCTTGTGCTAGTTTTTCTTCACCTATAATTGTAAGGCCTTTAGATATAAGATTGATGACTACACGTAATCTATATAATAAAACACAAAGAAAGCTATCAAGTGACTCTCCTTCAATCCTCCCTAAAATCAAAGGCCCAGATCTAACCTCACGAAACACATTCCCCCCCCCCCCCCAAAACTCAAATTCAAATCCCCCCAAAACAACTCCTTTATTTATTTAATTATCTCTCTCTCTCTCTCTCTCTCTCTCTCTATATATATATATATATATATATATATATATATTTATATATATATATATATATATATACACTTACGGAAACATGGACTTTTATAACCCAATTCATAATTATTTTTCAACATATACTAATGAAAACATGGACTTTTATTTACAACTAATTATTGTCATACTATTCAAACTTGAGCTATATAATTGTTGATTTACTGTTTACAAGTCTTTTCATATGCTGTATCGTTCTGAAGACGTGGCGTAGGCACGTGGCCACGGGCAAATCTAGTATGTCTACATAACTAATGGTGTCGTACACATATATGCAACTTCTGTAGTAATACAGGGTACTAGTGCATGATTAGTAATACATCGGTAAGGTCTTTTAATCTAGTTTACATTGTCATAAATTAAGAATCATGAATAATGTAATATAGAGGATATATGCTCAATTTTTTTTATAATGTATTAATAGTTTTTTGTGATTCGATAATCAACAAGCATAGCTTATCTCCTTCTAAAGTCATAGATTTACCTATATTTGATGAATTATGATCATATAAATTGATGCGTCATTAATTTCTCTACTTTTGGACATTCGTTAATTTATCTTTGGGTATGATACATTGATACTGATGTAAACTTAACCATAAATAGAGAATTTCCAAGAATATTAAAAGATTAAGCTTACCAATATGTAATTCAGATTAAGTTAGAAATTAAAACAATTAATTGGTTCGATTGATTTTCAAGAATTGAAATACGTTAACAAGCCCAATTAAAGATTCGCATCTAATAATCAATAATTTACTTAATCGTTCTTAGCAAGTAGAATATGCAATTCGTACGCTAATTGGCAAGTAGAAACACTCAATATTTGTGGACGACAAATAAATTAAATAATATTATAGAGATGATACAACAGTTTCACAAGTATTTGAGAAGTGGAAAGAAATTACCCAGGGCTCGAAGAACGTGTTACCAAGATGCCGGAATTGAGTTGCTGTTGGGAATCGCAGGCGGCCAAAGGGGTGCTTGACGGCTGGTTGGCTGCAGTCAGGTGGCAACACAGTAAATGGATCAAGAGTGGTCACAACCGGCGGTGGTGCAGTCGGCGAGCAACAAGGTCAAGAGGAGTAGTAGCGTCGGGAGGTAGCAGTCTAGCAGAGGTCGTAGTGGTGGTGCGGGTGGCCGTCGAGGGGGGTCAAGGGGATGGCGAGATGGTCGGTGGAGTCGGGGATTAGGGTTTAGAAGTGGAAGGGATTTGGGAATTAGGGTTTGAGGATTAGAGTTTTGTTAGAGTGAAGGGAGAGGCAGCGGGGTGGTCGATGGTGGTGATCGACGATGGCGTCGAGGACTCGAGGGTGGGGTGGTTGGCGACGACGATGGGTTTGGGGTGAAGATGTCGATCGGGAACAATGAGAGAGAAAGAAGAAATAAGAGAAGATACAAGTGGAGATTTGGGGATTTTGGGGGTGTAGTTTAGAGTTTATCACAAACTCTAAAATTGTATCTTAACGTCTCACGCAAAAAAGATTAATGAAGAGCAAAACTCAATCACAATAAATTTTTAATCAATAATAACATAACTTTTCATTATTCTCAAGGCCTATATATTGGCTCAAAGTAAATCTTGATATAAATCTCAAAATATTCTAATGCATAAAAGAAAGGGTACAAATCGCACATATGGCTATAATTGCCAAAAATAAATATGAGTACTGAATAAAATATTAAACTAATGAAACAGCTGTTCTAGACGATGCCTGCGCTGATAGAAACGCCTGAGTTGTCTTGAACCGATGTCCTCATCAGATACATGATACGATATAAGATACGGTATTCTAGGAAACCGATATATGACGTGTTTCATGATTTGACAATTATGGTGTCAAATTTGGTAAAGTATAGACTAGTGAGGTTTCATATTTAAAGCATAAAAGTTCTAGAGGCAAATAAAAATAGTACATGTCTCCTATAGCTAAACGAGTATATGGTTTTACGTTTGTGCATGGTGTAAAAACTACGAAACAGAGTTTACAATTCTCTTAATTTAAAGAAAGCAAAAAATGTTTTAATTATTCTTCTTCTAGGAAGACAAACTCGTATGCATGACTCAAGAAACAATGAGTACCCTTTACAGTACAGAGGTGGGTAACAAGTAATACTGATCACCATTGTAGTAATAACAAGAATTCTGATGCTTATATCACAATGAAAAGAGTAACAAAAGTTTGGTCCACACGAAGAGAGACACACCTAAGAGGCTAAGACAGTACCCGGACTCAATGGAAAAGTGTAACATAAAGTTCTCATCCCCCGAAGAGAGAGATAAACACTAAAGAACACGCTACTCAATCCCTTCAACTATAGGAGCTCAACCAAGATCAACAATGTGATAACTAATAATCAGCGGTAGATGCAGGAATTTTACTTTATGAGGGCATAATAAATTAATATTTGAAGTCTATACATCAAATAATCGTGAATGGTAGTCAAAAAAATAGATAACATGTGATGCACATGTTTTCTTCTAATTCCGAGTAATGAAGTAATACAGGAAATGTAGTTGTTGTTTTAGTATCAGACATTTAATGATGTTGCTATAAACTATTTAACGCCCTGACCCCAAGCTCAGACAATTTATACAATTTATCAGACAAATTATTTATAGTATAGTACAACTGCCCACCACAGGCAGCCTCTCAAAAGGTGGTTAACCAGATTGGTGACTTTTGATCATAGGCATTATTATTTATTAATATTTTATTTCATTTGTATTTCTGATGTGGGACAAATCCCACACTCAAACTCTCTTAATTCCGTGTACACAACACCACGTCATCATCAAAGAGATAGTAGCTCTGTCTTCACACAGAGCGGGTGGCCCCCATGGGTGACGTCACCATGATGTCACCAACAAATGCAACAACATCCAACTCTGATTGTTTCAAGCACCGTGCCCCCCCATGACCAAATAATTACATATATTGCCATCATACTCATATCATATATCATATATGTATACATAATATATATTATTATTTAGAAATTACAGGGTGTTACATACACCCTCCCTTTAGAAATCAGCATTCTCGCTGAGCACGGGGCATGCACAATCTAGTGCAGGATCTACTTTCTAGTCGATGCAGAGCAGTCCCGTGAGCGTCGCTCTCGTCTTCGGAATACTGGAGACTAATCCCACTCCTGCGAATCATTCTGTGGCCCTTACGTCCATCGGCCCAGAATACTGGAGATTGTCTCACTCTGCCGATCATTCTGGAGTTCATAACTCACGGCTCTCCCACACTCGGTGTTGAAAGTCGGCTTTGATATCATTTGTAACGCCCCGACCCCAACCTCAGACAATTTATACAATTTATTAGACAAATTATTTATAGTATAACACACCTGTCCACCACAAGCTGCCTCTCAAAAGGTGGTTAACCGGATTGGTGACTTTTGATCATAGGCATTATTATTTATTAATATTTTATTTCATTTGTATTTCCGATGTGGGACAAATCCCACACTCAAACTTTCTCTTAATTCCTGTGTACACAACGCCACGTCATCATCAAAGAGATAGCAGCTCTGTCTTCATACAGAGCGGGTGGCCCCCATGGGTGACGTCACCAACAAATGCAACAACAGCCAACTCTGATTGTTTCAAGCATCGTGCCCCCTCCCCCCCCAATGACCAAATAATTACATATATTGCCATCATACTCTTATATCATATATCATATATGTATACATACTATATATTATTATTTAGAAATTACGGGGTGTTGCAAACTATTACCCAATATATAGTTGAGAAGCAGATAATCATCTGCATTGCACCTACAAGTTACACACAGACAAAAAGGAGACATGCAATGCAAGTAAAACTTAGAAAGAAAACAATGTAGTTATGAAATTCCAAGAGCAATTTACTTTTCAACGATAACAGGAGATCAATATTTTATTATAGGTTTTTAGCATATAAGCCCCTAACATATGTTTGATCTCATATTTACCTTACCCCCTACAAACATGTATTTTCATATTTTCCTCTCAACAATGTTCCAACTACATTTTAGTTCCCCCTTAAAGGTAACCGTAATCCAAATTGGGATCATTTTGTTAAATATAACGGAACCTTCCGCTAAATCTACCTGACTTGATCATTGTGTTCTTTATTTTTTAGCTATTCACCAGAACAAACAAAGGGGCAAATATGAAACATGATCCAAATTATTGGGGGCTAATATGAAAATACACATTTGGGGGGGGGGGGGTTGGTGGTGGTGGTGGTGTAAATATGAGATTCAAATGTTTGTTAGGGGTATGTATGTTCAAAACCCTTTATCTTAAACATGATTTATATGCAATTCATTTTAATTCTTGAAGTATGAAAATAAATGTTTTAGAAAAAGTTAATAAAAGTGGTTGGTGTAAGAATGCACCTTATTTTAGCCATAAAAAAATTATTGTCTACTATTTGAGGTATAAGGCACTTAAGGATGATCACAATTCTCAACATATGTTTTAGAAGGATAAAATATGTATACTGTATGTGCATGTTAGCTGAACACATGATAAGGATATTGTGAGCTTCAGATAACCGTTCTAGTTTTTAAGGTAAAGTCGAGATGAAGTTCTTTTTTTTTCATAAGACAAGGTTTGTTCAAAGTTTGAAAAAGTTGTTTTTTCCTATTCATTTATTTCCATGAAAGCCCTTCCCAAAAAGGAAAAAAAAAGAATGTAAGGTATGACCAAAGCCCGACAAAAAAATGAAAATAAAAAGAGGTGAGGGCAGGGGGTTCTATCCTAACGACTCCAACTGGAACAAAAGGTATCCAACCACTGAGCAAGGCACATAAAGTAAAAAAATTACCTCGTAACAAAATATCCTTTTTCAATACTGTTCTTACCTTGGTCCTAGTAAATTACGTGAAGCTTAGTTACATGCCCACCCTCGGCATAATGGGATCCGCACATGGTAATGATAGATAAACTCTTAAGTCGTTAACTTTACTAACTGCTAAAATTTTGCAACCCATGAGATACTTTATTGGCTTCTACAACTTGGACCCCTTGTTGTTGTGCTTTTTGGAACATTGACTATGTTCCACCACATTAGCCTTGGCCGCCTGACTGATGGCTCCGACCTTTTCAGACTTCTATTGTCTTCTTCAATACGAAGCCTGACAATGAGATTCTCAATGTCCATTTCCTTTCGCTTATGTTTGAAGTAATTTTTGAAGTCTTTCCAACATGCTGGCAATTTTTCAATAACACAAGCAACTTGAAAGCTTTTACTTAGGTTCATACCTTCAGCATGTATCTCATGCAAGATCAGTTGGATTTCTTGAACCTGACTGATTTCTATTTTGGAATTCACCATTTTATAGTCTAGGAAGCGGTCCACAATGAATTTTTTGACGCTGACAGTTTTGTATTTATGATCTAGAGGTTTCCAAAGTTCTTTAGCTATTCTTTTATCAATATAAACATTGTACAAAGAATTGGCTAATCCGTTTATTATGTAGTTCCTACATAAGTAATCAACATTTTTTCGAGCATCCATAGCAGCTATGACTTGGTTATCTTGCTCATCTTCTTTAAGATTTAGAGCTTCTTCGTTCAAGAATCTAGCGAGATTCAAGGTGGTCAAGTAGAACATCATTTTCTATTGCCACCTCTTGAAACTTTGCCCGTTGAACTTCTTAGGTTTCTCTCCATGGGAGACTGAGATAGGTACAACGGTTGGTATTGGCACTCGTGCCACAGCAATAGTCGGCACTTGTGCCGCATCAACAACATCATTCTCCGATGCATTTGTCATATTTAATCTGAAAATACACAACACGAGTGTAAGTTTTTCAGAAAGAAAATAAAAATAAAGAGTGCCTCAAAATCAAGGAAATAGAAATCAAAGAAACAAAATCTGTTTTAAGTTACAAAATTTGTTTACAATAAAATCAAGTTTGATCTCATAGGCACAATATTAGAAAGGGAGGAGAAGAAGAAAACCAATAAAATAAAAAAGGAAATGAAAATTACAAAAACCAAACCAGTTTATGTCGAGGTTTGTGTATCACACAATCTTCTTAAAACAGATTCGCTTCCTCTATGTGCTAGAGTTTGCTGAGGCGCCTGTCACCCAGGATGCAACGACAACAGAGGGTTGACGTAGGCACCACGCCACGCTCTTGAACTGAACATTGCTTGAAATCTATCACTGAACAACTTGACAGAGGAAGTAGAAAAACAGGACAGTGGGGGGAGAGAAGAGTTTCTGGTGTGTTGATTCAGGGGAGAGGAGCCTCTATTTATAGGGCCAAAGGTGAAAATCGTAATGGCTGACAATACATTGACTGCATCAACTGTAATGGCAGACATGAGCTTAAAGACATCAGTGCAACGACGGACAAAACCGTTTCTGCAGTTTAAAGCGTGAATAAATGGCAGACAAAACCGTTTCCGTATTTATTTTGGCCGTTACAAATCGGGAATCAAAACTGTAGCAAAAAGTGGCTTTGCACGGGGTGGGTTCACGTCGGTCCGGCATTCGTGTTCGCAGGACGTGCTGGTGCACACAAGTCGCCTACTGTTCTACTCCATTGGGCGTTCTAATTGGTTAAGTAACCTCAAAATGGTTGTAGTTCATGCCTCCTCTCCTCGTGTTCTTATTGCTCCTTAATTATGCATCTTATAATACAAATTTTTGCAGTCTTGTTTTTTTCTGTGTTGATACTCATTCATAGACCTAATTTATTGGTAGAAGGCTTCATGAAAATACTGACTACGGCGTGGGTTAAATGTTTACCAGAAATCACCCAATTCTATTAAATAACTATTGTTGTTCATTTACATTATAATCAACTTACCACTATTTAACATTTGGTATTATAGGCCAAGGCTAATGATGGAGAGGGCCCAGAACTTCTTCGTTCTGCGTCTGATGGCTGTACTAGTGGGCATGCTGAGTCTTTGGCAGCAACTCTTGCTGAACATCGCCAACATCTAGCTAGCATACAGGTTAGTGGAACTTCAGCACAGTGTACCCCAAAATATGATAGCAGGAAAATGTTCAAAAATTACTGATTATTTTAGTTAAAAAAATGTACAAACTAACTAACGACATTTGTTTCCAATATTTATCTTCAAACGAAGTTGGTGGTCAATCCTTGGAAGTTAACAAGTTTTATACTTTGTTATTTAGAGAATGTATTTATTTAGAAATTATATGATAGATACTGTAAATTCTTGAAACTGTAATGAGGAATAGTACTTATAAAAGTTGCTTCATTTGAACAATTTTTTGTAATACTGAATATCGTTTTAGTAACAAAATCAGAATATATAATTTATTGACGTCGTATTTCAAAATCTGCTACATTATTATTGAAATAGGAGAGGTGTTAAAATCTGAATGAGATGAAGGGCACTGAAAAAATTAAAATGAACTGAAGAATCCTAATAGGAGCAATAGAAAGGAAAATTAGACACTATAGAATGCTAAGTGATTTATGAATCTTTTTCTTCCGCTCTTTGTCTTATACCATGTTTCAGAGATAAATTAAATTTGTTGCAGCAAACCGTTTTTCTCACTCTTCTTGTGGACTTTAATCTACTTGGCGCCATTTTTAGTTGCATGATCTTTAGACTACATAATTTTCATGATCTTAGTGCTCTCTATTCTGAGCTTTGAGGCTTTGCTTATCTCGTTCATATTCTCGTCAATTAAGGATTTGACATTAATATTGGTAGAGAATGCAACTTTATATATTTTGTTTAATGTTAAACTGGGTTTCAAGTGATAGCTATTTTTAAGTGATTGATGGTTTTCATGTCTCTCTCTGCGTAGGGACTTATCAATCAACTGAAAGAAGTTGTTCCAGAGATGCAGAAGTCAATTGCAGAGCTCACAGAAGAAGTGAATAATATATCTCCTACAATTGATGAATACAGCACAAGATCAAGTTCACCAATCCATGCCCAAACTAGTGGAAGATCTCCTGTAAGAACTTATTAATTATTCGGTACCATGTGTATATGATATTTACTGTGTTTTTATTGTCATGTCTTTGCTCCAACTTCTTTGATAGTTGTTTTTCTTTTCTGTATTTTTGTATTTGCAACTTCACAAAACCAAACACAATTTTATTTTGCAACAGGAAAGTAATAATGATGACATCTTGGAGATGACTTCTAAGCTCAATTCCTTTCAAATAGAGAAGGCAGCTAGTAGCCCAGCCCTTAAACTTCCTCATTTGTTTGGTTTGACTCCGAATTCTACTGGGAAAAGCATGCACACGCCAAAGCGGCATGCTAGTTCAACTCAACCGGTCCAAGAAGAAAGTTTATCAGTTAAAAAATCAGTTGATCTTCCATCCACAAATGACATTACTGCACCACAAGGTTAGCCATTCTGATTGGACCCACCTGACTATCTCCTTGAATATTCTCATTGGAAATGCTATGGGTTAGCTTCTCGGCTTTGGCTTGCCATTTCCCCCTTCCCTGTGTTATAAGATGACCATAAATGCAGGGGCAGTCCACTGGGTTTAACTGACACCGTATTATTTATATATAGAAAACTATATACATAAGTTCTCAGGGGTGGGGCTAAGGCTCAACTGTGGTGGTCAATTGACCACCTTGAGTTTCCAAATAATTATAGAGAACCAGTAAGTAGCAAAGAAAAATGCGAGTCTTAAATCCATCTTGCCCACCTTATACTCATTAAAGATACACAGGAAGGTAGGATTGAGTCAAGTGGCTCACTGGTTTCAAGAAGAAAAGGGTTAGATAGTTGGCCCCATATGGCCCAAATAGTATAAACTGTTCCATCAAATAGCAACTAACACCTTTGAGATTTCAATAAATTAATTAAACATCAACATGGGAAGAAGCATTTCCTTAATGAAATATGGAATATCATTGTGTATTTTGGATTATTTTCTATTAAAAATGTTATGTTACTACAACTTCTGCTCACCTTGAACAAAATTTCTTGCTCTGCCAGTGCAAATACTCGTTAATTTTTTTAAACAAACTAAAGTTTTAAAATGAACACTTTATACGTAAGTACTTAGAAAATTTTGGAACATAATAGAAGGCAGATTATAATTTACCTAATGATAGATCATCTGCGTGGATTTCCCAAACATCTTCCTGCCTCTACACTTGACAAATCACAGTGTAAGTACCAATTTAGAATTTGGAATAGAGTAATTACAATTTCAATGGCTGGATATGTCACCAGATTGTATTATTATCAATATTTTTACAGTGAATATTGAATATACTCTTCTCAGTAGTTTTACCTTATTGACTTGTTCTGTTGACCTATTTTGATTAGATATTTAGATTGACTTGAGATGTGTGCCTTTACAGTTTTGACTTATTGTGATGCAATTTTGTTAATTTAGTTTCACTTATTAATTTCTAATAAAAAGTAACAATATTATTATTAAGAAAATATTAATATACGTGCAAATGCTAGGGCATTCTTGTAAGCGATGTGTTGTGCCTGCCTCCGGGTGCTTCGAAAACTGTGCAAGGGGCGTCGCACCGGCGTCCGAGTGCAGTGGAAAATGAGCAAGGGTTCTTGTCCCATTCTGGACATGTGCGGATAAAGAAGCTAGTCCATGATAGTTAGATTAGCGACTTGGAATATAGGAACATTGACAGGAAAGTGCATTGAAGTATTGGATACTATGATTAGAAGGAATATTAATATAGTTTGTTTACAAGAAACAAAGTGAGTAGGAGAGAAAGCTAAAGAGATAAGATGGTTTTAAACTAGATTATACCGGTAAAATTAGACTTAGAAATGGAGTAGGAATTTTAAGAAATTCAAAGGAGATGTATTAGGTGTTAATAGAAAAGGAGATAGAATAATACAAATTAAGCTTGTATTAGAGAAAAACATAATTAATATCATTAGTGCCCATGCACCCCAAGTAGGATTAGATGCAAAAGCAAAAAATATATTTAGGAAGATATATATGAAATAATTCATATCTTCAAACAACATGTCCAAAAAATGAGTGTAGCGGAGATGAGGATGCTAAGATGGATGTGTGATAAAACCAGAAAGGATAGAATTAGAAACGAGCATATACGAGGCATGGTAAAGGTTGCTCCTATCCAAGATAAATTAAGAGAATCGCCTCAGGTGGTTTGGACATGTTATACATAGACCTAGCAGTGCCCCTGTTAGAAAGAGTGATCTAATAAGTATTGAGGGTAGAGTTAGGTGTTGGGGAAGACCTAAACTTAGGTGGAAACTGTGAGGAAATATATGGTAGTTTGTGGTCTTACAAACGATATTACGCTAAACTGAGTAGAATGGAAAACCAGAATTCATGTAGCCTACCCCAACTAGTTGGGAAAAAGATTGTTGTTGTTGTTGTTCCGACATATGGATGAGATAATTTAAGGAGTATCCTTAGGTTAGAAATTATTTATAGGATGAGATTTCAATGGACATATAGGAGAAGATAATATGGGATATGAAGTTGCATGGAGGACATGGATTTGGACATAAGAACGATGGTGGAGAGACTTTCTTGATCTCATACTAGGAAGGTGGATCGTTTGACGTGTAAAGATTTTGAAGTTATACCGGGAAAGAGCTTAACCCCACAACTTAGATTAATGGTGTTGGAAGCTAAGATCGGAAAACACATGTGCGAGGAAGAAGACTAGAGATCTAAGAACTAGGTGGTGGAACTTGAAGTGAGAGAAACTAGGGATTTTTAGAGATAAAGTCCTTAAAGGAGCGACATGGAATTGGAAAAGGGAGGCTAATTTGATGTGGACTAAAATGACTACGTACATAAAAGAAATCTCAAATGAGGTACTTGAAAAATCTAAAGGTAGAGGGCTTTAAACTAAAGAAACATAGTGGTGGCAAGAAGTACACAATATTGTGAGAAAAAAGGATCAACCTTCAAAATATTGCAAAAGAGTATAAATGAGGAGGATTTGGAGAAATATAAGACTGCTAGAAAAGAAGTGAAGAATGCAGTAAAGATGCAAAAGAAAAACCTTACGCTGATTTATACACTAAATCAGGAATAAAAGGAGAAAATAATATCGATAAACTTTCTATAGGAAAACAAAGGATTTGAATACAATTAGGCGTATTAAGACCGATGATTCAAGAGTCTTAGTTAAAGATGAGGAAATTAAGAAAATATGACGAATTTACTTGAGAAGTTAAATGAAAAGGTAACTTAAATATAGAAGAATCGAGGGAGAGTCGAGAACATATCAGTAGAAGTAGGGACTCAGAGGTTCGAAATGTTCTAGGAAGAATGAAAATAGGAAAAACTTTAGGACCAGATGGTGTACCCATTGAAGTTTTGAAGTGTCTTGGGGATGTAGGAGTGGGTTGGCTAACAAGATTGTTTAATGAGATTTGAGGACCAAGAAGATGCCTGATAAATGGAGGAAAAGTATTTTAGTACCTATATATAAAAATAAAGGAGATATACAAAGTTGCTCCAACTACCGATGCATTAAATTAATGAGCCATGCAATGAAACTTGGGGAAAAATTGATCAAACATAGACTGAGACTAGAAACAATAGTGTCTGAGAATTAGTTTTAATTTATGTTGGGGAGGTCAACAATGGAAGCAATTTATGTACTAAGGAGACTTATATAAACATATAAAGAGAATAAGAAAAATCTGCATATGCTGTTTATAGATCTAGAAAAAGCTTATCATAAAGTCTCTAGATGCATAGTATGGTGGGTGTTAAATAACAAAGGAGTAACTATTTAGCATATTGAGGTGATTAAAGATATGTATGAAGGGGCAATGACCACAATTAGAACAACCGCAGCAGAAAGTAGTGAATTCCCTATTACTGTAGGTTTACACCACGGTTCGACTTTAAATCCCTACCTCTTTGTTGTGGTGATGGATGAATTGGCGCGATGAATACAAGATGAGGTGTCTTGGTGTATGGTTTTTACCGATGACATCGTCTTAATGGACGAGCCTAGAGCAGAAGATTAATGCTAAATTAGAATTGTGGAGAGAAACTTTGGAAGGTAGAGGCTTTAGAATAAGCAGATCTAAAACATAGTATATGTAGTGTAATTTTGGCGATATTCAGAACACATAAGAAAGTAGTAAGGATTGATGGTCGAGAGATATTTAAGAGAGACGTTTTCAATATTTAGGCCCAATTATACAAAGAGATGGTGAGAGTTGTGAAGATGTTATACATATGATCCAAGCTGGGTGGCTTAAGTGAAGAAGCGCTAGGTGGTGTTTTGTGTGACAAACATATACCTTTGAAGTTAAAGAAATTTTTTTATAGGACGACTGTTAGACCAGTAATGATGTATGGAGCCGAGTGTTAGGCAACAAAGAAACTACATATCCAAAAAATGAGTAGCGGAGATGACGATGCTAAGATGGATGTTTAGTAAAACCAGGAAGGGTAAAATTAGAAACGAGTATATACGAGATATGGTAAATGTACCTCCTATCCAAGATAAATTAAGAGTTTCAGGTTGTTTGGACATGCCACACGTAGACCTAGTAATGTCCTCGTTAGAAAGAGTGATTTGATTAATGTTGAGGGTAGAGTTAGGGGTCGGGAAAGGCCTAAACTTACTTGGTTAGAAACTGTGAGAAAAGATATTGATGATGACATCTATTCTGTTTAGTTTAGTATTTTATTTCAGTACCATATTTGTTTTTGGCAATTATATCCATATGTAATCTTTCTTTTATGCACTAGAATATTTTTGAGCTTTTTAGAATATTTTGAGATTTGTATCAAGATTTGTTTTTATTTATAGGCCTTGAGATTAATGAGAAGTTATGCCATTCTTAATTAAAAATTTATTGTGTTGAGTTTTGCTCTTCATCTCTCCTTTGGGTGATACAATTGAGATCCAACTTATTAGGATTTGTGATAAATCCTAATAAAATTTTATGGTTTGTGATAAACTCTAAAACTATCCCAAAAAACCCCCAAATCAATTAAACCCAAACCCTAATCTCCAAAATCCAACTTAATTTTAACCCTAACCCATTCTCTCTCCTTCTTCCCATTTCGTTGATCCTGAACCCATCAACCCCGAGCCCTTCCCCGTCGCCATCTTCGCTGAGACCCTCCACCGCTGCTACCCCACTCTCCGGCCACGCCCTCATCGTCAGCTACTCCCGTCAACACCCAAAACCCTGAACTCCTCGTCCCTCCCTTTTCTGATCGCCAGCCACAGCCAAAACCCCCAAATCCCGACGACCCTCCTCCTGTCTCCGTCGATGCCGCCATTGACCCACCTCGCCACGTCGACTCCCATCGCCGCCCTCAGCCAGTGCCGCCGCCACCGTCGCCTTTGTTGTTGCCATTGCTGACTTTGTTGCTGCTGTCTCTCTGTTACTGTTGTTGCTGATTGCTGTGTTTTTTGTGCTGCCAACTCGAGATCTAACGCTGGTTTCTTCGAACCCCGGTATACTCTTTCCACTTTTCAAACATTTGTGTTATGCTGCCTTATCATCTTTATTATATTATTTGATATTCTGTCGTCCACAAATATCGAGATTGAGTGTTCCACTTGCCTAATTAGAGTACAAATTAATATTGCATCTTTTACTTGCTAAGAACGCTTAGGGATTTAATTATTAATTGTTAGAACTGAATTATTAACTGGGCTTGTTAAACTTAATTCAATTCTTGAAAATCCATCAAACCGATTAATTATTTAAAATTCTAACTTTGATCCGCATTACTTGTTGGTAAAATTAATCCTTTAAGATTCTTGGAAATTCTTTATTTAGGATTACGTTTTACATCATTTTGGTATCAGAGCTAGGATCTTAAAATCCTAGTTCTTGCATTATTTAGGCATCAATTTTTGCATTCATTTAGGATCGTTTAGAGTCTTTATTTTTTCTTGCTTTATTTTAGATCATTTCAGATTTAAAAAAAATAAAAGAAAAAGAAAAAAAGAAAAAAAAGAAAACGACCCATAGTTTTCCACCGTTGGTGAATGCGTCTTCGCAGTACCATCACAAATCCTGAAGAGCCTTTCTTGTCCCTCCCAAACCACCCAACTAGGAACCCTAGACCTTCTCGAACTGAGATGGACAACTCTGATCTTTCCGCTACCCTAGCTGCCATTTAAGCAACTCTTGCCAATATCAATCAGAGGCTTGAGAAAGTGGAATTAAATCAAATTGTTGCCTCTGAGCTTCATGCTAATCGTCAGTTCCCTCAAAGGAATGATCGCGACAGCCGACGTCAAGATCGTGACCCTGACGAACGATACAAAAAGAATGTTAAGGCTGACGTTCCTCATTTTGAAGGCCACATGGAACCCCAAGCTTATCTTGATTGGATCCGTGCGATGGACCACTACTTTGTGTGGTTTGACATGAGCGAAATCCTGAAGGTTAAATTTGCCATTATGAAATTGACGGGTAAAGCTCAACAATACTGGACCAATCTTGAACATGCCCGCAAAGGTCGAGGCCTGACACTCATAGCCACTTGGTAAGCCATGAAAGAGAAACTCACTGAGAGATATTTACCGTTATCGTTCCACACCCGATTGCTAGATTCGTAGAACCAACTTTATCAAGGAAGTAAATCCACACAAGAATATGTTGATAAGTTTGATGACTTCCTTATCGGTGCAATGCATTAGGTAAAGAGAGTGAAGAACAAACTCTTTCTAGGTTCAGGGCTGAATTACGAGCCGATCTGAGGAATGAGCTAATTCATAGAAATGTGGACTCATTAGCGGCAGCTTATGCCCTAGTCCTCGATATGGATTCCCTTAAAGCTAGTTCCCATTATAGATCTAGCGATTCGCGAGATCATTTCCCTAAAATGATCCTTTCCGATCCCTCTAGACCTGAGCACTCTTCTCCTCAGTACCCCAGCAAGTCTTACCCAAGCAAGCCTACATCAAATTCATATCCACTTAGAAATGACCAGACGGGTAAAAACACTGAAAGAGACTATTCTAAGATTGATCCTCTCACTAAGTGCTATAAATGCAAAGGATACGGCCATGTTGCTGGCAACTGTCCCAGTCCCAGTAGGATCAATATAGTAGAGGGTACCGCTGTCATTGCTGATGAGCCCGACAATAAGTTTACCTATGAACCTAATGTAAGTGATGACTTTGATAAAAAGGGGGTTGACCAGTCTCTCAATTGTATTCAGTCTGTTCAGTCACCTCCATTGAGTGTATCTGAGTCACGCATCTTTTTCCAAGTCACTTGGCAACCCATAGATTTTACCCCTGTGTTAGAACATCACAGTGTCACAGAGTCTGCATCCACATTTGTATATCATATTCATGACTTGCATAGAGAATTTTTCAAGGAACTTAATGAGAATAATTTTAACTATAAGTTAATTGCACTTGCTAGAAGAAAATTTATAACTTTTGATATTGGTGACGATGAGATGGTTCAGATTCATCCGGAATGGTTTCCAGTTGGATCTGTTAAGAACTTGAACATACGTGTTGCAGGCCCATTTAAGATTCTACAGACAATCAATGATAATACATATGTCGTTGACCTTCCTAAAGGCTTTGACATAAGTAAGACTTTCAATATTGAGGATCTAGTACTCTATGATGGCTCAAAATTCCACCCTAGACATTTTCTTATGGATGAGCCTACTCTACAGCCTAATGGTGAGATTCTCACATTTACCACTACCTGATATTATTTACCCACCGACAGAAGAATTGAATAATATTTTAGATAATCAGATAATCTCTACAAGAGATGGTGCTATGCACAAGTATTTGGTGAGGTGGAAGAACAAGCCAAAGTTGGATGACACTTGCAGTGATCGTGAGGAGCTCCCGCAACTGGATCCAGATCTTTTGGAGCACCATGACATAATCACTGGTTTTGACTCGACTGGGTCGAGCTCTCTCCCATCCCTGAGAGAATGATGACATCTATTCTGTTTAGTTTAGTATTTTATTTCAGTACCATATTTGTTTTTGACAATTATAACCATATGTAATCTTTTTTTTATGCATTAGTATATTTTGAGATTTGTATTAAGATTTGTTTTGAGCCTATTTATAGGCCTTGAGATTAATGAGAAGTTATGTCATTCTTGATTAAAAATTTATTGTGTTGAGTTTTGCTCTTCATCTCTCCTTTGCGTGATACAATTGAGATCCAACTTATTAGGGTTTGTGATAAATTCTAAAACTACTCCCAAAAACCTCCAAATCAATTAAACTCAAACCCTAATCTCCAAAATCCAACTTAATTTAAACCCTAACCCATTCTCTCTCCTTCCCCTTTCGTTGGTCCCGAACCCATCAACCCCGAACCCCTCCTCGCCGCCATCACCGGCGAGACCCTCCACCGCTGCTACCTCACTCTCCGGCCACGCCCTCATCGTCAGCTACTCTTGTCGACACCCAAAATCCCGACCTCCTCGTCCCTCCCTGTTTATGATCGCCAGCCACAGCCAAAACCCCCAAATCCCGACGACCCTCCTCCTGTCTCCGTCGACGTCGTCGTCGACCCACCTCGCCGCGTCGACCCCCGTCACCGCCTTCAGCCAGCGACACCGCCGTCGTTGCCTTTGCTGTTGCCATTGCTGATTTTGTTGCTGCTGTCTCTCTCTTACTGTTGTTGCTGGTTGCTGTGTTCTGTGTGCTGCCAACCCGAGATCTAACGCTGGTTTCTTCGAACCCCGGTATACTCTTTTCACTTTTCAAACATTTGTGTTATACTGCCTTATCATCTCTATTATATTATTTGATATTCTGTCGTCCACAAATATCGAGATTGAGTGTTCCACTTGCCTAATTAGAGTACAAATTAATATTGCATTTTTTACGTGCTAAGAACTCTTAGGGATATAATTATTGATTGTTAGAACTAAATTATTAATTGTGCTTGTTAAACTTAATTCAGTTCTTGAAAATCCATCAAACCGATTAATTGTTTAAAATTCTAACTTTGATCTGCATTACATGTTGGTAAAATTAATCCTTTAAGGTTCTTGAAAATTCTCTATTTAGGATTACGTTTCACATCAGATATGATAGCTTGTGATTTTACAGAAAATATTGCTCTAAACCGAGCAGAATGGAAAATCATGATTCATGTAGCCGATCCCAACTAGTTGGGAAAAAGGCTTTGTTGTTGTTGTTGTTGTTGTATTATTATTAAAAAATTAAGTTAACGTAGTGTTAATAATTTGTGCTAATCTATTTCTTTACGTTGCATTTTGTTTCCCCTAGTTGCATTTTCTGTCCCCTTTTTTCATTCATTTCTTGACTTCACATTAGAAACATTCTACTTCCGCCAGTCTTTACTGTGTTAATTCTTCTTTTCTCCTCTGCTGTACCAGATAGTGATAATTGTTATGCTCAGAACCTAAGGCGTTCTGTTCGTGAAGCTGCTCTCTCAAAGCCAGTAAGCACTGAATGGTCAGAAGACAAGAGCAGTGGTGATGGATCTGAACATTTCTTTATGCCCCTCTCAAGAAATCTTCCTCGTAAGGAAGCTGATGTGGTTCCAAACCGAAGAAAACAGCGATTGTTTTCTTCTCCTCATAAAACCCGTGTCATCAAGAATAATAAACAGCAGTCTCCGAGTCTTGAGAGCCAATTACGTACCTTGCCTGATTTATCAAATGACTCAAATGGGCTGGCTGAGTACTATAATCAAGTCAACGGATTTCAACAAGATATAAGCTTGGGCTTTATTGGCTCTACTCCGAAGAACATCCTTCCTGATGGTGAATCTGTCGATAAATTTTTTTCACCTCCCCTGCTAATGGACTCAGCAATCTTCCCAGATGCATATGAGGATTTGCTTGGTATTGTTTTCTTGAATGCTACTATTTTTTTAATCGTTGAAAATCTTAAATTCTTAACTCAATGTTATGTCCTTCGGATATCAATGTGAAATAGAGAGGTATAACAGATGCAGATGAAATTTTAATGGGTTTCTCACATGAAGTCTCCCTTCCGTTAGGTCTGACAATAAATGCAAATATCGATGAAGTCCCTCAATTTGTTAAAGATATAAATCCCTTATTTTGCTAAGTCAACACCGTAATTGGCCTAAAATTTTAAACTAATGGAATTTATCATTATAACACTATAGAAAGAAAATCCTTATTACTCTTTTTTGCATTGTTATTGTTGGGCTAATATCATACGACAATTACTCTATCAACCTCTTTTGACGAGGTCTTTTCTTAATGGATATTATAATTTACTAGGGAACCTAATCCGAATTACTTTGAAAATAAAGATGCTTATATGTAAAATAACAAATCTTTATTTCCGCACTAATCATCAAGTTGTTTACCCTGGTGTTCGATGTTGCTTTGCAGCACCATTATCGGATACTGATGCTGCTCTAATGGAACAATGAGTTTTTTGCCCCATGCTTTTAAGCTGAGGAGATTACGCCTAGTGGTCACGTGCTTGTATCTATATGTGTCAGTCATGAGTAATACACGGATGCATGCGGTCGGAGGGGGCTGGCGAAGGTGTTGTAAGTGAAGGCTTGGGATTGTGTGGATTGTTAGTTGGGGTGTGTATTTTTTTGTATAACAAAAGATCAATTTTATTTTTCTTTTGTATCTTATTGACAACAATTGTAATTTGTATTGCGAGAATTCAATCAGCCGATTAAGATGCCCTTTTCCATTGAGGGGTTTTCTCGTCATTTTTTGTTTGATTTCATGATGTTTATCATAAAATGGAGACAAAATTGAAAGAACTAAAGGTTGGCACAGCCTGAGAAGAGCATGGTCCTTGAATCTGCCTGGAAAATGAAGAATTGATTTGGGAGAATGTATTGATTGTACATATTTATATCAAATCCAAGCTTTAAGGAGAATTGGCAATCACTATTATGTGCATCAGATGCTAAATACTCAGCAAATAGAATTTTTTTTTGTCGTACTGACCCACTTTTAAAAATATTTGGGGGTCTGACCCACTTCCGAATACAATTAGCTATCTGACCCAGTTTTGGACACGTTAGCATAAGCTGTTATTAGAAATAACGGTATATGTTATTTATATGCCGTTATTTTCAATAACGACATCATTTTACAATTTATTTTGTATGCCATTTTTTGAGTAACGGCATCAGTATATTTCTCATTCAAGTGTGAATCTTCTGACTTGGAAAAAATTCAAAGTGTTGAAACAACTTAGAAATAATGCTGTTATCCCCAAGAACGGCATATGCCGTTATTGGAGATAACGTCATCAATTATAATAAAATGATATAATAAAATGATATGTTGCATTTGTTTGGAACAGCGGCAACATATCATTGATGCCGTTATCTCTAATAACAGCATCAGTAATCCGAATGCCTTTTTTGGGGATAACGACATTATTTCTAAGTTGTTTCATTACTTAGAATTTTTTTTCAATTCACATTTGTATGAGAAATATACTGATGCCGTTACTGTAAATAACAACATGCAAAATAAATTGTAAATTGATGCCGTTATTGAAAGTAACGGCATATAAATAACCTATGACGATATTTACAATAACGCCTTATGCTGACGTGTCCAAAACTGGGTCAGTTCGTTAATTATTTTCGGAAGTGGATCAGACCCTCAAATATTTTCAAAAAGTGGGTCAGTACGGCAAATCTTTCGCAAATAGAGACCTTTGAAGTTCTTTCCTTGTTTGTTGTTATAGTTTCTCATATCCATCTAATTTTAGTGCAACTGTACAGAGCTTTTACAAATCATTTTAGGTCTCAGAATCATCCGTAGAATTATCTTGAATGAAGCTTGCGACTGGTGCTCGATAGAATTATCTTGAATGAATCAACCACACACGCTAAAACTATCTTGAATGCCATGCCATGGTTGTAAGCATTTGAACTATTGCCCAATGGTCGAACTAGGTGTATGTGGTGATGTTGGGTTCGTGAAATGGTTGATATTAGCAGATTAAGCACCCGAGAATATTTTTTTTTATCAGAATTTATCCTATAATAAGATGCAACAATATGAGATCTAATATAGGCTTGACATTTTTACTTCCAGTTTCTGACCTCAAGAGTCAAGAGTCCGATTCAAGCATTAAATTCGAAGTTTAAGCTCTTAGAGCCAAATGCTGGTTTGCATATGCATCAATTGGGGATTATCTAATCCCAACAACAAGAACAATAACAAATCACTTTTTCCAACTAGTTGGGGTCGGCGACATGCAGGACCGGTCCTGAGATTTATAGGGCCTTGTGTAGAAAGAAAAAAATGGGCCTTCTTTAATTATTCTAATACTAATTTTACTTTATTTTGATTTTGATATCATCTCTAATCTCTAATATTATAATGGGAGAAGGTCTCAATGTCATTTGTCAATCTACCAATACGTGCATCACACATGCATAACTAATATGAAGGAGGCCCCAGGTTGGAGTCCTCACTATGTCAGATTTTTTACTATAAATTATTTTTATATTAAGCATGCATCACATGTGTAAATTACTATCTATCTATAATATAATATATTTACTTACTATTTAATTGAAGAGTTTGTCACAAATAAACAATTTTTAATATTCTTTTGTCACAAAAAGAAACACTACTTTTGTCACCAAACAAACATGTGCATCACATGTGCAATTCCAAATATGTTTTTCAACACGTGCATCGCACGTACATATCAAAGTTTTTCCTTCTTAATTTTTTAAGAATACGTGTATCACCCATTAGTTCCATTTTTTAAAAATTAAGGCATGCATCGAACGTGCTAATTACTGTTGACTTACGTATATCACACGATTAATTTCAACTCTTTATCAAAACGTGCATCGCACGTGAGAAATACTAGTATAGATATTATACAAAATTAGTTGAAAAATATGAGTATGGTACATTCTATATCTTAAAAATTTTATATGAATTATTTTGAAAATACATTTCAATTTTTATATCATTGGAGGCTTCAATACCTGAGACGACTTACGATATCTTGAATTATTTGTCTCATCAATTAAGACGAAATAGTATAAATGTGGTTAAGGATCTTTATATTCTTGCAACGCAAAAAATACACGATTAAAAAAAGCTTTACGTATTAAGTCAATCTCAATAATTAATGAAAGCAATAATATAGAAATCATTAAAAAAATTTCTCTAAAAGTAAATATACATATAATCTCAATAATTAATGAAAGAAACATATAAATTATTAAAAACTTTATATAATATATATAATGAAAAAAATCATCGATAACAAGGTTTGAAACCTGCCACCCATTAGATTTATAATCTATTCCCTTAACCACTCGAACAAATTGGCTTTTAATCTAAAATTGGAATAAAATCTATATAAATTATATATGATGTCCAATGGGCCTCATTAATGGGACCGCACAGGTCGCACCGGCCTAGGGCCTGCCCTGGTGACATAAATTCTAGTTTTTCATTCGGTTCGGTTTAACGCAATATTTTGTGTAAAATTATCTAATATGAACAACCCATGAAATAAATTGCAAACTAGTTACGGGCCCAATGAGGGGTCCGAGGTGAAAGCGCACACTCTTAATGATGAGTCTATACTCACTGACAGTGATGAGGATCCAGAAGGAAGGCTTAATCTCGAGGTAGACTTCTCTCTCTCTGAGGAGGACTCAGAGGATACGGAGTTCATTGCTAACACTCAGAGGGAGATCTCGCCAGAGCTGGTCCCGTCCACCATTCCAGACTCAGCTCCCGGTAATAGCTCGGGACAGCACCGTAGAGCGGTTGGATTCAGAGTTCAGCAAGCTCCTAAGAGGGCTCATGTGGAGTCCTTGGATGACTTTCTTGAGGTCGCAGCCGCAGCCAAGGCTGCTAAGCTCGACAATGGAGGTACGACTAGTTATTTAGCATCTATTTTAAATTGCATGTCAGATTCTGATGTTTTATATCTAGCTATCTCTTGTGGATTAGAAGTTTGGGACACTGAGCGTATCGCCTTACTCCTCAATAAAATTCGGGGCTGGGAAACGCAAAGAGTTAGGTCTTCTAACGATAACGCTCCTGGAGTCGGCAAGGGGTCGACTATCATTCTCGAGGATGTAGTCGGCCCTACACCCTCCACAACGTTCTCCCAGGACAGTTTCCCCCAATGAATACACTATTTTGGAATGTTAGGGGTCTGGGGGATAGGGGTAAGAGGGGTATGGTGCGGGATGTTATTAGCAATTCCAGGGCGGACGTAGTAGGCCTGCAGGAGACCAAACTCCAGCACGGGCACAAACTAAAAAGAGTTGGTGGTAACAGGATCAAGGAGTGGTTGGTACGCCCCTCGGTCGGTGCCTCAGGGGGGATTGCTATAGGGTTTAATTCGGATCTTCTGTCATGCGAAGAGGAGCATCGTGGAACGTTCTCCTTGACTGCCCGGCTTAGACGACGTTCCGATGATTGGATGCAGACGGTGACGGTTGTCTACGGGCCGAACGTGGCCACGGACAGAGAGGCCTTCTGGCAAGAACTGTCCGACATCCGCCAGCGCTGGTCGGGGCCTTGGATTGTGGGTGGGGATTTCAACATCACTAGGTTTGCTTTTGAGCACAAGGGGAGAGGTGCTAGCGACAGGCACCGAGAGGAATTCAACAGAGTTATCACGGAACTTGAACTAATTGATATCCCAATCAATGATAGACTATTTACTTGGTCTAATTTGCAAGCGGATCCGGTTATGTCCAAGCTGGACAGGATTCTAGTTATTTACTTGGTCTATTTACTTGGTCTATGGATTGGGAAGCTTTATTCCCTCTCGCCTCAGCCAGAACGATCCCTAGACCAACCTCAGACCACACCCCGATCCTCCTCGATGTGGGGAATCGGGCAGTCCGCAAGCCTAGGAAATTCAGATTTGAAAAGGCCTGGCTGGAAATTCGGGGATTCCACCATATGGTTATGGAAAAAACTGGGCTCTTCCCATTACCGGCAGGGACGCGGCCTCTCGATGGTGTGGGAAAATTCGTAGGCTCAGAAAGAGGCTATGTAGATGGAATCGGTCTAGATTCTCGATCATCTGGCGTGATAAAGAGTCCTACCTGGAAGAAATTGATGAACTTGAGAGGGTGGAAGAAACTAGAATCCTGTCACAGGAAGAGCGAAACAGGCTTTTAGAACTCCGCGATAATATTGCCAATCTGTATAGACTAGAAGAGATCAAGTGGCAACAGAGGTCCAGGATTTCGTGGCTCAAAGAGGGAGACGCGAATACGGCCTACTTCCATCGGGTCGCTAGTGCAAGAAGGAGATCCAATCTTATCCTATCTATTCAGACAGATACTGGAACATCGCAAGATGATAAGGTGATCTCCTCTACTTTCCAGTCTTTCTATAAGGGGCTCTTTGGGAAGAAGAATGACTTTAGGATCCCTATGGGTGAGGACTTCTGGCAAGAGCATCAAATTGCCTCAGGTCAATATGTCTCCTCCTTGGAGGAGCCTTTCACGGAGTCAGAGGTCAAAACAGCCATTGACCAGATGGGAGCTGACAAGTCGCCTGGGCCAGATGGCTTTCCTATGTTGTTCTACCAGGTGTTCTGGGAAGAAATTAAGGGAGAATTCATGGATGTGATGATGGAATTTTTCCACAACAACCTGAGGTTGGGGATGTTCAACTTTTCAGAAGTTGTGCTGATCCCCAAACGGGAAGACTCCAAGTGCGTTGGGGATTTTAGACCAATTAGCCTGATAAACTGCTCGGCTAAGATCATTACTAAGGTCCTAGCTATCCGATTGGGTGGCATTATGGACAGTCTTATCAGTAGATCACAGACGGGATTCATTAAGGGCAGATGTATCCTTGACTGCGTGGCCACTGCCGAACAAGTTATCCACCACTGCCACAAAAATAATTCCAAGAACTTCCTCCTCAAGCTGGATTTTGAGAAGGCATACGACTCTGTGGACTGGGAGTGTTTGCTTGAGGCTCTCAGAGGGAGAGGTTTTGGGGACAAATGGATTGGATGGATCAAACAATGCTTACTTTCTAGCAAAACGGCAATTTCAGTGAATGGGAGACCCGGTCCGTCGTTCCCGTGCAAGAAGGGACTCCGCCAGGGGGACCCACTGTCCCCACTTTTATTCACTATTGTAGCGGATGTGCTCAGAGGTATGCTAGATAACTGCTAAAGAAAAGGGTGGATAACGCCTGTAGCCAGCAGCACTGCTAATCAGGGATGCTCGATCCTTCAATATGCTGATGACACCCTAATCTTTGGTAATGGATCTAGAGCGGAAACTATATGTTTTAAAGGGGTCCTTTACTGCTTTGAAGCCTGGTCAGGCCTAAGTATTAATTTCCACAAGAGTGCGCTGATTCCTATCTCACTATCAGAGCTGAAACTCGGGAGCATGCCACCATTCTCAACTGTGCGATAGAAGAATTCCCAATCAAATATCTAGGGCTTCCGCTCAGACCAGGGAGGCTCACTAAAGCTGACTGGTTACCTATTATTGACAGGGTGGAGGACAGACTGTCCGGTTGGAAAGGCATATCACTTTCTCTGGGGGGCAGAGTGGTTCTCATAAACTCTGTGTTATCCAATCTGCCCATTTACTATATGTCCTTTTTTGAACTCCCAAAGTGGGTGATCCAACGGATCGACCGCATCAGGAAAAGATTCCTATCGAAAGGGGCAGAATCTAATAAGGGAGGCTACCACCTTATTAAATGGAAGATCGCTTGCATGAAAAAGAGGCACGGAGGGCTAGGCATCGTTGACCTCAGAGATATGAATTTGGCACTCCTGGGAAAGTGGTGGTGGAAAGTGTTTCATCACGGCGGAGAAGGATGGCAGGACTTTATCCAACCTTACCTCCGAGGGAAGGGGACAAGAAGTTTAGGCTTTCGAGTAGGATCCAAAGTCTCCCGCTTCTGGAAAGGAGTTACTAAAGCCAGCGGACCTTTCAACTCAGCAGCCTCATCTTTGATTGGCAATGGTCGTACTACCAGATTTTGGTGGGACAAGTGGTGCGGTCCTCATACTCTTAAGGAAGATTTCCCAGAGCTGTTTGCTAGTACGAATCGACCGAATATCTCGGTGGCGGAAACTTGGAAAAGGGGGACTTGGAAACCGTCGTTCCAGGGAACTCTTTCTCCAAGGTTGCTACAGCAACTGCATGAACTACAAACGCGCATTGTCCAATCTGGGGTGATATGTGCCCAAGGCCCAGATCACATGCGTTGGGAGCTTGAGAACAGGGGAGTGTTCTCGGTGAGATCACTTTACCACCGGATTCACTACCGAGGATGCAGGCCCAACTGGGCAGCGGTACTTTGGAAGACTAAAATACCGCTGAAAATTAGAGTCTTCCTCTGGCTTGTGCTCAACAATGCCATACTCACTAGAGAGAACCTAGCCAAGAGGCAACCTCACATTGCGACCAATTGCGGGTTCTGCAACGTACACGTGGAAGATTTGAATCACCTGTTTCTTCACTGCACCAGAAGTAAGGCCGTCATGATAGAAGTGCTGAGAGCATTAGGAACAAGTGACTTCCCAATAGACTATGAGGAACTGTGGGTCGGCTCCAGATTCGCATCATCCCGTCACGATATGAAAGATGCGTGGTTTATTGCCATTGCGGCAACCACATGGGTGTTATGGCTAGATAGGAACAATTTTTATTTCCGTGCTTCATGTAATTCTATTTCTAGTAATCTTACTCATATCATGCATCTAATTTCATTTTGGGCTACAGCGGCGGCTTCAGGAGCAAGAGGGAGAATTGCAAGGGTTTTCCAGGTGGATGAGTTTGACGACGAGGAGATAGAGATCGGACCAACTCTGGACTGATGAGTGGACTCCCGCCTCTCTTCTACATATATTGGATCAGGACTCTGTATTTTGGTTGCCTTTGGATTTTGTATCTGGCCTTTGTATTTTGTGTTTAGGTTTTGATTGCCTTTAGGCTGGATGATGTAACCCATCCCCCAGGGTTTTGTTGGGGGTTATGTTTTATTTCCTGCACTGTACTTTTATTTTCCCGAGACTTCGGGGTTGTTTATTAATCTCTTATTAATGAAACAGGGTGGCATTATTCCACCTTTTCTTCAAAATAAAAAAAATAAAAAAAAATTGCAAACTAGTTCTAATGTAGGGGTGTGCATGGGTCAGGTCGAGCAGGTTTCTAGCAATTTTAGACCCTCGTCCCGAAATATATTTCCAAACCCACAAGCATCTAAACCCGTTGAGCGGGTCTAACTCACACTTTTAAGCAGCGGTCTAAATACTGTCAAGATTAGGCACTGGTTTGTACTGTAAAAGAACTCTTCCAGTATTATCCAAACGGATTCATTTGTTTAAAGCATTGAATTTTGGGTAGCTAGGTTTCCAATGTTGAAAAAAACCCATCTGTTCGCCCCTATGTCTTGCGTTAGATGGAGTCTGTGACACCTGATTTCTTCATTCTTCATCCTCATTATTACACCACTGAATAATCCCCAATGTTTTGCTTGTTGTGCAGTGACAGTACCAATATTCACTAATCGTTATTTTCAGATACGGTAGTTGGTTAACATCTTTTCTAATTTGTCGGTACAAAAAGCAAATTGTTGCCTGGAGGAACTGATTTCTCGACATAAGCCAAGCGGCAGATCTTGGATTAGGTCGGTTCGGGTTGGGGTGCAGAGCCCTAGTCTAATGTCAGCAATTAAAGCAGCAACTGAGATCTCTAGCGCGCGCTCTCTCTCTCTCTCTCTCTCTCTCTCTCTCTCTCTTCCAGGTGTTTGTTTTGTGTAAGAATAGTATTAGGATTGAAATTATGTCTACTTTTGGAAGGATAAGGAAGAAAGCTACGTGCACTTGGATGTGTTAGTTTTGTGCTGCTGTCAAACTTCAGATGAGAAGAACAACATCTGCTTTTGCTTCTGGCATAGAAAACTACTATTTTTACGACATTCAGGGTGCGTTTGGGAACCCAAAAAACTAGGAAAAGGAATGGAATACTGTGGATAAACTCATCTTATCCTATTCCACAACTTGTTTGTTTTGAAAAAGAAAACAAAGGAAACAACTAAATTTTATTCCCTAGAGAAAGATTTCAGCCAATTTCTATTCCAGCTCCACCCCCCTCGGAAAGCTGCGTAAAGGAATGGAAAGAAGATTTGAAGCTCCACCCTCAATTTCTATTCCATTCCACCAGTTGCCAAACACACACAACTTATAAAATTAATTCATTCCTTTCCTTTTCTTTCCATTCCTCTCCATTCATTTTTATTCCATTCCTTTCCATTCCCCAACTTCAATGTTTCCAAACAGACCCTCAATGTACATATCAACGTCAAAAGTTCAACCCACCTGAAGTTTGAGCCGAGTTCGACATGGGAGGGAAAATCTTAAAGAATTTACACGCGACAAGTCAAAGGACAGCTATATATACTAGTAATTTATACATAATTTATACGTGTAATGTTTACACGTATGTTATAATAATTTCAGAAAATAGAAATAAAAACTCTAACATAGGAAGGATTTGAACTGAAAATCTCCTTTATATTAGTTATGCACGTGCGTTGCACATATTGGTAGAATGACAAAATGACAAATGACACTAAGGCCTTCTTCCATTATAATATTATTATTACTAGTAGTTTACACGTGCGATGCACGTTTAAATAAATATAGTTTTTTAAAATGAAAATTCAGACGTAGTCTTGATTTGAACCTAGAGCCTCCTTTATAATAGTTATGCACGTGCGTTGCACGGGTTGGTAGAATGACAAAACATTTACAAATGACACTAAGGCCTTCTCCCATTATAATATTAGATATATATATATATATATATATATATATATATAAAAGAAAAGTGAGCCTCATATTTGTATGAGGAAATTTTCCTCATACAAAGTGATTATACTCACATGGTGAGGCCCTCATGGAAGATCCACTCCGTCCATCATATTTATCATGCCAATTGATATGTATTTAGAAAAAATTAAGTTGTTTGGAGGTCGTTTACTCATGCATCATGTGATCCAATTTGTGACTCTATTTGTAATGCTGTTGAAATCGTTCATTTTTAAACCACATGATGCATGGGTAAACGATCTCCAAACTACTTGATTTTTTTTGCACATATATCTATTGGTATGATGAACAGAGTTGATTTTCATGAGGGCCCCACCAAGTGAGTAGAATCACTTTGTATGAGGAAACTTTCCTCATACAAATATGAGGCTCACTTGACTCTCTCTCTCTCTCTCTATATATATATATATAGAGAGAGAGAGAGAGAGAGAAGTCTTGATGTTAAACTGACCCTAAATAGAAATTTCTAAGATTCTTAATGGATTAATTTTACCAACATGTAGTGCGGATTAAAGTTAAAAATTTTAAATAGTTAATTGGTTTGATAGATTTACAATAACTGAATCACGCTTAACAATCTCAATTAATAATTCAACTCTACAATCAATAATTAAATCCCTAAGTGTTCTCAGCAAGTAAAAGATTCAATATTGATTCGTACTCTAATCAAGCATGTGGAACACTCAATCTCAATATTTGTGGTCGACAGTTAAATTGAATAATATAATAGAGATGATAGATGGTATCACAAATAAATGAGTATTGGAAGAATTTACCGGGTTCGAAGAAAGTGTCGCGATTGCACGAAGAGATGAGGTCTGTTGCTGCTAGATTGGCGTGGGTGGAAAGGCGATGACGACAGGAAGTTGCGACAGGCGGTGCGAGGGCGGCGCGGTAGTCGGAAGGAGAAGGGAGAGGAGCTCTAGCGTCGGGATGAGGGCAGGGCGACAGCGACGGGGGTTGCAGCAGCGGAGGCACTGGGCTGCGGCGCTGGAAGGGGCGGCGCGACGAGGGAGTCGCCGGCAGGAGTAATGGGTCGAGATTGAGGGAAAGAGATGAGAGGTGGGAGATGATTAGGGTTTTGGATTTTGGGATTTGTTTTAATTTAGGGATTTGGGGGTTTTAATTTGGGATAGATTTTAGAGTTAATCACTAACCCTAAAATTGTATTAGGATTTATCACAAACCCTAACAAGTTGGATGTCAATTGTATCACACAAAGGAGAAGATGAAGAACAAAACTTCAACACAATAATTTTAATCAAGAATAGCATATTTTTTCATTAATCTCAAGATCTATAAATAGGCTCAAAACAAATCTTGATACAAAATCTCAAAATATTCTAAAAATCTCAAAAATATTCTAATGCATAAAAGAAAGATTACATATGGTTATAATTGCCAAAAACAAATATAGTACTAGAATAAAATACTAAATTAAACAGAATAGATAACCTTATCATTCTCTCCAGGTGGGAGAGAGCTCGACCCAGTCGAGTTAAAACCAGTGATCCTGTCATGGTGCTCCAAAAGATCTGGATCCAGTTGCGGGAGCTCCTCACGATCACTGCAAGTGTCATCCAACTTCGGTTTGTTTTTCCAAATCACCAAATATTTGTGCATACCACCATCTCTTGTAGAGATTATCTGATCATCTAAAATATTATTCAATTCTTCTGTAGGTGGATAAGTAGTATAAGGTAGAGGGGTAAATGTGGGAATCTCACCATTAGGCTGCAGGGTAGGCTCATCTATAAAAAAGTTTTCAGGGTTAAATTTTGAGCCTTCATAAAGTACTAGATCCTCAATATTGAAAGTCTTACTTATGCCAAAACTTTCAGGAAGGTCAACGACATAGGTATTATCATTGATTGTATGTAGAATCTTAAATGAGCATGCATCACGTATGTTCAAGTTCTTAATGGATCCAACTGGAAACCGTTCCGGATGAATCCGAACCATCACCTCGTCACCAATATCAAAAGTTATAAATTTCCTTCTAGTATCTGCTATTAATTTGTAGTTAAAATTATTCTCATTAAGTTCATTGGAAATTTTTCTATGCAAGTTATGAATGTGATGCAAATGTGGGTGCAGACTCTGTGACTTTAGGATGTTCTAACACATGGATAAAATTTATAGGCTGCCAAGTGAGTTCGGAAAGGATCGGTGACTCAGGTACACTCAATGGAGGTATGGACAGACTGAATACAGTTGAGAGATTGGTCATTCTCTTTTTCATCAAAGTCATCACTTATATTAGGTTCATAGGTAAACTCATTATCGGGCTCATCAACGATGACTGCGGTACCCTCTACGATATTGATCCTACTTGGGCTAGGGCAGTTGCCAACAACATGGCCGTATCCCTTACATTTATAGCACTTAGCGAGAGGATCAATCTTAGAATAGTCAGCAGGCTGTGAAGCTGGATTCTATCAAGAAATATCGTGAATTCGTCATATTGAAATCTTCACCGTCACTGTACACTGTTAAATGTAAAATGGCACCTAGAAAATGTACAATTGAGGAGATGGTGCAAAGTCCCCCAGTAGTAAGTGATGGTGGATGCCCTTGGAGATTACGAGCAATTGTTCCAAAAGGCGGGACAAATTTCGTTGTGAAGAATATAGTTAGGCTTCATACTTGTACGAATCCCATGTTGAATCCGGACCACTGTAAAGATGATTCTAACCTTGTTTGCAATTTGATTTTGAATATGGTGAAGTCTGAGATAGGTTTAACACCACGTACCATTATTGAGATAGTGAAAGTACAATATAATTATCAGATTTCATATAAGAAAGCTTGGACTGCAAAACAAAAGGCAATTGAGAGGTTGTTCGGTACCTTCAAAGAAGCATACACGAAGATCTCTACTCCACAGTTGATGCGGTTCATTTCTGGGAGACGTGTGGATGCACCAGGTGTGAGTTCGGACTCAATTTGTATTTGAAGGAGAAAGCTGCTCGTCTGACGACCCTCGGCTGACCGGGCGGAACCTGTGGCGACCTCGGGGTGATCCGGAGATCTCGACTCGGATCAGAGGATTCGGATCCGAGGTCTTGTGTACCTGCAGACGGTCCTAAAACACCGGGGTTTGTCCCGGTGGCGGACCCTCCGACGATCTAGTCAGTCTCTGTGAGAGAGTAGCAATAACTAGGTGAATTTAGGTGGAAAAAGATTGATTACCTGAAAAGGTGGGTGAGGGTCTAGTATTTATAGAGAATTCCAACCGGGTTTGGATCCGCTTGGGGGCCGGGTCTGGACCCGAAAGCCCATGGGCCTGACGTGGCAGAGGGCCCAGGGGGTTTAGGGCAGACGTGGCCATACCAGGAGCGGTATAGGGCTGACGTGGCAAAACCCTTGGTGGTATTTGGAGCTGACATGGCTGATCGTGGGTCTTCTGTGCTTCTGGGAGAATCGGAGGGCCTAGGCTGTACCAGGTCATCCCCCTGCTTCGCCAGAGAGGGGGGACGGCCCGTGGGGCTGTCACGGATCGGATGTCGAGGACCACTGAGACTCCGTCGGAGACGAGGAGGCCAGTTCTGTGGGGGTGAACTTGGGGGTCGGCGCCGATCCTGCAATGGTTCGAAGCCGAACTAGATTGCTGTTTTTACCTTTCTTGAGTGAGAGTTGTATTGGGCCCTGGTTGGGCCCCAGGCCATTTTTACCCTACTACACAAGCCCCCCACTCCTGTGTGGGTGCGGGAGCTAGCCGGGGAGGAGTGTTCATAGTCGTGGAAATGGGATGGCGAATTGTTGAATCTTCCGGAGAAGAGTATCCTGGTGTTCGACCTAACCTCGAGATGAGGAGGGATTATGTGTCGACAAGGGTGATGGCGAGCCGTTGCTTCTTCCTGAGAAGAGTACCCTGGTGCCAGACCGAACCTCGAGATGAGGAGAGATTATGGGTCGGTAAGGGTGATGGCGAGTCGGTGGATCTTCCGAAGAAGAGTACCCAGGTGCCAGACCGGACCTCGAGCTGGCAAGGGATTATGAGTCGGTAAGGGTGATGGCGAGCCGTTGTTTCTTCCTGAGAAGAGTACCCTGGTGCCAGAACGAACCTCGAGATGAGGAGGGATTATGGGTCGGTAAGGGTGATGGCGGGCCGGTGGATCTTCCGAAGAAGAGTACCCAGGTGCCAGACCGGACCTCAAGCTGGCGAGGGATTATGGGCCGGTAAGGGTGATGGCGAGCCGTTGTTTCTTCCTGAGAAGAGTACCCTGGTGCCAGACCGAACCTCGAGATGAGGAGGGATTATGGGTCGGTAAGGGTGATGGCGAGCCGGTGGATCTTCCGAAGAAGAGTACCCAGGTGCCAGACCGGACCTCGAGCTAGCGAGGTATTATGGGTCGGTAAGGGTGATGGCGAGCCGTTGTTTCTTCCTGAGAAGAGTACCCTGGTGCCAGACCGAACCTCGAGGTGAGGAGGGATTATGGGTCGGTAAGGGTGATGGCGAGCCGGTGGATCTTCCTGAGAAGAGTACCCTGGTGCTAGACCGAACCTCGAGATGAGGAGGGATTATGGGTCGGTAAGGGTGATGGTGAGCCGGTGTTTCAGAGGGATTTAAGCAGGGTGGTCTGCTGTCCTTGCGGCGCTTAAAAGGTGCTCTGGGATCTGTGCAAGTGTTCCAATTTCCTAGGGGCATTAAATGGTGCCGCCTAATAAAAGCATGGCGCATGGGCTTCCGTCGTTTGGCTTTCCCCACGCCATAGTGGCAGGACAACGGTGGAGGTTATAAATACCTAATTCCCCTCTGAGGAATCGATCACAACCAGGGTGGTCCATTGGCCGCCAGAGGTGTCTGCTTCGGCGGACGTCTCTTTCTTAAAAATTTTATTCCCCGATCCGGATTGGTGGCGACTCTGCCGTCCGGATCCCTTTTCGGTTCATACGGCCTTTACACGGTTGTCTGGCCCGAGAGAGATCCGGTCGGGGAGTGGTGCTCACCGCATTCTGGGCCTGAGGCTGAAGAGCCTCGGATATGGGAGTCGGTTTGCTTTCCGAGAGGGTTCCAGACGTCGGTGGCTTTTCTACCACCCTTGAACAGTTTTGGGGTTTCGGCTGCCGAACCTGTAAGCCCCCAGCTGTTCGTGGGTGAGAGGGGGACCGACCGAGTCCTGGAACCCGGGGCGCAGGCGATGGTGGCTATTCTCCCACCCGGGAACAATTCGGGGTTTCGGCTGCCGAGGTCGTAAGTCCCGAGTTGTTCGCGGGTGAGAGGTGAGCCAACCGAACCCTGGAGCCTTAAATCTTAAGTAAAACATTTCCCTCCCCCCGAGCCCTCCATCCGAACCGACCCCTGCGCAGGGTTGCCAGCCTGGCGCTGGGTGACGTCAGCAGCGCACGTTTCGAGGTTGTGGCGTGATTCTCCAGGTGGCAGTTGCACGTCAATCGGTGAATAGTAACTACGGAAATCGAGGAGTCGTTTCTATCCCCTATATATGTTCTCCCCTCTCCTCTCATCGCCCACTTTTTTCTTGCTCCTTACTTTTCACAAAATCTTCCAACTCTTCAGTGTTCGTCTCTTCAGTTTCCTGCAGTAGGCCAGTTCTCCCGAAGTGATCTCAGGTTAACTGGTAAGTCTGTTTTAGCTTAGACACAGATGGATAGGGCTCAGTCTGGCTCGTCGGCGTCGACGTCTGGGGGGGGAGTGAAGCCTGTCTTCAAATCGACCTCGTGGGAGGAGACGGTAAGCGAGGAGGAGGTGGTTCACGACGTGAAGCCGTTGCGATCTCGGAGGCATTTCGTGGTGGATAGTAGCGACTCCGAGGAGGAGGGTGGTAGTTTAGAAGAAGTCCGGACTCCAGGGTTGGCTTCCGGAGAGGGGGGTGGTCCTGAAGGGGATGCCGCCGAAGGGCCTCGGAATCTGAACGGTCTGGCTCGGTTGTCTACACCCTCGCCGGAGCGAGCCAAGAAGAAGAAGAGAGCTCCGAAGAAGAAGAAGGGGTCGGGGATCGGCGGCTCGAGTTAGGTACCTGTTTACGGTGATCTGACGATAGGATCGTCTGTACAACCCAAGCCCTTCCGTTGCTATCCCGACGATCTCTCCGATAAGGAGCTCTCTGGGGTCCAGCCGTCGTCGTCGAGCCGAAAGAGGGTGAAGGTGGACGCACACCCGACAGTTCTGGAGGTAGGTGACTTAGGGGCTCTGTAGTTGGCATACTACATTGGGTCCAACTATGAGCTTCTGCTGCCGAACTCTACTCTTCGGCCGACCGACCCCCTGCCGGATAGGTATTGCATCTTTCCTGTGGACGCCTTTATCTCTGGACTGAGGCTGCCGATCCACCCATTCGTTCGGGAGGTGCTGAATTGGGCATCTTTGGCGCCGATGCAGTTTGGGCCGAACTCCTGGAAGCAGATCGTCTGCTTCGTGCTGATGTGCGAAGAGCAGAAGGTCCCCCTGCGGCTGAATGTGTTCCGAGCGATGTTGATGATCGGCTCATCGTCAGAGGGAGTATACTATATTTCGCCTCGTGGTAAGGGGAAGGTAGTCCATGGTCACCCGGATTCTATCAAGTTTTGGAAGAAGAAATATTTGGTGATTCGGAGTGAGGATCCTTGGGATATTCCCACTCGGTGGAACTATTCTAAGCCGAGCTATGAAACGCCGGGGCCGGGGGACCTGACGGCTGAGGAGTGGAGGTTTGTTGAGCGCCTCCGTCTGTCGTACAGCATCAATTGGGCGAAGGTGACGGAGGCCCACCTGGCGAGTGTTGGACTGAGCCCGGCCGTACTTTCTAGTATGTGGTTGTTTCTTTTCTCTCGATCTTCTTGTACTTTCTTGCTCATTGTTCTTAATGGATTTTTTTACAGATATGGATGAAGAATCGATTAGGGCGCTGAGGCTCGCTATGAAGAAGAAGAAGGTCGAGAAGAAGGGGGACGCGGTGAAGACGACCGAATTGTCCCAGGTGGTCTCCGAGGCCCCAATTCAGCCGAGGGCCAAAAGGACTCGCTCGGAGACAGGCGGGGATGCGGTGGTTCAGGGAGGCTCGGATCAGGGCAGGGCTACTGACCTCGATAAGGGGAAGGGTCCCCTGGTGGATACCGGGATAGAGGAGAGACTTCGGCGACCGTGGGTACCGAATTGGTCGATCCGAGAGGGTGATTGCCTGGTCCGAGGGCGCCAGGCCGTGGAGGTTGCAGATAAGCTGGCGACCCCCCGGGACCGTTCGGATATGAAGGCCCAGACCCTGGACGAGGCGTACGTGCGTCTTGCGCAGGCCAATGTGCTGGTAAGTCAACCGAACCCACTTGCTTTCAGATCATGTCGCTTAAGACAGGTTCCTTAGTATTGTCGGGATATTGCAGGAGACCGTGCAGGGGGCCCACGTGAGAGGCCTTTATGAGGCGGCTTTGCAGCGAGAGCGAGACCGGGCTGACAAGGCCGAGCAGGAGGTGAAGGAGTTGAAGGTAGAGCTCGAAGGCTCTCATGAGAGGGAGACGGAAATGAAGGCGGCCTTCGACAAGGAGAAGGAGGAATGGGCGAAGACGATGGCGGCTCAGGAGAAGAGGTCGGCGAAGGAGAAGGATGAGTTGACGGAGTTGTGTCCGCTCCTGGTGATCAAGGCCCAGGACAACTGTTATGCAAAGGCCCTCAGTCATGTGAGGCACTTCTACCCTACTATCGACCTGTCCAACTTCGAGTTTGATATGGAGATTGAGGGGACACCGAAGACCCCTGGCAAACAAGGGCCCGATGGTGACCAGGCCGCCGACCCCCCCGTGAACCCGACCGACACTGAGGTGGGAAAACTAGCTGTATAATTTTTGTCCTTCTTTTTCCTTCTCTCGATTGTATTTGCCTTCCGCGGACTGGCCACCGCATTTTTTGTATGGAGAAACTAAATTTATAAAAAGAGGGTTTTTGGCTGGCCAAGTGTTTTGACCTTGAATACCTCCGAACCTCCTTCCTTATATGTTTTGAGTGGGCTGGTTCTCTTGTAGGTTATGGCTCCCCCTCCTGAGGCGGACCCCTGTCGTTCCGACGTGGCGTGGCTTCGGAGCAAGGTTGAGGCCCTGGAGGCCACTTTGATTCGGTACCGAAAGGGGGCGCGTGATACTGATGCGGCTTTCAATTACTACAGGAATAAGTCTGAGGCCCTTAGTGAGGAGGCAAGCCGGCTGAGGAGGGCGATTGCGGATCGGGAGCTCGGGGGCGCCGGTCTCGGATATACTATGTCTAGTTCCTCGGTGCAGAGGCCCTCCTCTGAAAAGCTACTTCGTGATGTGATAGTGGAGAAGGAGATGGAGATACACCGTTATAGGACGATGTTGGGCGTCTCGCTATCTTCCTCGGGGGGTCGGCGAGCAGAGGGGGTTCCCTCTGCGATGCTTCTGATGGAGCGTATGCGATCCGTTGACGCCCAGAGCTCCGTGGCCGGTGTGTCGACTGTGGCAGAACCGAAGGACCGTCATGACGAAGAGAGAGCTCCAAGTCGTTCGGTCGGAGTGATCCCTCCCCTCGCTGGATCCAAGGAGCCCTAAGGCAGTGATTTCCTTTAGTATGAGATGAGTGGAGTGGTCCTGTAACGGTCTTTGTTTGTTTTCCCCGAATAAAATAAAAGAATATGAAATAAAGAAATCTTTTCCTTCTTTGCTCTGGTCAGCGGTGTGGTGAAGGGCGGTGGAGGCGAGGTTTGGCTCCGCAGATTCGTGAGGGATCGACGTGGGGCAATAGGAAGACTCCCTGGTCCGGAGCTGGGTCGACCCTACCGGGGCTCTTGGGGACGATACCGGAGCGTGAACCTGGGTGCCGATGCCCTTGTTCGGTACCCAGTCGGAGTTTGCCGAGGAATTTGGATTTTGGCAAAAAGAGACTTCTTATATACCAGATAGGGAGGGCCGTTGAAGTGGCCCTTTACATACGATAGCTTACATCAGTTTTACTTTACTTTAGTTAGGCTAGGACCTAGGCTCGCTCTTTCAGGAATTTCATTAGGTGCTCGGCATTCCAGGGTCGGCTGATGGGTCGGTCGTCCATATCTGCCAGTCGGTATGTACCCGGGCGGACAACCTCGACTACACGGTATGGGCCTTCCCAGTTGGGAGCTAATTTCCTCTTCTTGGTTGGATCGGAGACAGATAGCTTACGTAATACCAAGTCCCCTGCCCTGATGTTTGTGGGGCGGACCTTCTTGTTGTAAAACTTCTCGATCCGTTGCTGGTAGATGCTTCTTCGGATTGAAGACTTCTCTCGTACCTCGGCGACGAGGTCCAGGTTGGCCCTCAGGCCGGGCGCATTGTCAGCTTCATCGAAGGCTATGATCCGGGGAGAAGGTAATCCGACCTCGACGGGGATGACTGCCTCAGTCCCATAGGTCAGACTGAATGGTGTTTCCCCCGTGGGGATCCTCTGGGTGGTTCGGTGCGCCCATAGTACGCTGGGCAGTTCCTCGACCCACAACCCTTTGGGGGAACTGTCGAGGCGCTTTTTGAGGCCGTCGAGGATTTGCCTGTTCGCGTTCTCCGCTTGGCCGTTGGACTGAGGGTGGCAAATGGCGGAGAAACGTTGCTGGATGCCTGATGTCTGCGCAGAAGGTTTGGAAGTTTTGACCTTGGAACTGGGTTCCGTTGTCTGTGACGAGGACTCGAGGGATTCCGAACCGGCAAATGATGTTCTTCCAAAAGAACTGTTGTACTTGGCGCTCGGTGATGCTGGACAGTGGTTCGGCTTCGATCCACTTGGTGAAGTAGTCGATGGCGACGATCAGGAATTTCTTTTGTCCCACCGCTGGGGGGAAGGGCCCCACAAGGTCCATACCCCACATGGCGAAGGGCGTAGGGCTTGCTAGGGACCGGAGATTGACTTGAGGAAGCCTTTTGATAGGGGAGAATCTTTAGCAGGAGCCGCACCTCTTGACCAAGTCTAGCGAGTCTTGGAGCATGGTTGGCCAATAGTACCCCTGATTCAGGGCCTTACGAGCAAGCGTCCTGCTCCCCATGTGGCATCCGCCGATCCCCTCGTGCAGGTCTCTGAGGGCGTAGCTGGCCTCGTCGCTGGTGAGGCAGCGGAGGTAAGGTTTGCCGTCGGCCAAGGTGTACGAGCGTTTGAAGAGGATGTCATCGATCATGACAAACCTTTCAGCTCGGACTCTGACTCGTCTGGCCTCGGCTCTGTCTTCAGGAAGCTCGACACTGATTAAGAATCTTCTGATGGGGGTGGTCCAGTCGTCCGGGTGGGTCCCATCTTGCACACACATCGCTTCCGGCTCCGGGTCACTGATACTTGGTTTCAGTAGGACTTCTACGAGTACCGTCTGATCGAGGCCCTCGAAGGAGGAAGAGGCAAGTTTGGATAACGCGTCTGCTTGAGCGTTCTGTTCCCTGGGGACTCTGATAACCGCGGCGCAGCTGAAGGACGCCAGGAGTCGCTTGACTGCCGTCAAATACCTCATCATGCGTTCATCGCGGGCTTCGTATTCTCCGGTGATCTGATTGACCACGAGTTGAGAATCACTAAAGGCCCGGATTTGCTTGGCCCCGGCTCGGCTGGCGAGGGTCAATCCGGCGATCATGGCCTCGTATTCTGCCTCGTTGTTGGAGGCCGAAAAGTTGAGGCGGAGGGAGTATTGAAGTAGGAATTGGTCGGGGCCACGAAGGATGATGCCCGCCCCACTTCCTGTTTCGCATGACGAACCGTCGACGAAGACCTCCCAGGTCGGATCCAATCCTTCGAGGCTAGGCTGCTCGGAGACGGTGCACTCCGTTATGAATTCGGCGAGGGCCTGTCCTTTAATGGCCGCCCTTGGCTGATAGCTGATGTCGAACTGGCTCAGCTCGATTGACCACTTGACTAAGCGGCCGGAGTTTTCGGGTTTGTGAAGGACAGTCTTTAGTGGTTGGTCGGTCAGTACTTGGACGGAGTGGGCTTGGAAGTAAGGGCGAAGCTTCCGGGCTGCCATGACCAGCGCATAGGCCACCTTCTCTATCTTTGTGTATCTCGTCTCTGCTAGGAGGAGAACTTTGCTCACATAATACAGTGGCTTTTGAACCCCTTCCTCCTCTCGGACGAGGATGGCGCTGAGAGCGTTGTCCGAGGCGGACAGGTAGAGCCAAAGCGGTTCGCCCGGCTCGGGCTTGCTGAGGAGAGGCGGTTTGGCGAGGTATTGCTTTAGCTGTTCGAAGGCTTCTTGTTGAGGGGTACCCCACTCGAAGCCCCCTTTTCCGCGCAAGGCCTTGAAAAAGGGGAGTGACTTCTCTCCTGATTTGGAGAGAAAACGGCCGATTGCCGCTAATCGACCTGTGAGCCTTTGAACCTCCTTGACATTCCGGGGCGGGGACATGTCAATAATGGCTTGGATTTTCTCGGGGTTTGCTTCAATGCTGCGTTGGCTGACGATGAACCCCAAGAACTTCCCCGTGGAGACGCCGAAGGCGCATTTAGCCGGGTTGAGTCTCATGTTGTGGCGTCGGAGGACACCGAAGGCTTCCTCGAGGTCGACGACGTGGTCCGGCCCAACCCGGCTTTTGACAAGCATGTCGTCGACGTACACTTCCACATTGCGGCCGATCAGGTCTTTGAAGACTCTGTTGACGAGTCGCTGGTACGTGGCTCCAGCGTTTTTCAGCCCGAAGGGCATAACGCGGTAACAATAAAGACCCTGGTCGGTGACGAACGAGGTTTTGGAGATGTCTGGTGGAAACATCCGGATCTGATTGTACCCCGAGAATGCATCCATGAAGGACAGTAGCTTATGCCCCGAGGTTGCGTCGATTAGAGCATCGATGCGGGGGAGGGGGAAAGGATCTTTCGGACATGCTTTGTTAAGGTCCGTGAAGTCGATGCAGATCTGCCAACCCCCTGTTGCCTTCTTCACCATGACGACATTAGCCAGCCACTCGGGGTAGCTGACTTCCTGGATGAATCGAGCGGACAAGAGTTTGTCCACTTCTGTCTTTACAATTTGTTGCCTCTCCGGGGCGACTTTGCGCCTCTTTTGGACGATCGGCTTAGAGTCAGGGATGACGCTTAGTCGATGCATAATCAAGTCTTCGGAGATCCCGGGCATGTCGGAGGGTTTCCAAGCGAAGAGATCGACGTTGCGACGGATGCAGGCGATGATGCCTGACTTCAAGTCCTCGGAGAGTGAGCGGCTCACCCGGAACCATTTCGACTCATCCTTGGCATCAAACAGGACCTCTTCTAATTCGTCCACCGGCTCGGGAGCTGGGCCGTCTCTCTCGGGTTCGAGTTCAACGGCGTCGAGGGGGGATACACCCCCTCCGACGGCGGTTATGTAGCACGATCGTGCTGCTTCTTGGCTACCTCGGACGATGCCGACCCCTTGGGGGGTGGGAAATTTAAGCTTCAGGTGGTAGGCCAAAGGTATCGCTTGGAAGGAGTTTAGTCCGGGTCGGCCAAGAATGGCGTTGTAAGCCGCCCTGACGTCGATGATCATGAAATCTATGGATTCGGTCCTCTTGACAGGAGCCGATCCTGCGGTGACGTCGAGGGTAATAATCCCCTCTATTACGATTGGGACGCCGGAGAATTCAAGCAACGTGTATCCGGCTGGTTTGAGCTTCCCTTTGGATAATTTGAGACTTTCGAAGGCTTTGAGAAAAAGAATATTTACCGAGCTGCCGTTGTCGACGAGGATTCGGCGAACCTCACAATTAGCTATGCGGAGGCTAACGACGAGGGCATCGCATTGGGGTAGGTGAACTTCTTCGAGGTCCTCTCCTGAGAAGGAGATCGGCAGCGGTTGTTGCTTGGGGGAGGGGCTGTTTTGGATAGCATTCACCTCTCGGATAAAGGCTCTTCGGGAAGTATCGGATTCTCCTCCCATGGGCCCCCCGTGGATATAGTGCAGGGTGAGTGGCGTACCCATGGCTCCCTCAGACTCGGGATCCCGACCCTGGATGCGGTTCGGAGTAGGGTTCGGAGGTGAGAGTCTCCGGTTCCTAGTACCTCGCCGATCCTGTGGGTCTTCCTCCCTGGAGGTCCGTCGGAGAGCTTTAGGAATTTCTTCTTGAAAGTCCTGGGATCCCTTGTAAGTGACGGGGGCTCCCCCGACCTTGTTCGGTCGGTCTGAAGGTTGCCTTCCGACGCGGCTGAGCGCTGGTCTCCGTCCCTCGGGCGGCGGTCTTGGACGGTTCGGGGCCGGGTTGGAAGCGGCCTTTCCCCCGCCCTTGGAGGTCATGAGAGTTCGGCTGTCGAGGTCGCTCGATGGTCGAGCTCGGGTCGGCTTCTGAAGCAGTGTTCCCACAGACGGCGCCAACCTGATGCGGTTTATTTCTGGGAGACGTGTGGATGCACCAGGTGTGAGTTCGGACTCAATTTGTATTTGAAGGAGAAAGCTGCTCGTCTGACGACCCTCGGCTGACCGGACGGAACCTGTGGCGACCTCGGGGTGATTCGAAGATCTCGACTCGGATCAGAGGATTCGGATCCGAGGTCTTGTGTACCTGCAAACGGTCCTGAAACACCGGGGTTTGTCCCGGTGGCGGACCCTCCGACGATCTAGTCAGTCTCTGTGAGAGAGTAGCAATAACTAGGTGAATTTAGGTGGAAAAAGATTAATTACCTGAAAAGGTGGGTGAGGGTCTAGTATTTATAGAGAATTCCAACCGGGTTTGGATCCGCTTGGGGGCCGGGTCTGGACCCGAAAGCCCATGGGCCTGACGTGGCAGAGGGCCCAGGGGGTTTAGGGCAGACGTGGCCATACCAGGAGCGGTATAGGGCTGACGTGGCAAAACCCTTGGTAGTATTTGGAGCTGACATGGCTGATCGTGGGTCTTCTGTGCTTCTGGGAGAATCGGAGGGCCTAGGCTGTGCCAGGTCATCCCCCTGCTTCGCCAGAGAGGGGGGACGGCCCGTGGGGCTGTCACGGATCGGATGTCGAGGACCACTGAGACTCCGTCGGAGATGAGGAGGGCAGTTCTGTGGGGGTGAACTTGGGGGTCGGCGCCGATCCTGCAATGGTTCGAAGCCGAACTAGATTGCTGTTTTTACCTTTCTTGAGTGAGAGTTGTATTGGGCCCTGGTTGGGCCCCAGGCCATTTTTACCCTACTACAACAGTCGCTTTTCAAAAAACAGAGGAGTTTTCTACTACACTCGCTTTCTCAGAAAGCGAGTCTTGGGCCTGCTTGTAAAAAAACATACAGGCTCAAGACTCGCTTTCTCAGAAAGCGAGGAGCTGAAGACTAAACCCGGTTTCTGAAAAAGTGAGTCTAGACCTAATAAATACTTTCACAATATGCAAATGCAGCTGCCCTTTATATAAAAGGGGATACATACTTTCAACTTCACTTCACCAACTTCACTTCACCAATTCACCCATACAAAATAAACTTCAATACACCAATTCACCAATTCACACACCCCAATTCACTTCACCAACTCACTCGCAACAATCTCAAAACTTCACTTCACCAATTCACACACCAATTCACCAATTCACAAACATTCAAAACTTTCAAGAAAAGAAAGAAACACACACTAACACACCCCATACGAAATTGCATTACTTCATTGAGATTGTAACATTACAAAACATTAGAAAACAAGTTCACAACATTGAAAGAAACTTTCTTTCTACAAACTAGTACAAACATTACATAATTAATACCAAATAAGCTTCACGAATCGGGGATGAAGAAGGTGGGAGGTCTCCTTTGCCTTTTACCCCGTTGTGGAGTGGCCTGTGTCACACCGGATATGGGAATCGGATCATCTTCTTGTTGTTGTGTCCCCTCAACTTGTATCTCATCCTCTTCATCTTCTTCTTCGGACTCGTTTCTAAGACGATGTGGGGGTTTGTGGGCAACTTTCTTCCTACGAGGACCACGTGCACTTGTTCGATGAGCGGGAGTGGTTAGAATAGCATCTAAGGTTTCTCCCTTGCCCACAGCATCAGCTTGTGCACGACATGATGTCAACATCTCGCATGCAAAGTCCTTAACCGCATCCGCAACGTTTCTCCTCAACACAGCAGCATATTTTTTACCCATAGTCCATGTCTGGATCATGTACAAAACATGAGAAGTTGAAATATTAAATATAGTGATTGTATATGTAAACCAAAACACTAGAAAAACATTAAAAAATACAACAAAACTTAAAAACTTACAATTGTACGAAGATCCGATGCCTTCGGTTGGAACGTAGGCAAATTCATCGAATGTTGATCTGCTGGTTCGGCTGCTGGTCAACGAATCGGGACTAGCACATCTGCAGGAGTCAGCACTGTCGGAGTGATATAGTGTCTCGTCATCCTCCCGTACCAGCCCATGTAATTGGCATGCACCGATCGATCAAATGGAGGAATGTCACCAATGATTTTGTCGAACCGGTGCTGTTTCCATCTCTCAACATATGTAGAAAAGCTTGCCGCCCAATTATGTCCAGGTTGTCGACCCATTCCAGTAATAGAATGCATATCGGCATTGAACGGTTCGGCAACATGAATCATTTGATGTAGACAAAAATGACGTAGCACTCTATTCATATAGTAGAACTCAACTATGCCAAAGTTGATTAGTGGTGCTTTAGTCAACCACAGATCGTACCTGAACAAGCAAATAGGCGGTAGTCGAGCAACACGTGCCTCCGTGTAGGGCATCCACATGATGCAATCATCTGCCAACCTGTCCAACTCATCACGGAAGTAGGTCAGGCATTTGTTGGAGTTGGCAGTCCATGTAAGATTGTCGGACCAGTACACACCAAGTGGAGGTAACATGGGCTGGTCCTTAGGGAGATGGACCCAATTGGGTGATTGCTTACGCACTACGGGACGACCCACATGAATACGCTCCCAACTCCATACTTGTAGCAAGATCATTGGTCCATTCATCTACACCAAACCACGACTGCACAAACACAAACTCCTGTACAGGGACAACAATGCAGCACAACCCCAACTGTACTGTCTGACTCGTCCCAGATCTGCAATCAATAGGAGGTACATCAAGGAGACAAAATATCCATTCGAATTTGGGAACATCACACCTTCAAATAGTGTAAGGATGTAGGCCCTGCAGTAGCACTGAACCTCCTCCTCGGTGGAATCTTCATTCAGTCGGTTCTTGAATGTGTCCTTTAACCACTTCAACCGAATAAATTTTCCATTTACTGCTCCGGTTTCCACTTCGACACCGATGTACTGTTCCACTAGATATACCGACTCGAAGTCCATTGTGCAGGTCACTGCCTGCCCATCAACTAGAAGACTGATGAGTACAGAGACGTCCTGCAGTGTCACTGTCATCTCCCCAACTAGCAGGTGAAATGTGTGTGTTTCAAGCCGCCATCTCTCAAGCAGTGCGGTAAGAAGAGACCGATCACATTTGATGGAGCTCATCAGTGCAATACCATATAATTCACAATCCCGTAGGATCTCGTGAATCCGTGGGTGTATAGGCAGTGGATGACCCCCCCTAAATGTACATTCCTTCGATTCACTGTCTCATACATCCTTCGAACCGTGATGCGACTAGAGAGTAAGGAGTGTAGGGTCGAGGGGACCTAGACCTCCGAGAGAAATATAAGATGATGAAGGAGCGGAAGAATAAGGACCCGCCTCATTTGGATTAGTTAGGACCTATACAACAATAACATTTACATCAAAAGATCGATATTACATTTTATTGTATGATAATCAAACTAATCGAATATAAACAATTATAAACTTACATTAGTACGCTCGGTACCACCACGACGACCACCACGTCCACCGCGAGGAGGTGGGCCAAAAGAAGTACGTGGTCCATCGCCCCGAGGAGGTCTACTACTCGATCCTTCCTCTACATTCCCCATCGTGCGTGCCATTTATAATAAAATAGAGTATACTACAACTAAAAACAATCGTTATTAACTATACCAAAATATATAACCTACATATATCTACATATATCTATTTTTTACCCCCAAATTCGATATATATCCAATTTTTATCTCCAATTTTTAACTACATATATCTACATATATATACAACATTAAAAAAGCAAAAGTTTGATAAATATACTGCAAGCTTTACCCCCAAAATCGAAGCACTCCACCTCTAACGCAAGCTTCACCCCCAAATTCGAAGAACTCCACCGCAATTATTCCCAAATTCGAAGCACCCCCAAATTCAAAGTGGACAATCGAGCGAAGATGAGAAATGCAAGAATTTAGCGAGAGAATCGAAGAAATTTGGTGGGTTGATGGCCGAAATTAGACCTTCACAAATATGGGTTAGGGTTTCGGAGTTAGAAGAGGAGGAGGAAGATAGAGAATTAAAGAAAGAAGTGAATCTGATTTCGAGCTTGGGGCTTAAGACCCAATCGACACTCGCTTTTTCATAATTCCCCTCCCTTTTTGAGAAAGCGAGTGGGGCAGGTGCAAAACCCAAACTTCAGACTCGCTTTCTGAAAAAGCAATGAGGATTTAGCCAAACTCGCTTTTTCAGAAAGCGAGTAGGGCATTTTGAATTTTTTTTAAAAAAGTAGGGCAGTTTGGAAAAACTTTCAAAAGTGGGACAGTTTGGGGAAAATTTCTCCAAACTCCCATGCCTCTACAAATCTATCCGAATTTTTTCCCAAAATGACCATCTTTTTGAAAGTTTTTCCCAAACTGCCTTACTTTTTTTTTCCCTTCCCTAAACAACCCACTCGCTTTTTGAAAAAGAGAGTCTGGGATTATTCCCCTCGCTTTTTCAGAAAGCGAGTCTTGAGATGCTGAAATCAGCATCGCAAGACTTGTTTTTTGAAAAAAGCGAGGGGATTTATCCCACACTCGCTTTTTCAAAAAGCGAGTCTTGACTTTTTTTGCCGAGCAACACTCGCTTTCTGAAAAAGCGAGGGGATTTATCCCACACTCGCTTTTTCAAAAAGCGAGTGTCGTTTGGGGCCCAACTATCTCCGACCTCGCCTCCCTCCGTTCGTCTCCCTGTCGAACTCCAAACATGAAACATCCCATTACGTAAAACCTAGATGCATCACTTATTCATTTGACCTCAAACCTCATAATCCCCTCTTCTTAGTTCTTACATCTTAGTTCTTGAGGCGCATATATAAGCATCCAAATCCTTGAGGGTTTGTTCAGTCACCTCCTTCACTGTGTCAGCTTCCGGCACCTCCTCGCACGCCTTCTCGTACTCGAAGCTCATCTTCACTGCACACCCCTCGCCCTTGGGAACCACCTGGTAGTTGCCTTGAAAACTTTGTGACTACTGTAAGTTCACTTATTTTGCTGACACATTTATTAGGCTTAAAACCCACCCACCGCTATCTACTCGTGTACTAATTTTCCTTATATATATATTATTTTCCTTTGATTTTTGCTCTCTCATTTCATTACTTAAGCAAATTAGAGAATGATTTGAAATTATGAGTGAGATTGACGGAGATTAATGAGTGTGTTAGTCTTTGTCATTGTTCCCAATTTAAGAGCTTGAACCTGTAATCTTGTTTCACTTGCTGTGTTAAGTTCCCAATCTCCCGCTCTCTCTCTCTCTTCCTCCATCTCCCGCTCACTCTTCCTCTGTCTCCCAACGACCACAGAACCCACGCCGCACTCCACCTCCTCCACTCGCCTCGTCTTCCTCTCGACACCCCACCATTGAAGTCCCGCCGCTCGCCTTCTCCCTCCATTGCCGAAGCATCGCCTCCTGCAGTCGAACCCACCACCGAAGAACCCTATCGCCTCCGCCTGCAACCTAGTGCTGCCTTCTTCCCCATCTCAGTCGTCGCGCTCCTCCTCTGTCGCCATTAACGCGACCCCGAGGTGCCGTCCACTCCCCTCGTCTCAGTCGAGCCATCCGCTCTTGCAATCGCGTCGACCCTCGCCACCCCGAAACACCACCCTTCCACTAGTCGAGCCTTCCGCTCTTGCTGGGCAGAAAAACTAAAGAAAAAGCGAGTCTGGGATTATTTCCCTTGCTTTTTTAAAAAGCGAGTCTTGAAATGTTGAAAATCTGCAACATAAGACTCGCTTGTTGAAAAGCGAGGGGAATAATTCCAGACTCGCTTTTTCAAAAAGCGAGTAGGTCGTTTAGGGAAGGAAAAAAAAGTAGGTCAATTTGAGAAAAACTTTCAAAAAAAAGGTCATTTTGGAAAAAATTCAATCTATCCATAGCTTTCTTTCCTACATCACGACTGACGTCACATCGTCATCTTAGCATCAACTCTCTGGTCTTTGTCTTGACTGTTTGTTCGCAAGGCAACAACTAAACTAAGCCCGTAAAAAAGGATGCATTAGCATAACCTTGTTAGTTAGCTTGTCGTCTTCACGTGAAATTGTGAATGTCACTGTCAGTTAGTGTTCATATTCTTCTTTTGCTCTTCTTGTTTGACTCAAACTCTAAGTCACATAGGTTTCACACTCTCTCTTCTCTTGCAATCCACAGAATTCTTCTTGTTCAAGCAACTCACTCCATATAAACCTTCTCAAGCCCAACAAACAAATAAGGCAAATAACAATATTCCCCCTCGTTTTTTGCACCAAAACACCTTCGGAAATCGAAAAATTGCAGAACAATGTCGAAAAATGAGATACTGGTCATCACATTTCCGCACCCGGGCCATCTCTTTCCCGTCACTGAACTATGCAACCAACTAGCCGTTAGATATCACAAGGTCACAGTCTTCTACCCTTCTTCGTCGTCGTCCCGTTCTCTCCACCCTTCGATTCGAATCGTGCAGTTCCCGCTCTCCGATTCTGTTCAGTTCCAGCACCAACTCCTCGACGAGATTCTTCTCAAACTGACCCGAGATTATTTTGACAGTAGAGATGAATATGATTTCCCTGTTTGTGTAATCATCGACGAAATGATCAGCTGGGTTATCGACCCGTTGAAAGAGTTCAACGTGCCTATTGTCAGTCTCTTCACTTCTAGTGCTTCCTCCTCTGCCCTCAGTCACGCCATGAGCAACATCTCCCCTGATGAGCTACAACATGGCAAGATCCTGACTGTCCCTGGTCTCCCAGACGAGATGGCGCTGACATCGTCCAGCCTTGCAGCGCTCCATGGTCCACCAATTGGTCCACGCCATGGTGGTCCTCACCACCCGCCCCCAGTGGGGGAAGGACCGTGGCGAAGGAATGGAGGACGGCCGAGGAGAGGCCTAGGTGCAATGGATGGTGTGACAGCGTTGCTTTACAACACGTGCACTGACCTGGAACATCCGTTTCTTGATTACTTGGCAAAGGAGGTTGGGAAGCCGGTTTGGGGCGTTGGTCCGTTACTACCGACCCGGTTCAAAGATGGGGAAGTCCGGTCGAAACGTGAGTCGGATGTGAGTGAGGAGGAGGTGACTGAGTGGCTGAATTCGAAGACTGATGGATCGGTGATCTATGTCTCTTTCGGTAGTTTAGTGAATCCGAGCGTTGAAGAGCTGGCTGAGTTAGCAGCCGGATTAGAGGAATCAGGCCATCCGTTTATTTGGGTCCTCCAACCCAATGTGCGGCGCCATGATTTGAGTGGTCGTCCCATCGAAGGTAGCAACAACACCAATGGAGGTTACTTCCCCGATGCTGACATGGCAGCTAGACTGGGAACCAATGGACTGATTATCCGAGGTTGGGCACCACAGCTGTCGATTCTGAGCCACCCTTCGACGGGTGGTTTTGTGTGTCATTGTGGTTGGAATTCAATGGTGGAGGCATTTCGGAGTGGGGTACCGATGCTGACATGGCCGGTGAGAGGGGATCAGCATCACAACGCCAAGTTGGCAACGAGTTTGCTCAATGTCGGCCTGCCACTTAAGGAAGGTGATGTGGAGGTGAAGAAGGAAGAAGTGGTAAGAGGGATAGGGAGGTTGATGGCAGATAAGGACATCAAAGAGCGCGCAGCTTCCGTGAAATCTATTCTTGATGGTGGGTTTCCTGCAAGTTCGTCCACTTCCATTGATTCCTTCCTTGATTTCATAAAGAAGAAATGAATATTGTAACGCGTCGGCAGGGGGGGGGGGCTGTTTCATTGTTGTTTGAATGTCTTGCGTAATGCCTGGAAGTTGTAGGAAAAGCAGAATGAACCATGGAAACAAAATACTTGAGCGTTCATAGATACTGGTAGGAAATATGAAGGCACACTTCGACGTGTCTGTGTTAGTCTCCGAACTATTTAGCAACTAGTTTATAAGAATGCAAAACAGAGAAGAGTTCGTCTCAGCATGTCATCTTTTACAGCTAGCATAATGTAAAACTTTGGCTAAATCAATTGAATGCATCCATGATTGTTCATTTCAAAATTTCACATTAGCAACTCAAACCAACGATATTCTAACCTCAGCTATTCATAATATAAATGTACGAGAAAACTAATTCAGATTATTCTCCGAATGTAAATAAACATATTCTATCATTTGTTATATGGTAAGATCTATATATGTTAGAAAAACATACCCAAAAAAAAAAACACAACAATACAGATGCTGCCATAATGCCATTGATTCAAGCCACTTAGTTCCAAGCTCTGTTTCTGTTGGTCCCCGAATGAGACCTTTTGAACCCCAGTCTAAAACGCGGCATCTTCTTATTGCCCAACTTAAGCCCTCTTCGCCTCCTAAACCTTTGCCACCAGTACTGCAATCTCTTACTGCCCCTTCAATAGCCTTGGTAGCGCTGTTATTTGTTCTCACTTTTGGTTCTCTTGGTTTTAGTTCTCGATGGTGATGATGATGACGGTGACTAGTGGTGGATTTCAGCGAGTTCTGACGAGCTAGAGTTAGATCTCGTCCTCTGTTAAAAGCGAGATTTGGGATTTGTCCGGAATTTTTCAGATCAAGCTGTTTCTCAGCCTGGCTGGGGTTGGCTTCATTAGCAGCGTGTTCTTTTCCCGTATTTAAGACTTGGTTAGCAGCCACTAGGTTGCATTTCTGAAATTTCTCTGAACTGTCACCCTCCTTGTCAGTTGGAATTTTAGCTTCTTTTATCTCAGGTTTCGGAGAGGGCTTGTTGCAAACTATCTGCATCATAAGTGAGCATCCAGCAGTGGACATGATTTAATGTAGGCACCTATCTCTACTAGTATTATAACTTCCGAAGGAGGTAAAGTGCATAAAGACAAACATAATGCGCATGAACCATTGTTATGTTGCTGTTTACTAAATTAGAATTTTCACTGCATTATGTTGCATGCTAATCTCCTTCTCAAGAACGTATTGAAAATTAGTGGCGTTTTAACCGACTTTTGCTTTTTAATAATGTTGATCTTACTAAGCGTGCATGAATTCGATTCTGTTTTGAATGCACATATTGGAAATCAATATACATTACTAGGTCTCTAATTAAAAAAATTGTGCAAATTTCTACACATAAATGAGAAGTAGTAAAACATAATGAAATTATGTGCGGAAGTGCATTGTGTGTCAAGTAACTGTAACTCCAAAATAAGTGTGTGAAGGCATCATCAGATATCATCATTCTATAAATACCAGAATTAAATTCTTACACATGCTTCTCTACTTCACAGGCACAGAGAACTAGTGAGCATTACACACTAAATGTCTATAGTAATGTTGGCAAATTCTGTTTCATATAAATGAATTTATTTATCTTCATGCGCTCATTAGAATTTCGTAAACATTTAAAATCCCTATGCTTAATAATGTAATACCACTTTCCCATGTGTGCATGAATTTGATAACAAAAACTTAAAATTAAGAAAAATACATTGCAGTAAGCATGCAAACAAATCTAGTACTAGTCAATGTTACCTTAGCCTGCGATTGGAGAGCTTGGTTAGTAGCACCATCCAGTAGCTTCTTCAGTACAAGTCTGGAATTCTCATCCAGCTGAAAAGAAAATAGAAATATTTAGAAATATATAGCTTCAAGATTATCCATACATTGTAGAGCGTGAAGGAAAAAAAAAGAAAAAAAGAGAGACCGATAACAGCAGTATATGATGTTTGCATTTGCTATGCCGTTCTATTCATGATTTATATGCAATGCACTGAAGTCGAATAAATGCCAGAAAGTGTTAAGCTGTTTTGATCCGTGATTGTTTTCGGGTAAAATGACTTGTTCAGGTACAGCACACATGCCAAGATATCTAAGAATGATGATCCATTAATTAGGATATGAGTATATTATGTATGATTTTTTAAACCGAAATTGGTTGGAATTTTTATCAAACAAAATTCCTAAGGTTTAACTTTTCAAAAGGCATGATAATTAAGTATAAGAATGCAGAGTATAGGAAACTAAGCTCTATTACATTTAACGTTACACTTCAAAGTTCGTTGTAGTGACTAAATCGTTACACTTCAAATTTCGTTGTAGTAACTAAATCTTTACTGTTTTAACCCCAAAAGAAGAGTCCAGTGGGTAGCATGTCTTCATTGGCCCACCCTCCAGGACACTGTTGGAGGAGTATGTTGCATTTTGATAATGGCTTTTGTACTGTGAGTAGCATGTGGATTGGCCCACCCTCCAGGGCACTGTTGGAGGTGTATGTTTTATTTTCTGCATTTTGTTTCATGTACCCTCCCCCGGTACTCCGGGGATGTTTTATTAACTTCTTATTAATGAAACATGGTGGCGTTATTCCACCTTTTCACTCCCCCCCCCCAAAAAAAAACCCAAAAGAAGAGTCGTGGCCTTGCTGCCCTATGGTCACTCATCTTACCCTTTTATTCAAACACTTGATTTTTGGCATGTGCACTGTTTGTATACTAACGGTCAGTCATATGTCGACATGATTGCTTATATTCTCATGCTACAGCACGCATCTTACCCCCAAAATTGTTTGTAACGAAGATGTGAAACTCTTAAATAACCGAGTAACGCAATAACACGAATCATGTGAAAAATTACATACATCACAGTCTCACAGTGATGCATGACAAATATAGTGGGAATGCAATGCAACTATATATAATTTCTATAGTATCATCATTACTTACTTGACTAAGTGTAATTTGTAGGAGGAGACTTACAGTGTAAGTGTCAATGTCATTACCGTCAGAGATCGTTTCACTGCTATTGTGAAGGAGAGCATATAATTTCTTCAATCCATTCAATTCGGACCATAAATCCTCTAATTCCAACTCCTCTTTTACCAGTCCTAACATCTGACAAACAAATGAAGAAATTAAGAAATTAAGAAATTTATAAAAAAGAAAAAGATATAGAGATTACTAATTCGCTTACCATCGCTAACTTTAGCGGTAGTCTCCATCTTCTTCACATTTAATGCGAATTAAAAACTAAAATCCTAAATCGAAATCAGAGAAAGGAAAACCATAATTTTGAATTAGAATGAGAGGGAAACGTATTTCGTAACGGATTTAGAGACCAGCGACAATGGACGCCATTTTCTTTTGCCACGTAAGACCACGTGAGAAAAGATGCCACCGCGTATTCACATAAAATTGAGGCCCATATGAGAATGGCCCCAAGCACAAAGCTGCTATGAGTGGGCCCACCCCCAGGAAACATTTTATTAAGGGTAAATTTGATCGGAATTTATAAATAAACAAAATTTATGTTGGGTTTATAGACAATGCCATGGAGATGAAGGCATTCTTTTTTGTTCTCATTTCGGGGAGGGCACTCACAATATACTCTGAATATATGAATATATATTAATTAAGAATTTTTTTTTTTAAGCGGGATTCGACTCTTGACATCTTGCTCACCAGCAAACTTGTGAAAATACAAGGGAAGGCATTCTTTTTTCTTCTTTTTTTGGGGATCTGAATATATAATAATTAAGAATTTTTTGTAAGTGGGATTCGAACTCTCGATCTCTTGCTCACCAGCGAACTTGTGGAAATAGAAGAGATTGAGTAAGAATCTGGATAGGGAATGTAGTCAAATGGTGGATGTACTGAAGCCGAAATTGGGATGGATATTGTTTCAAACATCAAAGGCAGGGTGGACGGTGAGTGGGCTACTAAAAATTTGGACAGAGAGAAATGATAGACATGTTGGATCCTGTAGGCGAGACAACAAACACTAGAGGGGGGGGGGGGGGTGAATAGTGTTAATAAAAAACTGCGGAAATTTTCTTCGGTGCAGTCGACTTGGTTGTGAACCAGTCGACTGATATGACCAAATTAAAGCGAAAACAGTAACTCTGTGCAGTCGACTTATAGATGAGACAAGCGATTGAAGACACAATGAAAATACAACTTATACGACACTGACCAGTCGACTGATAGAGCAAGGAGTCGACTGTCCAGACAACTTTTACAAAACTTAAGTAAACAAAAGAAAATGCAAAATCAAGACAACCAATCACAGAGTACACAAGATATATCCTGGTTCGGTCCTCCCGACCTACATCCAGTCCCCAAGCAACCCACTTGAGATTTCCACTATTCTTGAAAAAGTTTACAAGAATACCCTACGGCGTTAAGACAACAACCTTGTCTAATCCGTAGTCCTTTCTCTCAACCAGAGAAAGCAGACCCACTCTACTACCAAGAGTGAAACAAACCGACTCTACAACCTAGAGTCTAAAACACTCTCCAACCGAGAGCAAAAGAAACAAGAAAAACTTTACAGTCAACCTATAGCCTTGTTGGTGTATTGTGTTGATGCACGTGGCTAAAAACAAGGTCGACTTCTATACCCAGTCCAGAGCGAAATCGTTGCTATACTGGACTGAGTGTAGAGAACCAAAGAATTTGAACTTGAAAGCTTTTTCTCACTTTTCACTTGAAATTTCTCAAAGAGTGCTCGGTATCTTAAAAAGTTGTTGTAAGATGTTTTCAGTGAGATCTTGAACTCTATTTATAGAGTTTGATCTCCTGGACGTTGGGGGACAGTTATTCCAACTGTCAACCAACGGATCTTTAGCTTTTGATTTTGAAAAATCAATTTTTGAAAACAGAAAACGGTCAAAAGCACTCGAACAGTCGACTGGGTTGCCATATGAGTCGACTGGTCAGAGTTTGAATAAATTTAAACAGTTTTGTACTGTCAGTCGACTGCCAGAGGTATCAGTCGACTGGTACTCAACAGTTAAATTATATCAAACTGCTTTGACTCTTTTGTTGTTTTTGAAAAACACACATTTATGAAAGTAGTGAGTGTATGTGTGTGTGACAAGGCTTTACAATCAGACTAAGACTCAACAAAAGTAAAAATACAATGTTTTACAAGATACAACAATTTGACACATTTGAGCTTGAAGTCTTGAGTCTTGAATCTTGAGTCTTTGAGTCTTGTCTTGAGTCTTGAGTCTTTGAGAGAAACTTTGGCCATTGTCTCTTATTTGGAGCTTTTGTTCTTGATCATTTGTTCAACTGTATAATAGTAGGTCCTTTGTGTATAGCACCTGTAAGTTTAGCATAGATACATGTGCAGTGTGTTGTGATCATCAAAATCAAGAATCAACATTCTCCCCCTTTTTGATGATGACAACACAATAGCTGATAATAACAGATAATATACAAGCATAGTAATGATATGCTCAATACCCCCAAACTTAAGATTTTGCTTGTCCTCGAGCAAAAAGTAGAATAATAAACAAGGGAATAATAATAGTAGACTCAATCCATCACACCAAGAAATCTTATCATGCAAGCATCAAAATTACAATTAAAAATATAAACAATTGCAAATAAAGTAAAACTAAGCATACCCACTTTCTCCAGTGCAATTATTTATTCATAATTCCCAAAAAAAAAAAAAAAATCCCATTTGTCATGCAATTAATGTAATTATATTATGCAACAACTCAATCTGTGATTATCCCTTCTCTCTACTACAAACCGAGTAGCAAACTAGAGTTTTTTTTTTTTTTTTTTTTTTTTTTTTAGTCCCTTCTTTAAGTTGTCACTTGCCTTTTTACGCGAATGCAAATCATTTGTGATGAATTCACCCGGTTACTCAACAAGTCACAAACTTAAAGTGCTTTGCATACTCATATTTCAAGTTGCCATTTTACGTAAAAGTAAACATTTGTGATGAATACCCCTAGTTACTAAGCAACTCAAAACATTGGAGTAGATTGACTTTATTCTAAATTTTTTTTTTTTTTTTCATTATTACTCTATTTACTTAAACTCTGTTTAGGACTAGATCAAAGGGGATAATCACAAGAAAAAGCATCACATTTGTTTTTTTTATATATAATAGCATAACCCACACAATTTTGTAAGGAATTTTGAAACTCAATAATCCTAAAGTAAATAAGTATGCTTAATATTGCTTTATAAAAAAAATTGTTTATACCAAAAAAAATTGTTTCAATGCTTATCACAATAAAGAACTCAAAATGTGTAATGCTGAGCCTAATTATAATCCTTTTGTTTTGTTTTTTCTTTTCAAAAATAATAAAAATAAAAATAAAATTTTTAAACCTTCCCCCCAAACTTAAATATCACATTGTCCTCAATGGGAAAGAAAAAGAAAAACAAAAAGAATGCAAAAAGTTTAGAATATCTCCCCTGATTCGTCTTTAAATTTCTGCACGCGCAGCGTTCAGTATTTTGGCGATATCTGGAGCTGTAGATGTCGAAATGGGCTGATTTTTTTTTTGATGGAAAGCTAAGACAATTGTCTACAACTTCTCTTTGAATCAGTTTTCCAAATTCTGACTTTAAACTGCTCGAAAACAGCCATCAATGCAGGTGTTCAAAACAGCTCCGTTTGGCGACTTTCAAAATTTGTGCAATCCTACAAAATAAAATCAAAACTTAATAGAATAAACTAAAAGATAAATGAAAACTGAATGCAATAAAAGAAAACATGGGTTGCCTCCCAAGAAGCGCTAAGTTTTAAGTCTTCAGCCAGACATGGGGGTGAGATGGTTATGTAACGCCAAGATCCAACAACATTAGCACATCTTTTCTAATTTTTCTCTTTAGATGTGGATCCGGTTCAAGTTCCAATTTGAGGCGTTTCCTTCTAGATGATGATGTCTTTGATTCCCCCACCTCTTTGAATTTATGCTGAAAAAATGAATAAATTGAAGGTTCAGCATCCAAATACATGACATGTTCAAAAATATTTTCTTTTGCAGGTTCAAAATTTGTTAAATTTGTTGGACATACTTCGATTGATGATTTTTCAAATTTTGCCTTATGTTTCTCGCCCACAATTAAATGAGTTTCACTTACTTGAAATGATGACTGTTCTTCAGGAGGAATCTTTATGGAATTAAAAATATCATACATTACTTGCTCATGCTGAATTTGTTCCTCCACAATTTGTTCTATCTCACTTTGCTTTTCAACCACATTATGTTCTTCATTTTCTTCTTGTGGTTGCTCAATTGTCCTCCCACTTTTTAGTGTTATTGCCTTGAAATCTTCCATGGAGTTGACAACTGTGTTGCTTGGTAATGTTCCTGCAGTTTTGTCATTAATAATATTTAAAAATTGACTAATTTGTACCTCAAGATTGTGAATGGAAGCCGAAGTTGAATTTGCAATATTTTGAATTGCTTGATCTGTCTTTTGCATGTATTGCATGAACACCTCTTCAAGTGTCGGCTTCTTTTCTTCCTGTGAAAAATTTTGAGGGTGTATAACTGCTTCTTGATTGTTGTTCCATGAAAAATTGGGGGTGTTTCTCCATCCTGAATTGTATGTGTTTGCATATTGATTGTTTTGCATTTGAAAGTTTGACACAAAATTTTCATGTTCGGCATTTGATGGAGCAAAAGGGTTCCCCACTTGACAATCTGAACTTGCATGATTTCCTGCACAAAGATCACAAATCATATTAGATTGCATAACATTAAAATTTATATTTTCTACTTGTTTATATAAAATATCATTTTTTGCATTTAAAGTAGAAAAAGGATCAAGTTCAAAAACTCCAGCCACTTTTCTTGGCATCGTTCTCTCTGAAGACCACTGGTAATGATTTGATGCCATCTCCTCTAAAAGATCATAGGCTGCTTGGTAAGTTTTGCTCATCAGTGCACCACCTGCTGCTGCGTCAACCATAGATCTATGTATAACTCCCAAACCATTATAGAATGTTTGCATTTGCAGCCATTTTGGTAGTTCATGATTAGGACACTTTCTCAATAACTCTTTAAACCTTTCCCATGCATCATACAAAGACTCAGTCTCAAATTGCATAAATGTGCAAATGTTCTTTCTTAGCTTTGCTGTCTTTGCTGTAGGAAAATACTTGGCTAGAAACTTTTGTGCAAGTCCCTCCCAAGTAGTAATACTACCTGGTGGTAGATAATGTAGCCAAGCTTTCGCCTTATCTCGTAGGGAAAAAGAAAAAAGTCTCAGTCTAATTGCATCGTCGGATACACCTTTGTGCTTAAAAGTGTCACAAATTTCTAAAAAATTTGCAATGTGAGCGTAAGGATCCTCGTGTGGTAGTCCCCAAAATTGAACAGTCTGTTGAATCATTAGAATCATCGCCGGTTTAATTTCAAAATCATTAGCTTCAATAACCGGCTTCTTTATGCTTGACTCATAAATTGAGGGCATAGCATAGTCTCTCAAAGGCCTGTTCTCATCGTTCGCCATGGCAATGTACGTATATGTCCTGAAATGTACGTATCGAAAAAGAAAAAAGAAGAAGAAAAATAGAAAAACTAAAAAAAACTAAAATAAGAAAGAAAAAAATAAATAAAAGTTAGTCAAAAGAAAATAAAAGATGTAAAATAATAATAAAATAAAAATAATTACAAAGAATCCAAATTAGCAATAATCTAGCAATTTTCAATATCAATAAAAGAATAACTAGTCCCCGGCAACGGCGCCAAAAACTTGATGTTGATATTTGCAAGTGTACAAAATCGCACAAGTAATATAGATAGATGAGTAGAGTGTCGAACCCACAGGGACTAGATATTTTACTGAGTACCGATATCGCTAGATGAATCACTATTTGGAAGGTCGAATTTTATAAATAATAAAGCAACTAAATTACATTAATCTAATAATCTAACTAAATTGGTGAAGAGGGAGAGGGCTGTGAAACGATGAAGCTCTTGTAGTTTGTTTAATGGTAAAATTAGTTCTAGGGCTCTTGGTTCACATCGTTTATCACACACACAAATTATTATTCCTTATAAATAAAAATATTATCTTTCCCAATTGTCGACCAAAATCCTAAAAATATTAACCACTCTATCAACGTAGTCTAAAAATTATTCTCAATTAATCATTCGTCTATCCACCAAATTATTAATTGAGAAATTGGATCTCTTAACGGTCACGTCCTCCAATATACGGTCTTAATTTTTATTAATCACAAATTACCTGTTCGGTCTCTTTATGATTTGAAAAATCATACAAATGTCTATCCACCATGTTGTACGTATAAATAATAAAAATTAAAACACAACCAGGAAAAATATAGTGATAATAAGGAATTAAAATTTGTGTTCTACAAAACTTGGCTACACCTTAGCCTCTAAAACAATAAATTCAGTTCATATTTGTTTGGGATTGCATCAAAAAATATAGAGAAGAAAAGATAAAAGAATACAAAATTTAATTCAAACCCCTTTTCTATCTCAAAAGTCGGAGCAAAAAGTGTTGCTGTCACGCGCCGTCAATCAACGTATCAGTCTGTCACACTGCCGTTGTCGGGCCGCGTGTCCCAAATCCAGTGCCAAACTTTGCCTTGAAAACTGCGCAGGTCTGAGCTGTCGAAGCCTGCGCCGCGTGCGTCTGTCAGCTCTGAAGGATGCCGCCACGTCAGATCGCGTGTGGGTCCCGCCTGCAGCCTCAGCTGTCTTCGTCCTTATGTCGCGTCAGTGAACAGGCGTGGGACCCGCGCGCTGCTCTCCTTTAAGTAGGAACCGAAGAAGAAGAAGCACATGCAACTGTGCCTCTGCCGAACTCAACTTCCCCTGTCTTTTTGCTTTGATCTGTGCGCCAGGTCTCTTTTTTTTTGCTTTTTTTATTTGTTTGTTTTATACGATTGATTTCAGCCGTCACCTCCTAACTTTCTTCTCTCTTCTTGGCTTTGTATATATATGGAACGGGAAGGAGTTAGGGTTTGCACTTTTTGCAGATTAGTCCTCCCACTTTCTTTATTTCATTCCTTTTATAATCCAGAATTTTATTTACTTCCACTTTCTTTCTTTTCTTCCTTTTCTGCTACCCACGTGCTTCTGCATACACAAAATAATACCAGAAATCAGGATTTTTAAATAAAATAAAATTAATTAGTTTAAAATAAATTAAACTAACTATAAATCATATTAGCGTATAAAAATCCTTTTAAACATTATTTGTCACACTTTTAAGTCAACAAAACAATAAAAAATGATAAATCAATTATTTTACTTTGTTTGTTGATTTTTTCCACAATTCTTTACTTTTTGCATCAAAAATATTATTTCTTCAAAAATAATTAATTAAATGAAATCCTTTAGAAATAAGATGAATTATAGACAATATCAGCGAAAACCAGCCATTTTAATAGGTAAATGAGTACAAATATATATATATAAATCCGACACATCACTCCCCCTATTAAAAACACATTATGCATACAAGAAAAAAAAATGTATATCATACAGTATGTATCAGTCGACTTAACAATATATCAGGCGACTGATCAGACAATTAAAAACACAATCACAGATGCAGTAACATAAGGAATCACAGATGCAGTAACATAAGGAATCACAGATGCAGCAGTCGACTGATATGCTTGTAGGCAGTCGACTGACCAGAGAAATTTTTCAATACATAGAAATCAAACACAGTGAAGTAATTAAGAGGATATCTCTCCCCCTTTGTCATCAACAAAAAACATAAAATAAACAGTCTTTTGCATAGAAATAAACTAAGAAATGTCTCATACATAAAGAAGTTCATTAATACAAAAAAATAGAAGAATTACATAATAGTACAAAGATAAAAGTCTTCAATTGTCCTCAGCGGAGTCTTCATCGACAGCATGAGAGGGAGGAGCAAATTGATTATGGAAAAGATCAGTGAGATGATCAAGTTTTGAATCAAGGGTGTGAATCTGAGAATCAACAGTCTGTGAATGTTTCATAAGATAGTTGACACATTCATAGAGAGTAGCAGGATCCTCATATTTAGCTTGAGGAAGGTCTGAACTAGTAGAGGCAGAGGGTCTAGAAGGTCTAGAGGTAGAAGCCAAAGGAACTTGAGAGAGTGGAGGAGACCTAGGAGTGGTTCTAGGAGGAGGATCAAGAAGTTTCATACGTGCTAAACTAGCACGATCGAAACACTCATAGTGTGTAACGACATTGGTCTCGGAATCGAGATCAATACCGAAAGCTGTAAAGACTCTAGTGAGAAGACCTCCAAAAGGTAGAAAATGAACATGATGTTGTTGAAGTTTAGAAAAGATGACTCGACCCCAATTAATAGCTATTTTACCAAAGATGGCATAAACAGCTTGTTGCAATTCTAGTGAATATTGATCATAACTTCCTCTTTTGGGAAGAATGTTATAAGCTAATATTCGTGCAACTAGTTTTGTAACAGGAGTTATATTTTTGCTTGTCATTGGGGGTCCTTGATTAGGTAGTGTAGCATTATCATTTTCTCGGGTCGGTTTGTTAACTTTAATGATTTGGATAGGTTTAATCTAGTACCCCTATTCCAAAATTGTAGCCTCTATGAATATCTTTCTCTTGCTAACCAACCCAATTATTATCCACAATTAATCTATCTCTTTTATACAAATATGAGAGTTGTCCAATTAAGAGATGGAAATATTGTGATTCGTTTTTCCGTTAAAAATATCCAGATATCTCTCACACCCGAGAGAATCAATCAAGTAATGGGTATTGATAATGAAGGACTTGACTTAGGTGACATAGTCCTTGATGACATTTCTATCTTATTTTCAGTGTTCTTACCCGTATTGTTATTTCTAAGTGGATAGGAATTTAAAGTATATTTGTTTGGGTAAGACTTGTTAGGGTACTGAGGAGATGAGTGCTCAGGTCTAGAGAGATCAGGAGGATTCATTCTGCAGGAATGATCCATCGAATCGCTGGACTTGTAATGGAAACTTGCTTTAAGGAAATCCATATCGAGGACAAGAGCATAAGCTGTCGTTAATGAGTCTACATTTATATGAATTAGCTCGTTTCTAAGGTCAGCTCGTAGTCCAGCTCTAAACCTAGAGAGAGTTTGTTCTTCACTCTCTTTACCTAAAGCATTGCACCGAATAAGGAAGTCATCAAACTTATCAACATATTCTTGTGTGGATTTACTTCCTTGATAAAGTTGGTTCCACGTATCTAGCAATCGGGTATGGAACGATAACGGTACATATCTCTCAGTGAGCTTCTCTTTCATGGCTTCCCAAGTGGTTATGGGTGCCAGGCCTCGGCCTCTGTGGGCATATTCAAGATTGGTCCAATATTGTTGAGCTTTCCCAATTAATTTCATTGTGGCAAATTTAACTTTCAGGACTTCGCTCATATTAAACCACACAAAGTAGTGGTCCATCGCACGGATCCAATCAAGATAAGCTTAGGGTTCCATGTAGCCTTCAAACTGGAGAACGTCAGCCTTAACGTTCTTCTTATATTGTTTATTAGGGTCACGTTCTTGACGTTGATCATCATGAACATTCTCTTGAGGGTTCTGACGATTGGCATGAAGCTCAGGGATAATGATTTGATTTAACTCTACTTTCTCAAGCCTCTGATTGATATTGGCAAGAGTTGCTTGGATGGAAGCTAGGGTAGCGGAGATATCAGGGTTTTTCATTTTAGGTCGGGGAAGTCTAGGGTTCCTAATTGGGTGATTTGGAAGAGATAAGAAAGGCTCTTCAGGATCTGTGATGGTGCTGCAAAGACGCATTCACCAAAAGTGGGAACTAAGGGTTGTGTGTGTCCTAATTTTTTTATTTTTATTTTTATTTTATTTTATTTTTTTAACTGAAGTGGTCTAAAAAAATGAAAGAAAATAAAATAAAAGACTCTAAATGAATGCAAAAATAATGTCTAAACGATGCAAGAACTAGGGTTTTAAGAACCCTTGCTCTGATACCAAAATGATGTAAAACTAACCCTAAATAGAAATTTCCAAGATTCTTAATGGATTAATTTTACCAACACGTAGTGCGGATTAAAGTTAAAAATTTTAAACAGTTAATTGGTTTGATAGATTTACAATAACTGAATCACGTTTAACAATTTCAATTAATAATTCAAATCTACAATCAATAATTAAATCCCTAAGTGTTCTCAGCAAGTAAAAGATTTAATATTGATTCGTACTCTAATCAAGCATGTGAAACACTCAATCTCAATATTTGTGGTCGACAATTAAATTGAATAATATAATAGAGATGATAAATGGTATCACAAATAAATGAGTATTGGAAGAATTTACCGGGTTGGAAGAAAGTGTCGCGATTGCACGAAGAGATGAGGTCTGTTGCTACTGAATTGGCGTGGGTGGCAGGGTGACGATGACAGGAGGTTGCAACGGACGGTGCGAGGGCGGCGCGATAGTCGGAGGTGGAAGGGTGGCTGCTGTCGCTGTGGTTGCTACTATCGACGGAAGGAGAAGGGAGAGGAGCTCTAGCGTCGGGATGAGGGCAGGGCGGCAGCGACGGGGGTCGCAGCAGCGGAGGCACAGGGCGGCGGCGCTGGAAGGGGCGGCGCGACGAGGGAGTCGCCGGCGGGAGTAATGGGTCGAGATTGAGGGAAAGAGATGAGAGGTGGGAGATGATTAGGGTTTTGGATTTTGGGATTTGTTTTAATTTGGGGATTTGGGGGTTTTAATTTGGGGTAGATTTTAGAGTTAATCACTAAACCTAAAATTGTGTTAGGATTTATCACAAACCCTAACAAGTTGGATCTCAATTGTATCACACAAAGGAGAAGATGAAGAGCAAAACTTCAACACAATAATTTTAATCAAGAATAGCATATTTTCTCATTTAATCTCAAGGCCTATAAATAGGCTCAAAACAAATCTTGATACAAAATCTCAAAATATTCTAATGCATAAAAGAAAGATTACATATGGCTATAATTGCAAAAAACAAATATAGCACTGAAATAAAATACTAAACTAAACAGAATAGATGTCCTCATCAAGTCTTCAGTTGCGCACCCCTCTCTTCTGCACCCCACCATAGCCGTCTGATCTTCATTGTGATGATAATGAAGATTTGATGGCTCTCCTTCTCCTGCTCTCTCCCTTAATGTGAGTGGGGGTAAAATAGTCATTTCACCCCCATCAGACATACACCCTCTCATCTCCTTCTCTCCTTCATTTTCTTTTTCCCTAATCCCGCTCCAATCCCCAAATCGGAAAAGAGAAAAAAAAATCATAGTTTCTTCTCCGACACGATCTTCCCCAAATCGTAACCCTAAAATTGGAGTACTCTCTTCTTCCTCACCCCCCCCCCCCCCCCCACACACACACACACACTCCTCGATTGGAGCACTTCCGTGCTTACTCGCTCATCTACGAATCGAAACCCTAGCTACTTCATCTCCAAACTCCTGACGACCACAACCACCGACGTTCCTCTCTCACTTCGCGATGCTCCAAAACACAAGCCCCATCTCCACCTTCCCCCAATCCTCTCCTCCTCGTCGGAATCCCTCCAACTTTCTCAAATCGTTTTCAAGCCACGACGAAGCCCTAGCTCCGTCCACCCCTACTTTCTCCAATCGTCTTCGCCCATTCGAAACCATCAGGTATATATTTTTATATTTTTATTTTTTTGCTCCTTTTTTTTGTTTGAATTTGTATGAATAAATTATTATGTTAAAGTAGAACTTTTATTTTGTTTGAATTTGTAGGAATAAATTCTTTTGAATTTGTAGGACATGCTTTTGAGCTTAACTGAGTCTATCTTTATTGTGTACCGTTTAGTGGAGGCAGTACACACGTAAATGATTCCGACTATGGAAACATTTCCGAAGTCACTGATGATTGATATCTTCGAAACCGACTATTCCGCCAACTACACAAATCTCCCCAAATCGTATGAGGCTCGGAGTTGAATTCTGCCATTTGACTTCCTTTCTCCTGGAGGGAAGTGTTTGATTCTCATTTTGTTCAATTTGTTGCATTTTTTTACTTTGGTTGCATCAATAGGCAATGATGAGTTTCACAAGATAGTAGGCTTGAGTTATTATATGATAGAATTGAGTAATGATCCTTTGTTGGAGAGTTAATTTGCTGCATTTGCTATACTTTGCTCTCTGTTCATTTGGTGTTGTTGCTGCATTTGCTATGATCTGGAAAATGGAAGTCGTTTGTGTTGGTGTAAGCAGTGTTGACAAAACTTATGATCTAAAAATTCAAAGCCATATTTTTCTCCGAATGGTTTGTTAAATTAATAAATCAAGTCTAGAACTCTTCATTTCTTGAAACAATTTGCAGTGTTACTCAGGTGTTTGAGAGAATTGCTTTCAGAGAGTTGAATGACCGGTTTTGTTAGTCTTGCATTGATATACGAATGCTTTACTCTGCAAGTAGTTTTCAAGACCTTGCATTGATACCCTTGTTAAGTATATTGTCTTAGTTATATATGATCAAATATAAATTCTTCAACAAGGTTCAGATTTCAATTTGAAAATATAGAAGTGATTTTACTGTGATATAATTGTTTACATATATATGTCTTTGATCCCTTCATTGTTTAATCAAATGCTTGACTAAAAATGTAACACCCCGTAATTTTCAAAGCATAATAATATATATATATATATATATATATATATATATATATATATATATATATATATATATATATATATATATATATATATAAACATAATATGTTCGAAAGTATAACTGGTGTTGGCTGTTTGAATACTTTGGTAAAATAAATGCATTAATAATCACAATAATTACAATAGGGAGGTCTTACAAGCTGTAAAACAGGCTAAACGGAAATAAAGCTACTAATTACAGACCCATCGAATACAATACAGACTTCGGAAATATAAACAAGCAAAAGCAACTGGCGCTCTGGAACAGATCGAGAGGAAGGAGGGAAGCGACGGCTCCATCTCTCTCAAGGAGTGACACCGAAGAAAAGGACTGAAGATGGCAACCAAGTCTGCTCCAACGCCGAACAGGGGAGCATCCCAAATCCTAGGCTACGGGCGAGATCGAGAGATGCAAACAAACCAATCAAGAACATGGTAAGTAGGGGAAAAAACTCCAGAGGTGCAGCACCATACCAGTAGCAATCGCAAAAGAAGGCATCACAAAAGAACATCACAGTGCAAAGGACAAGGAATTAGTAAGATAGTAAGCGATACCCAGTCTGATTAACATCAATTAGATAAAAGCGTACTAGGAAACAGATGTGATCAGTAAAACACAATATACTGATAACAACGCAACCAAATACTAGACCGATGACTAGAACAACTCAGTCTGATAACCACAGAACATAGATCGCGGCGCTTCCCCAAACCAAAAAGGTCTTAACCTACTATAACACACATGCCAGCCTGATAAACAACAGAAGAAATAAACAGTCCACAGAACAGGAGGAGAATATCATCGAGACAAAACCAAAAAATAGGAGCACAGGATGAAATCCATCAGGCCGAACTGATCATAGCGCAAGAGCCGCAGTAGAGAACAGTACCAGGAAAGCACTGGAGAAGCAGAACAAATGAATACAGTCCCATAGCTGAACTGTGCATCAGCAAACCAACTGCCCGAAAACCAGAACTGCCCATAGAGAGGCAACAAAATAACCAAACAGCATAATACGGGTAGTCAAGACTACCCATATCTCCTGCAGATATAAACATCCAGGGAAAAAAAAAACGATAAGCTCATTGCCGCAGAACTCAAAAGAGAAACTCTAAAGTAGTAAAAGAGAGCTCAGAAAAAAGGAGACCCTTAGAGCTCCCAATGCCGCAAAACATCCATAAACTACCAGAAAGAGTATCAGTGAACATTAAATCGCATTGAGATTAATTAGACAGCGGTAAGCATTCTCAATTCTTTCGAATTTCAAATTTTCTCTAGCTTCCGTTTTTAGAGTAGAGGACCAAAAATTGAATAAAAATAACAATTCGTTTGCTAATGAACGAGGGGGAGTATAAATTTGCCGAAAAATTCTGTTATTCCTTTCTCTCCAAATTAACCATAAAATAATCTGGAGGGAGAGGATCCACGATCTATGGAAATCGTGGTTCGGAGGACGCTTCGTCCAGCAGTCAACCAGACTGACCGGAATGTTCGACACTTCCCAGGCCAGAACAGCAGTTTTCCAGAGGGAAAGAGTGTAATCACATTCTATGAATAAGTGATTCACATTCTCAGAAACAGAGTCGCACAGGGGACACAATTGTCCCCATGCTATATTTCTTTTGTTGAGCAGTTCAACAGTAAGGAGTTTATTGTTGAGCGCTAACCAAACATGGATCTTAACTTTCAATGGAGCACAAGAGTTCCAAACCAAGTCGTAGAATGGCGATCTAATCCCTCTAAAATTGAGGAAGAGATAGAAAGAACGATCTATATCTAAAATTGATTCTAAATATGTTGAAATGTATTAAATGGAGAATAGGGTGGGGCCCATGATGCTTGAATGACAGCATTTGTTGCTGTTGTGAACTAATGACGTGGATATCAATGGGGCCCACCTTGGAAAGAAGATTTCGGCTGATGAATTGAAAGAGGAGAAATGAGATAGACTTTGTCCCATATCGAATATTAAATAGAATATAATATAATATAAATAATATAGTTCATGATCAAAAGTCACCTAATCACTTATGATGAAGGGGTAGATGAATTATATTACCCATTTTTCTCTCCTTCAGATATTCTAGCTACTATTTCCCTCTCCCTCAGATATTTGCTGTTAGTTTTATTTTGCTTTGTAACTGTTGGGTGTTGAAAAGTTACTTTGATTTTGATATTTTCTGCTCTCAGTTGAATTTAAGGTTATTTTGCTTTGTAACTGTTGGGTGTTGAAAAGTTACTTTGATTTTGATATTTTCTGCTCTCAGTTGAATTTAAGGGGCATAGTCTTTTCAGTTTCTGATATTGAATACTTGCAGACTTGGAGGGATGCACAACTAAAGACTTCTCTATATATATATTCTATCTACTATTTCCCTCTATCTACTTTCTCAAATCGTCTTCAAGCCATGACGAAGCCCTAGCTCCGTCCGCCCCCTACTTTCTCCAATCGTCTTCGCCCATTCGAAACCATCAGGTATATATTTTTATTATTTTTATTTTTTTGCTCCTTTTTTTCGTTCGAATTTGTATGAATAAATTATTTTGTTAAAGTAGAACTTTTATTTTGTTTGAATTTGTAGGACATGCTTATGAGCTTAACTGAGTCTATCTTTATTGTGTACCATTTAGTGGAGGCAGTACACATGTAAATGATTCCGACTATGGAAACATTTATATATATAGTTATTCTATTATGAGATGGTGAGCTGAGCTCCTTATCGTGAGCTGGCGATCTGGACCATTGGATCGCAATCCAACGCTTGAGATTAACTCAAAATATAAACATGAGTAATTTATAATAAAATGATTACCCAAAATCAAACGGCAGATAAAGAAAATCAAACTCCAAAAGAGTTTCATAGCCATAAGCTTCTTGTTGACCTCAAAGCAGTGGTTATCTAACATCTCCAAAATCCCCATCTTGCTGCCAAACAAATTTGTGGGAAAAAAATTAATACATAATTTTTCTTTTTTTAAAAGGTCATAAATCTCAAAATTAATTAAATAAATGCAGGCTTATTCAAGCTTATTCGGAATATTTTTCATCATCATAGTTGTCTTCAAAGCATGAGCTGAATTAGTCGTAGGCTTAGAACACACTTCTATATATTCATTTTGCAAATCAAGCATCAAGATTAGTCTAGGGCTGCATTATTATGCCATGCCAACTAGTTCTAACTTATTAGCTTGTTAAGTAGTGCATATCATCATTGCCTAGACTAACACACAAAAAAACGGCCATAGGGGCATCTTCTGATATGGATTCCATTCTTGAAATATGTGTAGATTCTTGTGACTCAATGATGTTACCTACACCACATTGATTCGATGTTACACTGCATGAATAAATAGCTATGTCAAGCCAAGAAATTCAGATACAATGACCAATTGATATACAAAAAAGTGTGGGAATGGCATATATGTGTTGAGAATTTCACATATATATTCTCTCATATTAAAATGTGTTGAGATTACATTACTTAAGTTTATCTATAAAATACAAAACTCCCAACTCTTGAGATAAAGTAGTAGAGATATATTTCGTAGTTAGTATGCCAAAAGAAAAAAAATCGAAAATGTTTGAATTTAGAGATTCTCCCTCTTTTATTAATTAAGACCCTTATGAACTAGTAATAGTAATATTTTCAGCAATTACACTCTTCTACACTTTGGGAAAGGAAACCGACATCACAATTGTGATTATTAAGAGAAATTTGTTAAGACAAAAGAAATAATTATAATGGGATATTTGGAAGTCTATACTAAAAACGTCAAAGAAATTTTGTAGTTTGGAGTACTTCAATCTCCTAGAAAAACACCCTTGGTAGGATGGAGTGAGAATTAGAATAGATACCCTTCAAGTTTATATTATAGTACTCCAAGTAACTTAAAGTATTAGTACAAATGAAGTTATCCCCTACATGCAGATGTGCATTCTTATGTGTAACCCTCGTTTTCGTAAATATATAATTTCTGAATAATTTTCTGTATTTCGAATTATATATGAATTTAGTTGTGTTATTCATTTTAACTTTTCTATTTAAAATATTTCTGATCGAAAATTATGTTTATTTCGAATAAAGGGATATATTACCTTACTTTCTATTTTGTAATTGATCGACTATTTTTATTTTAGCCAAACTAAAATAAATATTCAAAACTTCTTTAAAATTGTTAAACTCGATTCCTTTATATAATCTTGACATTATTATCTTATTATTTTCATTATTATTTCTATTATTTTTAGTATTTCCATTCTTATCATTTTTATTAATATTGGTTGTTTGTTATCATTAAAATTAATGATGTTGTTATTACTTCTATTTTCTTGACATTTATTATTATTGTTATTATTATTAAAGCCCAATTGATCTTGGTCTATTTTGTATTATTTAATTATTTAACTGGAAGCCCAAACTGAAATGTTTATTTTAAGCCCAAACATTAAGCCCGCCTCCTATTGGGTCTTGATCCGTTAACCCAAACCCACATTCTATTGTTGACCATATCCTACATTTAATCCCTAAACTTCTCCCGTAACCCCCCCCCCCCCCCCAATTAATATTCCTATTAATTTGCATTCCAATCAGTTAATTGACTCCGTAACCCCCTCCCCTATAATCTCTACCCCTTAATTTAACATTATTTCTATACATATATTATAATATCTCTCTCTCTCTCTCTCCCGTACTCTCTCTCTCTCATTCTCTGTTTTTTTTGATGTATCGGATAGAGCCAAAAGGCTCCAGCCTTAAAAAAATATTTTAATCAATAAAACAGTAATAATACATACAAGCATCAATGGTTTTACAAGAGGTAAAACAGAATTAAAAGAGTAATAAAAGAAATACAATAACAATAAACAGCCCAGAGGGCAGAAACACGGCAAGAAACACCATCCAGAAACCAGCGAGCAAAGCAAGCAGCCCGGAGACTCGAGCAACCGACCGAAGACAAGAGGGGGAAAAACTCTCTCCACGACGACGTCAAAATCCACTAGCAGTCTCGAGCGACTCTAGAGGCGCAACGGCGGTTAGACACATCTACCACCGGGGATGACAACGAGCAGGTGCTGCACTACAGTACACTGGCTAAAAAGCAGACACGGAGCCTGCTTTCCTCGCAAGAAGGCGAGCACTTACTCGAATCATGGAACGATCGAAAACTTTCTTTTTATAACCGCGCTTGACAGGGAGAAGGGCAGTCCAAGCAGAAGGGGCCGAGATCGCCTCAAGGTCAGGAGAAGAAGAATCTAGAGAAATGGGACGCAGGGGGGAACTGGGACTGCTGGGAGCAGCCGAGGAGACGGAAGGGATGGTCTTGGAGGTGCCGGCTTCAATGGGAGAAGAAGTGACGTCAAGTCTAATAGCAAACTTGCGGGGAAGGGAGAGCAAGAAGAGTTTGAAATCCCTCAGAACCTGATAGAGCCATGATTGAGCCATGATTGAGCCCCTAAAAGTTGATACCAAGAGAAAAGACATCCTGGATAATGAAACGAGATCTCAGAACATAAGGGATTAGAGAACTTCAAAGCACAAGGATAATTATAGAACAGAGAAGGGGTCTGAAGCTCAATAATAGCTATGTCTGGATGGATAGGGGGGTCAGCAATGCTGGATAGAGGAACAGACTCCCTCGCACTACGATACAACGAGATATACGAAGAATTGGACTTAAAACAATCAGGATAATTACCTAACTTCCCGAACAATGACGGAACCACCGAGGCATGTCGGGGGCGAGCCCTGATAGAGGCCCGGCGAGGGTAGATAACAAGGTTCGAAAAAACCTTGCGATCCTTAAAAAGGAGAGCAATATTAGGCCGATAAAGAGGGATTGTAGATGCGCGAGGAGAAGGACTAGATGGGGAGGAGTTCGACCCTGAACTATCAGCCAAGACAGAGAAGTCGAGGCCCTGGCTCTCAACCCTACTGGGTTTACTAACCGAGCTATTCAGAAGCTTGAACTTTAAGAAGGGGTAATTAAGGAAGGCTAGGAGCTTGGCTGGTAAGGGGTGACCTCTGGGCCACCCCAGAAGTTTTTGAAGGGAGAAGCATCGGTTACGAGAGTGACCGAGCTTATCACAGAATAAACACTTCATTTTATTCTTACAATCACGCTTAAGATGCCCCGTGATGAGGCACCTGAAGCAAACCCGATGAAGATCGGGCCTCAAAGGCGAAGAAGAGTAAAAAACCCTCTGCGAATCCTGAAGCGAAACAGAACAAACGGAGCTAGCTACAGCCTTGATAAGATCCATGGAAGGAACCCTTCCAAGAAAGGTCTAAAACAAAGCTCCAATAAGGGAGAGGAAGAGAATAGAGGTACCACTAACAGAGTGGAAACACTCCCACAAGAAAAACGACACCAGTGTTAAAACAAACCAGTGCCTTTACTAAACTGTGACTCTCAAAGAAGAGGAGCCGCACACTCCAATCAGGAGAATAAGAATGGAGAAATTAGAGAGGAGGAGAGGATAGATAGAACGGGCGGGCTAGAAGAAACTCAGTCAGCGCACCGACATGAGCTGAATTAGTCACTAGCACAAAAGTCCCCAGGGAATGGGGAGCACAAAACCAGCACTAATAAACAGCAAGCCCGAGAGATGTAAATGCTAATGGATCACAACACAGCTCACAAAAAGCAACAATGCAAGACAGAGTCTCTCGAGTAATACTCGACTCTAGAAAGATACACAGTTGCAAATAAGCAAGAAAGTCTCAAATCACTACAAGATAATCCCCAATTAATAAGCAGCAAAGCAAGAAAAAGGAACCAGGGAACCACCTAATAGATCAAGACAAGCCAGAGAAATACACCAGATGGGGACGACGAAGTACTTACAGAGGGCTATCGAGAAGGGGAGACGGGTTGAAGCTGGGAGGAGGGGACACTCCAGGCAGCAGCGATCTCTAAAGACTGGAACACTGGCAGAAAGACGGGGAGAAAACCCCGCTTAGGGCAGGAGGGAGGCGAGACGAAGAGCCGAAAAGGCAGCGAGACTCAAGGCGCGCGGCCGGCGGGGAGAGAGGACGAAAGGCACCGCCTCAAAATCGAGAATGGATGAGATGGGTCTGGAGGGATTGGGGAGCTCTACAATATTAGTAAAGAGACGAACGCGAGAAAGTTGGAGGATCGACGGGATCTGGGGACGGAAGTTGCCGAGGAAGGAGGGTTTTTTTTTTTTTTTTTTTAAAAACCAAACCAAACAGTCAAAACCCAACAAACAAACAAACAAACAAAACAAAATCGAAAACCCAACTCCTCCTTCCCATCTTCGTCCTCCTCCTCGCTCTCCCCTTCGAGCTCCACCCCGCCATTGCCACCCCAACCTCCTCGCACCCCCGCTCACCCCATTGTCGAACCCAAAATCGAAAACCCAACTCTCCGTCCACCACTTCGTCATCACCCCGAACCACCGCCATTGCCTCTCCACCTTCGACCTCGCCTAGCTCCGCCTCCCTCCATCTCCGTGATCCACCACAGAACCTACATAGCACCTTCGACTTTGTCACCTCCCTGAGCCCATCGACGCCTCGCCCATCCCCCAACGCCAACACCACGAACCCATTCCTCCCCTGTTTTCGAACTCGAGAACCAGTCGCCCCCTCCTGCCTCTCGCCATTGCAGTCGATCCTCCGCTCGTCTTCCAGTCACACCGCTCCTCGAGCTTCACCAGCCTCTTCTTCTTCCGCTCGACCACCGGTCGTCTTCTCCATCGCATCCGCTCTCCCTCCAGCATCGACTTCGCACCGCCTCCCTCTCGCTCTTCCATTGCCATCGACGTCGCCCTCCGTTTCCCTCGACGCCGCGACCGCCCATCCGCCGTGAGCACCGCCCCACCGCTCTCACCCTCCCGATCGCTCTCTCCCTCTGTCGAATTCGAGAAGACGAATTTCCATTGGAGGGATTCGCCGTTTCGTGTTCTGGCCACTCCAGATCCTACTTGGTGTTCCCTGTTCAGATCTGGTGTGGAAGGAGATCACTGATTGGTCTGTTCTGGTGTGTGGTGTTTGGTGCGCAGCGGATCCAGAGACCGCGTTTGCTGTTCGGGCCGATCTGTTGTGGGGATTTCTTGCTGAGTTGCTGTGTTGTTTTGCTTGGATTTCTTGCACATATTTTCGCGCGATTACCGTCAAAAAGGCAAGTATCTCTTGTACACTTTTATTGTTCTAGTACAAGCCATTTGTAAAAATACCGCAAGTCTATTTTTTTGACTCCAATTCGCATTCATAAGTCGAATTGATACCCGTTTCCATTTCTAATCCTTCGATCCTGTATTCACATGTGATCGTGAATACTTTGCCATCCTACGCATGACACGAACACCAAAATAAATACAAATATATGTAATTTTAGAGATTATACATATTGATGTGAATGACTATTTTACCCTCGTTAATAATTTAAGTGTTTATATTATCCTTTAATTTCTGATTTAGTTTTATGCATGTAATTAGTCACTTATAGTTGCAATGTTATTTTAGATGACCCTAAAATATTATGGACCCATATATGAAATAATAAAATAGACCCATATATGTATTAATAAATTATACCCAATTATGACATTAAACTACATGTTTCACATCTCCTTACTTAGAACGTATTGCACGCCATATTCCTTGATGTTCCCTGTTCATATCTTGACATTGTCATCATTGCATTATGATTGTGTTAAAAATTTAAATAAAAGGAACAAGCCGGGGTTTAAGGGAAAGATTTAAGTAGTGGTCAATATAGAAGAGCGTACTCGGACGGGAGCTCGTGGTTTCCCGATGCAAGTTGCAAGTTACGACTTGCAAGTTTGCGAATGATATGTTTATATGTTTCACGTTATATGTTTACACTATGTTTGACTCGATATGTTTGCACGTATCTCGATACAATATTGAATGACATGTTTTCCCGAGTACGTGACCTATAAAACCCACCACTAAATCTAAACGTAACTGATTTGACTGTAGCAACCATGTAGTAAAAATATGGATGCATGAAGTGCTACCTAGATAGAATCAAATCATTAGACATAAGATTTACACGTGCACTTGCGTGATCCAATTATATGTTATATGTTCATATTGACTTGATATTTGTTTACTTGATTACTTGTTTTATATGTCACCTGTTCCATATTGCCATGTTCATACCATGTTAACATGTTGCATTTTGTTCCTATTTCATGTCTATCGATTCCTTGCTCTTTTCCTGTTTTTCTGTTGTTTTGTTTTACATCTGTTTCCTTAGCTTGTACCCCCCTTGCGGCCCGTAACTTGTATTAACGGGTCTTCTTATTTCTCTTTCCGTTTCTTCTTGTTATAATATACTTGCAGGCACGAATGGAGAATTACCAGAAGTTGTCGCTGACCAAGTATTCTAGTTTATCGTTTTCATGTTGTCTTTAGTTGTATTTTATTTCTTGCAACTATTTATTGTAATCCGAGCTTGTTTGACCCGTAATTATTGTATTTCCCAGTTGTTGGTTATATTTATGGACTATGTCATGAATTTTCATTATCAAATTGTGATTTACATGCCTGCGTGGATTGTTTTATTATCTTGTTGTTGAGTTTACTTGTACAGCTTATGAATGGTGTGTTCGCACCATTCGCTGGGCCTTAGTCTCGCACCCGCATTCTCGTGTTTTGGGAAACGGGGCGTGACATTATGTTATTTCTTCGTTCTCACTTCCTAGTGTATCAATCTTTTCTGATAATCGTCCGCAATTATGAAAATTTATGAAACGTTTCGATAATCCTAATACAATGTTGGTGAAATGAACTAAATAATCCATGTCTTATATATAACCTTAAGTATAATTCTAACCTTAATTTCCAGAATGTGACAAAACCTAGGGGACTAAAGTTCATTGGTAAGTTTCTTAGATGTAGTAATGTAGTTGAAAATGCGAGTACACATTTTCTTTTTATAATCATTTTAATTTGTTTTCAAATTTGTTGAGTTGGCATCTGCAATCAAAGATATAGACTAGCCAACTTAAGATCCAACCAATTCGCATTACAATAAATCCAACCAATTCACATCAACAGATATGCTCTCTATAAGTTAGGGACTAGCACTGCAAAACCAACCAATTTACAGTACACATAAATCCAACACATTTGATTCGAATGATAGTTAATTTTAAAAAAAAGGCAAACCAACAATAACAACAATTAGGGTTTCATACCTTAAATTAGAGGGCATCACGGGGGCGGGGGGGGGGGGGGGGGGGAGTAATTTGGATGCGACGAGATTTGGTGATGGTCCGAGGTTGAAGTCGGGAAGGAGCTTTGGATGCGTCGTATGAGTCGGTGGTGTCGAGCGAGAAGTGACGCGGCGGTGAGGAGCTTCGGGGGCAGGGTTTGAGCCTTCCAGGGTGGAGATATTTGCTGGCAATTTGGGTATCAATTTGGGGGATTTAGCTAGGGTTAGGGGAGAAACTCGAGCAATGGATTTGGGGGCGTCGAACGAAATCTGATGTCGAGGCCTTCGTTCGATCTCGTGGTGGAGGAGGAGCGTCGGTGGTAGGGTTCGAGGGCGGAGAGATTTGGAGGAGGTTAGGGTTTCAATTTGGGCTGCTTTTTTTTCCAGATCAAACAATGAAGGAGAGAAGGGGAAGGAATGAAGAACTAAGATGGTGAGATTCTCAAATTACCCTCACTCACATACACTAAAGCTATTGATTTGGGCAGAGTTAATCTCAAACGATTGATCGCGATCCAACGGCCCATATTGACGATAAGAGCTCAGCTCACCATCGCATAATAGACCAACTCTCTTTCTCTCTCTCTCTCTCTCTCTCTCTCTCTCTATATATATATATATATATATATATATATAGAGAGAGAGAGAGAGAGAGAGAGTGAGAGAGAGAAATAATTAAATAAATAAATGAGTTGTTTGGGGGAGGGGAGAATGTGTTAATAAGAGAGAGAGAGAGAGAGAGAGAGAGAGAGAGAGAGAGAGAATTAAATAAATAAATGAGTTGTTTTGGGGGGGGGGGGATTTGAATTTGAGTTTTGGGGAGAAACTTTGGGGGGTGTGTTATATATATATATATATATATATATATATATATATAGAGAGAGAGAGAGAGAGAGAGAGAGAGAGAGAGAGAGAGAGAGAGAGAATTAAATAAATAAATGAGTTGTTTTGGGGGGGGGGGGATTTGAATTTGAGTTTCGGGGGGAAACTTTTGGAAAGAAAATGTATTTTGTGAGGTTAGATCCGGACCTTTGATTTTGGGGGGATTGAAGGAGAGCCACTTGATAGCTTTCTTTGTGTTATATTATATAGATATATATGGGAAAAACCTAAGTACTCCCAACATTTGGGCTGAATACTAAATGTCCATATAACGTTTGAAAAAATACATTATATTCATTCATCCTTTAACTTAACACATTCTATTAATTTTGAATTATTAAATTAAATTTCCACTCTTACCCTTTCATATCTTAATCCCATCTTATTTCTCTTCCTATTCTTCATTCTCAAACAGTAAATAAAACTAAATCTCAATCTCATCATCTGTGTAAATAGGAGCTCTCCCCTCTTTTTTGTACGAAATATGAGGCAATTTCATGTTGTGTAAATAGGAAAGACGATTCGCGAATGGCATCAAGAATAGAGGATGATATCATCGTACGATCGGAATCGTCGGTTTCGTATCGGATTGGGATTGAATCTCAACCGGATCTACAGTTTCGATTAGTTGCAGTCGTCAGATGGAGAGTCTGAGTGGAAGCTTATTAAGATTAGTTGCAGTTTCGATTAGTTGCAGTCGTCAGATGGAGAGTCTGAGTGGAAGCTTATTAAGATTAGTTGCAGTTTCGATTAGTTGCAATCGTCAGATGGAGAGTCTAAGTTCATAATTTATGTTTTTCATTTATTCAATTTCTTCTACGTACTTTACATTTTCTTTTTTCATTCTTTTAGGACAAATTGGTGATATATGTCCTACCTTTCCACATATGTAACAATTACATTTCTTAGGGTTTTTTGTATATTGTCTATTTTTATTCTTATTCATTTTTCTAAAGTATTTCTTATAGGGTTTTTTGTATCTCTTAAAAGTTTTTCTATATTTTGGTTTATATTTTTGGAATTTGTGATTATTCTTCTTTGTATATTTATAATTATTATTGCATCCCCAATGATTCGTCCTTACATCCTCACAACAAATTCTTTGTTTATATGTTCTATAATATTTCATTGTTGCTCTAGCATTTTGGCATACTTTGTCCCTATAATCTTTTACGAATTGCGTTCTATACCCTAAAGTGTCTACTTCTGCTTTTACTTTCTCACTTATGTATGCACTATATATGTTTATACTCCATGGATCAGGTAGTTTTAGAAAGAATGAGTCCAAAATTGGGCTTCGTTCTTCTTTTGTATAATAACTATCTTGAAAATATTCTCGGAATTCACAAGCATAGTTGTCGAAATAGCACATGTCGCATATTTCTAGGTTACTTAGTCTCCATCTTGCTTGGTTCATTTTATATATAGTGTGTTTTTCTCCCTTATCGTATACACTGAATTCTGTTCTTATTGCTTTTTCGTAATTTGTAATTATTTCTTTTAGACCTAAGGTTCGTTGTGTTGAGCTTTCATCAGTTCCTCTATCATCAATTGGTCTTGATTTTCTTATAGTATTTCTCTCTTCTTCCTCTAGCCCATTCCACCATTTTGCTACTAGCCCATAAAGGTGGCTTCTATAAATTTCTCAAATGCGTTTCCGTTAAGGATTTGCCTAAATGCTACTATTAATGAGGCTTTTACCCATTCTTCAATTGTCCTATCTACGTTTTTAACGCAATCTAAGTCTAAACATTCTCCATTTCCTGCTATTCCTTTTTCGTAGTGTTCTGTAGGTTCATATTTTGGGGTTTCCTTTTCTTTGTCTCTTCCAATTTTAGGACCATTGTAATCTTCTTTCAACTCTTGTATGTTTATCATAAAAATTTCTGGATATATGTTAGGATTTAACGCAACTGCTTCGTTGGTCATACTTAGCCTCTTATTTTGTATGCTAGTAGGTGTTGGTAATACCAACTTACTTCTTCGTTTCTGTAGTCTAATACTTTGTATGCTATCTCTTTTTGTATTTCTTTAGGTACTTGATTAGTTACTTTTCTTGTTAGTAACAAATAATCTAATATTTCTTTACTAGCAATATGCTTCCTTTTTGTTAATCTTCTATCAGTGTATCTAATTTTAAAATCTGAAAGATTTTTTAATTTCAGTTTCATTATTTTCTGTGATATACCCAGCTTTTATAAGGATTATAGTTTATAATTTGTAAAGTAGGGTTATATAGAAAGTTTTATTTTTAGGTTATTATATTAAAAAAAGGTTACTTAGTTAAATACTTTATAAAAGTGGATCGTTTGGCTAAATCTTTTTAAAAGTGGGTCGTTAGGCTAAATATTTTTTAAAAGTGGGTCAGTTGATATGGTTAACTCAAATATATTCTAGTAGCCACAAACTTTTTAGTTCACGGAATAACAGAATGCAAGTACAACCATAGTAATTAACTTGTACCAAAAACTTAAAATTCACATAAAAAATTGGTGACCTCCAAAACCAAGACTAAATTAAGCGTAACTAACTCACTCCCAAATAAAACAAGCTAAATGGAAAGGCACTGGTTAATTCGAGGCCTAAACATTCCAACTTCCAACAGGACTTGGTGCATTGGTTAAGTAAACTATATATCTCACATTTGAAAATGTGTTTATCAAGAGGCATGGCAGCTACTCAGAGAATTCACATTTTTTCACGAGGATAGAGGGTCTATAACATAGGAGGAAATTTCCACCTGTATGCATTAAAAATTTATTTTTCGTAATCAAAATTTACGATCGTTCAAATTGATCTCCATATCATAAAGTATAGAGTGATAAAAATTACTAAATCAGAATATATTTTGTCCATTCATCGTGAGATTGTAAAATAAATAATTTTTCAATAATACAGCTATTGCAATCATTAAATACTTAGGCAAAACACATACTGCTTTAATAATATTTTATCCTTATATGTTTCTGATATTTTGAACACTTTGAATTGTGTAGATAATGAATTTGAGAGGAGGGGGTAATGATTTTTTATGGCTACTATGCGGCATTTCCTTCCTTTTTTCCCTCATATTGTTTTAAAAAAACTCTAATATTATAATGGGAGAGTTGGGGTTGTCATTTGTAGACAACCATCAGGGCCGGTCCTGAGGTATTTTTGGCCCTGGGCAAAAAATAAAATTGGGACCCTTTATAGACATGCAAGTATTTTTCATATATATTAGTAAAATATAATGTAATGGCGGGGAACATAAAAATAATACTGAGAAAAATAAAGATTACTGTTGCCGCTAAATTCGGTGTGGGGGCAAACAGATGAATTTGTGGGTTCGAGGAAAAACCTGAATAGCGAAACCAAACCTGACCCGTCGTTGACTGATCGTTGACTCCCGCCGTTAACCTGCAAAAAGTGCGAGACACCGGGGGGGATCCCGGCGACGCACCCTCCGACGCTCAAGTCAGTAATCAGAAATGATTAAAAAAGAGCGTAAAGTGGGAAAATACTGATTACCTCGTAATGGAGATGGATGGGGGGTATTTATAGGCGTCTTAGGGACTTGTTTTAGGAATGTAATCCCCGTGATTAGATAAGGAATATTCCTCGTAATCAGATAAGGCATGTAATCTGATAAGGTATATTCCCTGTAATCAGTTAAGGAATTGAATCCCTAATTTCCAGTGAAGAGATAGATGTAAATCAGGGCCGTTGATTAGGATTAATCAGGGACCTTGATTGTATCTTGCTGGATCGGATGTGCAGCGGGTTGGAACCCGTACCCAGTTGACGTGGATCCGTTTATGGGTTATTGGGCTTTGAATAAAGACCCAGTTCCCATTTCAGACCCGTTTGTAGGCGAAATTACCGTTTTACCCCTGAGCTTTAAGATCCGTGTCCGATGTGAACGGTCCCGATTTAATCCTATTTTTAGCCATATCATGAGCCCCCCACTCCCGAAGACTGAGTTTGATCAGCCTTTGAGGAGTAGTTTTACTGTTTTAATGGCGTACGGGATTTTATCGGTGTTCTTAAGGGAGTTTGGATCTTGCTCGGGGGTGTAACGGTGTTATTCTGGGCTTGTAAAATACCCAAAAATGTCCTCAGAATTTTCTGGATTTTTGGTGATTTTTCCAGATTTTTCTGAATTTTTCCTCATTTTTTTGAATTTTTTATTCATTTTCCGAATTAAATAATTAATTATCAAAAATATTAAATAATTATTCTAATTAAATAATTATATTTTTCAGAATTTAAAATAATTTTTCTGAATTTATAATTATTTTTTAGAATTTTTATTTAATTTTTTCGATTTTTAAACATTTTTTCGGATTTTTCGAATAATTAAAACAAATAAATAAATAAATAAATAAATTTAATATTACCTGGACACGTGGCGCGATCATGTGCGTTGATCACGATCAAGCGAGCGCGCATCAGGAGGAGAAAGGGGGAGACCATTTTTTGGTGTAACATGATCGGTGGCACGGGTGTTCGGCAAAGTGGCCGAAGTCTACGTGGGTGCCACGTGGCGAAGTCAACAGTTGACCCCCCCCCCCCCCTTTTTTTTTTTTTTTTTTTTTTTCGCGTTGCTGTTCTTTCTTCTTCGTCTCCAAACCGTGTCCCCGTCTCCTTCTCCAAGCCCCCCTCTATGCGCCGTGTGGCTCACGGTCGAGGTGAGCTTCAGAGTTCGACGAAGCTAGGGGTGCGGCAGTGGAGGCGTGAAGCTCGGCGCGAAGTGGTTCGGAGGTGAAGCTCGTCGACGGTGGTCATCGAATGGAGCTCGGAGCTTCGTCGAGGTAGTGAGCTCGAGGGAGGAGCTAGCTTCAGCGGAGCTCGTCGGAGCCATGGGGATGGGCGGCGACGGTAGAGCTTCGCGAAGGAGGTGGCGAGCTCGTCGTTGAGGAGGTTGACGCTGTTGGAGCTCGAAGCGGTGGAGGAGCTTGGTGATGGCGAGGGCGAGCTCGCGCGAAGGTGGCGAAGCTCGAAGGTGGGTTCGGAGCTTGGTGATGGCGAGGGCGAGCTCGCGCGAAGGTGGCGAAGCTCGAAGGTGGGTTCGGAGCTTGGTGATGGCGAGGGCGAGCTCGCGCGAAGGTGGCGAAGCTCGAAGGTGGGTTCGGAGCTGGTGATGGCGAGGGCGAGCTCGGTAGTGACGACTGTGAGTAAGGGGGAGCTCGTCGACGCCATGGTGATGGGTTCGAGGCTTTGTGATGAGGTGGAGCTCGTCGACGGTGGTCATCGAATGGAGCCCGGGGCTTCGTCAAGGAAGCGAGCTGGTCGTTGAGGAGGTTGACGACCGTGTGGCTTGAGCGTGGAGGTCGGCAAGGTTGGCGTGGCCTCGTTGAAAGTGATGGGTTCGACGAGGCGAGGCCATGGCGGTGGCGAGTTCGGCCCTGGAGAATTCGAGCTCGACGGAGCTTGGGGGGAATGGAGCTCTCGTGACGAAGTGGGGTTCGGAGCTTCGGAGATTGGAGTTGAGCTCGCGAGAAGGTGGTCTGCAGTGTCGTGGAGCTCGGAGGTGAGCTCGGCGGCGAAGGCGTTCGGCCATGGTGATGGAGCTCACGAATGACTGCGCTCGACGACGACGTGGAAGGTGGGCTCGGCGGAGCCCAAGGTTGAAGGAGGTGGCTTCGTTGGAGCTCGCAGCGGAGGCGAGCTCGCTGCCGGAGTTTGATGGAGGTCGGAGTTGAGGAGAACTTGGCTGCGGTGAGAGGCGTTCGACCACGGCGGCAAGGAGAACTCGGCATTTGGGTTTTGCTTGGGTTCGGCGCCAAATCAGTTGGGGAAGAAGGGAGGAGGGTGACGTGGCATTTTTGGTTTGGGTTCGGGTCCCCTTAATGGGTCCGAACCCGGCCCCTTGTCTCTCCTCTTTTCTTTTTGTTGTTCGTGGGTCTTGTACTGAGAGTGTTCCGAACTCAATTGTGCCGAACTCAAATGTGCCGAACTCAAGCCCGTAAAACGGTCGGTGGCAAGAACGCTCGGCAGCGGGTGCCGAACTCAAATGTGCCGAACTCAAGCCCGTAAAACGGTCGGTGGCAAGAACGCTTGGCAGCGGGTGCCGAACTCAAATGTGCCGAACTCAAGCCCGTAAAACGGTCGGTGGCAAGAACGCTCGGCAGCGGGTGCCGAACTCCAATTTTGCCTGCAGATTTCTTCTTGATATTCCCGGTGCTACGGAGGTCGGCTCGGGGCGTGCGACCCCTTGTTTCGAAGCTAATTCGAAGATCTACAACTTCTCTTTAGGAGTGAGATGAAGATTCACCCTCCTTCATGGTCAAAATAGCCCCGCAACATCCTTGTCTGCCGAGGTTTGAGACTTGTTGATTTTTTGGTGATCTTGACTGCCGAACTCACGCCTGTAAAACGGTCGGTGTCAAGAATGCTCGGCAGCTGGTGCCGAGGCTTGAGACTTAGAGATTTTTTGGAGGTCTTGACTGCCGAACTCACGCCTGTAAAACGGTCGGTGTCAAGAACGCTCGGCAGCTGGTGCCGAGGCTTGAGACTTAGAGATTTTTTGGAGATCTTGACTGCCGAACTCAACTGGAGCCGAACTCAAGCCCGTAAAACGGTCGGTGGCAAGAACGCTCGGCAGGGGGTGACGAACTCCAATTTTCCCTGCAGAGTTCTTCTTGATGTTCCCGGTGCTACGGAGGTCGGCTCGGGGCGTGCGACCCCTTGTTTCGAAGCTAATTCGAAGATCTACAACTTCTCTTTGGGAGTGAGACGAGGATTCACCCTCCTTCATGGTCAAAATAGCCCCGCAACATCCTTGTCTTCATGAAGTTGAGGAGTGTTTTGGTCGTGGGGCTTTTGGAAGAGGAGCTCCACTCCTAGGGGCGGAGAAGTTGTGCTGGGAAAACCCTTGTGCCAGGAAGACCCTTGTAAGAGCCGTGGGAAGACCCGTCCTTTGAGGTGAGCAAAACGAAGAGCTTGGCTTTAGGAGAGAGCCATTTGGAAGACAAGTTCGAGGAGCAACTCTAGAAGAGAGTTGTGAGCTCCGAACCTGTTCGAGGAGAGGTCCGTCTGGGAGGCAAGCGGAGTGAAGAGCTCGACTCTGGGAGAGAGCCGTTTGTGAGACGAGCTTGAGGAGCGACCCAAGGAGAGAGTGGTGAGCTTCGAACTCGTTGAGAAGAGGTCCGCTTTTGGAGGCGAGCGGAGCGAGGAGCTTGGCTCTAGGAGAGAGTCGTTTGTGAGACGAGTTTGAGGAGCAGCCCTAGGAGAAAGTTGTGGGCTCCGAACTCGTTTTTTAAGTGAGGGAATCAACGGTTGTGGGAGCAATTCCGAATGGCGAACCACTTCTAGCTCGCTTAACGGCGAACTTGCGAAGTAGAATCGAGCCAAGTGTTGGACTCCGGAACCATCGGTAGAGTTGTTCAACGGCTGTGGGAGCAATTCCGAATGGTGAACTACCCCTAGCTCACTTAGGAGCGAACTTGCGGAGTAGAGTCGACCCAAGTGTTGGACTCCGAACCATTCAACGGCTGTGGGAGCAATTCCGAATGGCGAACTACCTCTAGATCGCTTGGAAGCGAACTTGCGAAGTAGAATCGAACCAAGTGTTGGACTCCGGAACCATCGTAAGATTAAGGGCGTGGGAGCAATTCCGAATAGCGAACTACCCCTAGCTCGCTTAGGAGCGAACTTGCGGAGTAGAGTCAAACCAAGTGTTGGACTCCGTACCATTCAACGGCTGTGGGAGCAATTCCGAATGGCGAACTACCTCTAGATCGCTTGGAAGCGAACTTGCGAAGTAGAATCGAACCAAGTGTTGGACTCCGGAACCATCGTAAGATTAAGGGCGTGGGAGCAATTCTGAATGGCGAACTACCCCTAGCTCGCTTAGGAGCGAACTTGCGGAGTAGAGTCGAACCAAGTGTTGGACTCCGTACCATTCAACGGCTGTAGGAGCAATTCCGAATGGCGAACTACTTCTAGTTCGCTTAGGAGCGAACTTGCGAAGTAGAATCGAGCCAAGTGTTGGACTCCGAAACCATCGTTAATTTATGAGGCGTAGGAGCAATTCCGAATGGCGAACCGCTTCGAGTTCGCTTAGTAGCGAACTTGCGAAGTGGAATCGAACCAAGTGTTGGACTCCGTACCATTCAACGGCCGTAGGAGCAATTCCGAATGGCGAACTACCTCTAGTTCGCTTAGAAGCGAACTTTGCGAAGTAGAATCAAGCCAAGTGTTGGACTCCGGACCATCGTTGTCAAGAGCTTAGTAAGTTGCGGGAGCAGCCCTGTAGAGGAAGCTGGACTCCGAACTCACCATTAGCGAGTCGTGACTCGAAGAGATAGAGAAGCAAGAGCAATAATTTTCAATGAAAGATACAAAGTTTTATTGAAATAAACTCGGTGGCCGCTTCAATAGGGCGAGCCATTATTACATGCTGTTGGCCGGGTTACAAGCATCGGCCTTATTGAAAATCAAGATCCTACTTCTATGATAAGGTGAAGACCTCTCGAGAGTTGGGAGGTTCTGAGTCTTGAAGCTCAGCGGGCCTTTCTGTTCGTTTGTTGGCTCCTTAGGGGAGAAGCTCGGCTCCATCGTTTTGGATGAACTTGGTCAGGTGTCCCCGCTGTATGAGTTCTTCGATCTCCTCCTTGAGGGCTCGACAATCATCCGTGTCGTGGCCGTGGTCCCTGTGAAAGCGGCACCACTTATCTTTGTTCCTCTTCTTTCCAGGTGTGTTCATTCTAGGGGGAGCGCGGAGTAGCCCTTCCTTGTCCACTTCCATAAGAACTTCTGATATGTTGGCAACGAGGGGGGTGAACTTTTCAAACCGAGGAGTCGGGCGACGCTGCCTATTGTTGTCCTTCTGGGATTTTTGGGACCCCTCTTCGCTCGTGCTCTTCCGTTTGTTCCCGGAGGATGTCTCCTCAAAGCCCGGGAGATTCTCGGCTTCTTCGGCCCGAATGTACTTTTCACTCCTGAGAAGGAGGTCGGCGAAGTTTTGTGGAGGCTTCTTAGCAAGAGAGGAACGGAGGCTGGAATTGAAGACATTGGATTGGAATGCTGCGGTAGCGACGGACTGGTCGAGGGATGCAATGGATCTGGCTTCAGCTGTGAACCTCTTCACATAGTCCCTCAATTTCTCCCCCTTCTTTTGGTGGAGGTGCAATAGAGAGATGCTGGTCTTGTCAGCCCTTCGACTGCTTACAAAATGGGTGACGAAGAGCATCTCGAACTGCTCGAAGGAGAATATTGAGGCCGGAGCGAGGCGAGAGTACCATTCTCGAGCTGGGCCCTTAAGAGTCGCGGGGAAAGTTTTGCAGAGTAGGGCATCGGAAGCTTGGTGGAGGAGCATCAGTGTCTTGAAGCTCTCGATGTGGTCGACGGGGTCGGTCTCCCCGGTGTAACTTTCGAACTGGGGAGGTTTGAAACCGAAAGGCACAGGGGCATCCACTATGGCTCGGGAGAAAGGGGGTCGGCTAGGACGTAGGGTCCTCCCCCTTAGCTCCTCTTCTCGGTTGATCTGACCCAGTTGTCTTTCTACTTCATGAAGGCGGCGGTACATGGCGTCATCCCTCCGACGGTAATCTGCCGAGCCTCGAGACTCGTCTTCGTATGAGGGAGAGCGAGGGCTGCGGCGACGGTAGCTTCGGGAGCGATGAGGACTTGGGGTACGCCGGGGGTTGGTAGGAGCAGGACGAGGAGAGGGAGACCGTTGGCGAGGGCTCCGGACCGGAGGAGGAGATGGAGGCTTGGGTGCGTTGGTGTTGGGACGGTTGTTGAGAGCTTGTAGGATGGTCGCTTGGAACTGCTGGAACTCGGCACGCGTGATGGGTGCCTCATTGTCCCTGGGATGTTGCCGACCTGCAGGGGAGTGTGGCCTTCTTGGTAGTGCACGGGAGATTCTTTCCGACCCCTTCGATTGGGGGACCTCCTATACTCCTGGCGATGATGGTACCGCTCATCCGGACGGTGCTGGCGGGAGGTTTCCTCGCGGGCCCGCTTCTCCTCCAGATGGCGGCGAAGGTCATCCTCTCTCTGGTGGTTGATGGCGATGTTATGGCGACCAGAGGCTCGGGGATGATGGGAGGCCATAGAGTCCGTACGGGCGTTGTGGATGGAGACGTGTTCTTGGTGAAGGGGCTGTTTCCCTCGGGAGCCCCCCGCACCAGCGTTCTGAGGTCCGGTCGGACCCTTGGTGGGTTGCTGATTCTGAAGAGGGGGTTGATTTTGTTGGAGCGGGTCTTCCGTCTGAAGCGGAGGTCGTTCCTGCTGCAGAACGGTTTGGTCAGGGACTGGCTCTTGCTGTTCGGCGGGGTTGGGCCCACGGTGGGACCCCTTAGATTTGGCTCTTCTCGGAGGCATGGCTGGAGAAGATCTATTGAACGGGAAGAGGTGAGGTCCCTATTCGTTGGCTTCCCACAGACGGTGCCAATCTGTTGCCGCTAAATTCGGTGTGGGGGCAAACAGATGAATTTGTGGGTTCGAGGAAAAACCTGAATAGCGAAACCAAACCTGACCCGTCGTTGACTGATCGTTGACTCCCGCCGTTAACCTGCAAAAAGTGCGAGACACCGGGGGGGATCCCGGCGACGCACCCTCCGACGCTCAAGTCAGTAATCAGAAATGATTAAAAAAGAGCGTAAAGTGGGAAAATACTGATTACCTCGCAATGGAGATGGATGGGGGGTATTTATAGGCGTCTTAGGGACTTGTTTTAGGAATGTAATCCCCGTGATTAGATAAGGAATATTCCTCGTAATCAGATAAGGCATGTAATCTGATAAGGTATATTCCCTGTAATCAGTTAAGGAATTGAATCCCTAATTCCCAGTGAAGAGATAGATGTAAATCAGGGCCGTTGATTAGGATTAATCAGGGACCTTGATTGTATCTTGCTGGATCGGATGTGCAGCGGGTTGGAACCCGTACCCAGTTGACGTGGATCCGTTTATGGGTTATTGGGCTTTGAATAAAGACCCAGTTCCCATTTCAGACCCGTTTGTAGGCGAAATTACCGTTTTACCCCTGAGCTTTAAGATCCGTGTCCGATGTGAACGGTCCCGATTTAATCCTATTTTTAGCCATATCAATTACCTTTATTTTACTCTATGACATCAAATACTCCATAATTTTCATTAAACATAGTGACAACGACTCTTGCACCTGCAACAAAAAAAAATAAAAAAAATCAGTCACATCTCATCTAAAATATTTTCTTCTTGCATTTTTAGAAGCAAAATCATCAATTATATGTTCAACCTCAATATTTTTCAACATATTTTTTTCAATACTCAAAATTGCTAATCCATTTAACCGATCTTGTGTCATAGTTGTTCGTAAATAAGATTTTAATAATTTTAATTTTGAAAAGTTTCTCTCTGCAGATGCCACGGTCACAGGTACAGTCAACAAAACCCTATAAGCAACCAAAATATTTGGAAACATATCCATTTTTTTTGCAAACTCCATAATTTTAATTGAATGCCATGGTTTATCTGTTTCATATGCTTCACTTGGTAGCATTTCTTGTAATATTTGTAATTCTGAAAGTAAATAATTTGCATCAATATCAGACACATCACCATGTTTTAAAGCAATTTCAAGTTGGAGACAGCAATTTTTCATTTCGTCATCATCCAATGAAACTAACCATGATGCATCAAATAAGAAGCCAAATATAGATTCAAACATTTGCATTTGTTCAAATTTGCTCTTCAATTGAGAAAGAGCCATATCAACTAAAACAAGAAAATAATCAGTTCTAAAATTTTCTGGAGCAGATTGTTGTTCTCTATCCATATCGGGAATTTCATCAAAATGTCTCTTTCTAAAAATTCTACGTTTTACAGAAAATAATGACTCAATTTACATTTCAGATGCAATTTCCTTAGCTTCAATCATAGCAGAATTAAATCCATTTTCTCTACATTTTTCAAAAAATGAAACCAATCCTTCCAAGTTTTTAATTGCAACATCGAGAAGCATATCTTCAGTCCTAGTTGTAGGAGTCTTAGTTGAAGAACAAAACCTGAATAAAAAATAAACTACTAGCTAGACCAGGTTGTAGGAGTCCTAGTTGATTCTATTATTTCACTATTCTTCCTTTTTTGCGGAGTTTTTTCATTTCAGTTTTGATTTCAAATCATGCCAAAAAACAGTCAGGCTTTCATTGTCAGCGAGGAAGAGAAAGATGGTCAGGGTCATCTTTTGTGAAATGAAAAGTAATTTATCCTTACAAAATCCCTTAATCCTAGTCAATTCTAGTTCCCATTGGTCCACAAATTACTAACTTATTAAGTTTTCTAAGTCCTTACTATTAGAGATGTAGTTATGCATTAGAAATAGAGTGGGTAAAGCCTGCGTTTCTCTTGTTTTCAGTCAAGGAACGAAGAACATTTTCATCCCCCCCCTCCCCCCCCCCCTCTCCTTTCTCATCATTGAGTATATCTCCAGTCATAGATATCATTGCTTATGCCCAAACTATCTCAGCCATGCTCTCCCTCATTTTATCTTTAGTCTTTACTAAAGCTAATCACCCATTCATCCTCATTTTGAACAATATTCAACTACTGAACTGTTCAGCCAACATAACCTATAACTATCTTATTTACTTATTATAAATTTACAAGTATCTGCAGTCATTAAATCATCTAGAAACACTGAACTCGAGTGAGCTACAAATATCAGATGCACCTATGCTTCTGGATGGAGCCAGGAGAGTTTTTCTTGTATATCTAATTAATAAAAACTAAATATAACTGATAAAACAAATGTATATAAACTTACTGATTATGTTGCTTGCAGTGGCGATCACATGGTAGGCTGACTCCAGTGCAAGATTGAAGTCTTGAAGAAGCCAAGCCAAGTGAGACTGACTGACTGAGTGCTTGGAAGATACAAGATGTTTAATTATTTTTTTTTTTTGAAGATGAAGAGGCGTAGGAAGTAGAGAGAGAGACAAACAGATCTGCATGCTGGCATGCTGCATGCCAATATGCCATCTGCATTGGGCCTCCCCTAATATTAATTACAAACTGATTAATTATTATATTAATTACTAATCCCTTAATAACATTTATACTTAACAAAATTTTGGGCCCCTCCCTAAAGTTGGGCCCTGGGCGGTCGCCCAGCCAGACCCTGGCCAAGGCCGGCCCTGACAACCATTCAATCATCTAATCTCAACCATTCATTTTAAAGTGGGAGTTATATTAACCATTCATTTACTCAACTGTTGTTAGTTACCATAATATTCTCAAAGTTCAAACTTATTTACGACATAATTATTTATAAAAATGTCACTTAAATAAAATAAAAGTTTGTAACGCTAGGAGTAATTTATAAAAATTATCTAATAAGTAAAGAAAGATCTTATTATTTACCGTATAAAAAATATTAATTAAAGCTGCATCACACATGGAGTTACTAGTTAATTTAAAGTAAAAAAAAATTTGTGTGTGCTAATAAGCAGTTTATACATATACTACAGGTTTTTTGTAGTAAGCCTGAGCTAAACCATGAAGACTAATTCACACACTTTTTTGTAGCTATACAAATACAAATTAGAGCTATTTGCATATATAGGATCTTTTTAAAAAGTATTTACAAGTTTAGGAAACCCTACAAACTATTCACAATAATAGAACATTCAAAAATAATTTTCTAAAAAGGACCCTACCTTTGAAGATATTTACACAATATTAAAACTAAAAAATTGCATAACTCACTACCCTATTTAAAAACTGGATACTTCACAGAAAATAAAGAAATTACGATTAACAAATCTTACAAAATTTAAATAAAATACGTTGATAGTAGACTAATAGAAAGAAAACATATAACCGATAAGAAAATATTAAATTATTTAGTACTAACAAGTAAGGTCATCCAAAACCTACCTAAAGAAATACAAAAAGAAATAGCATATAAGGTATAAGATTATAGAAACGAAAGAAGTAAGTTGGTATTACCAATACCTACTAGCATATAGAACATTAAGGTAAACATGATTAATAGTCCAAAAGTAGAAACATCAATAAGCAAATTAAATTCAAACATAGAATCAAAAATTTATATGATAAACATTCAAGAGTTGAAAGAAGATTACAATGACCAAGAATTTGTAGGAACTACAAGAAAAGATTTAAATATCATAAATAAGAACATAAAATAATTAAGTAGATGTATAACCGATGATACAGAAGAATAATTATGCATAACGAAAATGGGTATGAAGGAGTTAGAAGCCATAAAAAATCTTAAATATTTTGAAAATAGAAGATTTAATGGCAAATCCCAATTCAGAAAAGTAGATGAAGCCTTAAAAATCTAGATATAACAAATGAAGAAATAAAAATGGATCAAGAAAAAGACAAGATAACAAAACCTACAGAAAATCCAACTAATATGTACGAATATCTAAGACCACCACCTAATAAAAGACCGTATAACCTACCATAGAAATGAAAAGTAAAGAAAGAAGTAAGTTAGGAAAAGAAAAAGAAAAAGAAAACACCAAAATATGAACCCACAAAATACTATGAAAAAAGAATAACATGAAATGGCGAATGACTAGATTTGGACTGTGTAAAAGATGTAGATAGAACAATAGAAAAATGGGGAATAGTAGGATTTAGACAAAATCTCTTAGGAAGTATATTTGAGAAATTTATAGAAGCAACCTTTATAGGAGTAGTAGCGAAATGGTGGAATGGACTAACAGAAGAAGAAAGAAGTAATATAAGGAATCCAAAATCAACTGATGATAAAGGAACACAAGAAATTCAGCACAAGGAACCATAGGATTAAAAGAAATAATCACAAATTATGAAAAAACAATAAGAACAGAATTTAGTGTCTATGAAAAAACAGAATGACATAATATATATAAAAAGAACCTAAACAAGATGGAGACTAAGAAATTTAGAAATTTGTGATATGTGTTATTTTGAATACTATGCATGTGAATCCAGAGAATATTTTCAAGATAGTTATTATACAAAAAAAGTGAATGGTCCAATCCTTGACTCATTTTTCGTAAAATTACGAGATCCATGGAGTATAAATATATATAGTGCATATGTAAATGAGAAAGTAAAACAAGAAATAGATACTTTAAGGTATATGACACAATTTGTAAAATATTATAGAGATGAAGCATGTCAAGAAGCTATATCAACTATTAAATATTATAGAACATATAAACAAAGAATTTGTTGTGATGAAGCAAGACCAAATCATTGGAGATGTAATAATAACTATAATTATACAAAGAGAAGTATACAAAAATTCTAAAAATATAAACCAAAATAAATAAAAAAATTTAAGAGATATAAAAAAACCCTATAAAAGATATTTCAGAAGAATAAATAAAAGCAATCAATATCCGAAAAACCCAAAGAAATGTAATTGTTATATACATGGAGAAGTATGACATATATCATCAAATTGCCCTAAGAGAATGAAAAAGAATATGTAAAATACGTAGAAGAAATTGAAGAAATAAATAACATTAACTATGAACCCATATATATGAGGAAGACTGGTCAGAAATTAGTGAATATGAGAAAATAATGGTAATAAAAGAAGATAGTGGAAGTAGTGAAGAAGAAACAGAAGAATGTGAAATAAGCATGATGACAAAAATAACAGAAATTGGAGAAAAATTAGAAAGAGAAGAAAATAATGAAGAAGTAAGGGAAAGAATGAGCTTCGACGTACAGAAATACGATAAAATAAGAGCAACCAAATTGGACATAAACCCAAACGAGATATTTAAACTTCCAATATTTGAAAGAAAAAAGAATACCATCATAATAGCTGAAAATAATGAACAACCTATAGACATTGAACAAGCCCAAGAGGAAACCATAATTTCATTAATAACAGAAAGAAAATATACTACCAAGATGGAAACAAGATGGATATAATAAAAAGGTATCACTACAAAAGAAAGTAGCTTTCCCGGCGGTTTTTTCCGTCTATACCGGCGTTTTTTTACGCCGGGGAAACTTTCACCGGCGTTTACAATAACGCCGGTCCAACTGCCGCCGAAGCGGGCGTCGCTGAAACGAAGGGTCCTACACCGGCGTTTTTGGGGGACGCCGGTAAATACTAGGACTACACCGGCGGTTATAAAACGCCGGTGTATGTCCATTTCTGGGTGCCGTGTTTGTGTGCCTATATACATACGCCGGCGGTCGTAAACCGCCGGTATTTATCCATTCACCGGCGTAAATAAAAACGCCGGTGTATATGGAAAGTATACCGGCGGTCATAAAACGCCGGTGTATGTCCGTTTCTGGGTGCCGTGTTTGTGTGCCTATATACATATACAACCGCCGGTATTTATCCATTCACCGGCGTAAATAAAAACGCCGGTGTATATCGAAAGTATACCGGCGGTCATGAAACGCCGGTGTATGTCCGTTTGTAAGCGCCTGTTTTTCCCTGTTTACGAACACCGGCGCGACTAAAAACGCCGGTGTAGTTATATATACCGGCGTTTATAAAACGCCGGTATATACCTGTGCCGTTACAGCTGAAAACTTTCACCGGCGTACGTTGAAACGCCGGTGTATCATACACTCCAACAATTAAATTATATACACCGCCGTTTTTTAAAACGCCGTTCTGGCTATGCCCGTTTATTTTCGATACTCCGCTTTTCCGTTCGATTTCAATTCACAGTTTCATTTACATAACCTGTAAACTAATTCTCACAACTGATTCGATCAATTTTGTTGCATACTACTGCGCAAACCACCGCCAAACACAAGAATAATTAAAGATAATCAAGTTTCACACGTGTCATATCAACGTCCAAATTCATTGATTAATTAACAATGTCATAATTAACAAATTAATATAGAGACTAACATCCAAAATATCTAAACAAACCAGTCTGACAAATATCCAAAATATCCCAAATTCAAAGTATGACATAACTCTCATAAAAAAAACCAGTCTGACATAACAACGGCAAGGAGGAGGACATAAGAACAACAACCATACAGCAAGGAGGACATAAGAACAGCAAGGAGGACCGCAGATTCATACCCCTCGAGTAGCTTCAGCTCTGATCATCTGCATTTCCTTCATCTTGACGACCACTCTGTGAATAAAAAATAATAGTTTAATTGAACAGTAGATCACAATACAGAATATACATATTTTTTGAACTTGCAAAAAGAACTACCTGTGTCTCGAATTATAAGATGAAAGTGCCAACTGCAAATGGAATTGTTAATGCTATATACAGAGGTAAAATAATTACATTGCAATGCTAAAAATTTCGTACTTAATTTTGTTTTTAAATATATCTAAAATAACAAAACAAATGAAAATTCAGTATCTAACTTGAAACCTTTATATTCTCCTCTGATTGGGAATATCAACTATCTAAAACAATAAAACAAATGAAAATTCAGTATCTAAGCATGTCCTTCATGGATTGTTCAGACAATCCATGAAACTGTCATCGTGGACGGAAACTAAATATAAGAAAAATAAGAAAAAATAAGATAGGGCTCATATCAAGTGTATTTTTAGGAAACTGTCATCGTGGAAGGAAACCAAATATATATAGAAGCCAGAAATGGAAACAGAAAGAAGAAAGGTAGAGACTTTGGATACACCAGGCTACCATAGCGGCATTTTCCTCATCTCTCTCTCATCCCTTGTTTCCCTTCAGCACACGAACAGAAAGAGACATCAGCAACCACCTTAAGAGCGACAAGAACAACAATAATAATAAATTATTATGAACAAGATGTCTCTATATGGGTTTCCAGTTCTCCACTCGAGCCCACTCTTTCTAATCACAGCCCAATTAAGAACATAGACCACATCCACTAAACAATCCAATCATAGCCCAGTCAAAATTTGCCATCCTGGATCTTAATGAAATACGCTTCATTAACAGTGAAAGAAAATGAGGATGCTAGCAGCATACTTAGTTTGGAAGTGAACCCATTTTTGTTCAAAAATCATGCCAAAGATGGCAATCAGCTTCATTAACAGTATCTGAAAATGAAAATTTCCATTAACTGAGCTTATATGTTGCTCTACTAATTCACTGTGCCCAACTAAATCTAAAACCCAATTGTTGTGCGTATCCGGAGGATTTTGGCATACGTACCTATAGCATCCTCAGTTCACAGTAAACCCGTTTTGCTCAAAAAAACATGCCAAGATCACAATCAGATGCATGAAAATAAGCTTCACTATCAACAAAAGAAGAACTGAGAATGCTATGCAGCATACTTAGTTTGGAAGTGAACCCATTTTGTGTTAAACAATAAGGTTACATTGACAGTATCCGAAAATGAAAATTTCTCCATTATCTGAGCTTATATGCTGCTCTACTACTTTTTCAGCACCAACTATATCGCAAAACCCAAGTGTGGTGCATATCCGACCGGATAATTTTGGCATGCGTACCTATACAATATCCTCAGTTCACAGTGAACCCATTTTCGGTATAAAAACATACATGCCAAGAAGACAATCAGGTGCTTGAAATGAGCTTCACTAACAGTTAGTGAAAATGGGACCATAGAATAGCTTAAGAAGACCATCAGGTTTGTGAAGTAAGCTTCACTAACAGTGATAGAAACTGGGGATGCTATGCAGCATACTCATTTTGGAAGTGAACCCATTTGGTGTTAAAAAAACCGGTTACATTGACAGTATTTGAAAATGAAAATTTCTCCATCATCTGATGACCACAGTGAACCCATTTTTGGTTTAAAAACATACATGCCAAGAAGACAATCAGGTGCTTGAAATGAGCTTCACTAACAGTTAGTGAAAATGGGACCATACAATAGCTTAAGAAGACCATCAGGTTTGTGAAATAATCTTCACTAACAGTGAAAGAAACTGGGGATGCTATGCAGCATACTCATTTTGGAAGTGAACCCATTTTGTGTTAAAAAAACCATGCCAAAGATTGCAATCAGGTTACATTGACAGTGCCCGAAAATGAAAATTTCTTCATTATCTCAGCTTATATGTTGCTCTACTACTTTTTTAGCCCAACTATATCGCAAAACCGGCCGGAGAATTTTGGCATACGTACCTATACAATATCCTCAGTTCACAGTGAACCCATTTTCGGTATAAAAACATACATGCCAAGAAGACAATCAGGTGCTTGAAATGAGCTTCACTAACAGTTAGTGAAAATGGGACCATAAAATAGCTTAAGAAGACCATCAGGTTTGTGAAGTAAGCTTCACTAATAGTGATAGAAACTGGGGATGCTATGCAGCATACTCATTTTGGAAGTGAACCCATTTGGTGTTAAAAAAACCGGTTACATTGACAGTATTTGAAAATGAAAATTTCTCCATCATCTGATGACCACAGTGAACCCATTTTTGGTTTAAAAACATACATGCCAAGAAGACAATCAGGTGCTTGAAATGAGCTTCACTAACAGTTAGTGAAAATGGGACCATACAATAGCTTAAGAAGACCATCAGGTTTGTGAAATAATCTTCAGTAACAGTGAAAGAAACTGGGGATGCTATGCAGCATACTCATTTTGGAAGTGAACCCATTTTGTGTCAAAAAAACCATGCCAAAGATTGCAATCAGGTTACATTGACAGTGCCCGAAAATGAAAATTTCTTCATTATCTCAGCTTATATGTTGCTCTACTACTTTTTTAGCCCAACTATATCGCAAAACCGGCCGGAGAATTTTGGCATACGTACCTATACAATATCCTCAGTTCACAGTGAACCCATTTTCGGTATAAATACATACATGCCAAGAAGACAATCAGGTGCTTGAAATGAGCTTCACTAACAGTTAGTGAAAATGGGACCATAAAATAACTTAAGAAGACCATCAGGTTTGTGAAGTAAGCTTCACTAACAGTGATAGAAACAGGGGATGCTATGCAGCATACTCATTTTGGAAGTGAACCCATTTGGTGTTAAAAAAACCGGTTACATTGACAGTATTTGAAAAGAACTTAGGAATTTATTGATTTTATAGGCTGAGTTTGGAATACAGATTTCAGGAAATGCTTCATTCAACAATTCAAGTAGCATAGTGAAGGACTTAGCAGACCACCCGTTTAAACATTTAATCTGAAATAGTCTGACAATGAATGAGAACTTAGAAAATTTGGTGCAGTCGCGGTACAACGGGATACTAGCATCTTCAAGTAACTTAGCGAAGGATTCTTGCTGCTTATTATTTTCATGGGTGGGGCCAGACATTTCCTCGTCCACCCCACCACCAATCTGGTTTGTTTCTATTGACTCATTGTGAACTTCGGTTGTTGGGTCATTGGTGTGGAAAGGAACATTATGATTCCCCATGGCATCTTGTAACAAAGCATGCATCTCATCGGGAACGCTTAAGTCTTCGTTCACTAAGGGCTCAGCCTCATTTTCTAATACAACCGGACGAACAGGAGCTGCCGTATGATCCTCTCCATGACAAAACCACCTTGTGTACCCTTGAAGAAAACCGTTGACAGCCAAGTGTGTATGTACTACGTCACATGTCCTCAGCATACAATTTGTACAGCGAAGGCATGGACAAAGGATTAGGTTGGGATCACGGGAATGTCGTTTGGCAAAGATAATAAAATCTTTAATACCATCACGGTACTCCTTGGATAATCGTGGTTTACTAATCCAACTTCTATCCATTATATCAATAGCACACAGTCTGAAATTAAAATTTTATATATTAAATAGTAATAACAATAAAAGGCATTTTGTATATTAAATTTCACCTATTTGAAAATCAACCCTAGCTGCAAATAAATGAACGATATAATCTCTAACTGTAAAATAAAGAAATTGTGGCTCCAAAAAATGTACAAAAAAAAACTACTTCTTAATACAATCTACTCTATTCACCAAACCCTAAACGACCTTTTGTGGAAATGATCACAACCACCTTAGACGGTATTTTATCACACCCCCTGTGTTCGAGCATAAAAAAAAATCGACTATAGTCTCCCCTGTATTTGGCTTTCCGTTCAAGGAGATGATGATGGTAAAGGGTATTTTGCTGATGAAGAGGAATCGGCCGAATAATGAGTGCATCCTGTTGTAACTACGGTAACAAGAAGATCTGATGACTCATGAACTATTCTGTTCATGACTACTAATAATCACTTATCTCATAATAATAATAATAATAATAATAATAATAATAATAATACTAAACAAAAGAAACAGTAAAAGAAAAATTAAAATGTCTAGTATGTAAGCATATATTTTGCAGACTGAACCAATTGTTGTACATAGCCGGAGAATTTTGGCATAGAGCTATAGCATCCTCAGTTCACAGTGAACCCAGTTTGGTCAAAAAAAACATGCCAAAATGACAATCAGATGCAGGGGATAAGCTTCAATTAATTAACAGTGAAAGAAACTGGGGATGCTATGCAGCATACTTAGTTACGAAGTGAACCCATTTTGTTAAAAAACCATGCCAAGGATTCCAGTCAGGTTACTTTAACAGTATCTGAAAATGAAAAATTTCCCATTATCTGAGCTTATATGTTGCTCTACTACTTCTTCATCCCAACTAAATCTAAAACCCAATTGTAGCCGCATATCCGGCCGGAGGATTTTGGCATACGTACCTATACCATCCTCAGTTCACAGTGAACCGATTTTGGTAAAAATAATTCATGCCAAGATGACAATCAGATGCATGAAAATAAGCTTCACTAACAACAAAAAAAAGAAAATGGGGATGCTAGCAGCATACTTAGATCGGAAGTTAACCCATTTTCGTATAAAAAACCATGCCAAAGATTGACAATCAGGTTACTTTAACAGTATTTGAAAATGATAAATTTTCCATTATCAGAGCTTATATGTTGCTATACTACTTCTTCAACCCAACTAAATCTAAAACCCAATTGTTGTGCGTATCCGAAGGATTTTGGCATACGTACCTATAGCATCCTCAGTTCACTTAGTCTGGAAGTGAACCTATACAAACTGGGGATGCTATGCATGCAGCATACTCATTTTGGAAGTGAACCCATTTTGTGTAAAAAAACCATGCCAAAGATTGCAATCAGGTTACTTTAACGGTATCTGAAAATGAAAATCTCCCATTATCTGAGCTTATATGTTGCTCTACTACTTCTTTAGCCCAACTAAATCTAAAATCCAATTGTTGTGCGTATCCGGCCGCAGGATTTTGACATACGTACCTATAGCATCCTCAGTTCACAGTGAACCCATTTTGGGTAAAAAACAATCATGTCAAGAAGACAATCAGATGCATGAAATCAGCTTCATTAACAACAAAAAAAAACGGGTATGCTATGCAACATACTTAGTTTGGAAGTGAACCCATTTTGTGTTAAAAAACCATGCCAAAGATTGCAATCAGGTTACTTTAATAGTATCTGAAAATGAAAATTTCCCATTAACTGAGCTTATATGTTGCTCTACTAATTCACTGTGCCCAACTAAATCTAAAACCCAAGTGTGGTGCATATCCGGCCAGAGAATTTTGGCATACGTACCTATACAATATCCTCAGTTCACAGTGAACCCATTTTGGGTAAAAAAACAAACATGCCATGAAGACAATCAGATGCATGAAATCAGCTTCATTAACAGTAAAAGAAGATGAAAATTTCCATTATCTAAGCATATATTTTTCTATTAATTCTTCATCTCAACTAAATCGTTCATGCTAAGGAAATCGAACACGTAACAGGCATATATTTTTCATTATCTAAGCATATTTTTTTCATGCCAAACTGAAAAAAGCTGCCTTTTTTGGAAAATAAGGGAAATCAAGAGATCATACCGAAGAGAGAGGGAGGGAGCGGGGCGATGAGGGTGGGGGCGTAGGAGAGAGAGAGAGAGGGGGCGACCGCCGATTCACCTCCAGATCGAGAGAGGGAAGAACGAAATCGAAAAGGACGAAGGGAATAAGGGACGATTTCGAATGGTCAAAGGCCGTCGAAGAGGACGAAGCGGCGGAGGCAAACGCGCGGGAAATAGAGCGGGGAAGGAGGGAAAGGAAGCGCCTTTTTTCGCTTTTTTTTTTGGGGGGTAATGGGTAAATGGCGAGCGAACGATTAGGGTTCGCGGGTTTTATTCCCAGTTATTCACCGGCGTTTTAATTGGAAACGCCGGTGAATGTGCCAGTATATTCGCCGGCGTTTATAATAAAAAACGCCGGTGAATAATAAACTTCACCGGCGTGTTCAGCTAAAACGCCGGTGAATACTAACATTCACCGGCGTTTTAAATCGACCGCCGGTGTATGACCATCCCATCTGGCGCCCAATTCCTACTGGCTCCCTACCCCGGCGCTACTAGTAAAACGCCGGGGAATAATCGCCGGGAAAGCTACTTTCTTTTGTAGTGTATTAACTGGATTAACTAGACAAACCGTCATACTTGATAGGTATCAACAAAATATTACTATACAAATAGGAAATTACGTACTAAAAATATCAATAATATACCAATTTGATGATATGAATAATGATGTACTATTAGAAAATAATTTTTCCAACAATACTATCCTATAACTATATCACATAAATCGGTTATACTTACAACACCTTGTCAACACCAAACAATAACAATTAGAATAACACATCCTTATTCTAGAACAGACATACCACATATCAGAGTTTCTTCAGCCCAGTGTGGTGAATATCAATATTATCAAACAAAACTAGAATACAACAAGTACAAGTAACAATTACACAAAAAAAATTACAAAAATAACTGGAAGATCTCTGTGGAGAAGTCCCTTTAGCAAAATGGCACTTAAGTAAACTCATAGCTCATATAGAACTAATAGATGAGAAAAAAAATAATAAAAATTAAACCCATTAGACATACTCCACTAAATTTAGAAGAATTTAAAATACATATAAAAGAACTAATGAAAAATAGTTATATAAGAAAATCACAAAGTCCATATTCATCACCAGCATTCAAAGTAAGAAAACATTTAGAAGAAAAGGGAGGAAAATCTCGAATGGTAGTAAATTATAAGGAATTAAATAAAAATACTAAAAGATTTGGATATCCACTACCAGATATGCAGGTACTACTAAAAACAATAAGAATAAGAAAAATATATTCTAAATTTGATTGCAAATCAGAATTTTACCACGTAAAACTAACAGAAGAGTTAAAACAGTTAACACATTTAGTACACCACCAGGAGTTTCTGAATAGAACGTGTTACCATTTGGATAAAAAAAATAATCGAGGAGTATTTCAAGAATATATGGATAAGATATTTGAGAAGTAAAATAATTTTATACTAGTGTATGTTGATGATATTCTAATAGGATCCAAAAACGAAGAACAACATAAAGAGCATTTACTAAAATTCATGGAAATAGTAAAAAATGAAGGTATTATACTTTCAAAAAAGAAAATGGAATTGTTCAATACCGAGATAGAATTTTTAGGAACAAAATTATCAAATGAAGGAATAGAACTACAACCACATATTGTAGAAAAGATAAAGACATTTTCTAATATCCTTAAAAAAAAAGAGAAGTACAAGCCATAATTGGACTACTAAATCAAACAAGAGGATACATACCGAATTTATCAACATAAATAAATTGGTTACAACAAAAACTAAAAAAAGTTAAGAAATCACAATGGACCCCAGAGGATGAAGAAAAACTTAAAATAGTAAAACAACAAACTTCAGAATTAAATAAGCTGAGATTACCTGTTAAAGAATGTTCATGGATAATAGAAACAGATGCATGTGAAGATAATTAGGGAGCAGAATTAAAATTTATTGAAATAGGTGAAAAAGAGAAAAGACTAGCCAAATATACTAGTAGATCATTCACACAGACCCAACAAAATTATCACATAAATGAAAAAGAACTATTAACAATCCTAAAAGCTATAAAAATTTTGAATTATTCATAATACATACCAAATTCACACTAAGGACCATTAATACACAAACAACGAGTTGGATTAACAAAAAAATTGACTCAACTATAACAAATAAAAGATTGATAAGATGACGAATGGAACTAAAAAATTATGATTTTACAATAGAAAACATAAAAGGAAAGGATAACATTTTAGTTGATTTCTATCAAGAAATTAATTGTTTTATTCGTTGCAGAATGGAAACTAGAGTCCAACAAATAGATTATGATATAATATTTCTCAAGGGAATCATGGAGCAAATAAAATGAGCATTTAATCAATTACGGCTACAAATATGCGGACTTCAAAGTCCGTTCTACTAGCATATAAGTCAGCATGTAACTACAGAAAATATGGTGGACAATACTAGCAAAAAAATGAGTGAGATGAGCGAACCTACTCATTCCTTAAAAGAAGATGCAATTACATCCTCAAATTAGACTACATACCACAAAACACTTCTTACTAAGAAATCTCCTACCAAAGTATCCAAGAAAATAATATTTTTACAAAATATTGAAAAATTATGCCAAGTAACCGAGGTGAACAAGTTCATCAAAACCATATCACAGCAATATATGAACAAGGTCATCATCCTACCAAGAGCTAATCCAAGAACATCCAGGGCACTGTTCGAAAGAGAACTTATTCATTGCAGCTATCCATCAAGGGAATGTGAAGAACTTATTCACTTGCCAAAAGAAATTTATTAAGCAGCCAAGAGCTTTTTCGGTCTCACATGTAACATCCCATAATTTCAAAAGAACTATATATATATATATATATATATATTGGTGATGGCATATGTGTAAATATAAAAAAATGAAATGAGTAATGGGAGGGGGACCCACCAATTGAGAATAGCACAACACGTTGTGCTGTTGTGGGGGTGACGTCATGCTGACGTCACCCAGGGGGCCCACCCGTTTGTGGAGAAGACATCGGCTCTCGTGAGAGAGGTGCTGACGTGTACGATGGGCCCACGTGAGGCTTCGGCTGTACACAAGAAAGAGGAGAAGATAGAGTATAATAGTCCCATATCGGGAATTAGCAAGAATAAAAATAATTATAAATAATATAGCCTATGATCAAGAGCCACCAATCCGGTAACCCACCTTTTGAGAGGCAGCCTGTGGTGGGCAGTTGTACTATACTATAAATAATTTGTCTGATAAATTGTATAAATTCTCTGAGCTGGGCAGGGGCGTTACATCACAAAGGCCTAAAAAATTTATGTCAGAATGTATTCATCAATTCTGTAGTATCTTGAAGAAATGAAGAACTTCCAGCAGAACATGTTATAAAAATTGGGATGAATATCCAAGGAATTTATGGAGCATCTAACATCATACCATACAAACCTGAGGAATTTGAGAAACTAATCCCATAAAAACAGGCCATGGGATTCACAAAAATTTATTGTGAATTAAAAGACATAAAATCAAGAGATAGCAACATACAGATCTATGATAGTCCAGACCCAGAGAAGATAATAATGTATAACATATCAAAAGCAAAACAATCACAAGATAAACGTGCATTGTTTGACAACTGTTATAAGATATTATCTACAAGAGCAACGACAATGACACAACAGACAGCTGGATACTACTGAAGCTTGATGAAGACAGAGCATCAACACAGATGTGGAACATGTGAAGATGTTGGGTAGAATGAATCTTTTTTTCTAAAATAGTCCACAATGTAATCAGAACAATTATTAAAGGTTGATGTAAGCAGTGACGTATTTGTAGAAAATATTGGACATATGATGTAAGCAGTGACGCATATAAACTTGTTGTAAGCTGGCCGTTTGGTTTATAAAAGGGTAGGCTGTGAGAACAAGGCAAACAATTCTGAAGGGAAAAGTTCCATATAATTTTGTAAGGAGAAATCCGTCTGTAAGAGTTTGGAAGGAAATAAAAAGAAAAATTATCTTTTTATCAGTTCTAGCATCTATCGGTTCTAGTATAATATAAGATATGAATAACTAAATATCTTTTCCTTAGGGAGAGTTTTTGTAAGGCTCTGCCTGAAGGATCTTGCAAAAAGACCCATTTGTAACCCTCTATAGTTAAATTGTACACCTAGTAGGAGGAAACGAACTAGGTTGTGGTTGCTTGTACTGAATTGCTACTAGCTGTTCTAGACGTATCTCTTGGATAAAGCTCTCTTGAAGAACATAATAGTCTTGAGAAGGGAGGAACATAAAAGGAGCAATGAAATCGGGGTGCATACCAAGGGTATTTTATCCACTGGTAGTAACTGGTAAAGAGCAGCTCAAAGAGGTTTAACTAGACCGGCAAAATGATGGTCCATTTTGTTTTGATTCTTATGGTATCCTTAGAAATCTCTTTACTCATGATTTCATACTTGTTGTTTTAAATCACAAAATTGCTAAAAAAGAATAATGGATAATAATAGTTTCATTTGTGCCTCAAAAATTTATGAATTAATGACTAACTATCAAGGAAGTGATAAAATGTTAGTTTTTTATGTTTATTATCCTCATTGAGTAACAAACATGAATGATTTTTATGAGTTCAAGTTATTTTTCTTTAGTGTACAACGAGTAATAATTATAACTATAAATCAAATTAATCCTAGAGAAACTAGTAATATAAGTGTTCAAATAAATGATGCCTTAACTTTTTACGAAAGATCTTTATTATTTATGAAAATAGAGAATTTGGTAGATATATCTGGAGTCCTACAACAATATACAGACAATTTCTAGAAAAAAATAAACATATAGAGGATGAAAATGAACATATTGATGAAAGAAATGAACATATGGAAGAATCCGAAGACCCCCCATATGATAGTGGTAGTGAAGTATCAGAGACAGAATCAGAAGCTATGAGAGATCTTGAACTTATGCTTGATTACTTTCATATTTTTGAGATTGATAATGCATATTATTTCCAAGAATATTATTTTATAGATAACCATCATCTTTGAAGATTTTGATACTCTTTTGTTTCTCTTTACAGATAATTACTATTATTTCACGCTTCGCTTCCAGTTGGTATAAGAGCCTTGTTACTAAGTAAGTCACTCTTACCTAGTTTTCTGAAAATATTTAGTACAATTTAAGTATTTAAAAAGTTGACTAGATAAGATAAATATAAAATATTACAAAAAAACAAATTTTAAATTTGCAGAAAGGTCACACATCCTATAAAAAAAATATTATAGGATATGAAGCATAGAATATTATTAAGAAACTATCCCTTAGTTACAAATAGTTTGGTCATTGTCCATTTTTTGCAAATAGTTTTAAAAATTATCCTATAAAAATAATTCGCTAAACAAATTTATAGGTACTAACTTTATGAGCTCGCTCCAGTGACATATTAGTAAGGGTCCACTTGACATTGTTTGTAACACCCCGAATTCCAAATAAGATCGAATTCGAAGTTCCACATGATCTTTACACTTCTCTTCGTACAATTTTACAAGGAATTAAAAAACTTTTATTACATCAAATTTACAATTAAACAGTGGAAGCAATTTACAACAATTACATGAATGAAATAAACAACACTTGAATAATTCTTTAAGCATCAATTCATCTTTAGTCTTTTTTCATTCAATTTATCCTGTATAGAAACTGTGGGCACGTCAGTTTGTTCAACTGATGCTAGGATATAATACATCAATTTCTTTTACTTAGAAAGTACACACTTGTCACAAAGCAAACTAAGGGGGACTACCCTATTGATGTCGTGTGTGAATGTGCACTTAATCCTTAATGCAATTATTTATGTTACATGACACTAATGCGCACTTGTTCGGATTCTATGCATCCCATACTACATAGGTCCAAGGGAAAGCCCTTAATCGTTCTTCATCTTATAGGGTTTGATCCCTCGCCATGACTTAAACTATTACAGTAACTACGGTAAGTATCCTAGGTATTCTATGAGTTACGAGCCCACATCCAGACACCCTAGAGAGAACCCCATGCATTGACACATGACTCATCATGCAGGCATCCTGTGGTCAATTCACCTCTGCCATGGACCATGGCACCACCTGTGGTCACCAAATACCCCACAAGCATCACCACCAGGAAGGTACTCTGGAGTAGTATCCACGCCCTAATCATGACGCATCATGAGGACATCTTGTAAACACTCTCACCCTCATACTCATATTTTTCTCTTACCTTCATCACATCTCCACCATGTATCTAAATCCTTAGGTAATTGAATCATGAATAAAAATCAACACTCTAGAATTTAGTGTTACCTCTACATCGGTCTTAAAATATCAATCATTATCCATGACCCAAACTTGGTTACAATTTATCACATTTCTCTTTTCAAATCTTTCATTCTTGCCGATGTGAGGACTTAGCTAAAATTCTAGTCTAAATTCTCTTTTCATGTTCATTATACTTGTTCACAAATTTCACAATTCATCATGTTTCTTTTCAATCAATTTTTCATGCACAACTTGCATATTCTTAGACAATATTACATTAAATTCTACTCAATAATTTATATGTCAAAATCTCATTTTTGAGTTCTTCACGATTTTCTCTATGTTCAACAAATATTTGTATCTTTAATTACAAAAGAATTATATCCAAAAAATCTTATTACATCTTCTTCTCAAAATTCAAATCATAATAAGTCAAACATTATAGAAATACTTTTCATGAATAATTCAGAATTCAAAAATCAACAATCAGAACAGTTCAGTCGACTGTCGAACAGTGATCAGTCGACTGTCCTGCGAAACTTTAAAACTCAAGAACAGACAGTCAGTTCAGTCGACTGTGAAAAATGGGCAGTCGACTGTCCTGCGAAACTTTAAAATTCAAGAACAGACAGTCAGTTCAGTCGACTGTGAAAAATGGCCAGTCGACTGTACTATTTCTAGATTACTTTACAAAACTCGATTTTTCTCATTCGACTAGTTCTTATAAAAAGTAAACTTTTCCTGAGTATAATTTCTACAGGAAACAGTAACTTGCATTTTCATAATTTTCATAGAAATTCATTCTTTAAACACAAAACTCTTTCTCCCTTAGTTAGTTTAATCCATAGGTTAAAAATAGACCCATGTTGACATAAAGACATTTGTTTCTACAAAATCTTCTTGTTAGCAATTTTCCTCATTCTCATTGAGTTAAAAACACAAATTTTCTTTTCTTCATTTCTTGCTAAATATTTAATTGATCAATTTAATCTTAGTTTCCCAACTACAAAATAAGAGACAACTAGGGTTAAATAACTTCAATTATCACAATTCTACTTGTACAAAGCACATGAACACATTTTTCTCACAATTTCATTTAATTAACTTTTCATGCCAATTAAATTAATTTCGATAATACATCCATAATCACAAAGTCCACTTATTGTATCTTTCATTTCATGCATAGACAAGTTTCACAACAATTCATAATTCACTCAATTTAGCATGCAATAGCTACCAATTCATCATACACAATTTTACATGCACATTCTATTTATTCTACTATTTTTTTTCATGTAGGTTATTTTGATGTTTTCTTCTTAATCTCCTTAAACAAAAGCATGACATTTTTTTATATATTCATTTTAGCATGATCACAAATTCAATCCTAGCATGATAACTAGCTAGAAGCTCGAGAAATTACCCACCTATTTTGAAGAAACACAAATGAAAAGAACTCCTAGAAATCTCCTTGAACAAAGAGCGATCCTTCTCCTCCTAAATTGTGCCACCAATTGCCTTCTCCTCCTTGTGCTTGATGGAACCCGAGCCTTCCTTGCTCCTTGATGAATTGGTCGGCCTCCAATGGGGATGAACACACACAAACTAGCACACAACTCAATCTTTTTCTTACTTTCTCTCAATCTTTCTCTCACTTTTGTGTTTCTTTCTTTCTTTCTTTCTAAATTTTCTAATGTATTACATGAAGAGAAACTATGGGGTATTTATCCTAATTTTTGGGTGAAATGGAGGGCTAGGATTGATCTAGATGGTTAAAGATAAAGGGGTAGGATGTATTAGGCAGTTGTAGCAACCACCCATGAACAAGTAACCACCTATCCACTAAGCCAACTCACCCATCCCCTCTCTCCCATTTTCGGCCTACTCTTGCATGGCCCAAGACACGTGCTAGTGCAATGCACGTGTCAAATGTAGTACCCCTAGGTACTAGTTGTACATGATTAATTAATTAATTGTCTACAAAACTAGTATACACTACAAGTCATGATAATTCAAAGGGAATTAAACTAGTGGGCTTCAAGTTAGTGGGCTTAAACTCAATGGGCTATTAAAATAATTAATTAATTAGGGTGGACTTAAGAATAAACAATTAGTCATTAAAATTTAAAATATGCTTTAAAAATAAAGGAGAAGGAAAAATATTTGTTCATATTATAAAAATAAATAATTTTCTAGGAAAAATACACATGAATTTGTACGTGCAAAATACGTAAAAATCAACAACCTCTTATTTAATTATAATTAAAATTCAGGATGTTACATTGTTTTTGCTTGCTTTTATGTCTGAAAGCACTTTTAGAATTAAAATAAGTGTTTGGAAATTTTAATTAAAAACGTGTTTAATCGAAATTACTTATGGTAAAACTGCTATTTTAGTATTTTTCTCAAAGCATCTAAATGATACATTTAGCTTTTTAAGAAATGCTTTTACTTATTAAAAATAATTAAAGTTAAATATGATTTTTTCTAATAGTACTTTTCAGTACCAATGCTTTTCGACGAAAGTTCTTTTTGTTCCCAGCAATAACCAATAAAACCTAAAGATAACAAACAAATTAAAACATATATCTTTTACAATGCTGGTTGGATTTACAATACAAGATATGAGGTGGATTTTAAGAATTAGTTTAGATTATATTTGTAAATATTATATATAACGTTCAAATACATAGATTTATTTTACATGAGAAAAGTAGTCATCCAACCACATTTGGACCTCATGAAGATACATAGGTCTCACGATAGTGAAGAGGAGCATGGATTAGAATTTCTTCTATAAACTAGCTGCTTATATTGTGTTGAAAATGGGGTCATTCACAATAAAGCTCTAGGGAATATGGTACATTTTCCAAATATCCGAATAAAATCTCTTGTATCTTACGTAATTACATAATCTGATTACTTCTTGTTTTCATGAAGATACTATATGTTTGGATTGTTTTGATCATATATCCTCACTAATCCTTAATAATGCATGGCATGTTCTAAATTGAGAGTTGAGACATATGCTAGTATATAATTTTCCACATACTTTGCAACACTTAATTTAAATTCCAACTGTCTGATACAAAATTTTGAATATATATATATATATATATATATGAGTTTTGTTTCCTTACTTACGCAACATAGACATTTTTTATTACTTTCCTTGCTCCACGTGGCATTTCCGTGTTGAACACATGACATAATTCACATTTATCATCTTCATTTTCTTTATCCATATGCGATATTTTTATGTTATCTATTATAACTAATATATTATCTTTTTATAATGACTATTTTTCTCTAATCTTCAAACATATGGTTTGATCTTATTCTATCATTTCCATGTTAAACACGTAGCATTTCCATGTTAAACACATGACAGAATTCACATTTATCATCTTCATTTTCTTTTGCCACTTAACATTTCTATTATAACTAATCTATTATATATTATATAGTTCAATGATGACTACCATTTTATAATCCACAAACATATGCTTTGTAACACCATGAGTCCGGCTCAGCTGTGCATGTGGCTACGCATGCGCGTACACGCAAAAAATATGTCCTAACAACGATCCACCATAGACATGCCTCACAAAAGATGTCATGACTTATTAGTTCCTTTAATCCTTGACAATTATTATTTATTCATTATTTATACACAACTCTCCACTACAAATTTTCGATGTGGGACTTTAGTCACCACCTCCTCACACACACTCATCTCACCTTCACGTGATCAAAGCATGCATGCCATGCTAGAATACAGGGCCGGCCCAACACTTATTGAGGCCTAAAACGAACTCCGAAATAAGGCATTTTAAAAGCTTATAATAACATTTTATTAAAATTAATATATTTTTATTTCAGTGTTATCTTTCAGGCTTTTTGAGATGCAAAATCTTTTATTATATTATTGTAATCAGTTTCGGCCTTTTTGGTATATGAGAAGGTCTATTTCGGGCTTTTTGGTATGTGAGGAGGCCTTTATTCTTTAGATATTTTTTTTAGGCCTAAAGCCCTAACTTTGGTTGCTTTACACTTGGGCCGGCCCTGCTAGAACCCTGGGCCCACCAAATGCATAGCCAACACTTCTTAGCCCATGATTAATAACATATATTAATCTATATATATCAAAGCCCACCATATATCAAGCCTACTCTAATATTATATATATATACTAGGTTTGCCCGTTGACACATGCCTATGGCACATCTTCAGAACGGTATACCTGGTTTGATTATATAAAATAGTTTTAGAGGTCCAACAAATTAATTAGTCAGAAACATATTATATGAGGAAGCAATATATCTACCTTTAAGCTCAACCATCGCCTCATTGATCATTAGCTTGGACTTACCTGGAATGCATATAGTTTGTTAGAAATACTGCATATAGTTTTTCTAGCTTCAGCATCGCTTTAAAATACTTATAATAGTTATGCAAGGACATGATCATATAGGTTTTATTGAGCTTACTCTAATCCCATAACCACTATGATCATGTCTAAATACAATGGTAACCCAAGTGCAGGTGTGAAGGTATTTACAATACCAATAATCTAAACATTTGTTTGTTTGAGACTCAGTTTGCAATTGAAATACCACTTATTATTATTATAACTAAACTCAAAACTCTAATCCAAGCTAATCATTTCTTTTATCTCCATTTTGTCTCCCCATTGCACCTCTATAAAAAAAAATAAAAATGGATCAATAACAAATTTACCTTAGCTGTCTTTCTTGAGTGGAGAGTTTGCACCCTTCATCGGTAAACTTCAGTCATCCCAATCCTATATATCCAAACATACACTAAAAGTTCTTATATGTTATGTTATCCATGGTTTCTAATAACCAGTGAAGGGAACACTTCACAATAGTATATTCTCTTGCAGTAAAGAAATTAATGTTGCATATTTGCCAAGTTATTTTAGGTTGTTGATCAACTTACCTGTCCTGCAATGGTTTGGAATCCCAAATTGTGGCCACCAAATAATCTATCTCTCACTTACGTACACCTTAAATCAAAACCAATAAAAAAATCATCAAATAAATCACCAAATTAAATTTTTTTAAACTAAAAAATAAAACAATCATACCTTTATGAAATTAGATCCCATGCACACACAAAATTCGAGTCAGTAAAAAACTGAGTAATTCACTTGTAACCCTCGTTTCCGTAAATATATAATTTCTGAATAATATTCTGTATTTCGAATTTTATATGAATTAAGTTGTGTTAAATTCATTTAACTTTTCTATCTAAAATATTTCTGATCGGAAATTATCTTTATTTCGAAAAAGGGTATATTTTACCTTCTATTTTGCAATTGATCAACTATTTTCATTTTAGCCAAACTAAAATTATTCGGAACTTCCTTAATTAATTATTTGATAAAGCCAATTTCTGTATATAACCTTGCTATTATTATTTTATTATTTTCATTGTTAAAATCTATTATTTTTAGTATAGTCATTATTCCCATTTTTATTAATATTGTTTGTTCTCATTATTAATAATATTATTATTGTTAAAATTAGTGATATTGTTGTTACTCATATTTTCTTGATCTTTGTTATTAATATTATTATTTTTAAAGCCCAATTGAATTTGATCTATTTTGCATTATTTATTTTAAAGCCCAAACTTAATTGTTTATTTTAAGCCCAATGGTTTTAAACTCAATACCCATTAATCTAATCTCCCTTAGTTGTTTGTTGACCAGATCTATTCTTTCTTAATCAATCCCCAAAATCTCTCTTGTAACTGCCTAATTACTATTCCTAATTATTAGCCTATTGATTCCCCTCATTATGTGATCCCGTAACTCCCTCCCTACAATCTCTCTACCCCTTAATTTAACATTATTTCTATACATATATTATAATACTAATATCTCTCCCTCTTTCTCCCGTACTCTCTCTCTCATTCTCTGTTAAAAACCAAACAAACAAAAGCCAAACAAATCAAAACCACCAAAACAAAACGAAACCAATCTCCAACTCATCTTCCTCCTTCCGCCCGAAGCCACCATCGATCGCCCTCCGACCATCTCCATCGTCATTCCTCCGCTCGCCACCCAACTCCGATCGCTACCTCCATTGTCGTCCCGCCATCTTCATCTTCGTCACCCACCGTCTATCCCATCATCCTCCTCATCGTCGTCTTCAACTTCTCGCCCCCCCTTGAACCCATTCCGCCATTGCTCCACCACCACAGCACCCTCCACCATCGACTTCTCGCCCTGAGCTCCTACCTCCCGTCGAGCGGCCCCCCTACCGCATCGTCTTCCTCCTCTCGTCTCCGCCGACCGCATCTCATCTTCGTCTTCCTCGAGCCTCCCCCGTCACTGTGCTCACCTTCGACCACCCGCGCCAGGCGCCGTGCTCCTCCGCCTCTTCACCTTCCTACCCGAATGCCTCCGTTCTCCCTCCTCTCCATGGTCGACGTCGCAGCTTCCCTGCGCCGTCGTCTTCTCGAACTCCGCCTGCACCATCCCGTAGAGTGCCTCGCTCCTTTTCCACTCGCCGCCAGCGCCACCCTCCTTCCTCCCCTGCCTCGCGCTGTCATCGCCGGTGCTGCCCCTGGCCACCGCCCGCTCGCCGTTCCACTGCAGTGTACAACTTCCCGTTTTGCTCTGTTTTGTTAACTGGTTTGGATGGATTGATTTTGGGCCGTCGATCTTCATCATGGGTTTTGATCTCTTTGATTGTGAGCCGTCCGTTGGACTCTTGATCATGTGAGTTTTGATCTAAGCAGATCCAGCCGCCCGATCGTCCCGATCTTGATCTTCCATCAAGATTCGCTCCGGATCCAACCCTGTGTGCTGTTTTGCACGTGTGCCGTACGTGCGCCCGTGTGTCCGTGCTCGTGCCTCGTCTCTCGGGATCCGCATCCCGTATTGGTTCGTGTTCGGATTCACCATCGTTAAGGCAAGTAATTCTCTTGTACAATTTTATTATTCTAGTACAAGCTATTTGTAAAAATACCGCAAGTCTATTTTTTTGACTCCAATTCGCATTCATAAGTCGAATTGATACCCGTTTATATTCCTAATCCGCCGATCCTGTATTCACACGAGATCGTGAATACTTTGGTATCCCATGCATGACACGAACACCACAAATAAATACAAACATATGAACTTTTAGTGATTCTACATATTGTTGTGAAAAGACTATTTTACCCTTGTTAATAATTTAAGTTTTATTTATTATCTCTAAATTTTTTTGATTTAGTTTTATGAATGTAATTAGTCACTTATAGTCGCAAATGTAATTTTAGATGACCCTAAAATATTATGGACCCATATATGAAATAATAAAATAGACCCATATATGTATTAATAAATTAGACCCATATATGACATTAAACTACATGTTTCACATCTCCTTACTTAGAACATATTGCATGCAAAATTCCTTGTTGTTCTCTGTCCATATCTTGACTTCGTCTCATTGCATTATGTTTGTGTTAACAAATTAATAAAAGTAATAAGCCGGGGTATAAGGGAAAGATTTAAGTAGTGGGCAATATAGAAGAGCGTACTCGGACGGGAGCTCGTGGTTTCCCGACGCAAGTTGCAATTACAAGTTGCAAGATTGCAAATGACAAGTTTACATGTTTGCACGTTACAAGTTTACACTCTACATGTTTCACGTTACAAGTTTGCACGTATCTTGATACAATATTGAATGTACATGTTTTTCCCGAGTACGTGACCTATAAAACCCACCACTAAATCTAAACGACAATTGTATTGACTGTAGCAACCATGTAGTAAAAATATGGATGCATGAAGTGCTACCTAGATAGAATCAAACATTAGACATAAGATTAACACGTGCATTTTCATGATCCATTTACATGTTACATGTTCATGTTGATTCGATACTTGTTTACCTGTTTACTTGTTTTACATGTCACTTGTTTCATAATGCCCTGTTCATACCACGTTTACATATTGCATGTCCCTTACTTTTGATTCCTTGTTCTTTTCCTGTTTTTCCTTTGTTTTATTGTTGTTCCTGTTTTCCTTAGCTTGTACCTCCCTTGCGGCCCGTAACTTGTATTAACGGGTCTCCTTATTTCTCTTTTCTTTTCTTCTTGTTATAATATACTTGCAGGCCCTAATGGAGAGTTACCAGAAGGTGTCGCTGACCAAGTGTTCTAGTTTATCGTTTTCATATTATCTTTAGTTGTATTTTATTTCTTACAACTATTTATTGTAATCCGGGCTTGTTTGACCCGTAATAATTTGTACCTCCCAGTTGCTGGTTATATTTATGAACTATGTCATGAACTTTCATTATTACATTGCGATTTATATGCCTGCGTGGATTGTTCTGTTATATTGTTGTTGAGTTTACTTGTACAGCTTATGAATGGTGTGTTCGCACCATTCGCTGGGCCTTAGTCTCGCGCCCGTATTTCCATGTTTTGGGAAGCGGGGCGTGACATCACTGCACACACAAAATTAAAAATTAGAATGAGAATTGGTTAATGAGATGAAATTAAAGTCGCCGCATCGCATGTTAAGGCTCTCGATTCGGTGGAGGGGAGTCGCCGATACGGAGTCGTTTGATATTCACGCTCGATTTGGTGGAGGGAAGTCATCGATACGGAATCAGCAGCGGATCAGATTTGGATTTTGATTTGGATTTGCTTTGAGATTCGCGGTTGAGAGGACGATGGAGGCTTCGCCAATGGAATAGAAGCGAAGGTTTAAGAAAATGATTTTAGGGATTTGGAGTTAGAGGCTTAAAAATCCTAGGGGAGAGAGATAGAGAAATTGGAGCTCTCTGGTTTGGGGAATAGTGGGAGAAAACTGGTCTGAATAGGAGAGAGAGAGAGAGAGAGAGAGAGAGAGATAAATAATTAAATTAATAATGGAGTTGTTTTGGGGGGGATTTGAATTTGAGTTTTGGGGAAAATTTTTGGAAGAAAAATATCTTTTGGGAGCTTTGATCTGGACCATTGATTTTCTTACTATTAAAGGAAAGCCACTTAATAGCTTTTCTTTGTGTTTTATTAGAGATATATATACACACTCCAAATACGGGCTATATTACATGTTTTGATTTTATTCTACATCTACGTTAATTGTTAAACATTTGTTAAGAATTTTAAATGCTGATGATATTTTTATCTTATCATATCCAGTAAAAATAATACTCATTTATTTTACATATCTTTATAATAATAATATCTTATATATATATATATATTTTCAACCCTATTGAATGAGAGCCACTTGATAGCTTTCTTCGTGTTTTATTATATAGATTATTATAAAAGGTATGTAAAATATATGAATATTATTTTCACTGGATATGATAAGATAAAAATATCATGAGTATATGATGAAAAAAAAAATATCTTGAGTATTTAAAAATTCTTAACAAATGTCTAACAATTAACGTAGAAGTAGAATAAGATCAAAGCATGTAATACCCCGTATTTGGAGTGTGTGTGCACACGCACTCCAAACACTCATGATATTTTTATCTTATCATATCCAGTGAAAATAATATTCATATATTTTACATACCTTTTATAATAATCTATATAATAAAACACGAAGAAAGCTATCAAGTGGCTCTCATTCAATAGGGTTGAAATCAATGGTCCAGATCTAACATCACAAAACATATTTTTCCGGCCAAAAGTCCTCCTAAAAAAAGAACTCCTTTATTTATTTATTTATTTATTTATTTCTCTCTCTCTCTCTCTATCTCTCATTCTCTCTCTATTTACTCAGAAATTTACATTTTCAGATTTCAGGTTTGTAAATTTTCAGATTTTTTTATGCATTTTTTTATTGCTCATGTTACATTGAAAATAGCAAATATCTCATCAACAGTTAAATTTTATCATTTTCCACACTCAAAGTTCTAAGAAGTTGGATTTTACGCTCCCATTTATAATTATTTTTCAACATATACTAATGGAAACATGGACTTTTGTTTACAACTAATTATTGTTTTACTATTCAAACTTGAACTACATAATTGTTGTTTTACTGTTTACAAGACTTTCATATGCTGTATCGTTCCGAAGACATGCCGTAGACACGTGCCCACGGGTAAATTTAGTAATATATAAGGCATCAATTGTAGAAGATATAAAAGATAATATGTATATTCTCAATGCATATTCTCTATGTATGGATGAGATATCTATCCCATTTTCTCTTTTACAAACATATGTTCTTAATTATTATTTTTTTCACGTACTCTTTTTAGTACTAGATTAACATTAAATGTAAATTTTATACATGTAGGAGACATGATGAGAAATTGATGATGTATATTTTATTGCACATTAATATATTTTAAAGTTAATTATAGTTACATGTAAAGATAGTGTTTATATGTCTACTAAGATATGATGCTAGAATTGAGAGATAAATTTCTAAAATCTTGATAACAATTTTGTTTATTTCTTTTCAGTTAAAAAAACAAATGAGATTTATTTAAAAACTAAGAGAATATAGACTTTTAACAAAATAATATAATACATCTTTTCATACATTACACGAGTTATATGCTAGTTAGACACTTAGACTATATATTTTAGATTCATTGAAGATTAATGATGGGAGTCGAATAAATCTTTTCTCAAATAACACATGCTTAAGCCCATTTTGAATGTAAGGCTAGGATTAGCACTGGTAACAAAACCCGATATTCAGACCAGACCCATACCTGATGTTGGACCGGAACCAACCTGGTCTAATGCGGGTTAGGTCCAGGTCCCCTCAAAGTCGACCCCACCTGGACCCAGACCCGGACCTGAATAGAAAAATTCAACACAGTTCTCTTTCAAATAGACCCAACCCGACCTGACTTGGACTCGATAATAAATTTAATAACAATTAAATATAAATATATAAATATATCTACAAAACCCATTTATCTCATACACTTGTTATGTTTGAGATCAAGATTATTTACATTTCCAAGATGCGGTGAAACAAACATGTGGTGTTTTAGATGTACTACACGAGAAGTGTAGTGCAAACAAAGTATTTGTTGATTTGTTGCTCAGATAAAAAAACATTATGCATGTTTTATAGCCGCAAACATATTAAGAAAATCCTTTTGTCAGTCCAATTGACAGCTGAGTCTTGTATGCTACTAATCTAATATGCTTTTTCAAATCTTTCAGTTAAGATATTTGAAGACTTTAGAGGAGCGGGCCAGAGGATGGACCATTTGATGAATGTATGCGTAAGCCTTGATCTTGCTTTATATCTGAGAAAAAAATGGACCCAAACCGAACTCAGACCGAAAAGGAATGGGCAACAAATTTTAGCAAGAACCTGGACCCGGACTTGGTTCTCATGGGTCCGGGTCTGGGTCCGTGTCCGGATCCGAGTAGTGAAGGACCCGATACCGGTGCTAGCTAGGATATACATATATATATATTTTAAAGTGGAATTGAGGTATATATCTCCACTTTCCGTTTTAAATTTGGTCAGATCAACGGTTAGATATCTATGGTTATCATCACTTTGAGGCGAGATAACTAGAAGTAACTTAACTCCAAAATATAACTGAATGACCAAACTTTGGATAATATAAGTCAGCTTCACTAATCTCTACTTACCTCTTCTAATCTCTGTATCCAAATGATTCCTTAATTTTCTAGTAATAAAAGAAGAAATAATTTTAATTTACATCTAATGTAGATTTTTTTTCTATAAGTAGGAATGAGCCTAGGCTCAAGCAAATATCTACGAACGAGAGGATAGCCAACATACCAAGGTTCCATTTTCCTGAGTCATGCAATACGTTGTTAACAGGTCCGTTACGTGTATTTTTCCCCTTCTCAAAAGTCATCGATCACCTTGTTATGTTAATAATTTTATTGTAATCAAACTTTAAGTGCCGAACCAATTTTTATATACTTTTTTCCTAACATTGTTGTGTCAAATATGTCATGTAGGAAACTTTTTAGACATGCAATGTGCGAGATCATTCCCTATAAGTGTCATGTGAGATTTGTTGGGAATTGTTCTACCCTATTTCTAAGATCACAATGATCTAATATTTAATCTAATCTTAAAATAATTAGAACAGAAATCATTAAGTTTTACCTTCAAGCTTTGATTTCTTGTTTCTTTTTCTCCTTCAATTCTAACTCTAGTTCTTCCTCTCATTTTCTTCTATAACTTTAGGAAATCCTAGTTAGGATAAAATTACAATACTGTCCACTATGTATTTGTATTTTGCTTCCCAACTAAAATCTAAATTATTATCAGACCAGTGTCACAATATAATTCTACAAGACACCCCCTTTACCGATATTCACAAACGCACCATTGGAATTCGTGATACCACCTCCATGGGTCAATTTGTAACTTAAACCTTGTTTTCACATTTAACCTTTTATACAATCTGACAATGACTCTAAAAAATAAAAAATTGTATATAATAAAATATTTTTTTGTAAAATATACCCATAAAATTTTACTGTCAGATTATAACATTCGTTAAATGAATAAGGGAATATCTTCTCTTTTAAAGATAGGATTCCGTATTGCAAATACATGTTCTCATATTTCTAATAAGACACATCCAATGCATCGAGGTATTGGTCTAGAAGGCCTCACTCTTTGATTTATCAAAATGCACGATATTAAAAAACGAGTTCACTATATGCTCAGGATTTAGAAGTCATGTTTATATTGCCTTTAACGATAACACTGTCTTGTGGTTATTTATAAGTGTAATCATTCTTTATTCCATCAATTCGTACTAAACGAACTAGCACAACAAGTTCGAGTCGACCCTCTCACTTGTTGTGCTACAATCTGCCAAAGAAAATGCCCAGTTCTATTATACACTGTGAATGTGTTCTTTGTGCATAGACTTAATTACTATGCAGCATGGACCTTGTTAATGTACAATATTAATATTTGTGAATAAAACAAAAATTGCTCTATAAAAAAAAAAAAAATTATTTCTGTCTAATCATATAACCCTACAACTCTCACTTGCACTCACAATTTAAAGATAAACTTTGAGGGCATACTAACAATCACTAAAAAAATAGCAATCTGATCCTTCTTAAGACCCATGATGCCCAGATGAGACTCAAAACTCTTTTGTGGCAATGTTTTTGTAAAAGGATCAGCGATGTTGTTAGCTGTTGGTATCTTAGTTATAGCGATTTCTCCAGTGTTGAAAAAATCTCTGATGATGTGATACTTCTGCTTAATGTGTTTTGCCTTATTATGGTTTCTTGGTTGCTTCGATTGTGCAATTGCACCAGTGTTGTCACAATATAAAATCATAGGTGACAATCCCAATGGTACAACTCCAAGATCTAAAAGAAACTGTCTGAGCCATACTGCTCTTTTAGCTGCTTTAGACACAGCCACATACTCATCTTCTATGGTGGAATCAGCAATACAAGATTGCTTCACACTCCTCCAACTGATGGCCCCTCCACCCAAGGTGAAAACATATCCAGAAGTAGACTTACTAGCATCTTTGTCTGATTGGAAATCAGAATCGATGTAACCTCTTGGTGACAATTCGGAACTGCTGTATACAAACACATAATCTTTTGTAGCATTAAGATACTTCAATATATGTTTAACAGCTAACCAATGTTCGAAGCCTGGATCTGATTGGTACCAGTCCATGCGAATTGCATAACAGATGTCTGATCGTGTACAAAGCATAGCATACATAAGACTTCCTACTGCTGATGCATAAGGAACTGATCTCATTTTCTCTCTTTCCTCAGCTGTTTTTGGACATTGTTCCTTCGAAAGAGGTAGTCCATGTCTAAAAGGTAAAAGACCTTTATTGGAATTTTTCATGCCAAAACGAATCAGAATCTTATCTATATACGCAGCCCGGGAAAGTCCAATTTTCTTTTCTAGCGATCTCGAAAGAGCTTAATGCCAAGAATGTAATTGGCTTCTCCCAAGTCCTTCATATCAAACTGTTTTGACAACCAAATCTTGATCGTTGTCATGACTCTTACATCATTACCAATGAGCAGAATGTCATTAACATAAAAAATTAAAAATACCACTACTTTGTCCATAATCTTTTTGTACACACAATGTTCATCTTCGTTTTGATCGAAACCATAGGGCTTTATCTTTTGATCAAAGCACATGTTCCAACTCCTAGATGCTTGTTTTAGTCCATAAATGGATCTATCCAACTTGTATACTTTATCCTCTTGGCCCTTAATTATGAAACCATCTAGTTGAGACATGTAAATCTCTTCTTCAAGACGCCCATTTAAGAATGCGGCCTTGACATCCATTTGCCAAATTTCATAATCGAAATGAGCTGCAATGAATAAGAGAGTTCGAATAGATTTCAACATAGCCACTGGCGAAAAGGTTTCTTCATAATCAATGCCTTCCTTTTGATTAAAATCCTTTTCCACTAATCGTGCCTTGAAGGTTTCAACCTTCCCATATACTCCTCTCTTTCTCTTGTATACCCACTTGCATCCAATAGGTTTAATATTTGCAGGTGGTTCTACAAGATTTCAGACTTTGTTAGAGTACATAGACTCCATTTCTGATTTCATGGCCTTTTGCCAGGATTCTGAGTCAACATCTTTAAGTGCCTTTTTGTAGTGTCTGGGATCTGAGTCATGCTCATCAGGGATGGGCCCGAAGGCTTCCCCCCAAAAGCATGTATTTGCGAGGTAGTCTGGTTTTTCTCCCACTACGACGGAATACGGTGCAATATTAGAATTTTCTGTGGCAACTAAAGTAGTATCAGGTAAATTTGCATCTCTTCTATCAGGACTTGGTGTCAGATTATCTAACACTTCATGCAAAATCATGTCACTTCGTGAAATATGTTTCATCACATAGTCTTCCTCTAGATAAACAACATGTGTCGAAACAAATACTTTCTATTCACTAGGACTATAGAACATGCCTCCACGAGTTCCTTTTGGATACCCAATGAATAGACAAGCTTCTTATATTGTTTCCAACTTATCTAGTTGTTGCTTCCACACATATGCAGTAGAACCCCATATACGCAAATGTTGTATACTTGGTTGTCTCCCACTCCATAACTGAGTAGGTGTGCTATCAACAGCCTTAGATGGAACCAAGTTCAAAAGATAAACTGTTGTAATTAAGGCATATCCCCAAAAAGATATAGGTAATGTAGCGTAACTCATCATAGATCTAATCATATCAAGTAAAATCCTATTCCTCCTCTCAGCCACACCATTTTGTTGGGGACAGTTAGGTGCAGATAACTACGGTACAATCCCACACTACGTAAGATAATCCCGAAACTCACTAGAGAGGTACTCTCTTCCTCGATCTGATCGAAGAATCTTCAAGTGTTTACCTAGTTGCTTTTCACTTTCTGTCTTAAACTCCAAGAATTTCTCAAAAGTTTCAGACTTGTGACGCAATAGGTATACATAGCCATATCTTGAGTAATCATCTGTGAAAGTCACAAAATACTCATAGCCTCCCCTTGCAATAGTGCTCATAGGTCTGCATATATCTGTGTGTACCAATTCTAAAGGTTCTTTGAATCTATTTCCTTTTCCAGAATACAGTCTTCTAGTCATTTTTCTTTGCTAACAAGATTCACATACTGGCATAGGCTCCTCTGCCAAGGGACCCAAAGATCCACTTTTCACCAATTTGTCAATCCTATCAGGATTAATATGTCCTAGACGCAAGTGCCAAAAAGCCTTAGAATTACTATAAGGTGTTTTTCTTTTGTTTGGAATAGTACTAGATAAGGTATTAGTTTCCTTGATAAGCAGTTTGGAAGAAATAGTATGAAGCAAATATAATTTATCTTTTATTATACCAGAACAAATAAACTTGCCATTCTTACGACCTATGGCTTTGTCCTCAAAGAAAGTAGAATATCCATGTTTCCATAAGGATTTAACTGAAATTAAATTTCTCCTCATATCTGGAACATAAAGAACATTATTCAAAACTAAAGATCTTCCATCACTAAACTGCAAATCAACTGATCCTACTGCTATAGCTTTAACTCCATGTTGCGATCCTAGATAAATGTCAACTTCGCCATCACTTAGTTTCCTTGTTGTCTTGAAACCCTGCATGGAATTACGAACATGGTCATTTGCTCTCGAGTCAAAACACCAAGTGTCTATAGACTTCTCCACAGAACATGTTTCAACAACTAGTGATTCAGGCATACCTGAGTTGGCATTTTTCTTTGCTAGATACTTCACGCAATTCCTTTTCCAATGCCCTTTGATACCGCAGTGGAAATATTTTTCCTTTGGTTTATTCTCCTGATTCACAAGCTTTGTTGGTTTCCCAGAACCAGATTTATTAATAATTTTTTTAGCTTGCTTCTTCTTTCCTATCTTACCTTTCGGTTTGATAGAAGAAGTTTCACCAATGAAAATACTAATTTTTGGCTTAACGATACCTTCAGCGGTAATCAACTCATTCATCAGTTCGGAAAGGGACAGATTCATTTTGCTCATATTGTAATTGAGCGCGAACTGACTGAATGAGTGTAGTAGCGTCTGAAGGATTATATCAACTTGGGTTTCCTTATCGATTACTGCACCAAGAATCTGAAGTTCATTAAGAAACCCCATTATTTTCAAGACATGCTCACGAACAGGAGTACCCTCAACCATCTCAGCATTCATTATTGCTTTCATCGCAACTTGTCTTGCAGCTTGCGATTGACTGGCAAACATCTCTTTTAAGCTGGTTATCATATCTAAAGCATGCGACATTTTATTGTGTTGGTGTTGAAGCACATTTAATATGGACGCCAAAATGTAACATTTAGCCATGTCATTAGCCTTAACCCATGCTTCATGATAATCAAAATCTTCTTTGGAAGTTTCATCTGTGGGTTCATCAGGTTTCTTTTCTAGAAGTATAAATTTGTAATTCTGAGAGGTAAGGACAATGTCAAGATTGCGTTTCCAGTCAACATAATTAGGTCATTCTAACTTATTGTCTGTAAGAATAACATGCCGGAAGACATCTGAAATAATTTAAAATAATATAAGAACTAGAGCAAAAAAAGGTTTAAACAAAACTTTTTAAATTCTCATCATAATCAATATGGGTTTCCTCAAACCATAAACTTATAGAGAAAAATCGGATAACTAGTCCTATGGTTACAAATTTTGTTGGGAAAATTTGCTCCACTAACTAGCGGGAAACCCATTAATTTTCTTAGAGTTGATATGACAAATTAACATCTGATTTCTTTGGCCTCCAATACTTAACGATAAACATCTGTTGGGGAGTTTACCATTATTTATTGGTCGAGTGTATACCATTATCAAGAATCTAAAATTGATTGCATGAATTAAATCTTCGATGGGAGAACCCTTTTCATACTACCAATTCATATTCTAACTTAAAGAGCTTCACAAAGGAAGACGAGGTATCGTTTCAATACTATTGTGAATAGATAATGGATTCATTAAGAACCCTCTCCCACTCGATATTTTTAAATTAGGAAATTAAAGGACATATCTGTTTTAGCTCAATTAACATTAAATGCAATTTAAAATAGAAATAGCAACAAAAATAAATGCATTTCATCCCCCAACCAAACACATGTCCAAACCAATATTTAGATGTATCCCTGCAATAGAGAACCTAGAGATCTAGTCTTCATGTCATCCTTCTTTGCTTTGTCTTTACTCCATCGATATTTACAAAATTTAAACTACCTCAACATAAGGCGGCTTACATTAAATTACAATAAAACTACTTCAACATAAGGAGGTTTACATTAATGAATAACAAAACTACCTCAACATAAGGAGATTTACATCATTGAACAACAAAAATACATCAACATAAGGAGATTTACATCAATGAACAACAAAATAAAAATTAACAAGTTCTGGCCATGGGGGGATTATCACAAATATACACATACATCTAATCCAAGGCAGCGGAAAATAAAATTGCACAATCCTATAATTATAACTGCTTCTACCAATATCATCTAAGATATCAAAATAAGTTAACATCAATAAGTATAAAAGAATCTAAAAATCACGAATAATTATTAGATCTAAACTTATATAAGCAAAAATGAGATCTTGATTATTGGTATAGTTAATAATTAAAAATTTTGAAAACAATTTAGATCCAAATTTTTTAAAAACATAATCAACCTTCATGAGTCAAGATTAAAAGCCGATCTCAGAAAAAAATCTGATTAAAAAAAATTAAAAAATCCATGCTTCATGAAAGGGAAAGATCGATTATGAGTCGTCAAAAAAAAAATGATCTAAAAAAAATCCATTTCAATGAAAGGGACATATTGATTAATGTAGAATTTCTGTAACTTCATTAAAAAAAACCTTGGAATTCGTGATCAACCAAAGTAGCAGTTTCTGATTAATGATAAAAGTTATCAGATCTATAACTTTATGAAAAAAACTTGGAATTCGTGATCAACCAAAGATCAACCAAAGTTATCAGATCAACCAAAGTTATCAGATTAATCAGATCAACCAAAGTTATCGATTTAAACATGACCAAAGTTATCGATTTATCAGATCAACCAAACTTTGATCAAATTAACAAAAGTTGTCGATTTAATAGTTTTTAAAAAAAAATTAAAATAAAAAATAAAACTAATAAGAATCAACATTATAATTGATTAAAATTAGATCAAAGTGGCTCTCATACTACTACTGTTGGGAATTGTTCTAACCTATTTCCAAAATCACAATGATCTAATATTTAATCTAATCTCAAATAAAATAATAAGAACATAAATCAATGAGTTTTACCTGCAAGCTTTGATTTCTTTTTTCTTTTTCTTCTTCAATTCTAACTCTAGTTCTTCCTATCCTTTTCTTCTATATCCTGGTGGGAGGCATAAGAGAGACGGCTAGGTTTTAGCCTTGCTCTCATATTTATCGAGGAGATGAAAGCCTAGAGTTAGGAACTTTAGAAAATTCTAGTTGGGATAAAATTACAATACTGTCCACTATGTATTTGTATTTTGCTTCCCAACTAAAATCTAAATTATTATTAGACTCATGTCACAATATAATTCTACAAGACACCCCTTTACTGATATTCACAAACGCACCATTGGAATTCGTGATACCACCTCCATGGGTCAATTTGTAACTTAAATCTTGTTTTCACATTTAACTTTTTATACAATCTGACAATGACTCAAAAAAATAAAAAATCGTATATAATAAAATATTTTTTCTATAAAATATACCCATAAGATTTTACTGTCAGATTATAACCTTCGTTAAATGAATAAGGGAATATCTTTTCTTTTAAAGATAGGATTCCATATTGCAAATACATGTTCTCATATTTCTAATAAGACACATCCAATGCATCGAGGTATTGGTCCAGAAGGCCTCACTCTTTGATTTATCAAAATGCACGATATTAAAAAACGAGTTCACTATATGCTCAGAATTTAGAGGACATGTTTATATTGCCTTTAACGATAATATTGTCTTGTGGTTATTTACAAGTGTAATCATTCTTTGTTCCATCAATTTGTACTAAACGAATTAGCACAACAAGTTCGAGTCGACCCTCTCACTTGTTGTGCTACAGTCTGCCAAATAGAATGTCCAGTTCTATTATAGACTGTGAATGTGTTCTTTGTGCATATACTTAATTACTATGTAGCATGGACCTTGCTGATGCACAATATCAATATTTGTGAATAAACCAAAAATTACTCTATAAATAAAATAACAAATAGATAAATTTATTTTTGTCTAATCATATAACCCTACAAGATGTGTTGCAGAATCTACCACAACTCGTAGTGCTAATAACGGAACTCACACACCACAAGCAATAAAAACTTCCAAAGAACTATATGTACCAAGAACATACCACCACAACAATCACAAGATCTCACAAGAACACAATCAATATGTAGAGATAACCAATACTTCTTATTCTCCAAGAAATACAAAGATTACAAATAGATTAGAGCCCTCAAACGCTCTCTCTTTCACCTTTGAAACACTCAGCACAATCTCCTCTTGAAGTTGAACAATGATAACGACTCACCACGATCAACACTTGATACAAACCCTAGAGTCTACAGCCACTTATATAGCTTTCAAGTAAACCTTAAGCGATAAACAAAAATGCAGCTTATTGGACTCAAAATTCGAAAGCCCAAATAACACACAACATCGCCGTAGGTCGTCCGCACTTTGGGTCGGTCGACCGCAACGTGTCAAGCCAACACCTCAAAGCGTGACCGGTCTACTACACGGTCGACTGTCTGACTCTCTGTTGGAACCCTGTACATTCGAAGAGATCTAGCAGCTTAGCTGCAGTCAGGTGGTTGGTCGACCGCACCCCAGGACAGTCAACCATAACTCTCCAGTTGTTGTTGCCTTATCTTACTGTCTTCGTCTTCTCATCTTATTCTCCAACTTCAAGTACTCCGTGCCTACATGTATTTGAGGCCACAATCCCCCACTTGGACTAAATACACAACGCTTCAAAGTTATTATAATATTTACCTCGCATTATCTCTGTCAATCTTCCACTTTCATGGAATACCCATGTACTCCCCACTCTCATGAAGAGCACCTCCGCCACTCCACCACATGGAGTGCACCAACCACCCCTCATCACCTCATGAAGGATGTGCTCCACCAATCGCATAGAGCACGAATAATGGAGAAACAACATCCTATATCGGATTTCGTGTTACAAGACTCCTCAACTCGCAGAATCTCCATTAACACCAGACATGGTTCAAAGCCCCTCAATGCACCCTCTGCATTAGAGGTCTTCATGGAAGACACCTCCACAAAATTTGCAGACTGCTCAATTTCTACAGTCTCATTTCGGTTACCCTTATCGATATTACCCTGCATATCGATAACTGTGCTCTCTACATCACATGAGAGACTTGAAGCTTCGTATGCCATATCGCAAACTACCCTCACCGCATCAACGTCTAGCTCTCTAGGATCACTCTCATGGCAAGCAGCTCCCATTAAATTAGTAACCTCCCCTTAATTTTCAAAACTGAAAGAACTCGGTTGCACCCCACACAACCTGTTATTCGATTCCGGCTGAGAGTCAACTACAGAAGAAATTCCCATCACATCTCTAAGAAAATACAATATTTTCTCACGCTTTCCTTTTGCAATCACCCTTGAATCTGCAGCTATACGTCACTCCCTACTACTAACTATAGTAGACAACCTATCTTTGCCTAACCTTCCAATCGAGTAGGATTTTCCTTCAAGTGTGGAACATGTCTTGTCTCCCGCAAGACAACACACTCATCATCATTGGCTTTCACGTGAACAGTACCAACCCCTCGTACATGACACATTTGACCGTTCCCCACGATCACATCACCAAAAGAACCTTCTCTGTAGTCATCAAATACCTCTCTCCTTGGAGTGTAATGAAAAGAAACTCCCGAATCAATGTACCAATCTCGCGTGCTCAAATCCTCCTTAGCTGATAAGCATAACTCTTGAATTTGATTAGACACCACATTGGCTTCATTTGGTTTGATTTCCTTCAGTTTCTCCTGCTTCCTCTTTATATATGTCTTACAACTGCGCATAATGTGACCCCTCTTGTGACAATATCAACACTCAGGTCTATGTCTCCCATCTCTGTCATCAGACCCACTATCAGATGAACTACTTTGATCCTTTATTCTTCGACTACTCTTAGATCTCCCACGTCTCTTCTCAAATGACATTGTGGAATCTCTAGAAGATGATGATAGAAATCCCCCATGTCTCACCCTTCTCACCTTCTCGTTCAGAATGCTACTCACCACATTTTGTAGAGTTGTCAAATTTGTCACAGTGCCTGTAATAAACTGTGTTGGGATTGGGGCGTCAACAAATGCCTCTGGTCGCAACGGAACTAATTAGAGCAATGAGGAAATTGAAGAGATGAGACAAATCAATTAAGCAAGCAAGTAGATCCACCAATCCAAATACAAACACAACGAGGATTTATCCCGGTTAGCTTTTGCTTAATCCAGGAGAAAATATCGGGAGATCTGATATTCAACTAGAAGAGACTACAAGGAGTTACTGATTCACTGAATACAAGGAATTAAACTCACCCACCAAGAACTATCTCTCTCGAGCCTCTCTTCGCAACGGAGAAAAGAATCTATGAAGTACTTTACTCTCATATTGGAGGAGTTTATAATATATATAGAAGAATAAAGAGAAACCTAGGTCTAATCTTGATTCTCAGTCATCTGATATAACCTAAAAAAGAAGTAACTGAATAGGAGTCGTACGGTCTAACTTGGAGTTGAAGATTGGGCTGAAACGACCTAAGAAATCGAGGCCCAAAAACGGACACAGAGCTGCGGTCAGTCGACCGTAACAAGACTGGTCGACCGTCCACCTCTCGGCCAAACCCAGTGCAACTGCAGTCAAGAGTGCGATCGGGGGTGCAGTCGACAGCAACTATGCCTGTACTATTGCTGCTCTATTTTCTTCTACTCTCTTCAATGCTTCGACCTTCATGCTTTTTCTTACCTTCTTCTAATCTGAACCTTGATTATTCAAGACAGATTCCTAACAAAACCCACATTGGATTGCATACGAGTGCTATCACATGATGTGTTATTCATCTCCAAATAGCCCCTCAAAGGCACACCTCCGTAGATATACTCACAAAGTTGCCAAACTCCGCACGAACTCCACCTACCCTTAGGCTTTCTCCACCTCTCGACGATATTCGAACGTCATGGTCTCGTCAGCAAACTAGCTGAGCTTGCAGGAATAACAGGAAAATAACAAACAACCCATGTGCAGGATTTACGGATTCCCTAAAGCTTGTAGAGATTATGTTGGCTTGGCCCAACCACTCTCATACCTCTAATCACTTCATGACGACCTTGAAAAACAGACAGAACTCCACATCGAGCTGTGTACCTACAACCTCGTGCATCCAGAGTTCCCAAGGAAATTAGATTCATTTTCAACAGAGGAACATGCAAAACATCCCTTAAAGTGAACAAATTTAGACCTGGCATCTTCAACTCAACTATTCCCTCACCCACTACTTTACATATCTCTCAAGTTCTCATTGTCACACAACGCCCTGTAGTAGATATATAAGTAGAAAACAACTCCCTCTCAGAGCAAATATGAGAAGAACTCACTGAGTCAAGAAACCAACTAGAATCCACTTCTAAAGAATTTGAAACAAGAAGATATGAATCACCTGTAGTATCCAGTCAATCCAAGAAAACTTCTGACTTCCTTCACTGTAGTAGGCCTTATCCAATCTCTCACTGCCTCTATCTTCTGAGGGTCAGTTGCCACTCCCTCCTTAGAAAGGATGTGACCTAGGAATGCCACTTCAGATTTTCAGAAATCACACTTGGACAGCTTGGCATACAACTCCTGCTCTTCCAGTTTCTTCAAAACTGCTGCTAGATGCTCGGTGTGCTCCTCTTCTGACTTGGAGTACACGAGGATATCGTCGATAAATACCACGACGAAAGAATCAATGAATGGCCTCAGAACTCTGTTCATCAAATCCATGAAGATTGCGGGTGCATTCGTCACTCCAAATGGCATAACTAAGAATTCGTAATGCCCATGTCGAGTTCTAAATGTAGTTTTGTGCACATCTTCAGCTTTCACTCGAACTTGGTGATATCCTGATCAAAGATCTATTTTGGAGAAAACAGCTACTCCTTGTAGACGATCGAACAAGTCATCAATTCGGGGAATAGGAAACTTATTCTGAACAGTGACCTTATTCAGATCTCGGTAATCGATACACAATCTCATCGAACCATCCTTCTTCTTTACCAAAAGCACCGGTGCTCCCTAAGGTGACGCACTAGGTTGAATAAAGCCTTTCTCCAACAGTTCCTTAATCTGCCGTTTCACCTCATCCTGTTCCACTAGAGCCATCCTATACGGTGCCTTAGAAATGGGTGCACTTTCCGGTTGAAGGGTGATGCTGAACTCTACATCACGTTGTGGGGGTAACCCAGGAAAATCATCCAAGAACACAGTCGGATAGTCCCGAACCACAGAAATCCTTTGCACTTCCACAGGAATCTCTTCCTTGCGGATAGCTGCCACCAGCCTAGAACACTTCTTCTTCCCTTGGAAAGTGACTTCAGGTCCACCTGGAGCCTTCACTGTTACCATCTTGGTCTTACACTCGATGCTTGCACTGTACACCGACATCCAATCAATGCCAATGATAACATCGACTCCCAAGATAGTCAGCTTGATTAGATCAATTCCGAAGATTCTGTCCCCAATCACAATCTCGCAATTTGCATAGTACCGATCAGTGGTTAAAGTTTCCCCTGATGGAGTAGCTACTGCTAAAATCTTGCCTGGAAAAATCTTCGGTTCAACTCCCAACACTTTAGCAAATTTAGGAGACACAAAAGTATGAGAGGATCCAGTATCGAACAAAACAACAGCTTTCATTCCATTCAAATAAAGTTTCCCTGTTACATAATACACACCCATTACGTAACAGTTCACTAAATAAGCGGGAAAAGAAACAACAGTCTAACTCCTACGGTTCCTCTTCGCTTCACGAAGTTCTCCCCGTAGTTCTTCAACTTCTTCCTTCAGCACATCTGTCATATTTTTCCTCTTCTCGAGTTCCCATACACGATGACTGAAAACCGCAAAATCATCCTTGCGCTTTGCCAACTGAGCCTCCAATAATCCGACTCTCTCCCGCAGTGTTTCTACCTGCCTCTGAAGAGATATCACAAGACTACTTGGAACTGGTTCTTCTTCTTCGTCAGAAGAGTCATCAGATGAGTCCGAAGGTGGGGTGATCTCTCGGGATTCAGGCCATTCTTCTCCGTCAGAGTCAGCTTGCCCGGGGTAGTACTCTTCCTCGGAATCTGCTTGTCCAGGATAGTAATCTTCCTCTATGATATGCCAATTGTCGTCTCCAGCAGGGTCGAAGTGATCAGCCATCTTAGAAATAGGGAGGAAGATGCATAAGTCATAGAGCAACACAAATGTAAGTAACTTACATTTAAATTTCTAGACTCAAACACACACTCTAATGTCCACTTCTAGGGTGTCGTTCCTTATAAATTTGTACAAGTGTGAAGCGTGGCTCTGATACCACTCTGTAACGCCCCGAATTCCAAAATACACTGAATTCGAGATTCCCTAGGATCTTTACACTTCTTTCGTACAATTTTACAAGGAAATTAAAACTTTTCACTTTACATCAGAGTTACATGAAAACTTTACACTTTACATTTTACAGCGGAAGCAAATTTACAACATTTAAATAAATGTACATCAACATTTGAATAATCTCTAAGCATCTGTGCTTCTTTAATATTTATCATGTCATTTATCCTGCATACAAAACTGTGGGTACGTCAGTTTATTCAACCGACGAACATTATACACGGCCATCCTCTCTATGCCGGAAATAGTATAACTGATTTTCCATATTTAACAAACACAAACTTGTCACATATCAAACTAAAGGGAATACCCTATTGATGTCGTGTTGTGATTGTGCACTTAGTCCTTAATGCAATTATTTATATTATATGACACTAATGCACACTTGTTCGGATTCTATGCATCCCATACTACATAGGTCCGAGGGCAAGCCTCTTAATCGTTCTTCATCTTGTAGGGTTGAATCCCTCGTCATGACTTAATCTACTACTGTAACTACGGTAAGTATCCTAGATGATCTATGAGTACAAGCTCGTGTACAGAAAATCTGGGGGGAATCCCACACCATGTCTTGATGCATCAAGCATGCATTCTGTGGCAATTCAGCCTCCTTCATGGCACACGATCCTCTTGCAGTCACCAAACATCCTACAAGTGTCGCCAAGATCCCGATAATTCCGGAGTAGTGCCCACGCCATGTCCTGACGCATCAAGCATGCATTCTGTGGCTCACTCTCACATCGTAGACTCGAGGCCCTCATACTTGTGTTTTTCTCTCACTTTCATCACCTCTTCACTATGTACTAATTCTTAATTTAATGAAATTATGAACAAAATCAATCTCTTAGAGTTAGCCCTCTCACTACTACCGGTCTTATTTCTTTCATTTCACAATGACCCAAACTGGTCTTTTCAATGTCAATAATCATAATTCATCACTTTTCACTTGCCGGTGTGAGTTTTAGCTACACCCTAATTTCCAATTTCAATTCACAAATTCACATGTTTGAGTTGTCATACTCAATAACATTTCTCTTTTCCAATCACATGATTTCTAAATTATTCATGAGTCAATAACCATACATGGAGTTCAATTATTTATCATGTATTTCATCCAATATTTATTTCCACATTAAAATCATATCACCAATTATATGGTCAAAATGAATATTCACAACTCATTCTTGTCACACTATTCTTCAATAAGAATAATTCACGCAAACTTCACAGTATATATTTTCTTTCTTTGTTATTTTTCTTTTCTAGCACTTATTTCAATTCTTTTGCAAAACACATCTTTCACAAAAATATACAAGTGTAGAACCATAGTTCCAACTACACTTTTATTCCCAAAATATACTTCATTTCATTCTAATAACTCCCAATTTATTTTTCATAAGTCACACATAATTTTAGTGTAATAATAGTATTTTTTTCATAATTTTTAGACATCAAAAACCCATCAAAAAATCATTTTTTTCCACAAAGTAAAATTCTGGCCGAGACCAGGATTCGAACAAGCAACCAAAGAGAACCAAACCGCACGCTCTAACCACTTGGCCACTTGTGCTCATCGGTATAAAGAAGGATTGGAGAGTTATATACTCTCGGACTGAACTTGATTTAATTTTTAAACGCACACAAAATAAAATGGTGTCATCCAGTATCGAACCAGCGATCCGTGGGACACAAGCCGCACACACTGTAGCATTAGAAACCTCCCGACCACTTGAGCTCACGTTGTCTTGAATACAACTTATATTTTAATTAAATCAGTCCTCTGTTTAATAGGACATTTTCGATATTTCAAAAGCTCTCATTTGAATTTTTCTTTTACTAAATTTACTGTAAATCTCCAGAATAATTATTCACATGATAATTAATACTCCAGTAATTTAAAAATAATTGTTCCAGTAATTAAACACATATTTTTCATACATTTAGTTTAAATTGTACGCTACTACTACCACATCTCATTTCGATATTTCTTATACAATTTAGCATTAATATTTTCTATATCAATTCCCTGTTTATATTCCCTCAAAAATATATTTTAAGTCATTCATTATAAACATTATCACAAAGGGTTCATCCAAGCACATAAGACAACACTTTCATCTACTAACATTTGCATTTAATTTTGACGCTAATAACGAATTTTACTTCAAGCATTTCATAGCTATAAATAATTCACACACAACTTAAGTTTGATGATGGAATAACATACAATCTATTTAGCAACATTTCAATCAACTAATAAGCCATTTTTTCCCATTTAAATGCACTCTTATTAATCTTTTTCATGCATTATCATTTCAATTCAATCTTAACATGCTATCTAATTAGAAACATGGAAAATAACCCACCTTAGCATGATATCTAATTAGAAATATGGAAAATAACCCACCTTAGCATGATATCTAATTAGAAATATGAAAAATAACCCACCTTAATTTGGAGAGAAATTAAATTGCAACACCTCCTTGTCACGCCCCGCTTCCCAAAACACGAGAATGCAGGCGCAAGACTAAGGCCCAGCGAATGGTGCGAGCACACCATTCATAAGCTGTACACGTAAACTCAACAACAATATAACAATCCACGCATGCATATAAATCACAATATGATAATGAAGTTCATGACATAGTTCATAAATATAACCAGCAACTGGGAGGTACAAATTATTACGGGTCAAACAAGCCCGGATTACAATAAATAGTTGTAAGAAATAAAATACAACTAAAGATAACATGAAAACGATAAACTAGAACACTTGGTCAGCGACACCTTCTGGTAACTCTCCATTAGGGCCTGCAAGTATATTATAACAAGAAGAAAAGAAAAGGGAAATAAGGAGACCCGTTAATACAAGTTACGGGCCGCAAGGGAGGTACAAGCTAAGGAAAACAGGAACAACAATAAAACAAAGAAAAAACAGGAAAAGAACAAGGAATCAAAAGTAAGGGACATGCAATATGTAAACGTGGTATGAACAGGGCATTATGAAACAAGTGACATGTAAAACAAGTAAACAGGTAAACAAGTATCGAATCAACATGAACATGTAACATGTAAATGGATCATGAAAATGCACGTGTTAATCTTATGTCTAATGTTTGATTCTATCTAGGTAGCACTTCATGCATCCATATTTTTACTACATGGTTGCTACAGTCAATACAATTGTCGTTTAGATTTAGTGGTGGGTTTTATAGGTCACGTACTCGGGAAAAACATGTACATTCAATATTGTATCAAGATACGTGCAAACTTGTAACGTGAAACATGTAGAGTGTAAACTTGTAACGTGCAAACATGTAAACTTGTCATTTGCAATCTTGCAACTTGTAATTGCAACTTGCGTCGGGAAACCACGAGCTCCCGTCCGAGTACGCTCTTCTATATTGCCCACTACTTAAATCTTTCCCTTATACCCCGGCTTATTACTTTTATTAATTTGTTAACACAAACATAATGCAATGAGACGAAGTCAAGATATGGACAGAGAACAACAAGGAATTTTGCATGCAATATGTTCTAAGTAAGGAGATGTGAAACATGTAGTTTAATGTCATATATGGGTCTAATTTATTAATACATATATGGGTCTATTTTATTATTTCATATATGGGTCCATAATATTTTAGGGTCATCTAAAATTACATTTGCGACTATAAGTGACTAATTACATTCATAAAACTAAATCAAAAAAATTTAGAGATAATAAATAAAACTTAAATTATTAACAAGGGTAAAATAGTCTTTTCACAACAATATGTAGAATCCCTAAAAGTTCATATGTTTGTATTTATTTGTGGTGTTCGTGTCATGCATGGGATACCAAAGTATTCACGATCTCGTGTGAATACAGGATCGGCGGATTAGGAATATAAACGGGTATCAATTCGACTTATGAATGCGAATTGGAGTCAAAAAAATAGACTTGCGGTATTTTTACAAATAGCTTGTACTAGAACAATAAAATTGTACAAGAGAATTACTTGCCTTAACGATGGTGAATCCGAACACGAACTAATACGGGATGCGGATCCCGAGAGACGAGGCACGAGCACGGACACACGGGCGCACGTACGGCACACGTGCAAAACAGCACACAGGGTTGGATCCGGAGCGGATCTTGATGGAAGATCAAGATCGGGACGATCGGGCGGCTGGATCTGCTTAGATCAAAACTCACATGATCAAGAGTCCAACGGACGGCTCACAATCAAAGAGATCAAAACCCATGATGATGATGATCATGATGAAGATCGACAGCCCAAAATCAATCCATCCAAACCAGTTAACAAAATAGAGCAAAACGGGAAGTTGTACACTGCAGTGGAACGGCGAGCGGGCGGCGGCCAGGGGCAGCGCCGGCGATGACAGCACGAGGCAGGGGAGGAAGGAGGGTGGCGCTGGCAGCGAGTGGAAAAGGAGCGAGGCACTCTACGGGATGGTGCAGGCGGAGTTCGAGAAGACGACGGCGCAGGGAAGCTGCGACGTCGACCATGGAGAGGAGGGAGAACGGAGGCAGTCGGGTAGGAAGGTGAAGAGGCGGAGGAGCACGGCGCCTGGCGCGGGTGGTCGAAGGTGAGCACAGTGACGGGGGAGGCTCGAGGAAGACGAAGATGAGATGCGGTCGGCGGAGACGAGAGGAGGAAGACGATGCGGTAGGGGGGCCGCTCGACGGGAGGTAGGAGCTCAGGGCGAGAAGTCGATGGTGGAGGGTGCTATGGTGGTGGAGCAATGGCGGAATGGGTTCAAGGGGGGGCGAGAAGTTGAAGACGACGATGAGGAGGATGATGGGATAGACGGTGGGTGACGAAGATGAAGATGGCGGGACGAAAATGGAGGTAGCGATCGGAGTTGGGTGGCGAGCGGAGGAATGACGATGGAGATGGTCGGAGGGCGATCGATGGTGGCTTCGGGCGGAAGGAGGAAGATGAGTTGGAGATTGGTTTCGTTTTGTTTTGGTGGTTTTGATTTGTTTGGCTTTTGTTTGTTTGGTTTTTAACAGAGAATGAGAGAGAGAGTACGGGAGAGAGAGGGAGAGATATTAGTATTATAATATATGTATAGAAATAATGTTAAATTAAGGGGTAGAGAGATTGTAGGGAGGGAGTTACGGGATCACATAATGAGGGGAATCAATAGGCTAATAATTAGGAATAGTAATTGGGCAGTTACAAGAGAGATTTTGGGGATTGATTAAGAAAGAATAGATCTGGTCAACAAACAACTAAGGGAGATTAGATTAATGGGTATTGAGTTTAAAACCATTGGGCTTAAAATAAACAATTAAGTTTGGGCTTTAAAATAAATAATGCAAAATAGATCAAATTCAATTGGGCTTTAAAAATAATAATATTAATAACAAAGATCAAGAAAATATGAGTAACAACAATATCACTAATTTTAACAATAATAATATTATTAATAATGAGAACAAACAATATTAATAAAAATGGGAATAATGACTATACTAAAAATAATAGATTTTAACAATGAAAATAATAAAATAATAATAGCAAGGTTATATACAGAAATTGGCTTTATCAAATAATTAATTAAGGAAGTTCCGAATAATTTTAGTTTGGCTAAAATGAAAATAGTTGATCAATTGCAAAATAGAAGGTAAAATATACCCTTTTTCGAAATAAAGATAATTTCCGATCAGAAATATTTTAGATAGAAAAGTTAAATGAATTTAACACAACTTAATTCATATAAAATTCGAAATACAGAATATTATTCAGAAATTATATATTTACGGAAACGAGGGTTACACTCCTAAACAAAAGTCCTTGCCAAAAGAGCGTTCCTCCTCCTCCTTGATGCGCGCACCCGACCTTCAAAGATGCCAACCGAGAGCTTCCTAGATGCCGGCCTTCCTTTGGATGCAAGCACAACTCCCTCACACACAACTCTCAATCCTTTATCTCACTTACTACTAATAAATCACTACTAACAAATGTATATAGGTTTTGGAGAAATAAAGAGTACAAAAATAACTAGGCTAGGGGGGGTATTTATACTAAAAATTGGAGTAAATGAAAGGCTAGTATCAAACTAGGAGTTAGAAATAAAAGGCTAGGATTCAAGGGGGAGTTGTAGTAACCAACCATGATCAAGCAACCACCACCCATGACTCCACTCATTTTTTTCATTTCCCTCAATACTCAAAACCGGCCACAATGGTGTGCTTTGCACGTGTACGTGCAATGCACGTGCATGCATTAGTCCTCCAAAAAAAAGTTGTACATTATATTTTCTATAAAAATAATCTTTAAAAGATGTTCTACATTACAAGTTGTAATTAAAATAGAAATAACTCATGGGCTTTAATTAATGGGCCAAAATAATAGTTTTACAAATAATTTAGATTTGGGCTTAAAAAGAAAGGCTTATGTTCATTTGAAGAAAAAGGGCCTTTATAAAATAATTAAAGAACACACACACACACACACACACACATATATATATATATATATACATACATACATATACTCATCATCCATAAGGAAAATAATTATAAGATTTCACACTACAAAAATTGCACGTGCACAATACGTGCAAAAATTAATAATTTTCATAAATGAAAATCGGAGTATTACACAAACTTTCTTGAATAAGGACATCATACATGTCAACCTTCCAAAGATTGAAATTGATCTTTCCATCGAACTGCTTGATCTTCAAAATACTGTGACCTGTCATCTTAACCAAGGGAATCGGCAACCTGAAGCTCTGATACCAGTAGTTGGAATTGGGGCGTCAACTAACACCTCTGGTCGCAGCAGAACTAATTAAAGCAATGAGGAAGTCGAAAAGATGAGACGAATCAATTATGCAAGCAAGTAGATCCACCAATCCAAACATAAACACAACGAGGATTTATCCCGGTTAGCTTTTGCTTAATTCGGGGGGAAATATAGAGAGATTTGATATTCAACTAGAAGAGATTACAAAGAGTTAATTCACTCAATACAAGGAATTAAACTCACCCACCAAGAACTATATCTCTCGAGCCTCTCTTTGCAATGGAGAAAAGAATTTATGAAGTACTCTACTATCATATTGGAGGAGTTTACAATATATATAGAAGAATAGAGAGAAACCTAGGTCTAATCTTGATTCTCAGTCTTCCGATATAACCTGAAAAAGAAGTAACTGAATAGGAGTCGTACGATCTAACTTGAAGATGAAGATTAGGCTGAAACGACCTAACAAATCGAGGCCCAAAACGAACACAGCACTGCGGTCAGTCTACCGTCCAACAAGATCGGTCGATTGTCCACCTATCAGCTAAACCCAGTGCAACTGCGGTCGGGTTTGCGGTAGGAGGTGCGGTCGACTGCAACTTGGGACAGTCGACCGCAACTATGCCTGCACTATTGCTGCTCTGTTTTCTTCTACTCTCTTCGATGCTTCGACCTCCGTGGTTTATCTTACATTCTTCTAATCTGAACCACGAGTATTCAAGACACATTCCTAATAGTGTGTTCCACCGTACCATAATTATCGGGCAAAACAGATAGAAGTAACAATGATTGACCTATCTCTAAAAACTTCAATCATGCAGGTTCCATCTGGTTGTAAACCATATATTAATTGTTCACATGTTCTGCTTCTGAACCCCATTCACTCAACTTCATATATACCAATTTCTTCAAGTGGAGAATTTGATTAGATGGCGACGGTTTCTTATACATATCCGTGAAAATCTCCATAGCCTCCTTTGTGGTCTTTGCCTTCGAGATATGAAATAATGTCTTCCTACTCAGTCCCAACTGAATATGCCATAGCATCTTCTGATCCAAACGATTACACTCCGCCAAGATCTTCGCATCATTGTCTCCACCTTCTGACTTATCATTAAACTGTCACGTCTCGCTTCCCAAAAAGAATATGAAATACGGATACGTAACAAAAGCCCAGCGAATAACTTTCATCATTCATAAGCTGTTCAAAAATCTTTACAATATCTCACGAAATAATCAGAGTCGGAAGCCAAAGAGTCAACCACACATACATGCAAAATTGAATTAATATACCAACAAAATTTACTTGAAACAAAATATATTAATCTCAAATAAATCAGACCTGAATAAGTCAAAAATCCTGGGTCACACTGCCCAAACACAAAGAATCCAAGTAACAGATACAATGTTCAAAATGAGCAACAAGAAATAAATGAAGATAGCAAAAGCTCCAGTCAACTAGAACTTTAGATCACATACTCCATCGGGCATCTGATCACCAAAATTTGCAATTTGACAAATTGTAGGAAGAAGGAAGAAGAAGAAAAAGTACCCGTCAATTGCAAGTTACGGACCACTTATAATGTAGGATATAAGCACTAACAAATAGCATGGAATAATGCATCAACAGTGATAACTAGCATGAATTAGTAAAACAAGGTCAACTAGCATGGTATACTAACAGTACAGATATTTATGTCAAATGCAGTGTCATATGACAACTAACAATGTCCAGTAACAGTAAGCTCAGTATATCAGTGTAACAGTATAACAGTATAAGTCCCACAGTATCAGTCCCATAGTATCAGTCTAACAGTATCAATCTAACAGTATTAGTCTTATGTTCTTACAGCCTTGTATGTATTACTAGCTAGATAGCACTTCATGCATCTCAGTTTTTACTACATGGTTGCTATAACAAACAGTTTCACTTTTAGATTTCATAGTGGACCATAATGGAGCAGTGTAATCAGGTATCAGTAATAGTAGTAGTAGCAGTAAAGTAACAGTAACAGTAGCAGAAAAGTAACAGTAACAGTAGTAGTACGGAACACTAGTTCCCTTCCAAGTACATGTTTCCATATTTCCCACTACTAGATCTTCCCTTAAGAAACCCCGACTTGGTTACTTTTATTATACTTATCAAACAGACATGATGGTGTATGAAATAGTGTCAAACTAACATGGTATAATCATTATTAAGTTCAGGGAAGCAATCAAGCATGCATAGATGATATACAGTCACATAAACGAGCAAAATAGTGTAAGTTCATATTCAGGACAGCATGACAGTACAGTACTAAAACAGTGAATCTCGTCGCTACAGAAATGCAAATCTGGATCCTTCGAAGAATCTGGAAAATAGACTCCCAACCGAATCCAGAGAATTTAAATAAGTCACATAGTAATTCACAAAATCCTAACTCAAAACTGATTTGAATCCAGAAAACATATTCAGTCAGAAATCAGTAAAACGGTTTCTCAGTCCGAAAAACAACATCAAAACCTCTCAAATAGATCCAGGAAAAATCTGGGGTAATCCCCTATATGTCTAGAATCAAAATATAAAGTTTCATAATATTCCAGCAAAATTAGTTCAGTCATCAAAAATAAGAAAACATCAAGAAATGATAGGTTGGCAATTCTGGAATTCCCAACACTGTTGTACGAAAACTGAAATATCTCGCAAGCCGTGAAACGAAATCCAAATCCGCCAAATGGATATTAAAATAGATAAAATATATTAACTTTCATATTTCACAAATATTTTCCATACAGTAAGAGAAATCAGGGTGAAAACACAATTCTTTACAGGACAGCGAGCAAAATACTGCAAGTATGACTTTTGTAAATATGCATGAAACGACATATAAACTCATCAATAAAATCTACCAAAATTCTGGGTAATCCCTAGATAGGTATAGAAAAACTAACCAAAGTTTCAGATCAAAATAATAGGTGTAGCTCAAGTATCAAAATAGTTTAATCGACAAAATCGTCGAGAAACGAAATATGGAAACATAATACACCTCTGTAGTAAAACAGTCATAAGTCATTCATACGAAAACAAAATCGAGCAAGGTTAGAGGGGTTGGAAAATAGACAAATTTCTCTAAAACTAATGTTTTATACCGAAATTAAGTTACTGACTTCAAGACAGTCCAAAACAGCAACCAAAACTGACCAGCGACAAAATACAGAATTTTTCCTTTAACAACAACTCAACATATATCACACAAAACTTGTTCAAAGCACAACCAAACTTGAAATCGAGTCTACCAAGTGTCCAAACATCATGAATTAGGGTTATTAACATATCTAAAATAAGTCTACCACATGGTTCTCAATAAATATCCAAATTCTCACGAGAAGTCTTACATACATGATCAAATCAAGAACGAATAAAACCTAAGTTAATTCATCTCAATATTGTGTCGTGAGGCAACTATGGTCAAGTTTTCACAATAGAGACAAAACTCATTAAAGATAACACACACACGAGTTGTCTTTAGACCCAACTACACTATAGGTGGTATTTTTGACTTGTATCAAACAAAGAAATTGGAGTACAAGTTACTTGCCTTAATCAGAGATGAAGAACGATGAAAATCAAGAATAACGAGATGGATTTCCGGGCAACGAACGAAAATCCATGAACAAGAAATCCACAATCAAGAGCAACGAACCCACGAACAAACGCACGAACACACGGCACGTTTCTTAAAGCAAGAGAAGAGAGAGACCACGAGAGAGAGATGCGGGGCTTGCGGCCAAGGGGGGAGAAGTGGTCGGAGAGGGGATGAGAGGGAGTATGGTGGTGGTCGGTGGTCGGATGGATGCAGGGATGGAGTGCAGGCCAGAGGGAGGGGTGTACGGGTTGGAGTGCAGGTCGGCGGTAGGTTTAGGTGATTAGGGTTAGGGTTTTAGTAGGAGATGAGGGTTTATATATATAGTGGAGTTTAGGGTTGATATGGGTATGGGTATTGGGTTGTGGGTAGTTTAGGAGTATTAATAGGATTAATCCAACAAGACAAATGAGGATCAAATTGAATAGGATTCAAACTAGGATTGGGTGATTTGGTTTTGGTAATCAATTAAGGATCAAAATAATAGGATTAGGAATGGGATAGACCACCAAATCACCAAGAGCATCCAAAAATACAAATAAAGAGAACGAGACAACAATAAAGAGCGAAAACAACAACCATGAATAAGAATAACCAAGAAATCAAAAATAACTCACAAAAATCAAGAATGAGAAAAGAAAATAAAAATATAAAAAACAAGAGAGTACAAATACACAAGAAAAGAAAAATATACCAAAAATACGAAAAATGAAAAACAGGGGTTACATAAACAATGGACCATCTAGATCTTTCTGACGAAGATACACTATCATCTGAATCTTTCACATCGCGAAGTCACTTCTATCGAACCTTTCAACCTTCGACTTGCTATCGGCCATCTCGAACCTAGTGCTCTGATACCACTTGTTGCAGAATTTACCACAACTTGTAGTGCTAATAGCGGAATGAACCAAGAAAAAGCCACCACAATAATCGTAAGATCTCACAAGAACACAATCAATATGCAGTGATAACAATTACTTATTATTCTCCACGAAATACAAAGATTACAAAGAGATTACAACTCTTAATCTCTCTCTCTTACCTTTGAAACACTTGGCACAATCTTCTTTTGAAGTTGAACAATGATAACGATTCACCTCGATCAACACTTGATACAAACTCTAGAATCTATAGCCACTTATATAGCTCTCAAGTAAACCCCAAAAGATAAAGACAAATACAACTTATTGGACCAAAAACTCGAAAGACCAAATAACACACAGCGCCGCTGTCGGTCGACCACACTTTGGGTCGGTCGACCATAACGTGTCAAGCCAACACCTCGAAGCATGACCGGTCGACTGTACTGCTCTCTGTTGGAACCCTGTACATTCGAAGAGACCTAACTGCCTAGTTGCAGTCAGGTGGGCGGTTGACCGCACCCCAGGACAGTTGACCGCAACTCTCCAACTACCTTTCTTCTAGCCGTTTTTATCTTCTCTTGCTATCTTCGTCTGCTCATCTTCTTTTTCAACTTCAAGTACTCTGTACCTATGTATATTTGAGACCACAATTGTAACAATATGTTGAAGGCTACTTTAACTTTTTGTGTGTGATAAAACCTAGTTTTAACAACAATCCACTTGATGAGTAAGTTTGAAAATGTGAAATGTTGTTTGTGTAATTTAAACCTACCTACCTGCTACATGCAAAACCTAACAAATGCCTATCACAAGTGCTTTTTGTTTCACCCGCCTAGCGTTGCCCATTACGACACATAATTATATATCAAAAACAAATTCTTTGTAAGTCCCTGGAGTAATTAATTGTTTGAAAGGATGTTTCTTATTTTTATTTGAAAGTCCCATGTTTCAAAAGTAATATCTTAGAAAAGCTTATGATCTGGTTTTTCTTCACATAAAACATGACTCCTGATGCAGTTTGTTTTTGGGGTGTGGCTACAAAAGGAATTAGTTCTTATAGTTTGTATAGTGAAAGTTGCGGCACAGGCCCTGGTCTTTCTATTTCGTCCCAGTTTGGGTTATTAAGAGAATTGACCAGATCAGAAGAAATTTCTTCTGGTCGGGTGCTGATGTTTATAGAACAGGCAGTCACCTTTGTAACTAGAAGTTGATTTGCACTTCTAAGGCTGCTGGTGGTCTTGGGGTACTCAACCTCAGACACCAAAACCTGACCCTTCTGGGCAAATGGTTATGGAGAATTCTGAAACATGACTGTTTGCCTTGGACCCGCATTATCTCGCTCAGGTATTTCTCCCGTCAGCAAATTTGGGATTTCAATCTGTCGCTTTCCCGCACGGCCTCCCTTTTCTAGAAGGGGGTCTGGAAGGCAGTCAATCCTTTTCGCTGTGGTATTTCTCATGTCTGCGCTGATGGCACTAAGACCAAATTTTGGGATGATTTGTGGTTCGGTAATATCAAGCTGGCAGTGGCTTTCCCTGCGCTCTACTAATTGGCCTCTAACCCTTCGGCCACGGTAGCGGACTACGTCATTTTCCTCGGTGATCTGAAGTTCTGGTCCATTCCATTTAGGGGCATTATACCTGATCCTCAAGTGGTAGAGCTTAACTTTCTTTTTGCCGATATAAACCTCTACTCCTGGCATCCCACTAATGATTTCAAATGGCGTTGGAACAGTTCTGGGTCCTTCACTGGTAAATCGTTCTATCAATTCCTTAATTTCGGAGGTACCTTATCCAAGAATGCTAAGTTCCTTTGGAGCGCTCCTTCTCCCCTCAAGGTTAAAATTCTCACCTGGCTTGCAATTAACAACAAGCTTCTAACGGTCGATGTGCTTAACAAAAGAAATTTGTCATTAAGGCAATTATGTGTGTTGTGCGATTCTATTCACGAGGACGCTGATCACCTTTTCCTTCATTGCAACTTCATTCAATTGTTGTGGTTTATTATGGTTCGGGCTTGGCAAGTGCCGACTATCCCTATCGATCTTTCGTCCTGCTGGATGCCTCTAGTTCTCAGGAAAGAGTATCGTAAATCTTGGGTGCTTTCCATTATGGCCATCATTTGGATGGTTTGGTTGGAAAGGAATAAGCGTATTTTTGCTCTCTCTTCAGCGACGATCGATAAAATTATCGATGATGTCCTTTTCTTCATCAAATTTTGATCCTCCACTTTATCACATGATAAAGCGGAAGCCTTACATTTAGGGCACCTGGACGAGGCGACTATTTTTTTCCGTTCTACTTATAGCTTACCTGGTTAGCTTTGTTACTTCTCTAATTTCTTTTCTTTTCTCTCCATTTCCCTGTAGCTCTGAGGTGTCACTGGTGTTGACTTTCCCGGCTCTGGGGGAAGGTTTTTGGGAGCTACTTTTGGGTTGGTCTCACTCAGACTCCTCGCTATGCTACTGTTCTTCTCTGGTCTATTTAGCGATTACTTTCTTTTGTTTTTGCTGGTTGTAATTTATCTCCGATTTGTCTCTATGTTTTGGTTGTTCTGACTGGGTAGTTTTGTTGGCTGGTCCATTCCCTTGGGGAGGGCTGGTTCACTCTGATATGATGTTAGTTGTCCTGCTTTTTGTGGTTGAGGCATTGTGCCCCTGTGCTGTTTTGTTCGTTTTTTTGGGTTTGTTGCGGTTGCTGGGTGTGCTGGCATGAGATTATCCTGCTCTTTGCTTTTCCTGTTGGAGTGGTGGTGTTTGCGACTGTGTTGATGCTGGAGTTTTTGTTTGGCTGCTCCTTGCTTATGGTTTTGTGCTGGTGGTCTTCGCTTGTTTTAGTTGTCGTCGTTCGGGATGAGGTTGGTTTTGTGGTTCTGTGGTTTTGCTGGGTTCTATCCCATGATGTGCGTTGGTAGGAAGCTGGTTTCCTCATGTTAATTTTTCTGTAGCGTCCAGCCGCTCCGTTTTTTTTGCGTATATGGTTTGCTCCCTTCTACTCAAATCTAGTGTTCACTACTTGGGAGGTCATCCTTCTTGATTGTTCATTCCCCCTGGGAGCTCTTGTTTCTGGCTTTCCCCGTCTCTCTTCTTGCTGTCTCGACGAGGTTTAGTATATGGCTTATTGTTGTTTGGTCGCACGATTCGTTTCTCGAGTGCTTTGGGCATGTATTGTAACGCCCTTATCCCTAGCTCAGACAATTTATACAATTTATAAGACAAATTAGATACTAAGTAGTACAACTGCCCACCACAGGCTGCCTCTCAAAAGTTGGTTAACCGATTAGGTGACTCTTGATCATAGGCTATATTATTTATATATTATTTTATTCTAGTTATTCACCGATATGGGATTATAATACTATCTCTCTTTCTTTTTTTGTGTACAGCCGAGCTACACAAGGGTGGCGGGACCCACATTGTGATGACGTCATCGTCACAAACCAATAGCCACTACATGCTGTTCTTCACAAACTCAACGTAGGCCCCCACCTTAATTTACCATTCATTACCAAACAGCCATTCACCATATATATATTATATACCATTCATATATATACACATTTACCACCAACAGCCAAGTATACTTTTCAAACTATACTTTTTCCAACATATATATATATATATATATATATATATATATATATATATATATATATATATATATATATATATATATAATTTTAACACGGGGTGTTACTTATATAGCTCGGTTGATCTCCTTCGTTTTAGGGGGTCTTGTCACCTGTAGGTGCGAACTCTGTGTTTCTTGTCTGCTTCTTTCCCTCCTCCTTCAGGTAAGTGGTTTCTCCCTCTGTGGGCTCGCGTGTGTTTTACCTCGCCTGGCCGTCGTCAGTGGGGTGTCTTCGTCCTGCGGTTTGGTGTGTTGCTTCCGTGATTTTTTCCTTTGTTGCTCTGGGGTGGTTTCGGGGCCATTGTTCCTTTCACCGCGGTGGTTCCGAAGCGCGTATTCTGGCTCGTTGGCTGGTCTTGGCAATGCGCTCTATTGCTGTTGTATTAGAGCCTGTACTTTTGTGTTGCTTAGTGCGTTTCTATTCGTGTCTATTTGTTTTACCACTTGTAAAATTGTTCTCGTGTATTTATCTCATTTTTTATTTATATATATTTGGCTGGAATCGTTTGATACCAGCCGTGTCATCAAAAAAAAATAAAAAAAATTCTAATGGTAAGATGTTGCGCGAATTCACTATAAATTTTCTTTGTTTTGCTAAAACCTAACAAGTAAGTTGAGCAATGGTAAGTTTCAAATCGTATAAAGTTATAAATTCATATTCGATAATGTTGAGAGAACCTAATAAACCCTCGTCTTAGCTTCTTTTAGCTATACCCATGTCGCACCACCTGTTCTAGCAACACAACTCCCTTTGCTAAAAACAATATTTTGTGACTCCCATTAAGTAATTATTAATTTTCTAAAGGATCCAAGAAAAAAATGATGACCTTTTGGTTTATTTTAAAATCCCATATTCCAAAACTAACATCCCAAAGACAGCTTCTAACATGTTTTTTCTGTTGAATTCTAACTGCGGACTAATTCAACGACGACGACGACGAGATGCAAGAACAATAGAATCAAAATAAGAAAACAAAGAACAACACACAAGAACACACTAGATTTTTTCGAGCTTCACCCAAAACAATGGCAACTTCCTCGTGCAGAGGCACTCCTGCGATTTCCACTAGAAATATGAAAAATAGGTTTACAAATTTTTCAAGAATCTCACCCCCAAGGTGTAGGGTTTCTTTTTCTTTATCTCCATCTCTCTCAATGACGGCTGTTAGATCTCTATTTTCGTTTACTTAACCCTAAAATCGTATACAATACAGTATATATAGGTTTTCTCAACTTTCAATCTCAGCCGCTTATCAAACAGCGTCGGGACGGTCGACCGTAACACCAAGTCGGTCGACCGGTTCTCTCCTTCGACTGTACATGGTCCAACAGAGTGTAGGTCGGTCGACTACGCAGTCGGCCGGTCGCATCTTTAAGTTATAGGGTTGAATCAGTGAGCGAGACGGTTGACTGCGCGGTCGACCGTACATTGCCTGGGGTGCGGTCGAGGAGTGCGGTCGACCGCAACTCTGCCTGTAGCTTCAAACTACTCTCGACTTGCTTGCTCCCACTCCAACTCTCCTTCTCGTCTATCTTCTTCAACCCATTATCGTGTATTGGATCCACAAACCCCCAACATTTTCTTGCTGAAATTAATTAATTCTTAAATAAACTTATTTTATTTATTTATTTATATATTATTATTAATAATTTAAAATAGATTATAATTTGATACAAGCGAGATTCATCCACTGACACTTTCACTAATGTATGACAACAATAGTTCCGGTCAACCATAGATAAATGAACCACATGAATCATTGCAGATTTGAGACTTATAGCTTGAGAAGCAAATAAGGATAAATGCCATTCTAATGATTAGTTTCCTTGAAAAAGAAAAAAATAGGAACAAAAAAGAATCAATAAAACAAAAATGAAAATTCAAAGAGAACAAAGAAAAGCAAACTGGTTAGTGGATCTTATAAAACCGGACCCAAAACCAAAAGAAGGGAAAACAATGAATAATGAATTCGACGGTGAGGTTGTTTTGGTCATTTCCCCTCATCATAGTAGTAGCAGACATTGCTGAATCTCGAATCTCAAATCTCAAACAGTAATCCAAAAAGAGTAATGTTTCGTCCACAGGGCCGGCCCAACACTTATTGAGGCCTAAAGCGAACTTCAAAATGAGGCCTTTTAAAAATTTATAATAATAATTTGTTAAAATTAATATATTTTATTAAAATGTTATCTTTCGGACTTTTTGAGATGCAAAATCATTTATTATATCATTGTAATCAATTTCACTTAACATTTCTTTTTCAATTGATAATAAAGCTAATCCATTTAATCTTTGTTGAGACATTGTTGATCTTAGATAAGATTTTATTAATTTTAGTTTTGAAAAACTTCTTTCCGCCGAAGCAACAGTTACGGGAATTGTTAACATTATTCTATAAGCAATATATGCATTTGGAAAAGAATCAAGTCTTTTAATATAATTAAGTATGTCAATTGGTGTATCATTTTCCACTTGTATAATTTCTCTTAAAATTTTCAGTTCTAAAAATAAATCTAACCCAACAATATCTGAGTTGTCCTCATATTTTAATGACCGTTCAAGGTTAACACAACTTTCTTTTAAAATTTCAATTTCTAATGACCTTAATTTCTCAATACTAAATAGAAAACCAAAAGTATCTTGATATATTTTAAATTGTTCAAATCTACTTTGGAATGAAATAATTGTTTGATCTATTATGTACAAGAAGTAGTCAGTTTTAAATGATTCTCCAGGAGATTTTAAAACTTCATTATCCATAATCTCATCAAATTGTTTCTTTCTACGAATAACACGTTTTTCACGAAACTTGGGTTCTATATCCATTTCAATAGCAATTTCTTTAGCAGAAATTATAGCATTTTCTAATCCATCTTCCCTATATTTTTCAAAAAAAGAAATAAGACCTTTCAATTGTTCTATAGCAACATCTATCCGCATATCCTTTGATTGAAAGTTTTTATTAACTGAATTTACCGCAAACAATATCTCATACCAAATAGTCATGCCTAACAAAAACTCAAAATTTTCAAGCTCATAAATCGCTAAACATTCAGCTTCACTTTTTATTTTAGGTTCATCATTAACTTCTACTAATTTCAATAAAGCATCTCTTATTTGTGAATTTTGAAATCTTAAAGCTTTTACACTTTCAACACGACTTTCCCAACGTGTTTGTGACAATGATTTAAGAGTTAGACTAGGGATATGATCTCGTAGAGTTTTCCATCTTTTAGTTGAAGAAGAAAATAGTGTATATATACGTTGCAACACTCCAAAAAAAGATGTAGCTTTAAGACAACAATTAGCCATATCACAAAGTACCAAATTTAAACTATGACAACCACATGGAGTATAAAATTCAGTTGGATTAATGTCTAAAAATCTTTTTTGAACACCTTGATGTTTTCCTTTCATATTAGACCCATTATCATAACCTTGTCCTCTCATATTACTAATATCAAGTCCAATAGTATTTATTTCATTGATAATAGCATCAAATAGACCTTTTCCAGTTGTATCATCTACTTTTAAAAATTCTAAAAAATATTTATTGATTTGTACTTTGGTTGAAGAAGTATCCACACAGCGTATTACAATAGACATTTGTTCTTGAGGACTTATATCAGGAGTGCAATCAAATATGATTGAAAAATATTTTGCGTTCAAAATTTTTGTTAAAATTTTAGTTTTAATTTCATTTGCTAGCAAATTTATTAATTCATTTTGTATTCTATGTCCAAGATAATGATTATGAATTTCATTATCTTTAATTCGACGAATGTGTTCTTGCATTATAGGATCAAATTCTGCAATCATTTTAATTAGGCATAAAAAGTTTCCATTATTTTCTTGGTAAATCTTTTCGTTTGTCCCACGAAATGCCATGTTATTTTTTCCAAGAGCTTTAACAACTGCAATAATTCTAAATAATACATTCCTCCAATGCTCCCTATCTCTATTTATTTTTTCTTGAACATGTTTGTCAATTGTTTTATTTTTTAACAATCTCATTTCTAAATCACTCCATGTACTCATATTAGTGATATGCTCATTATTTATCTCATGACTCTTCAACTTAGAACTAATATTTCTCCAATCCCTACTACATTCACTTGCTAATTTACTTGTACTAGAAAGAGCATTAAATAATTTACAACAAAAACAAAATACTTTATCTAAATCTTGGGAATATACCAACCATCTTCTTTCACGCTTTTCTCCGTTGGACAACTTTTGAATGTAAAGTGATGACGAAAAATGTCTTGCAAATTCATCTCTCAAACTTGTATCAATATTTGTCCATTGACTTGGGTCAAATATATTTTTAATAGTGGATTCTTCTAATATTTCTTCTCTATCCTCACTATGAGTATGAGAATCAATACAATCTTGTTCATTAACTAATACTTGTTCTCTATTTTCATTTTCATTAGTAACTTGTTCATCCACTAACAGTTCTCTATTTTCATTTTCATTAATAACTTGTTCATCAACTAACATTTCTTCTCTATTTTCATTTTCATTAGTAACTTGTTCATCAACTAACATTTCTTCTCTATTTTCATTTGTGTCTATAATGTTAACTTGTTCATTAACTAATTCATTATTTATTTTGTTTGTTTTAACAAATTTATCTAAAACACCTTTTTGTGATTCAATTAAAGCTTCAACTCTTTTTTTTTAGTTTAGAATAACCTGACTCAAATTTCCTAGTTGACATGATTTATATATTTAAAAATAAAAAAAACACTAAAAATTAACACTAAATAAATTAACAATAAAAATAAAAAAACAATAAAAATAAACACTAAAAATTAAGGCTTCACTAGATTAACACAAACAATTAGCCACACTAAATAAACTAACAATAAAAATTAACACAAAAACAAAATTATTTAGATACCGACTGGGAAGTGGAAGCGGTGGCGGCGTGGCGCGGAGGCGCCGACTGGGCGATCCGGCGATGGAAGTGGAGTGACTGGAGTCTGGAGGCTACCAGGCAGGGCCGCAGGGAGAGTGGGAGAGATTGAGCGAACGCTGCGAGCCTGCGAAATTGGTATTAGGCGAGGGAAGCGATTGAGCGATTGAGCGATGGAAGCGATTGAGCGATTGAGCGATGGAAGCGATTGAGCGATTGAGCGACTGGGCGACGCCGGCGAGGGAAATGAAAGTCGTTGAGCCGGTTGAGGCCCTGAGGGAGGATGCGAGGACTCTAGGAGCGATCGCTGGGAGATTTGAGAGAAAGAGAGATCAGAGAGATATGTTAGAATTCAGAAGGCCTTTCGGAGAGAGAGAGACTGAGAGATCAACGAATTTTCGTTTAGTAATTGCCTAATTGGGATTGAGATTTGAGAGAAATTTTCTCAGATTATAATTGGGGGATTGGTATTAGGCCTTTCATATTTCAAGGAGACTCATTTTTGGAAAGTGGAAACCAAAAATAACTACTCTCTTATTTCAAGGAGTCATTTTTGGAAACCAAAAACAGCTATGGAAGGTGAATAGGCAGGGGAGGAGTACTGAGTAGTCAAGAAAAAAGAAAAAATTGAGGCCTAAAATAAAGGGAAAATTTGGAGGCCTAAAGCCCTTGCTTTAGTTGCTTGGCCCTTGGGCCGGGCCTGTTCGTCCACGTCCACATCCACTACCAATTTTACTATCATTTTGTACACTAACTTAGGTGTCTTATTCCTACTCTCATCTACTCTATCTTTTCCTAGCTATTGAAGTGTGCCATATAAGGTAATTAAGAAAATGCTAAATTTTAAAAAGTATACAAAGGTTTGGGCCAGTTTAAAAAAAGTACACAAATGTTTTTTTTATTAAAAAAAGAACACAAATATTTAAATTAAGTCAACTGGGTTAACTAGGGTTAGGGTTAGGGTAGGGTTTAAAAAATCCACTTTCATCTTTCATTTTGTTTAAAAAAACCGCATTAGTCTTTTATTTTGTTTAAAAAAACATCACTTAACTAATCAGGTGTTTAAATAAACCCCCGAACTAATCCTAATCCTAACCCTAATCCTAACCCTAACTAACCCAGCGGACTTAATTTAAACTGTTGTGTCCTTTTTATAAAAAAAAAAAATCTTTGTGTACTTTTTTTAAACTGGCCCAAATTTTTGTGTACCTTTTTTAAGTTTACCCTTAAGAAAATGTAATGAAATTGATAGCGGATATAGCATTACTCATCCAAAAAAAGCTAATTTTCTTTCTTTTTTAAAATGAATTTATTTTATCTCTACTACTATAATGGGAGAAGGCCTTAGTCCATAACCCAACCCGTGCAACGCACGTGCTGGCAGATTTTTTTGCCCTTTTCATCCCCAAATTTCTCCACGGGCACAGCACGTGTATAATGCTAGTTTCATATTTAATTATTAAGCCTTCTATTCATTTCCCCTCTCTGTATAAATGAACCCCTCTCTCTCTCTCTCCAGACAATTATTTTCTCTCTCCTCAAAATCCACCATTGAAGCTCGAAAGACGAACTGGGCAAGTGTCAAAATTCAATCTTTTTGAGTACTGTGTTAGTTTTTCTATGCTTGTGTACTTTTTGAACTGATTGGTATCTCACAATGTGATCTTGTTGTTGTTCTAGATTAGACCCTAATCAAATTTGGCTGAGAAATGGTGGTTTTGGTTCTGGGTTTTTTATTTCTAAGTAAAAGGAACTTCCTTTTTAAGGCGATGGATCGAATTGTTTCAGTTATTGCTTGATCCATTTTAACACTGGCTAGAGTGAAGAAAAAGGAGAAAATGGAGGAAGAACAAAATTTTGGGTTTGAATGATAGTTAATTCAGTAAATAAGGTTTGATTAGGAAGTCTTAATCTCCTTTTCAGTTTTTGGATTGGAGTTGATTAAGACTTCTTTTGTGGTAGTAGTAAATATGATCAAGCAAATATTAGGCCGGATTCCGCGAAAGCAGAAACCAGGAGATTCAACTAGTGGGTCATCCAATTTGGCCCCGAATTCTTCTGCAAAATCGAGAAATGGGGAGTTTTCTAGTTATAGTAGGCCTTCAAATCTTAGTAGTTTGGGGCTTCCTGGGTTCAATCATGAAGGCAAATACTCAGCTACTATTAGCCCTAAACCGAATGGAAGCTTGGCCCTTTCTTATGAAGCCTTACCCGCATTCAAGGATGTTCCTAGCTCAGAGAAGCCATTCCTGCTCATCCAAAAGTTGAGATTGTGTTGTGTTGTATTCGACTTCACTGACCCCGCAAAGGACTTGAAAGAGAAAGAGGTGAAGCGACAAACACTATTAGAGCTTGTCGAGTGTATCATTTCGGTCAATTGGAAGTTCACCGACGTAGTGATGCAGGAAATTACTAAAATGGTATCCATCAACTTGTTTAGGACCTTTACATCCCCTCTACACGAGATGAAGATTTTGGAAACAATGGATGTGGAAGAAGAGGAAGCTTCAATGGATCCCTCTTGGAACCACTTGCAACTTGTTTATGAGATATTTTTGAGGTTTATAGCTTTGCCCGAGACCGATGCCAAGTTGGCTAAGAGATATATCGACCATTCTTTTGTGCTTAGGTTGCTCGATCTCTTCGACTCTGAAGACCCTCGTGAGAGGGAGTACTTAAAGACAATACTTCATCGCATCTATGGTAAATTTATGGTGCATCGTCCTTTCATCAGGAAAGCCATCAACAATATTTTCTATCGGTTCATCTTTGAGACGGAAAAACATAGTGGGATAGCAGAGTTATTGGAAATATTGGGAAGTATAATTAACGGGTTTGCTTTGCCACTTAAAGAAGAACACAAATTGTTTCTTGTTAGGGCTTTGATTCCTCTTCATAAGCCAAAGTGTGTAGCTATGTACCATCAACAGTTGTCATATTGTATCACTCAGTTTGTCGAGAAAGACTGTAAACTTGCAGATACTGTTATAAGGGGTTTGTTGAAATACTGGCCTGTGACGAACAGCTCGAAGGAGGTGTTGTTCTTAGGAGAGTTGGAGGAGGTTCTTGAAGCTACTCAGCCAGCTGAGTTCCAGCAATGTATGGTCCCACTTTTCCAGCAAATTGCTCGTTGTGTGAATAGTTCTCACTTTCAGGTATCAATCCTCCTATTCTGAGTCTCATAAGTGGTTCAGTATTAGTTTTTTTCCTAAGGTATTTCTTTCTCTGTTTACAGAAATGGTATATTTATTTAATTAAATACTGTCAAAAATTAAAGGAGCATTAATTGTTGCAACGGGATCAAAATTGCTAGCAGTTAAGTGGTGTTTCTGTCATAACTGTTATATTATTATTAGGTAACATTTCTTGTTGTTTTAGAATCTTATGTAGTGTAAATACTAAATACTTCACTATTATTACTGTGTAATGCTTGCGATGGATGATGTAGCCTTATATAATAGTGGATCTTGTTAAATTGTTGGCTTATGGATTATTAATGGTAATTGTTTGGGATATATTCTAAATAATTAATTGCATTACCTTTTTTCCGGGTTCATGCTTTACAATTCATTTGTATTATTTTTTATTTTTAAATTTTTGTTCTTTTTTTTATATAAGGGATAAGTCAAAGTGCCAAAGCCAACAAGTTTATTATTCCATTTGTAGAGAATTATTATGTGTAGAAATTTACGTATCCAGTGTAAGAGAGTGCTTAAGAAAGATAAATTGAATTTAATGACGCATGCGTTGCCTTTGTCTCATATCAGAATGATAGAGGGAAAGTTTTGTGCTAGACATGGATTCACTAATAGTTTATGATGGCTGTACCATCTCTCTGACTTGGCAGTAAGCACGTGCACCCATTAAACTGTAATTGGTATTGTGGCTTTCGATGATCTTGAAATCAACATTAATAAGATGGATGGAGCATTCTAGGCAGTTGGTAATTGTGAGCAGATACAAGCTGAAGATGGAAACCTACATTAACGTTGAGCAGCAGTCAACTACAGGGTGTTAGCCTGTTAGGTTGGTCGTCAACACAGGGATGCAAATTGCCAATATGTATAGGCTATGATATCTACTCAAAATAGAGAAAAATAAGCCTACTAAACTCGAGTCCAAAGCAACAATGTTTTTGTCTCTCATCCTCTCTATATTCTTTCTCTCCACCTACTTTAAACTAAGTTTCCTCTCAAGAATCCATACAAACCAACATTACAGAATGCGGTATGCGGAGTTGTGAGATTCAGTTCCGCACAATGCATAAACTGTATATGCCGTGCATTATGTGTTTTGCATTATTTTATAAAAAAGAAAAATCCCACAAAAGTCAGATTTACAAAAGAATAAAAGTAAAAACGAAAAAGAGGAAAGGTTAGGAAAATAATAAAGAAAATGGTAACCGTTAATTACAAAATTTTACTAAAATATGAATCAAATTATAACAGAAATCCGTTGTGTATTGACATTTCACACAATGAAGCATAACAATATGACTAAAAGGCTACATATTAGATTTTAAGAATTGAAGTCTTACAATCATGATGATACTCTATTAAATCACTATCCATATAAAGACTTACTACAACAAAGAACTAACTCACAAACAGAAGTAAAAATATAAGTCTCACAGCTTAATACAGAAATTGAAATTAAAATATAATATAGAAAAAAAAACTATTCTACGACTGCTTAACCATTATGTGGATCACATATCCTCGAATTATGCTGCACATGATTATTAAGTGGACAGGGGAAGACCCACATTAGTGTAGAAAGCCTACACTTGGTTTTCCGAATATTGGTTAGGACCTAAGCAGCATACAGAAGATATATAAAACTACATTGCAAAAACTTGTAGAAGCCTACACTCAACTTTAGTTGGTTAGGGCCTTGACTGCCTTGTCTCCATTTTGTGTGAATCCCTAGATTCGAAGCCCATCACAATCAAATAGTTTCTTGCATTTATATATATATATTTTCCTTTTGGTTTGGCTCGCACTTTCTCACCTTTACCTTTTGCTTCTCTTGGAAAATATTCATCTATCTTAATATATATTATTGTAACTGAAAAAAGGTTGTGTCCAGTGGATAATTCACAGGATGAACAAATATATTTTTCTTGAGAATATTATTTTCTATACTAAAATGTATTAAAAAACTGAATTGCATATCATGAAGTATTTTTATAGATAAGTAAATTAATGTTACAATTAGTATATACATCTTATTGCCTCGTATAGTTTGTTAACGTCAAATTAAGTTGAAAGTGCAATATATATGTTATCTCCTAAATAAAATAAAAAATAATAAACACTCTTTCCTACGTAAATAATGTCGAATAACTAAAAATGGTAAACTATGTACTTACATTACATGCAAAATTCATTTTCGCATATAATTTATTTTATTTATGTCTAATCTGTAAATGCATTATTAAAATATGCTCAGAATGAGCGAAATTCCTTGCATTATTAAAATATGCTCAGAATGAGCGAAATTCCTTTGTGTGCCACTGTATGCGATCCACACACTGAATATGCAAGCAAATGATGGTGCAGTTTAGAGGTGTGGGCAAATTTCCATGAAACTGCACTGCATACCAACTGTGCACCACATATTTACGGAAAAAATCGTATGCATGTGTGGTCATGAAATATCATATGACAAAAGATCATAGCCTTTGATTTGTAAAAAAATCTGTGCCTCCTTAAATGACTTTCCCAAACCCCAAGGAATTTTTGTAGGGGGCACGGTTTTTTAGCAGAATCATAGGCTATAGGCTATGATCTTTTGTCATATGATAGTCTTATGACCATATGTGCATATTATTTTTCCCCCATATATCTGTATTTTATAACATTGATACTAATCAGTTTACCAAATTAGCAGTATGTTTCGGTTCATGGTACGGTTACCGCATTACGGTACGCTATCCTGAGTACTGAGGGGTTAGGATGAGTTGGGGCACTCATTTGAGCAACATATATACATATATGTGTGTGTAAAGAGATAAGAGACAGATAGAAAATTAAAATATAAGGACATGCTTCACTTGCATTTTCAAATATAAGAGTATGAATCAAATTAAACTCTATAACAAATTGACGCGAGTTTGAAGAGAAGTTGATGGATTAATGAACAAAGGTGTTCATTTTGAAGATATGGCAAAAACCGTACGTGGATCACTAATTTAGGAGATATAGATCGTGAACCCACTCTTAATAGGATCGCAAGATCAAGATCAAGATCTCGATCGTGGTTCGGAGGGGGAGTGGGGGGATCCGGTAACACTGGTAAGGACACACTTTTATACAAAACTTTTTCCTTTTGATATTTGTCCAAAATCTCCAACCTACAGATCTTGGCAAGGCTAACCATACATCAGTTTTGATTCTGTGCTTCGTCAGTGCACCCACAGAAAGACATGCGATCTTGGATTGGGCTTCATTGTATTCTTGGGACAAATTTGCCACTAATTATAGTGCTCACCAAAATTGGTGGGGTAAAATATTGTTTTGAGGGAATTTTTTTAAACTAAAGGCACCTTTTTACTACTATTCGGGTTTAATTACTTCTCCAATTTATTTCATTTTTTGCTAGTACTTTTCTACTTTGACTGTGCTAGTATTACCTTTTGTTGGGAGAAGAATATTCAATGAGGTTGACTGTGGGCAGCTATCCATGGTTTCAGAAAAATAAAAAATGCAAAGAAGGGGGCGCCAAAGAGGTAAGTGGCATAGTGTCGTTTAGAATTGGCCAAAAGTGGGGCATCTAGTGGTAGCTGGTGTCTTTTCGTCAAAAGCATTAAAATGTATAAGGATATATACTAGTCTATGTATTTCTGATTACAGTTTTGATATTATCTACTGTTATATGCCAATACATTGGTTTAAATTTTTTTATATTTTTTCTATATTTATCCTGATTATTTGTTAATTTTCTATATTTTCCACTTATTTTCTTATTATATTGTATTTCTTAAAATACTTTTTGATTTAAAAATGTACCTTGGCACTTTCTGCTTAAGCGGTGCTTACGCCCATTAAGACCTAAGCTCTGGCCCACCACTTTTTTCCGCTTCACGCTTTCTGAAACCTTTCACCTATCTGTTCGTATGCATGTCAACTATTGACGTACTTTATTGGTTATCTAGTTTAGCTCATGTCACTATAGAACAACCGTACAAACTTCTTGTAATTTGAGAAAGAATTTTATATAAAATCATGATAGGGTATAGGAAGTGATTTTCTTCTGAACAACATCAAAATTTTTCTTGCACTGTATAAGATAAATAGCCTAGTTTGAGACCTTGCTCCATGTTTATTATCTTAATTCTATTTGGACACCTTCAATAAGTTAATCTTATTTGGTCCCGACATTTTTGGTAGGACCACTCATTGCAGTCTCTCAAATTAGTTGGCTATCAAGTTAGCATTAACCCCTTTGCAGGGTGCAACAACCTAGCCATGGTAAGGGCAAAAGAGTAGTAGAGTGGCTTGATAGTTGGTAGGTTGGGAAAATAAATATACTTCATTAAGAATAAAGAATACTTTTAAAAGATACAGATAGGAAGTAAAACTAAAATACAAGAAAAAGGTATTCATGTAAATAAGCTAAGATGAAAAAATAAAGAAAGATGAGTGGGGAGAAGAAGAGAATCAAAGCGAATCAACCAAGCAACTAAGCAAGTGGTTGTTATCTTATTGGGCCAGCTTGTGTCTAGGACTACAGATACACCTTACCACAGATAATTTCCAAGATACCTGTAGTAGCATGTGTAAAGCTGGTCCAGGTTCGGGTCAAGTCCAAAATAAGGACACACAAACTCTATAATTTTATTAATTGGGTCCTATTCTGGGACCCGGACCCTACCTGCCTGAAATCCTGGGTTCAGATCATTATGGAGGCAAATGGATATGGATATATCCGTATCCGAATTGGATGCAGATTTGGATACAGATATATATACAAAAATTTGGGCGAATTTGGATTAGGGTTTGGATCATTTAAATTTTCGGATCTGATATACATATCCAAACTTTTTATACCAATATGTATATATTCACGTATGTTTCCAACTTGAGCGGTGGCACAGTCATTTACTCCTTTGACATCGGATGCTTTGTGCTTACTATTAATCCTAGAGGGTGCATTTTATTTCGTTAGTGTTTACATGTTCTCCCTCTACTTTAAGTTATAATTAATATGTACAAGTTTCTGCCTTTTTCTTTTTCTTTTTTTTCCCGCATCTATTTCATATAAATTTGTTTGATGTCTAAATTTGTTCCGATTTGTCTTGATATCCGAAATTTGTGGATATGGATTTGATTTTTTTTCCCGACTCATAGCTGTATTCGTTTTTTAAATGCGGATACGGATATGGTATTACCTATATCAGATCTGATCAAATCCTTGGTGCATATACTGGGTAGAAATGACAACTTTAGACATGTTTCTGAGACTAAGGTTTTGTTTGGAACGCTGCTATAGTAGGTTCACGACTGGATTTGCTTGCAACCTTGCAGGAAAGTCAGTTGGGTATGAAATGAGTTGGAAGAATAATCAGAGGTGTTTTGTTGCATCTACAATAGAGTTCTTATGTATGCCAATTAAATCTCATACTAAAAATTTCAATGCCATAATCACCGGCTGTTATTTATCTACAAGGATATGTGTGATTTCACTTGATATGACATTATTCATAGTTGCAAGCTAAGCAGTTAAAATTTCCGATTACGTCCGATTAATCCCCGATTACGCCCGATTCGCTAATCAAAGCCTAAGCGATTTTTTTTAGCGAATTATAATATTTCATTAGTTAGCGGTTTAATTGGGAATAATCGGCCGATTAGTGGTTAATCGGCTGATTTTAAGTGGCCGATTAACCGATTAAATCACCTCTTTAATTTTCATGCTTGTTTGCATTATTTGGGTTCAATCCGGCCCAAAATCAAATCCAAATCCAAACCCCTTCCGGTCCTCGCGCAAACCCAAACCTGACATGTTGCCGCTCTCTTCTTCTTCCTCGCGCAAACTCAAACTCAAACTGGTTCTCTTCTTCCTCGAGCAAACCCAAACCTGACCTGTCATCGCTCTCCCCTGCGCCGTCGCATACTTGACCCGTTCCGTATCTGCTGCACCTCCTCCTCTTGCTGCTCGCGCTGCTCCTCCTCCCCGATTGTTTTTGTTTGATGGAACCGATCAGCAAACCCAACCTATATCCAGAATCTAAACTCAGCTCAAACAAAGTACTCTCCTTTTTCTCTATAACTATTTTCTATTTGATAATTTCATAATAGTTTTATGTTAGGATTTAGGGTTGCTACATAATGAGGATATATCTTTTTTCAATAAGCAACATAATGAGGATATATCTTTTTTCAATATATATATATATATAATGATTTTTTCGATTTAATGCCCGATTATTTTCCGATTAACCGATTAATCACTAATCGCTCCTAGACCGATTAGTTCCAAAAACCGATTTTAACTGCCTAGGTTGCAAGTATCTTACAAGGAAACCTACAACATTGTTACTAGCAAGTCGAAATGCAATAAATGGGGTTTTATGAGCATTGTTGCAACAAGCACTTGCAACTGCACTAAACTTCTTATGGCAAACTTCCGTTGCAGAGTTTGAGATACCATTGGAGAAGCCGACAAAAACCTAATGCATGACTTAGTCCATTGGATTCATCCACCTTGTTGTGTTGTAACTATTAGTTATTAGTAATTTGTATTATTGTAGCTATTCTATTCATTTAGTTATTTTAAGTGTTCAAATTTATTTTGAAATAAGCAACATTAATGCACACACACCCAAACTTGCATACACAGCAATGTTTAATTTTTTTTATATTGATATATCCACAATCTATCCATATGCTAAATTTATTGCGTTTCTCCATATATGCGTGCTCGTATTGTTGCATGCAAATGTTATTGTTGTATTATAAAGGCCTTCCTAACCTTTGCAATTCCTAGTTGATTCTGAGAATGCAAATGTACTGTTTTGCATGATTTATGGCTCTGATAGCCACTACCCCTCTTCTTCTCTTCCCTGTTCCAATCTTCCTTCTGTTGCTGACCCTCCAATTCCCCTTTCTTCTCAAACTTCTCTTGGTCCTCGTCAACATAAATTTAACTTGTTGTACTAGTTTTGCTGCTTTTGCATGTTTATTATTATTTCATGTATGCAGAAAATTACTGTGAGGACAATTGTTTGATGGTTGATTTAACTAATTATTAGATTCAGGACTTTTCATATTAAATGACTGGATGGATTTTCCTATAAGAATAGTAATGGAGTTGACAGTTTTCCTTCCAAATGTTGCAGGTGGCTGAGAGGGCTTTCTTCTTATGGAATAACGACCATATAGAGAAACTAATCATGCAAAACCGAAATGTAATTCTTCCCATCATCTTCCCTGTGTTGCAAAAAAACGCGAGCGGACATTGGAACCAGGCTGTTCAGAGCCTGACGTTTAATGTGTGTAACATTTTCTCTGACCATGATCCTACCCTTTTTGAGGAGTGTGCACAGAAATTCCATGAAGATGAGCTCAAAGACAAGGAGACCAGAATACGTCGTGAGGCTACATGGAAGCGACTTGAAGAGATTGCAGCTTCAAAAGCCTTGAGTCATGAGGCTGTGCTCATTGCTCCTCGTAGAAAATGATATTCATTTTTAGATGGTCATGATATGGACAAATATAGGTTCCACTGGTTTCTGGTAGTGGGCTTGTCAGGTTGAAGAGGGGATCCAAAAACATTATTGTATAGTGTTAATGTAAAGGCAAGATAAGTGAGAAACTAAGTTTCATAGAATAGTAGTTTGGTAATTTGTAGAGATTTTGGTTAGCATACCATATCTGAATGTAATTTGCTTGTGTTTTGTCTTTTTTGAATGAAGCATTTGGTAGGTCTGAAAAAACTTGAACTATTTTGCAATACTTCTGATGTTTATAAACTTTCTTTCTTAGGGACCTTGGAATTCTTTTGTTCTAATAACTGGGTATCATACTGTATTCAGGTTGGGGCTCTGATTCTTACTCACCCATATACTTTTCCCCAAATGGGCTACTTTGCGGGTGCAGGTATGCAGTTTCTCTTTGGTGCATTTGGTTTTTGGACCGTGTATCTCATTCTCTTTATGCCGAGGCTTCTTGTAGGATCCGTGAGGCTGGGACTCTCCACCAAAAAGCATGTTCTTCAGGTTGGTTGATCATCATGTGGTAGTAGTAGTAACAGTATTACATTTTTCTGATTCAAGTTGCAAAATGTTCGGTTGTTAAATCAGGTTTTATATACATAGTTTTGGTTCAAATCGCGGTCTGTTTTTTGTGATGTGGTTAAGCTTAGTCTTGTTTGAAATGTTCTGGTTCTAATCACTATGCTCTTTTTTGTGGTGTAGTTAAGCTTAGTCTTGTTGGAAATGTTTGGCTTCTGCGTTTATCAAAATGCAGTACAATTAGTTTTGACCAGCTAATTTATCAGAACAATTATCAATTACAATGGTATGATATGTTGACCGGTTAAATGCAAATGTGCTTCTTGTTGTAGAAAATTTAGTAAAGTGATGGGCTCTAATGGTTAAGTTTATGCTATTAGAGCATCCACAATCGTTTGCTTTTTTGTCATTTTTTGCATTTATGAGTACTTTAGCCGACATAGTTCGTTGGCTATTTTGTCATTTTTTACCTATTTAGCTACAATAGAAAGGTATTAATAGCATTTGAAATAGCAAAATGCATATTATGCCTGACGAAACATCATGTTTCGTCTCGATTATTTAAATATATTTTTAAATAATCATAATCGAACGAAACATTAGCAAAAAAAATTAAAAAACAAAGAAAAAAACTCAGATAACAAAAATAATGGTTGTCCAGGCCAATCGGGCCCCATTCCCTTTATTTTTTTTTTTTCGTAAATGACCATTATTGGTTACTAGGTGCAATTATTTAATTTTTTTGCAAATTTTAAAATTTTTTTTGTAATTTTTAAAATGTTTTTGCAATTTTTTTGCAAAAAACCTCCTTAAAACCCGGACAAAATATCATGTTTCGTCCGGTTATTTTGCAATTTTTTTCCTTTTGGGACAAAAGATCACCCGTATAATATTTGCTCAGTTTCTGGTGATATAAATTGTTTTTTTAATCATAGACGAAACATATCTGTTTCATTTTGAGCGAAAATATGCATTTTTTGCCTTTTGATGATTGCAGCATTTCGTCGAAATGAAAAAGTAAAATATGCATTTTGCCATTTTTTACCTCAAACGACTGCGGATGCTCTTAGAGCACCCACGGTCGTTTGCCATTTTGCCATTTTATGCATTTTTAGACACTGTAGCCGACACACTTGTCAACTATTTTGCCATTTTTTTACCAATTCCGCTAAAGTAGAAAGGTATAAATAGCAATGGATATAGAAAAATGCATATTATAGAGGACGAAACATCATGTTTCGTCTGGAATATTTAAATATATTTTTAAATAATCGGACGAAACATGATGTTTCGTCTGAATTTAAAAAAAAAAGAAAGAGAAAAACCTAGAAATATGCATATAATGGCTGGACGAAACATCATGTTTTTGGGTCCCATTTCCTTTAAATTTTTGTTTTGCAAATTACCATCATTGGTTATTGGGTGCAATTATTTAATTTTTTTTGCAAATTTATAAATTGTTTTTGCAATTTTTTTTTGCAAAAAAAAAAACCGACTCAAAACCCGTCCGGTTATTTTGCAATTTTAAAATATATTGGGCATGTTTCGTCCCGTATATTTTATTAATATTTTTTCAGTTTCTGACTATATAAATGATTTTTTAATCACTCTGTTTCATTTTTAACGAAAAATGCATTTTTTGTCTTTTGACAATTGTAGCATTTCGTCGAAATAGAAAGGTAAAATATGCATTTTGCCATTTTTTTAACCTCAAACGACTGTGGATGCTCTTACACTTGAAAAACTTCTAGTGCTATTCGTATTTTATTATGGGAAAGAGAATCATTTGATCAACCGTATTGTTGATTGGACTTTTGATAATTACTAACCATCAGATATTGTTTTGTCAAGACTCCACAATGTTGGGTTTATATCTTGCATACTAGGTTCGATGTGAAGAAAAAAAGATTCAAAGCGAATATTGTAGAAGAAAGGAGCAGTATCAGCAGGGAGCAGCTGACTTCAATTAATTGTAGTCGACCGCTAATTCTTAGGTTGCTCTGTAACTTGAGAGTGGTCGACTGCTCTGTTCTTTGGAGTAGTAGACTGCAAGTAAGCAGCGACAATGATTTGGATCAGGTCTAGTGGGTTGTTTGAAACCTAGTTTCTTCTCCAAGTTAGAACATATGGTTTCTATCGTGTTGTTTTTTCTTCAGGGTATATCTGAAGGATATAATTAGGGTTTCTCAATATCTCTATATATTATTGTAATGGCCTTTTGAGGTGGTACTTTATCTGAGAGTTTTCTATTGTAAAAACATAATATCTTATAGTAAGGCTTGATAGGCTCTTGGTGAGAGTGATTGTAACTCTTGTATCTTCTCTAGTTGAATAATATCTCGGTTGTTTCTTTTCCAGATTAGGTTCGTCGAACCTTGAAAAAATTATGTGCTTGGTTATGTTTGCTTGTTGGTTCGTTGTAATTGGTTATCGCCTCTCTGCAACCCCTCCCCGATGCGCTAAATTTTCTAACAACTGGTATCTGAGCAAATGTTGTTGGAGTTCCTTGGTGAAGATGGCGGATTAGGGTTTTACGAGGATCAAGCAGTTTGGTGCTCAACTTTAATCTCTGGAAGGTGGACATGTACGACGAATTGGTTCATAAGGGTTTGCATCATGCCCTAGAAGGAGATAAAGGGAACCCATCCGATATGAAATAAGCGAAGTGAAATGAGATTTGTTAAAAACCCTTGAGTTTAATTCGGATGTCATTGGCAATGAAGTCAAGTGTAACTTTCTTGAGGAGAAAAGTGCGGCGAGAATGTGAGGAAGACTCAAAACTGACTATTCGGGATCGTTGTTACTGGATCAGATGCACTGGAAGAGAAAATTGTTCCGTTTCTCAATGAAGGAAGATATCGCTCTTGACGATGATATAATGGAATTCAATAAGGTGTTATCTGAATTGAGGACGATAAATCTGATATAAGAGAATAGGATAAAAGTTTCAACTTGATATATTCATTGTCAGATTCATACGAGCATTTGATAACCACATTGCTACCTGGGAAATATGCCAAGGAGATGCTTTCGTAGCCGGTGTGATCAAGGAGTTGAAGGAGGATGCACTTAGGAAGGATACTAAAAAATTAGGGTCTACTTCTATGGGTTGCTTGACGGTGGATGGTTCTTCAATTGAAAGGGATAGTGTGCGTAAGGGTGTAATCCGTTGCTACAATTGCGGAGTGATTGGGTATTATAAGAGGGATTGTAGCAAGTGGTTGAATCAAAAGGGTGCTAATGCAGTCAGTGCCTATGAATCAGGTGATAACTTAGACTGTTATCTTGTTTCAAGTTCTTTAGATGTGAATTTTTGCTGGTTTCTTGATTCGGATAGTTCTTCTCATATGTGCTCTGAGAGGTGATGTTTCCTACTCACTAGTCAACAACAAGACTGATAAGATTTATGATGTAGTTGGTGAGGAAACAATTGAGTTGGAGATGTCAGATGAAAATGAGTTCACATTGGAGAATGTCATGCATATTCCTTTGCTGAAATAGATATTGATGTCGTTGGGAACTCTAGAAGCACACAGCTCAAGATGGAGTTCTATTAGTATGGGAAGGTCATCGTAAGGTGATGAAGTTGGAGGTGTGTTCAACACAACCTCTACAAGCTTTGTGGGAACGAGAAATTTTGTGAAAGTGTTTATAAGTCCAGCGTTCCTAAAACAGTACCTAGTTTGCCGTCACTAGAATACCAAAGCGAGATATGATGTTCGAATATCGTCAGGAGGTGGAGAATGCCTTGGGATAGGTGGAGTTTGTGCGGATGGTAGCTCCTTCGTGTTGACACCTACTGAGATATTCCCTTGAGGGAGGCATGCTATTAAAGAAATAACATGTGGAGGTAAATTCAACTAGCAGAAGAAGCCACTGAACCATGTTATTTGCAAGAGGAGAACATAAGAGTTTAGAGGCAATTATCACACAGGTATGCAAGCATGAGTATGCAAGCTAATATGGAGATTGTTGGGTTTATGTCTTGCATACTATGTTCGATGTAAAGAGAAGACAGTGAAATGAGCAGATAATTCAAAGCGAATATGGAAGAAGAAAGGAACAACATTAGCAGCTGCTAGAAGCAGCGGTCGACTACAAGTAATTGCAATCGACCACCAATTCTCAAATTTCTTTCTAACTTGAGGGCAGTCGACTGCTCTGAGCAGTTGACCGCAAGGAAGCAGCGACATAAAGTCCAGAGAGGGGTTTGCTCTCTATTTGAATTTGTAGGTTTTAGACTTTGATAAGAACCCTACTTTTGGAAAGTCTGGTTCTTTGCTAATGCAAAACCCTCCTTTCAAAAGTTGGGTTTAATGAAACCGCCTTTTAGAAAGTCAGATACATTATTACTTAAAACTTACAATTTTTCAAATAATTTGGCTGACTAACGCCCCAGGAAGTTTAAGATAGAAAAAACCCGAAACTGACGTTTTATACGCTGGTTTCAATCTCAATGAAGAAACCTATATTTCAAAAGTCGGTTTCTTCGCAGCAAATCCATCGTGGCGCCAACTTGACTTCTGGGGTCGATTTCAGCAAAAATTTCCAGGAGTCGATTCGGGAGAATATTTTCTCTTAGTGGTCCATTATGAAACTTTGCCCTTTTTTGTCATGAAATAATCATTTGTCATGTTATTTTCTCTTAGTGGTCTAGTTTCTGGGGTTAATTGTATTGTCTATTTCGATGCTATGTTGTCTTTAGATCTTGTTACTTTATTGTGTAACCGTTTATGTATGTCCTACTGTGTTTCCTTAATAGTTCATTAATGAAACGATGGCTGTGACCATCTCTTTATCAAAAAAAAAAAAAAGAAATAATCATTTCATGTCATAACAAAAAAAATCCTTCTCACGTCAGAAATTTTTTCCAAAATAACCCACTTTTTGAAAGTATATATCAAACCTACCTACTTTCGAAACAAATTATCAAAACGACTTATTGGCTATCTCAGATAGCGAGTTTAGTGTAAACTTATCGTTATCTGAGATAGCGAGTGTATGCTAAGGTATTTCTCCACCACTTAGAGAAAAATTGAAGAAAATATAAAATTTAGATTCGTTATCTGAGATAGCATGTGTGTTTGTACTACACTCGCTAACTGAGATAACAAGTGTTGGTCTTAAAGAAAAAATACTAAGTTTAGACTCACTATCTCAGAGAGTGAGTGTGTTTGTACCACACTAGCTAATTGAGATAGCGAGTACCGATTTGGGAGTTTTTTAAACAGTTGCTGTTTCAGTCTCCCACTTTTGTCTTTCCATTCTCCTCTTCACTTCTCTCTCTATCAACTCTCTCTCCCAATCCCGAAATCCTAGCTTCCAAATTCATGCTCTCACCCACAAAGACTCGAGAAATCTCAAGGGATCCTCTTCATCCCCTCACATTCCTATTTATATCAAAATTATAGATAGAGAAAGAGAGAAGTGAGAGAGAGCGAAACAACGAGAAGTGAGAGAGAGAGAGAGAGCAAAGCAGTGACTGTTTAAAAAACTCACAAATCGATATTTGCTATCACAGCTAGCGAGTGTGGTACAAACACTCACTATCTAAGATAACGAGTCTAAACCTGGCATTTTTTCTTCAAGACCATATACTCACTATCTCAGTTAGCAAGTGTAATACAAACACACGCGCTATCTAAGATAGCGAGTCTAAACTTGGTATTTTCTTCAATTTTTCTCCAGGTGATGGAGAAACTCCTCACCATACACTTGCTATTTTAGATAGTGATGAAGTTTATACTAAACTCGCTATCTGAGTCATTTTGGTAATTAGTTTCGAAAGTGGGTCGGTTTGGTAATGCTTTCAAAAAGTGGGTCATTTTGGATAAAAGTTCCTTACGTCATACCATATTACCATTTGATATTGCCATGCCATTTGAATTTAGGGATTTTCGCATCAGTCCCTATCAAATAGTTTATTTGTAGATCCATCCTCCAGACTTTGCTTTGGATATTCGTAGCCTAAAATATTGGGATGGACTGCTTCGAGCATCCACAATGGTATTTTTCAAATTTTAAAAAATGACAGCTACAGTATTAGCATTTAGCGAAATGGTCTGCAGTGATTGTTTGCTATATTTTTTTCATTTTTATAGTTGGACAATACATGTTGTATCGTCCGTTGACGCGTAAAATAAAAAAAGAAAGAGATGAGACAACATGTCTCGTCCCCCTCAAATTTTTAAAAAAATTGCGTGGGACAGTAGAACATTTACAATCGCGCAATTTTTTAAAAAATGGGAGAGACGATACATGTTGTATCGTCTCTTTCGTTTAAAAAAAAAAATTTAATTACTGATTAACTATTAAAATATGTTAATTAAATAAAATAAATAATATAATAATACCTAAACCAAATTAAGAAACCAACTAAACCTACTCACCAATCCCTCCTCAAATCAAGGACGGGACATGTTGTCCCGTCCGAGATTTTTTCCTTTTTTTTGGTTTTTCTTTTTTTTTTTTCCGACGAATCCGACCGTTCGATCTAGTAAAAAAATAAAAAAAATAGTAAAAAAATATGGGATGATATATGTTTATTAAAAAAAAAGGACCTTTTTGGAAATTATTTACAATTACAGGACACCTCCAAACTATTTATAATAATAGGACACTTTGAAGTACTTTTCAAAAAAACCCTTAACTTTGGAACTATTTACACAACCACAAAACTAAAAATTTACATAACTCACTACCATATTTAAAAACTGGATATTTCACAGAAAATAAAGAAATTAAAATTAAAAAATCTCTCAAAATTTAAAATAAGATACATTAATAGTAAACTAATAGAAAGAAAGTATATATCTAATAAGAAAATCTTAAAATATCTAGTAATAACAACTCTCAGGAATATTTTTCCCTTTTGAAAGCACTTTACTTTTAGCAGACGGAATTGTATGTATAACTTGTAACAAATGAAAAGGTCAGCAAGCTTTGTAATAGAGCATCAGCGAAGTCTTTGAGTAGCCTCTTGGCCGAAAGTAACTCAAAAGCTATCTAAAGAAATACAAAAAGAAATGACATACAAGGTATTAGATTATAGAAATGAAGAACCAAGTTGGTATACCAACACCTACTAGCATATAGAATATTAAGGTAAGTATGGTTAATAGTCCAAAAGTGGAAACACCAATACACAAATTAAATTCAAAAATAGAATCGGAAATTTATATGATAAACATTCAAGAGTTGGAAGAATATTACAATGACCCTAGAATTTGTAGGAACTATAATAAAAGATTTAAAAATCATACATGATAACGTAAAAGAACTAAGTTGATATATAACCGATGACACATAAGAAGAATTAGGCATAACGGAAGAAGATATGAAGGAGTTAGAAGCCATAATAAAACTTAATATAAATGTTAGAAATAAAAGATTTAATGGCAAATCCCAATTTAGAGGAAGTAGAGAAAGCCTTAAAAAATCTAGACATAATAAATGAAGAAATAAAAAATGGATCAAGAGACAAGATCATAACAAAACCTATAGAAATTCCAACTAATATGTACGAATTTTAAGATCACCACCTAATAAAAGACCTTACAACCTACCATGGAAATGACAAAGTAGAGAAAGAAGTATGTTAGGGAAAGAAAAAAAAAAATGAAACACCAAAATATGAACTCACACAACACTACGAAAAAGGAATAACACGAAATGGAGAATGACTAGAATTAGATTGTGTAAAAGATGTAGACAGAACAATAGAAGAATGAGTAAAAGCATCCATAATAGTAGGATTTAGACAAAACCTCCCTACAAATACATTTAAGAAATTTATAAAAGCAACCTTTATAGGAGTAATATCGAATTGGTGGAATGGACTAAGAGAAGAAGAAAAATTAATATAAAAAATTCAAAACCAATTGATGATAAAGGAACACAAGAAATTTCAGCACAAAGAACCCTAGGATTAGAATTAAATAATCACAAATTACGAGAAAGCAATAAGAACAGAATTTAGTGTCTACGAAAAAATAGGACATAATATATATAAAAAAAACAAGCAAAGCAATTTAGAAATTTGTGATATGTGTTATTTTGATAACTATGCATGTAAATTCAGAGAATATTTCTAAGATGATTATTACACAAAAGAACAAAATGACCCAATTCTCGACTCTTTTTTTCCTAAAATTACCAGATCCATGGAGTATAAACATATATAGTGCATACGTAAATGAGAAAGTAAAACCAGAAATAGACACTTTAGGATATATGACACAATTTGTAAAAGATTATAGAGATAAAGTATGCCAAAAAGCTAAATCAACTATTAAATATTATAGAACATATAAAAAAAGAATTTGTTGTGAAGCAAGACCAAATCTTTGAGGATGTAATAATAACTGTAATTATACAAAGAGACGTAAACACAAATTCCAAAAATCTAAACCAAAATACAAAAAAAAAACTTTTCAGAGATATAAAAAAACCTATAAAAGATACCTATAAAAGATTCTTCAAAAGAATAAATAGAAACAAACAGTATCCGAAAAATCCAAAGAAATGTAATTATTATATATGTGAAGAAGTAAGACATATATCACTAAATTGCCCTGAGAGAATGAAAAAAGAAAATATAAAATACATAGAAAAAACTGAAGAAATAAATAACATAAACTATGAACCTAAAGAATATGAGGAAGATTGATAAGAAATTAGTGAAGATGAAGAAATAATGGTAATGGAAGAAGATAGCTGAAGTGGTGAAGATGACACAAAAGAATGTGAAATAAATATGATGACAGAATTAACAGAAATAGGAGAAAAATTAGAAAGAGAAGAAAATAATGAAGAAGTAAGAGAAAGAATGAGTTTTGACATACAAAAATACGATAAAATAAGATAAACCAAACTAGACATAAATCAGAAAGAGATATTTAAACTTCCAAAATTTGAAAGAAAAAGAAAAATCATAATAATAGCTAGAAATATTGAACAACCTATAGACATAGAACAAGCTCAAAGATAGAACAAGCTGAAGGAAAAGTGGTATTCATTGCTTCAACTGCCGCAACAGAGTCAGAGACTGCCCTCTCCACATCCGACAGGAGTCCATGGCCATTGAGGTCAACCACAACTCAGAGATTGCTTCAGCACTGCCAGGACTACATGCGAGTGCCTTCCTTCATCTGATCAACCTGCGCACTCGTCCTGAGACGGCGGCTATTGAGAGCGCTCTAAACTCCGCTTAGAAACGGCAAGGAGGTTGGTAGGTAGTGAAGAGGGTCAGCGATGGGGTCTTCCATGTCCAGTTCCCCTCTGAGGAGGAGGCCAAGAAGGCAACTGATGATGGTGTTTTCCAATTCTCTGGGTTCAATGCAACTTTCTCGCCGTTGTCCATGTACTACGGAGCAAGACTGAAACCTAAACCAAGCTTTATCTGGATTAATGTTCCCCTGTTACCCTTCCACATGTGGAACCAGACCTCCCTCGAGCAACTGGTGAAGCCCTTTGGCAAATTCATTACTATGAGTGGAGAAATGAAGAATGCGGTCTCCAGGGAACAAGCCCTTGTTCTGATTGAAGTTGAAGATGTTAGCCTCATACCAAAGAATATTCAAATCCACTACACAGTGCCATGGACTAAGGAGCTTCAGATTCATGATGTCCCCGTGCTCATTCTGGGCAACCCCTATCCCTATCGACGACGTTCGCCAAGGCAAAGTCCAATTATTTACGTCAGGGAGTGGCTCCACCAACTCCTTCTGGCATCGCAGGGAGTCACCGCCAGAGCCGCAAGATCGATCCACTCAGTCGCCAACTCAGGGAATCATCGGCGACGCAAAAGGTAAGGAGAAAATCATTAACGCAAATCTTTCCGTTATGGAATCTATTACGCGATCTCAGGAGCAACCAAATCAAGTACAATTGGTTGAGGATCTTTTAAATATCTGGGTCTTGTGGACAGTACAGAAGGTTCTAAATTGGTCCCCCCCCCCAAACGAAGCATATTGAGGTTTCTATGGGAGCCAAGACGTGTGAGAAGTTTATTTTCAATGCTCCCCCTATAATTGAGATTTCCTCCAATTCTCTGAAGGGCAATATGGAAATTGCATCTAGTGAATCAAACAATAATCTCGTCAGCTCGGATAGCTCTGAAGATAATGCCACGGGTGATGTAACACCCCGAATTTCAAAATACAACTGAATTCGAAGTTCCACAGGATCTTTACACTTCTTTCGTACAATTTTACAAGAAAATAAAAATATTTCTTACATCAGAGTTACATTATACCTTTACATTATTACAGCGGAAGCAATTATACAGTAATTACATAAAACAACAATTGAATCAATCCTTGAGCAGCATGTAAACTTCAATTTGTCAAGCATCTTTACCCTGCATGTAAAACTGTAGGCGCGTCAGTTCATTCAACTGACGAAATATTATACACGGCCATCCTCTTTATGCCGGAAACAGTATAACGATTCTCAATACTTAGCAAACCACAAACTTGTCACAAACAAAGCTAAAGGGACTATTCTATTGATGTCGTGTTGTGAATGTGCACTTAGTTCTTAATGCAATTATTTGTATTACATGACACTAATGCGCACTTGTTCAGAGTCTATGCAGCCCATACTACATAGGTCCGAGGGCAAGCCCTTAACCGTTCTTCATCTTGTAGGGTTCAATCCCTCGTCATGACTTAATCTACTACTGTAACTACGGTAAGTATCCTAGATGTTTTCTGACCTACGAACTCATGTCTAGGCACCCCTGGAGGGAATCTCAATGCACTGACACATGACTCGTCATGCAGGCATCCTGTGATAATTCAGCTCCTACCATAGACATGACACCACCCGCAGTCATCAAACACTCCACGAGCGTCGCCACCTGGACGGTACTCTGGAGCAGTATCCACGCCCTATCATGACGCATCATGGGATATCCTGTGAATACTCTCACGCCACCAATCCAATGACCCTCATACTCAATATTTTTCTCTTACTTTCATCACATCTTCACTATGTATCTAATCCTTAGTTTAATTGAATCATGAATAAAATCAATCCCTTAGAGTTTAGCACTCCCGCTATACCGGTCTTATTCATTTATTTCACATGACCTAAACCTTGGTCTTTTCACTTCAAATATCATTTCCACATTTCTTTTATTGCCGGTACAAGGCTTGGCTATACCCTAGTTCTCAATTTCCACTCATAATTACAACATCGAGCTTTTCATGCTCATAAGGTCATTTCATGATTAATCACAATTCACATTTCATAAGTATAGTATTCATATATCCATATCTTTCATAACTCATCGCATTCAATAATTCAATTTCACATGTAATTTATGCGTAAGAATAATAAGTTTCAACTAGTAGTAATCAACAATTCATTTATTCCACGAATCTATTATTCTCATTTCAATTCATACTACAGGCACAATTTATAAGTCCAATTAATTACACAAATCACAACTTTCAAAATTCCTCATTACTAAGTCTCATCTTTATAACTCTAAAAATCTCATTTATTTTTCCTTTATTTAAAAGACAAATTTAATTTTTAAAAAAAAGTCCTTTCTTGCAAATAGCCTCAATTTCTCAATTACGCTTTTTCAAAAGTTATACAAATTTTTCTCATAAAGTCCAAATAATTTTTCAGTAATTTATTCCATATTTTTCCTAAATTTTAATTTATTTTAAACACTCAAAATAATATTAAATCCCCCAAAAAACAATTTTTTTAAATCCAAATCCCCAACCGGATTCGAACCCACAACCAGCGGCCCAAAGGACAGCACACAAGACCACTGCGCCAGGTCACCAAGGCGATATGAATAGGGGTTATTATCCCTATGTATCAACTCTCGGCGTTTCGGATTTTTAACAAAAAAAATAAAAAGAAAGGACTCAGTATCGAACCCGAGACCCATGACTCAGCCCCCCTTACTGTAGCGACTGAAGACTCTACCAACCAAATGGTCTAAGTGGCCATATCGATTTGAAGGGAAATTAATTGGGTTTCGTGTTAGTTCTCTGTTCATGTCTACAATTCATGAATTCTGACAACAAATTGTTTCTTTTTCTTCTCTTTTGAAAGCAAATTTTTTTTCAGAATTAAACACACATAAATCTACAGCAAACCAGTATTTTTATAAGCGTTATTAGCTTTATAAAACATGTATTTTAGTCCTAGTTTGTGTTCCTCTATCCATAATTTCGACATTGAGAACCATCAACTATTTGCAATTACAATTCTTTTTATTTATTATAACATTCATGTAGCACATACAAAATGGAGAATTCTAACACATAAATTAACAACTACTCATTAGCAATCAATCCATCAATTAATCTCTAAATTATCACTCTACTTTAATTAAACAAGCATGGTTCCAATTTCTCACTAGTTAATTCATATAATTTCATTAAAACATACCTAGCATGATATCTACTTCTAGGAGTACGAAAAACATCCACTTTCATTCATAATTAATTAATCTAGCAACCAAATTAACACACATCTACTAGAATATCAATTCCTCTCTAATTAGGCAAACATGAATTTAATTTCAACTAGTTGCTCTTTAATAATTACTCAATTCATTCCTAACATGATTTCTAATTTAGAAGTAATGAGAAATACCCACCTCTTTGGAGAAAAACGAAATAAAAGCTCTAGAGTCTCCTAGAATGCAAGAGAGTAGCCTTCTCATCCTAAATTGTGTTGCAAAAGCTCTCCTTCTTGATCCTTGTGCAAAAACTGATGCTTCACTGTGGATGGGATGGGGCCGGCCTCCAAGGATGGGACACACACAATGAACACTCAATCTTATACTCCCTTATGTATTTCTCTCCTATATAATTTCTTTCTTTCAATAATTTTTTGTGTAGTATACATGAAGGTAGGGGGTATTTATACTAGTTCTAGGATGGATTGGAGGGCTAAGATTTTACTAGATGGTTAGAGATGGATGGCTAGGATAGGAGGGAAAGTTGTAGCAACCACCCATAAGCATATAACCACCCATGCACACACACACACACACTCTCCCACCTTCTTAAGCACAATCCGGCCTCCAAGGTGTGCAATGCACACTACGTGCATGCACGTGCCCTCTAGTAGCCCCATTTGAAATTTGTACAATTTTAATTAATCAATTTTTCACCATTTGTGTCTACAAGACAAGTGTGACAATTTAAATGATTAATTAAGTTTGTGGGCATCACAAATAGTGGGCTTAGGCTAATGGGCCAAATAATAAAATAATTAATTATTAGAGTGTGCTCAAAATAAGAAAACAATGTTTTAGGCTTTACAAAATAGGCTTTTTAGAAAAATAAAGGAAACGAAAGAAATAATTGTTCATACTACAAAAATGAAATTTTATGAAAACAAATATACATACAAAATTTTGCACGTGCACAACACGTGAAAATCAACATTTTCATTAAAATGAAAGTTTAGGGTATTACAGGTGAGGAAGTACGACAGATGATTTGGAAGGGGAGAGTTGTAACTATCCCACTGTCACTGGACAAAGAGATCCAACCTGCAGTTGAGACTGCTCTTAAATTGTCTGTGACTAGGCGAGTTGCTAAGCTTGAAGCCCTAAGGAAATGCAGTTCAGCTCAGGCACTGGGGGAGTTGGCGCCACCAGCTTCAAAACCAAGTCCCTTATCCCTCGACATCATAAGCCTAAATCCTCTGCTAGCTCGGGCTCTATCCCACCTAGCTTTGATGAAGAAACTAGCAAGCACTGAAAGAGAAGCAGATCAACATCCAAAGCCTCCTATATCAGGCCATTCATTAAGCAGCTCCGTTGCTCCCTCAAGTCCACATCCTCCCGCAAAAATGAAGGTGCTTCATCTTCTATGTTTTCAGTTACCAAAACTTGCAATAATCCTTTTGCTTTACTATCTAATGAGGATATTAATGAGGTAGCTGAATCTGTAGAGTGGAGGCTGTTGGGCCACACTCTTTTGATAAACTTAAGCAACCAGCAAGCAACTCTGTTGATCCCCTAGATCAACAAAGACAGCTCATCTGAGTGCTTGGGATTATCGGTCTTTACTTTGATTATTTGCTTTGCTGCTTGTTTTTCTTTTTGTTGCGATGAAGATTGGCATTTGGAATGTTCGAGGGTTGGGCAACCCCAACAAATGTGCCCTGATCAAAGATGGCATCCGAAATGCTCAAATAACAGTGGCCTGTCTCCAAGAATCCAAGCTCAACAATCCCTCCACCAGGAACTTGCTTCTATTGGAGGATCTTTGCTAACTAAATGGAGTTCTCTTGATGCTATCAAGAGCCGTGGCAGTATTCTTATCGGATGGGATGACAATATTTTGAATTGTTATTACTGTGCAGCCGACATTTTTTCAATCTCTCTCTCCTTTATAGACAGAACCTCTGGTGCAGAGTGGTCCCTTACCTCAGTCTATGCCCCCTTTGAGCTTGAGGACAGAAACCATTTCTTCAATGAAATTAGACTCAGAAGAAGCTCCTTATGTGATGCCTGGGTCATATGTGGGGAATTCAATGTCACCATCTCCAACTCAAAGAGAAATGGAGGCCAGAGTTCAAGCAGGGATATGAAGGAGTTTAGGAATTGGATCCAACAAGTGCAACTCATTTATCTACCTCTTGCAGGTAGGAAATACGCATGGTTAAATCTGAGAGCTAATCCGGCACTGGCTAGATTGGACAGATTCCTTATATCAAGCCAATTTGAACAGCTACATCCAAATTGGATTCAACAATCCCTCCCAAGAATTGCTTTAGATCATTGTCCTCTTATCTTGGACTCCAAGACTATCCCTACCAAGCTACACTACTTCAAATTTGAGAAAGCTTGGACTTCCCATAAGAGTTTTACCCCTACTGTCTGTGCCTGAAGGATGAGTTTTGTCTGCAGGGGGTCGTCAGTTGATATTTTTGCTCAAAAATTGGTGCTGCTCAAGAGAAGAATTAGACATTGGAGAAATGAGGTGTTCAGGCACATCCCACTTCGGAAGAAGGCTCTTTTAGATAAAACTAGTGTTACCCTGTGCAAATTGTACAGACTAAAATAATTTTGAGGGACTAATAAAATTTTATGGTTCTTAAAATTTTAGAAATGCCTCTTAGCTATTTAAATCACAATATAATGAAAAGATGACAAATCTACATCATTCTATGGAAAGATTAACTAATTCACACTTTCAAACCAACCAACATCATTTTATATTCTATCCAATTAAAAAGAAATAAAAAAATAGTCGAATAATTAGAGTCTACAGGATCTTTTCGCTTCATTTAGTACAATTTTACAAGAAAATTTGAGCTTTTCACTTTACATCAGAGTTCACATAAAAACATTACACTTTACATTGCACAGCGGAAGTAAATTTACAACATTGAAATAAATGTACAACAACATTGAATAATCTTTAAGCATCTGTTCCTCTTTAATCTTTATCATGTTACTTACCTGCATATAAGACTGTGGGTACGTCAGTTTATTCAACCGACGAACATTATACACGGCCACCTCTCTATGCCGGAAATAGTATAACTTATTTTCCATATTTAACAAACACAAACTTGTCACATGTCAAACTATAGGGACTACCCTATGGATGTCATGTTGTGATTGTGCACTTAGTCCTTAATGCAGTTATTTACATTACATGACGCTAATGCGCACTTGTTCGAATTCTATGCATCCTATACTACATTGGTCCGAGGGCAAGCCCTTAATCGTTCTTCATCTTTGTAGGGTTCAATCCCTCGCTATGACTTAATCTACTACTGTAACTACGGTAAGTATCCTAGATATTTTCTGACCTACGAACTCATGTCTAGGCGTCCTGGAGGGAATCCCAATGCACTGACACATGACTCATCATGCAGGCATCCTGTGAAAATTTAGCTCCTACCATAGACATGACACAACCCGTAGTCTTCAAACATCCCACGAGCGTCGCCACCGGGACGGTACTCTGGAGCAGCATCCTCGCCCTGACTCGTCATGGGACATCTTGTGATACGCTCTCGCCGCTGATCCAATGGCCTTCATACTCAATATTTTTCTCTTACTTTCATCACGTCTTCACTATGTAACTAATCCTTAATTCTAATGAATTAGAATCATGAACAAAATCAAAGCACTAGAGTTAGCCTCTCCACTAAACCGGACTTATTCAATCATTCAAACATGACCAACCTTGGCCTTTCATTTCAAGTTTCATTTCATTTCTTTCCAAATGCCGGGGGAGACTTAGCTACTCTTTTGTTTCAATTCCCATTCACAATTTCTAAAGTTGAGTGTTTCAACTCATAAGTTCACATGTTAAGTTGTCATACTCAAAAATATTTCTTTTCCAATCATGATTTCTAAATCGTTCAATAGTCCATAATTATACATGAAATTCAACTATTCATCATGTAACTCATAAAATGTTATTTTCACATAAAAACCCACATCACTAATTATTCAATTAAAGGTGGACATTTACACTTCATAATTTTCCCACTATTCTCAAATGAGAACAATTTACATCACATCATAAAATAATTTCTTTCTTTGCCATATTAATTTTCTAATCCTTCATTTCAAGTTCTTTTTGCAAGATATAATTCTCACAAAAACATAGATGTAGAATCATAGTTCTATTTGCACATTTATTCTCAAATCATATTTTATTCTATGTAAATAATTCTCAAATTATTTTTTATAAGCTCCACATATTTTTAAGATAATAAATATATTTTTTCCATATTTTTTGACCATTAAAACCCCCCCCAAAAAAATTGTTTTTCCCACACATAAACAACAGCCGAAAGCCAGGGTCGAACTAGCGACCACAGGGAAGCCAACCGAAGGCACAAACCAATAGGCCAAGTGCTATTTGCGTTAGAAGCATGCGCTGAGAGCATTAAATGCTCTCGGCCACTGTCTATATTTTTTTAAAAAAATGAAACAAAAGTATGGCAGCCCAGGGATTCGAACCAGTAACCTCAGACCCGTGAGCCTATACTGTAGCGATTAGAGCCGTCCTGACCACTTGAGCTACGCGCTCAAGTTGTCAAAGTTACAACTTGAAATTTATTTAGATCGATTCTCTCTGCTATTAAAACGTTTCGATGTTCAACTAGTCTTCATTTCACTTTGCCTTTATAAAAATTTACTGAAAAATTCCAGATTGATTCTTCCTCACATAATTTACATACCAGTATGTAGAAAATAATTTTTTCAATAATTAAAACATATTTTTCATACAATTAAATTCGAATTCTACATTATAACTACCACATTTTTTCTTTTCGACATTTCTTAACGATTAACATCTCAAATCCCTTTACTAGAAATTCATTAATTCTCTATTTTTAATCTTTTACCAAACATACAAATCTATATTTTAATTCGTTTATTTCAATACAACACAAAGATTTATTTAAACACATAAAGTCGCATGGTTAATCTACTAAATTTTGTGTACATAATTTGTGATGTAGATCATGAAACTTTCTTCAATAATTTATGGCTACAATCAATTCACACCTAATTTTGTCTTTACTAATAGAACCACATACAATTGCACATCCATATATCAATCAATCAATAAGTCAATTTTTCAATTAAATGTGCACTCTTATTAATCATTTTCATGTATCATTCTTCTAATTAAATCTAGCATGCATTCCTATTTAGAAATAGGGAAAATTTACCCACCTTATTGAAGAAAAGTACAATTAGCAACCTCCTAGATGAATGTCCTTGCAAACGAATGCTCTTCCACGCGCACAAGCCAACTCGAGCACTCCACAATGCCCAAACCGAGAGCACTCCTCCTAGATGAAACCGGCCTCTCCTCCTTCTTGATGCAAGCAAAAATCCCACACAATCTCTAAATCTTTTACTCTCTTACTAACTACTAGATACTTGTATTTTAACTATAGGTTTGAAAGAATTGATTTGCACAAGAATACTAGCCAAAAGGGGGGGTATTTATACTAAAAAAAATAGGAGAATGGATCGCTAGGATTGAAGTAGGAGTTAGGAACAAATGACTTAGATCTAAGGAGGAGTTACACTAACTACCCATGATCAAGTAACCACTCCACCATGATCCCACACAAAATTTTCCCATTCCCTCCAAAATGCAATCCGGCCATGCAAGTGTGCTTGTGCACGTATACGTGCAACGCACGTGCATGCAACTTGGTCTCCATAAAAATTTGTACATTAGATTTTGTATAAAAATAATCTTTAAATTGTGTTCTACATGACAAGTTGTATTTAAAATAAAATAGCTCATGGGCTTTAGTTTTTGGGCCAAAATAATAATTATAAAAATAATAATTGAATTGAATTTTTGGGCTTTAAGAAAAAGCTTTTTGTCTAATTGAAAGAAGGCTTTGTATAAAATAATTAAAAGCACATATTTAAATATCTATACTCATCACAATGAAAATAATTATAAGATTTAATTCAACCAAAAAATATTGCACGTGCACACTACGTGCAAAATAAAATAATTTTTCATTAAATGAAAAAATCGGGGCATTACAAGATCTGTCAAAAGTTTTGAAAACTAGAAACATAGGCCAAAGTTCTGAAAACTAGAAACAGGAGCCTACATTTCATATTCACAAACTTAATTATTCTGACATTAACATGGTCTAATCTTTCGTTCCAAATCAGGACAACAGTAAATGAAATCACTTTTGCATGAATGAAAATATCAATAGTAATTATGATGGATCCGAGATAGTGTATAAGGTAAATCAGAATATAACAGGTATTCAATCAGCAAACCATGTCTATTCTCAAACTCATCAAGATAGGAAACACTATTAACATGTCTAGCAAAGAACAAAATATCTATAACTCATAGTGATTCATGGATATGCATTCATATAGAAATATATCTAGATCTAATTTATATTTGTGTAATGGGTGTGACAACAAAATGTTAGTGATCCCTTATGATCATGGAATTGATAGAAACGAATCAAACGAGTAGGATCAAGATCATCAATGGGTAAAACATGAAGAACGAGTCACAATAAAGATCTACATGTGGTATTTCAAAAAAGTGCTTGTACGGGAAAAGAAAAGAGATTCGTACAAGATATTTTCCTTACGAGATGACGATTTCGATAAAGATTAGAATACAGAACTAGGATCTCGGGCAGCAAACCACATACGAGTGACATGCAATCACAACACGTACACAAGATGCGGCAACTATACGTGCGGTGCACGTACAAACAAGACATCGGCAACACAAGCGACAGCAACAGCACAGGCGATCGTTAACAGTAATAGCAACCAGCGACTACTTCGGCCGTGGTTCGACTCCGATGGCAACTGACAGGGCGTCGACAGCAGGATGGTGATGATAGGGCAGTGATAGACTGGCTACGGAGGTTGGAGTGCAGGGTCGACGAGACGGGCGACGAGCACATGGTGCACAGGGCGGCTATAGTGGTGGATGGAGGATGGGTTCGAGAAGAGTAGGGTGCAGTCGAGGTCGGGGGAATGCTGGTGGTGGTTCGACTGGATGGTGGACAGAGGACAAGGAGGAGGGTCGGGGAGATGGTGATCGGGGGTGTGCAGGTCGGAGGCAGGGCAGTCAAGGGGGCAATAATGGTGATGGTCGACGGGATGGGTTAACGGAGCAATGGCGATGGCGATATGAGGGTGAAGGTGGCGATCGGGGGATGGTGATGACGAGGGATGAGGTGGTCGGGAGGAATGGCGATGGATGGGTTCGGAGCAGAACGGGAAGAAGAAGAAGAAGGTAGGCGGCTAGGTAGTAGGGTTGAATAGGAAAACTAGGGTTAGGGTAGGTTAGGGTTTAAATAGGGTAAACTTGGTTAATGGGTTATTGGGTTTGTGGGTATCGGGTATAGGGTTCAAATTCAATATGGAGTTAGGTTATAGGGTAGATGGGCATAGGGTTTCAACAGTGGATATATATAGGGTTAAGTGGGTTTCGGGTTAACGGGTAGGATCCAATAAGAAAGTGGGCTAGGTTTAAATCCAAAAGAGAATGGGTTTTAGATTAAAATAATAAATAATAAATCAATAGTAATACCATAGTACAAATAAATCAAATAGTATGCATAGTTAATACTCAAATACTAATGAATACAATAGAATGTATGGGTTCACAAAATAGGTGAGACTGAATTTGAATCGAGCTAAAATATAATAAATAGAAATTAATTAATTAAATCAAATAGTATAAAAAATCTATACTCCAGTAATCATAAAATATAGACTAAGATCAATATACTTTCACAAACTAATATATAACAAAAGATGAATTTTAATAAACATTCAAAAGTAATAATAATAACAATAGTGATAATAATCTATATATATATCAAAATGGGATTTGAGTTTAACAAATTTATTTAAAATCCAAATAGTAATAATATATTTGATTTGGGTTCAAATATAAATAGTCGATCAATTAGGAATAGAAAATAAAGTTAAATACACCATTATTCGAAATAACATAATTTTCTATTAGAAAGGACTTTAATAGAAGATCCAAAACGAATTTAAAAACAAAATGAACTTATAAATACAAAAAATATTCAGAAAATGTATTTGCGGGAACGGGGGTTACAATTGATGTGATGGTCCAAATGCTGAGATGTGGAAGAAGCACAGGCACATTCTCTCAACTTCAACTCAGGGGTTCCCTTGCTTCATTGTCCATACTCCAATTTGCTGACGACACTCTCATCTTCTACAAAGGTGATGAACAAGAGGTGCATCATTTAAAACTACTTCTTAATATATTCGCTAATATTTTGGGTCTTGATATCAATTTCACAAAATCCTCCATTACCTATTTCGGGTCATCTAAGGCCAAACTTCAGGCTTTCTCTCACATTCTGGGTTGCAAACAAGATTCACTACCCACCAAATATTTGGGCATGCCCTTGACCAGAGGCAAATTAAAGAAAAGGGATTGGCAACCTCTTTTTTTAAAGATTGAAAAGAGATTGTCTACATGGAAGGGACGATTGCTGTCTAGAGGCAGGAGATTGATCCTCATTAACTCTGTGCTTAGTGCCTTGACAACTTACTATGCTTAATTCTTTAAATTCCCCCAATGGGTTATAGTAAGAATCGACCAATTAGGAAGCAGATTCTTCTGGGTGGGGGCTAATACCAACGCCTCTGGGGTCTCATGTACAAACTGGAAGCGCATATGTCAGCCCAAACAACGAGGAGGCCTGGGTGTCCTGAATCTTAACCAATTCAACAATGCACTGCTTATGAAATGGTGGTGGAAGCTCTTGTCTGAGAACTCTCTTGGCAGCCAAACTCTCAAATCCTTATATTTCAATAGAACATCTTGCTCCTTCATTTGCTCTGCTCATGCATCGGATTTTTGGAAAAATATCTATAAACTGAAGGAGCAATTCCTTCAGGGGATTACTTGGCAATTGGGTGACGAACAATTGCTTTAATTTTGGACTTCGAACTGGATTGGAGGCCTTAGCATTTCCACTCTCTTCCCGGCATTGTTTGAGGCTGCTTTGAACAAAAATGCACCACTTTTCTCCCAAGGCCATCTTCAGCATGGTAGATGGTTTTGGAGACCAAGTCTAAACAACACTTCCTCTGCCTTATTCTTGAGAAAGATCAACTCCTGCAACTCATCTCCCAATTGCAACCATCTACAATCGTAGACATTCTGACTTGGAAGCACTCTGGATTAGGGATTTACACAGTTAAATGAGCCTATGGCTTCTATAGCATCTCCGGCCTTACATCCCCCTATTTTCGTGCCTGTTGGAAGAGTTTGGCACCACTCAAATGCAAAGTTTTTATCTGGATGTTGAGTTGGAAGATACTCAACTCCAAGGCTAGACTGCACTCCAAAGGATGGGATGGTGATCTGACATGCACGACTTGTCCGTGCCTAGTTGAAACCACCTTTAATATTTTCTTTGAATGTCCGATGGCTGTTCAAGCTTGGGAACACTTCACACATCACTTCAATTTTCCTAACTTACCTATATCCACATCCGACTGTTTCACATGATGGTGTTTTAACCCTTACAATCACAAGTTCACACACTCATGGCATTTGATTACAATTACTGCTTGTTGGAGTATCTGGAATGCTAGAATTGATAGGACTTTCAATAACAAGCATATTACTGTGGAAAAGCTAATCTCTAATATCAAATTATGGTTCTCTCAATAGGTAAATAACCGAGGAAGCTCATCGAAGAAGGCCAAGATACCGAAGGAGCTTGAGGATACAGGGGATCAAGACCTTATGCGGACAGGTAAAGATTGTCCACTTCACAGTATGGGTGGCAGCCAGGGGTAGTTTTGATCCTTGTTTTGTGAGTTTTTCTTAGGGATTTTTTGGGGAATCTTATTATCCCGTGATTTGTAATATTTTAGCTTTTGTTTTGAACTTATGGTTTTGTGTGGGCGGGGCGGGGGGGGGGGGGGGGGGGGGGGGGGGGGGGGGGGGGGGGGGGGGGGGGGGGGGGGGGGGGGGGGGGGGGGGGGGGGGGGGGGGGGGGGGGGGGGGGGGTTAGGTCTTTATTGTTGTTCGGGGTGCAGCTGAGATGAGTATAGGGGGGATGAGATCATAATCTTGAGCCTAGTTGAGGTGTACGAAAATAGTCCACTGTCCTCTCTACGACTCAACGTTAAGCCATGTTGACCTCATACACTAATAGTGCTTAGCCCATTGTACAACCCCTCCATTGTATTTTGTACTATCTTTTGCTCTTATATATTTATAAAACTTTTTGTGAGGTAGGACTTATCCTACCTTTTTCCAGTAAAAAAAAGGAAAAAAACTATAATTATATTGATAACAGAAAAAATAATAAGATTAGAAATGAGAAAAATAAATAGAAAAACAGAAAGACATTAAGACACATAAATCTTGGAGCAGTACAAATAATAATAAAAGCTTATTTTAAGGAAGGAATACACCCTTAGAAATATACTTAATGGATTGTAGAATAATATCAAGTACACAAAATGTTTTAATAGGAATAGTACAAGAAAATTTAACGTACCAAAAAAATAAAATTTAAAATAAAACCTAATTTCTCTATAAGAATGAAAGAAGAAAATAAAGACAAAAGCCTAGTCATGTATCATACATTATCAGGAATAGAAATGATAGAAAAAGTATGGTTATGCGTATACAAATAAGAAATATTTATACTTTCACTCATAAGCATGAAGTAAAAAACAGAAATACAGATAATTTTAAAATAGAACTACTATTCAGAGAAATTATAAGATACAAACCAGCTAGAAAAAATCATGATATGACAATACAAAATTATATATATATATATATATATATATATATATATATATATATATATATATATATATATATATATATATATAGAATTTGACTAAATAAAGCAAAGATATTGCAAAAGGAAAAACACCACAAATAATGTTCGGAAACAGATCACTATCAATAAGAAAAAAAACAACAAGCATTAGAGTTAATACCAATAATAAATACATTGGACAATCAAAATAATCAATTTTAAATAGAAATAGAATATATTATGCAGTGGTAAATGGAATAAACAAGTAGGCTTTGTAGATACATGAGCTACTAATTCACATATTAAACAAACAACTATAAATACAATGAAATTAATATAATTAGAAAACTCATATTACTATTTAGACTATTATAACAATAGACATTAAATTGTCCATAAAATAATATTATCACTAATTAAGGATAAATGGTAGAAATGAAATGCTATTACATCTACATGTAAGCCCAAAACACAATGTTAATAAAATGTTATTGGGAACTGACTTCCTTACATCAGTACAACCTTACTCAATACAAGAAGAAAAATAACAATAACAGTAAATAATGAGAGTATTATAATAAATTGAATATTGTGCAAATGAATCCATTAAGAGCAAAAAAATATATATTCACCGACAGTTTGTATTTGAAGAATACAAATCAAGAAGCTATCATAGTCTATAAAAACTGTAGCGGGAACTAGTTGCCGCGAAAATATACTACCAAAATGGAAACACGATGGATATAATTAAAAAGCAATAACTAGTTTAACAGGACAAACAGATGTACTGGACAAGTACCAACAAAATGTCACGATACAAATAGAAAATTATATCCTAAAAATACCTTTAATATACCAATTTGGTGATATGAATAATGATGTTCTATTAGGAAATGACTTTTTTCAACAATACTATCCTATAACTATATCACACAAATCGGTTATATATACAACATCTTGTAAACACCAAGAAATAACAATTAGAATAACACAACCCTATTCTAAAACAGACTTACCACATTTCAGAGTTTTTTCAGCCCAGCGTGGTGAATACCAATATTTACCAAATAAAACTAGGATACATCAAGTTCAAGTAACAATTACACAAGAAAATTTACAAAAAAATAATTAGAAGATCTATGTGGAGAAGACCCTTTGGCAAAATGGCATTTAAGTAAACCCACAGCTCATATAGAATTAATAGACAAAACAAAATAATAAAAATTAAACCTATTAGACATACTCAAATAGATTTAGAAGAATTCAAAATTCATATCAAACAACTAATGGAAAACAATTACATAAGAAAGTCACAAAGTCTAATTTCATCACCATCATTTATAGTAAGAAAACACTCAAAAGAAAAAAGAGATAAATCTAGAATGGTAGTAAATTATACGGAATTAAATAAAAATAATAAAAGATTTGGATATCCGCTACCAGATATGCAGATACTACTAAACATAGTAAGAACAAGAAAAACCTATTCTAAATTTGATTGCAAATCAGGATTTTACCACGCAAAACTAACGGAAGAGTCAAAACAGTTAACAAAATTTAATACACCACAAGGATTTTTACAAATGGAACGTGCTGCCATTTGGGTATAAAAACAGTCCAGGAATATTTCAAGAATATATGGATAAAATATTTGAAAAATACAATTAATTTATACTAGTATATGTAGATGATATTCTAATAGGATCCAAAAATGAAGAACAACATAAAGAGCATTTACTACAATTCATAGTAATAGTAAAAAATATAGGTATTATACCATCAAAAAAGAAAATGAAATTATTCAAAACAGAAATAAAATTCTTAGGAATAAAACTATCACATGAAGGAAAGAACTACAACCAAATACAGCAGAAAAAATAAAGACGTTCTCAAATATTTTAAAAGAAAAAAGAGAAGTGCAAGTTATGATCGGACTACTAAATCAAACAAGGTGATAGATACCAAATTTGTCAGCAAAAACTAATTGGCTACAAAAAAAACTAAAAAAGTCAAAAAAATGGGAATGGAACTCAGAAGATGAAGAAAAACATAAAATATTAAAACAACGAACTTTAGAATTAAGTAAGTTACGATTACCTATTAAAGATTATACATGGATAATAGAGACAGATGCTTGTGAAGATAATTGGGGAGAAATGTTAAAATTTATTGAAATATATAAAAAGGAGGAAAGACTAGCCGGATATACTAGCGGATCATTCACACAGACCCAACAAAACTATCACATAAATGAAAAATAATTATTATCGATCTTAAAAGTAATAAAAAAGTTTGAATTATTTATAATACATGCAAAATTCATATTAAGGACAAATAATACCTAAGCAAAATTATGGATAAACAAAATAATAGACCCAACCATAGCCAATAAAGACTGATAAGATGACAAATGGAAGTAGCACATTATGATTTTACAATAGAAAACATAAAAAGAAAAGATAACATTTTAGCTGATTTTCTATCAAGGAATTAAGGGTTTCATTTGTTGTAGAAAGTCCAGCAAATAGAACAGGATATAGTTTTCCTCAAGGGAACCATGGTGCAAATAAAAGAAGCATTTCATCAATTACAGTTACAAATATGCGGACTCCAAAGTCTCTTCTACCAGCATGTAAGTCAGCATGTAACTACAGAAAATGTGGTGGAAAATACTAGCAAAAAAGTGAGTGGGATGGGCAAACCTACTCATTTCTTAATAGAAGATGCAATTACATATTCAAATAAGACCACATACAAGGAGACACTCCTCACTGAGAAATCTTCTACCAAAGTATCAAAGAAATAATTTTTTTACAAAATATTGAAAAATTATGCTAAGTAATCGAGGTGAACCAGTTCATCAAAACCATATCACAGCAACATATGAACAATGCCATCATCCTACTAGGAGCTAATCCAAGAATAATCTGGGAACTATTCGAAAGATGACTTATTCATTGCATGTATCCATCCTGAGAATGTGAAGAACTTATCCACTTGCCATGAGAAATTTATAAAGTAGCCAAGAGTTATTTTGGCCTCACAAAGGCCTAAAAAATATACGTCAGAATATATTTAGCAATTTCTGAGTATCTTGAAGAAAATGAAGAACTTCCAGCAGAACATGTTATAAAAAGTAGGATGACTACCCAAGTGATTTATAGAGCATCTAACATTATACCATACAAAGCTGATGAATTTGAGAAACCAATCCGAGAAAGATGGGCAATGAGATTTAGAAACATGTATTGTGAATTAAAAGACATAAAGTCAAGAGACAACAACATATAGATCTATGATAGTCCAGATCCAGAGAAAATAATAATGTATAGTATAGAAAAATAAAACAGCCACAAGATAAACGTGTAATGTTTGACAACTGGTACCAGATACTATCTACAGGAGCAACGATAATGACGAAACAAACATTTGGATACTACTGTAGCCTGATTAAGACAGAGCACCAACATAAATGTGGAGCATGTGAAGATGTCGGCCAGGAGGAATATTTTTTCTAGAGTTGTCCACAATGTAATTAGAGCAATTGTTTAAGGCTGATGTAAGCAGTGACATATTTGTAGCAATTATTGGACATATGATGTATGTAGTGACGCATGTAAACTTGTTGTAAGTTGATCCCTTGGTCTATAAAAGGGTAGGCTGAGTAGAGAAGATGGCATACCATTCTGAACGGAAAATTTTCATATAATCTTGTAAGGAGAGTTATGTCTGTAAGAGGTTGGAAGGAAATAAAAAGAAAAATTATCTTTCTATCAGTTCTAGCATATATCGGTTCTAATTGAATATAACGTATGAATAACTAAATCTATCTCCCTTAGGGAAAGTTTTTGTAAGGCTATGCTTGAAGAATCTTGCAAAAAGATTCATTTGTAACCTTCTATAATTAGGATGTACACCTAGTAGCAGAAAACGAGTTAGGTTGTGGTTGCCTGTATTCAAGTGCTACTAGTTGTTCCAAACGTATCTCTAGGATGACGTTCTCTTGAAGAGCATAGTAGTTCAGAGATGAGAGGAATGTAAAAGGAGCACTGAAATCAGGCTGCATACCAGAGGTATTTTATCCATTGGTATTAACTGGTACAAAGCAGCTTAAAAAAGCTTAACTAGGTCAGAAGCATGATGGGCCATTTTATTCTTATTTTTATGGTATCATTATAAATCTCTCTCTACTCCTGATTTCATACTTATTGTTTTAAATCACAAAGTCCTAAAAAGAAGAATGGATAATAATAGTTTCAGTCTTGCCTCGGATATTTATGAATTAATGACTCACTATCAAGGAAGTGACAAAATGCGGGTATTTGATGTTTATCATCATCTAAGAGTAACAATCATGTATGATTTTTATGAGTTTAAATTATTTTTCTTTAGCATACTGCGAAGAATAATTATTACAGTAAATCAAATCAATCCTAGAGAAACCAGTAATATAAGTGTTCAAATAATTGATGACTTAACTTTTTATAAAAGATCTTTATTATTTTATGAAAATGAAGAATTTTGCAGCTATATATGGAATCCTACAACAATATCCAGACAATTTCTAGAAGAAAATGAATATACAGATGAAGAATAGGAACATATAGAAGAACCCGAAGAACCCCCATATGATAGTGAAGTATCCGAAACAAAATAAGAAGCCATAACTAATTTTGAAGTTATCCTTGATTACTTTAATATTTTTGAAATTGATAATGCACACTATTTTCAAGAATATTATTTTACAGAATGATATCATCTTTGAAGATTTTTGATACTCTATTTATTTCTCTTTACAGGTAATTATTACAATTCACGCTTCGCATCCAGTTGGTATCAGAGCCTCGTTTCTAAGTAAGTAACTCTTACCTGATTTTCTCAAAATATTTAATACAATTTAAATAATTAAAAAATTGATTATATAGAATAAATAAAAAAAATATTACAAAATAAATCTTAAATTTGCAGAAAGATCACACATCCTATAGAGAACAATAGTATAAGAAGCATAGAATATTATTTAGAAACTATCCCTTAGTTGCAAATAGTTTGGCTATTGTCCCTTTTGTGAAAATAGTTTAAAAAATCATCCTTACTTTAAAATTAACTCGACTATTATATCTATATCTTATACTAACAGGAGAGAGAGTCTGCCCCCTCTCTCCATTCTCTATATTGAAATAGAGAAATGATAGTAAAAGTAGGGATTCCTATTTAACTAACACGTGAACTACGCAAGGTTTTATAAAAAAAAAACAAAATAAAATAAAAACCTCAATCCCTCTAACAAAGTCTCTTCCCCTCTCACTTTTCCAATCTCACAAAATTTCACGCTCCCCCCCCCCCCCCCCCCCCCCCCCCCCCCCCCCCCCCCACACACACACACACACACATCAGTTTTAGTAATATTCAATTGTATCACATTATGTTTGGTAATCATTCTCTAAACAGTCTGCTTATGTGAGGATGATAATGAAGATTTCAGTAATTACCATAAAAATTGTATTCAAAAGTTTCTCCAAATTTTCTCACATTTTTTAAGAGTGGTATATAATTTTATGAGTCCCTGAAAACTATTTTAGGTTATGCAATTTGCACATGATAACACTGGTTTGTAACCTACTTATGATTTGTTATTTGTAACCTACAAGCTCCTTCAACCTTAAAATGTTTTTTTTTTCCAAATCTCATCGCTACAATATCCGAGGACAACTATTTTTTTTCTTTCCCCCTTCCACGGAATCTATGACATGTGTTCACCTCACCGTTTTGTTTTTGAATGATAACTCGTCCTTGGCATTCTCATAAATAAAATTGCTCGATATTTTTAGATGCTGCATTGCGATGTTTTATTTGAGTCATTAAGGATACACTGCACTAATGAGAACTAGTAGTTTACACGTGCGATGCACGTCTTAATAAATATAGTTTTTTTTTAAATTAAAAATTCAGGCGTAGTCTGGATTTGATCTAAAACCTCATTTACAATAGTTATGCATGTGCATTGTACGAGTTGGTAGATGGACAAATTACACTAAGGCCTTCTCCCATTATAGTAGTAGAGATGCAATTCACCAAATTACGTACCTTTTGTACACTACATCTTATTAACCTCATATGTGGTTATAAATGAGAAAAACAATGAGAAAAAGAGATCGAGTTTTTGTAGGGGATATGGGAGATGATTCACCATTTGGCATGGTTGTTCCTAGCCCTCAAACACCTTGGCACAACCACGTACTTTTCGGCAAAGAACGACGCATCAAAAATTAGATTTGGACAAACTAGAAGAGTAAATGACCCATCCAACAAAAGGAATGAAAAAAAAATTCAGCAGTTTAAACCATAAACGATTCATACCACAAAATTATGCCTACCAAGTTCCAAACTTAATGTTTCTACCTGACCTTTTTGTTGTCAAACTACCACCAAGACTGTGATATCCTACTTAATTTCCCTCAGGAAGAAAAAAAAAAACCTATTTTAGTAAACCACATCAATATAAAAAAATATTTACAATCTATAATCACATGTAAATTTTAGAAATATTCTAACTACAGTAAACAAACTAATTGAATTTTGCAATATTCACTGCATCATCCTAACATGGCAGATCTCGTCAAAGATATGAAGTCTTCTTCTATAATTTGAAGGAACACAACTACTCCATCAATCACGTACCCTCTCCATTTTTTGCGCTTCCATCAATTTTTGGCTTACCCTTGCTATAAAATAATGCTCATTCAATGTCGTATTGTTACCCATGAAGCCATGCATAACTACAAAACAAAACCCTATGTTAAACCCTAATCAAGATCAAAATTAGTCAAAGATTAAAGAGAGAGAGAGAGAAGAGAAAGGTCGATCATAGATGATGGCTGTAAAAGTGATGAAAAGGAAGGCTTGGAAACAGGGAATTTGATAAACCCTAACCAGAGTTTTGTAAGCCGTAAAAGTGAATCCATGATGAGTATGGTATTACAAATTTACAATTCCGTTTCGTTTCATTGGGTGTTATCTTTTGTTAATTAATTGGGCCCACATGTCAGTATTTGGACAATATAGAGGGGAGAGATTTTAATCAAGACTCTCTTTGGTTCAAAAGGAGGGGAGAGGAGGGGAGAGAAAATAATTATCTTCTTATTTGGTTCACAAGGAGAGGGAGAGAATTTTATAATTAAATTACTTTTACACCCTTTTACATTTTAGGAGGGTATGTATGTATTATCATTTCTAATTCTAATTTGGTAATATAAACAAAATAATGAAGATCAATAAACAAAATAATGAAGGGAGATTGATTGATAGATATTGTTTCTATAGCAATCAATACAGATGTTTGGTCAGGGACGTATCTGAGTTTTAGGAGGCCCTAAGCAAATTCTCAAATGGGGACTTTTGCAAGTTGACAAAATAATAATGAAAATTATTTAAATGCAAACAAATTTGGAGTATTGGAGAACAAACTATATAAATGAAAACAAATTTATATATATGCTTCTAAAAAAAAGTTAATTGATAACATACGTTTTTTATATGAAATGTTTCGTGGCCAAAAGGAACCCGGATAAACTCTAACAATAAAAACGAAATATGTTATATCAAAAAGGTAAATATGATACATTAGAGCAAACGATCAAAATGAAATTATGATGATTATATCTATATGAGAATACTAGTTAGAAGCTTAAAATGTAGAATAACCATATTTACTTGAAAATTTGGTTAGAAATTTATCACAGATAAATAAATATGATATACCATAGAACATTGAAAAAATTCATAGAGTGACATACATGGGCTAAGTGAAAAATAATATTAAATTCATAAAATGGTAAAATGGCATTTTTGGCTATGTGAAAAATAATTAGTTTTAAAAATAAAAATGATTGAAAAATTAATTGGCTCCTGCAAATTTTGAATCTGCAACTTTCACATTAGTAACACAACACTCTAACCAACTAAGCTAATAAGATAACTATTAATATAATGTAATTATATCACAAAATATTACATTTTACTTTTTTTTAACACTGTAAATACTTAACAAATATGGGGCCCTATAAAATTAAGGGCCCAAAGCAATTGCTTGGACTGCTTGGGCCCAGATCCGCCCTTGTGTTTGGTAGTATTAGTGTCTTTAACCTAAGAATGCTAAACTATGGATTCTAGAACGATATTTCAGGGGGGAAATAATTTCATTATTATTATTATTTATTTATTAGGTTGTAGACATATGAGGATGGATGGATAGATAAGTTGCAAGGTATTTGCCAAAATCTTGTAGCTTTAGCATGCAGTAGTCTTACAAAATGATATCAGCCAAGAAAGAACTATTTCTTTTATTTATGTGTTCATAAACAGATTCAAGTAGAGTTTTTTTATTGCTCTTTGCTTATATATTGAACTTTTTCAGAAAAAAGTGTTAACATTACACTTGCTGAGTATCACAAAACTAATATCATAACACTTCATGCATAAATTCTCATCGATCTATGACCACATAAATATTGTGATTGTAGCGTGAGGAAGCTCAAACCATATGGCTTCAAATGCGCATGAAACTAAAAACCTTGTTTCAATCCCATAAACAAAATTGCAGCACTTCCAACAATAAAGATTAAGTTTACTACACATGTCAAAATTTAAACTAAAAAGGGATCTTTTTTTTTATTTTAGAAAGAGAGATGTTAGACTCTGTTTGGTTCAAAGAAGGGGAGGGAATGGGAGGGATTTTAATGGAGGGGAGGGAAAGGGAGGGGATGGATTTAATGAAGACTCTGTTTGGTTCAAAGGAAGGGAGGGGAGGGAAAATAATTATCATCTTGTTTGGTTCACAAGGGGAGGAAATGAATTTTATAATAAAATTACTTTTATACCCTTCACAATTGCATTCCCTAATTGCATTCCAAAACCATATTAAAATGGAAAAATTTTACATTTTCTTATTAATAACTATTATTGTTTAATATATCCGACCCTGACTTAATATCAATATTCAATCCGAATTCCTATATGTTCCAATCAAATACTATTATTGAGATAGATATCCAAGTAATATTTATATTCATATTCACAAGAAGAAAGCAATTCATATCTGCAATCCGTATCTTCTATCCGGTTTACTTGGTCGGTGCTAAGCGGCAATGAAGTAGACGACGGGCGGGACCCAATGGAGGATAAGCTAACGCAAAAATATGAGAACAAGAAGCACAAGCAATTCATACTGGATTAGTACATACCGTACATAGTTGCATGGTACAAGGAAATCAACGCAGCTGATAGAACCATCAAGTTGTACATGAATGATTCGATCAAGTGGAATTCGATAGTTCTCAACCACCCAGCTACATTCGACACCATAGCAATGGAACCAAAGATCAAAAAGTTGGTGATTGATGATCTTAACAGGTTTCTAGGAGGAAAGACTACTACATGAAGATCGGTAAAGCTTGGAAGCGCGGGTATTTGCTTTAGGGTCTGTTTCGTTCAAAGGAGGGGAGGGGAGGGGAGGGGAGGGAAAATAATTATCTTCTTGTTTGGTTCACAAAGGGAAGGGAATGAATTTTATAATTAAATTACTTTTATACTATTTTATATTTTAGGAGAGTCTATGTATTATTATTTCTAATTCTAATTTGGTAATATAAACAAAATAATGAAGACCAATAAACAAAATAATGAAGGCACTAGTTTCTTTAGCCTAAGAATGCTAAACTATGGATTCTAGAACGATATTTCAAGGAAAAAATTTTTATTTTATTTTATTTTATTATTATTATTTATTTTTTTTAGGTTGTAGACATGAGGATGGATGGATAGATAAGTTGCAAGGTATTTGCCGAAATCTTGTAGCTTTAGCATGCAGTAGTCTTACAAAATGATATATATCAGCCAAGAAAGAACTATTTCTTTTATTTGTGTGTTCATAAAAAGATTCAAGTAGGATTTTTTTATTGCTCTCTGCTTATATATTGAACTTTTTCAGAAAAATGTGTTAACAGTACACTTGCTAAGTATCACAGAACTAATATCATAACTCTTCATGCATAAATTCTCATCGATCCAAGACCACATAAATATTGTGATTGTAGCCTGAGGAAGCTCAAACCATATGGTTTCAAATGCGCATGAAACTAAAAACCTTGTTTCAATCCCACAAATAAATCTCAGCACTTTCAACAATAAAGATTAAGTTTACTACACATGTCAAAATTTAAACTAAAAGGGGGATTTGTTTTTTATTTTAGAAAGAGTGATCTTAGGGATTTAGATCTAAAAGGGCAATTTAGTCCAATCATTTAAAAAAATTAGACCTAATTTCTCTCCCCTCTAAATCTCCCAATATTGGAGGGGAGCCAATGTTTGTAAAAGCTCTAACAAACGAAACCCGGGAATGCTTCAAGCTCGCCTTCAGTTCAGCCTTCAGCTCACTCAAAAAAGTTCGCCTTCCGTACGATCAAAACCTGCTTTTTCTCTGAGCACACCATCATCATCCAACCGGAGAGTGGTAAGTACTCGACGAACAACATCAATAGTGCCGTCAGGAGCTACCTGGCCTCCAGAATCCCCACCTCAGTGAAAATATTAAAGGTGGGAAAGAACGAGGAGCAAAGTACATTCACTCTCTCCCTTGAGCCGGGAGAACAAATTTTCGGTGTCTTCCAAGGCATCCGGTTTACTTGGTCGGTGCTAAGCGGCAATGAAGTAGACGACGGGCGGGACCTAATGGAGGATAAGCTGACGCAAAAATATGAGAACAAGAAGCACAAGCAATTCGTACTGGATTCATACATACCGTACATAGTTGCATGGTACAAGGAAATCAACACAGCTGATAAAACCATCAAGTTGTACATGAATGATTCGATCAAGTGGAATTCGATAGTTCTCAACCACCCAGCTACATTCGACACCATAGCAATGGAACCAAAGAACAAAAAGTTGGTGATCGATGATCTTAACAGGTTTCTGGGAGGAAAGACTACTACATGAAGATCGGTAAAGCTTGGAAGCGAGGGTATTTGCTTTAGGGTCTGTTTGGTTCAAAGGAGGGGAGGGGAGGGGAGGGGAAATAGTTATCTTCTTGTTTGGTTCCAAAGGGAAGGGAATGAATTTTATAATTAAATTACTTTTATACCCTTTTACATTTTAGGAGAGTCTATATATTATTATTTCTAATTCTAATGTAGTAATATAAACAAAATAATGAAGACCAATAAACAAAATAATGAAGGCACTAGTGCCTTTAGCCTAAAAATGCTAAACTATGGATTCTAAAACGATATTTCAAGGAAAAAATATTTATTTTATTTTATTTTATTTTATTTTATTTTATTATTATTATTTATTTTTTTTAGGTTGTAGATATGAGGATGGATGGATAGATAAGTTGCAAGGTATTTGCCGAAATCTTGTAGCTTTAGCATGCAGTAGTCTTACAAAATGATATCAGCCAAGAAAGAACTATTTCTTTTATTTGTGTGTTCATAAAAAGATTCAAGTAGGGTTTTTTTATTGCTCTCTGCTTATATATTGAACTTTTTCAAAAAATATGTTAACGGTACACTTGCTGAGTATCACAAAACTAATATCATAACTCTTCATGCATAAATTCTCATCGATCCAAGACCACATAAATATTGTGATTGTAGCCCGAGGAAGCTCAAACCATATGGCTTCAAATGCGCATGAAACTAAAAACCTTGTTTCAATCCCATAAATAAATCTCAGCACTTCCAACAATAAAGATTAAGTTTACTACACATGTCAAAATTTAAACTAAAAAGGGGATTTGTTTTTTATTTTAGAAAGAGTGATCTTAGGGATTTAGATCTAAAAGGGCAATTTAGTCCAATCATTTAAAAAAATTAGACCTACTTTCTCTCCCCTCCAAATCTCCCAATATTGGAGGGGAGCCAATGTTTGTACAAGCTCTAACAAATGAAACCCGGGAATGCTTCAAGCTCGCCTTCAGCTCACTCAAAAAAGTTCGCCTTCCGTACGATCAGAACCTGCTTTTCCTCTGAGCACACCATCATCATCCAACCAGAGAGTGGTAGGTACTCGGCGAACAACATCCACAGTGCCGTCAGGAGCTACCTGGCCTCCAGAATCCCCACCTCAGTGAAAATATTAAAGGTGGGAAAGAACGAGGAGCAAAGTACATTCACTCTCTCCCTTGAGCTGGGAGAACAAATGTTCGATGTCTTCCAAGGCATCCGGTTCACTTGGTCAGTGCTAAGCGGCAATGAAGTAGACGATGGGTGGGACCCAATGGAGGATAAGCTGATGCAAAAATATGAGAACAAGAAGCACAAGCAATTCGTACTGGATTCGTACATACCGTACATAGTTGCATGGTACAAGGAAATCAACACAGCTGATAAAACCATCAAGTTGTACATGAATGATTCGATCAAGTGGAATTCGATAGTTCTCAACCACCCAGCTACATTCGACACCATAGCAATGGAACCAAAGATCAAAAAGTTGGTGATTGATGATCTTAACAGGTTTCTGGGAGGAAAGACTACTACATGAAGATCGGTAAAGCTTGGAAGCGAGGGTATTTGCTTTAGGGTCTGTTTGGTTCAAAGGAGGGGAGGGGAGGGGAGGGGAAATAGTTATCTTCTTGTTTGGTTCACAAGGGGAGGGAATGAATTTTATAATTAAATTACTTTTATACTCTTTTACATTTTAGGAGAGTCTATGTATTATTATTTCTAATTCTAATTTGGTAATATAAACAAAATAATGAAGACCAATAAACAAAATAATGAAGGCACTAGTGCCTTTAGCCTAAGAATGCTAAACTATGGATTCTAGAACGATATTTCAAGGAAAAAATATTTATTTTGTTTTATTTTATTTTATTTTATTTTATTTTATTTTATTATTATTATTATTTATTTTTTTTAGGTTGTAGACATGAGGATGGATGGATAGATAAGTTGCAAGGTATTTGCCGAAATCTTGTAGCTTTAGCATGCAGTAGTCTTACAAAATGATATCAACCAAGAAAGAACTATTTCTTTTATTTGTGTGTCATAAAAAGATTCAAGTAGGGTTTTTTTATTGCTCTCTGCTTATAAATTGAACTTTTTCAGAAAAATATGTTAACGGTACACATGCTGAGTATCACAAAACTAATATCATAACACTTCATGCATAAATTCTCATCAATCCAAGACCACATAAATATTGTGACTGTAGCATGAGGAAGCTCAAACCATATGGCTTCAAATGCGCATGAAACTAAAAACCTTGTTTCAATCCCATAAATAAATCTCAACACTTCCAACAATAAAGATTAAGTTTACTACACATGTCAAAATTTAAACTAAAAAGGGGATTTGTTTTTTATTTTAGAAAGAGACATCTTAGGGATTTGATCTAAAAAAGGCAATTTAGTCCAATCACTTAAAAAAATTAGATCTACTTTCTCTCCCCTCCAAATCTCCCAATATTGGAGGGGAGCCAAAATTGGCTAAGGAGGGATTTTGCACCCCTCCATTCCCCTCCCCTCTCCTCCTAAAAAATGAACCAAACAACAAATATTTGAAAAAATCCCGTCCCACCCCTCCCCTCCCCTTCCCTCCCCTCCCCTCCCCTCCATTCCCCTCCAACCGAACAGATAATGAAAGCGAATCACGCATATAGATTTTAATAAATAATTAGAAGGGTTTTTAATACTTCGCACAAGTATGCTAATGTCATTTATGCTTTTCACAAATATATCATTTCACATTTGCCCGTAATAATGTAGATCGTATTCCATATTAAATCCTAGCTTAACTAAGGTTTAACCAGATGATTAAAATCAAAGTAGCGAATTAACTCTAACCCTAACCCTACCCCACCTGTGAATGTGGTTTCCCGCAGCCGGCTGGGACCTCAAGGTCTGCATTGTTTCCTCCTCGATCCCTTCTGAGATGTCGCATATACATCACCCAGTCACTTCCTTTATACCTTGAATATTAAATACCCTTTTGTTTTTTTGGTAAAAAGTATTGAAGGACCAAGGGGCTATACTTGATGTTTCTTTTGAAAAGTGATTATTATTATACTAGTGTACCCTTGTGCAATATTACACAAACTTATATAATATAATATAATATAATATAATATGTAGTATAACCTGTACAATACTACACACAATTTTTTTTAAATGAGAAAATAATAAAACTTTTTTGAATAAATCATCTAATAACATCTATATTATAATGAAGATTCCAATTCCAATTTCAATTTGGATGGAGTAAAAGTGGGGAGTATTCCCTACATTTGCCATCATTTTTTTATTTTAAAAAGAAAAAATGAAAAAAAATTCTGGACAAAAGTGGTTTAGCATAATATATTGTATAGATTCCAAATTTTAATTATTTTTCAAAATTTATAATTAAATTTCCGCATTTAATAATATTTTTTGGAATTTTAATTTAATTTTTCTAACTTTAAATCATTTTCTGTATTGTTTTATTGATTTATTGAGTTGGCGCGATCTGGATCGCCCATCGAGCTTGTGCTCGTCCGTTGAGTGAAATAAGGTGCCAGGATGATGTGGTGACGTAGCGCAACCTGAAACGTTGATCACGTGATGTTTTCGCCCGCTGAGTAAATTGGACATGCGTGATTGAATGGCGATTTGGTGCGATCGGGAGCCTCTATTACGAATGTCTTTGCGCATCTGGACAATCGGACGATCGAAAATTCAGCGAAGGTGGTGGCTGGGTGTGTGCACGTGTTAAGGTATATGTGAATTCCTGCTTTTGCTCTCCTTTCTCTATTTCAAAATGGAGGGAAAAAAGGGGAGTACATTCTCTCTTCTATTAGCATAATATATAGATATAATTTGACCAAAAAAGGTCATCTGATTTCATGAATGAAATACAACCTAAAGTAACATGCAATATAGAATAAAAGGTCATCAAACCCTAGGGGTGGCATTCGAACTGGGCTGGCCCGAGACCGGCCCGGCTCGGCCAGTGCGGTTCTTGGCCCGGCCCGGCCCGCCCAAACCCGGGCTTAACCAGGGCCAGACCGGAGCTACAGTGCGGTCCGGTTCGGTTCGGAAAAAGACGAAAAAAGCCCGGTAACAGCCCGGCCTGCACCAACCCGGGATCGGTCCGGGCTGGCCCGTGGGCCGACCGTTGCTGTTACCATTGGGATTTTTTTTTCTTTCTAGAATTTATATTTAATAATTAGGGTATGTAAAATTACCAAAATACCCCCAAATGGATTTATACAAGCTAGTTTTTTGGGGTATTTTGGGAAATTGAAAATTTACATTTTCTATATATACAACCTCATTTCATTCAATTTTCTTCACAAATTCACTCAACTCTCTCTACTATCTCTCAACTTTCTCAACAAAAATCAACAACAATCAACAACATTCAACTACTCACTTTCAAGATTCAACAATCAACAACATTCACCTACTCTCCTTCAAGATTCAACATCAACAATATTCAATTATTCTCTTTCAAGATTCAACAATCAACATCAACTAATAACATAAGCATCAACACTACAAGTCTATTCACTCTCTCTACCTTCATTATTCAACAAACAATCTACGCTCATACAGTATTTTCGTATTTTTTTAATTTTTAGAATTCTAAATTTTTTTTGTTATCATTTATTTCTCATAATTAGATTGACTTTTCTTGTTCTTGTTCTTCTTTTTTTTAGATTCTGTTTTGGTAAATTGGTAAACATACACTAGAATAACAAATTTATAGTTGTTCTTTTATTTGCTTAGTAGAATAATTTTCATAACATACACTACAATTAATTTTATAGTTGTTCTTTTATTTGCTTTGTAGAATTATTTTCATAACATACACTACAATTAATTTTAAAATATACAATACAATTAATTTTCATAACATACACTAGTTTATATGACATCTAACCGATCACGTGGTAGACATATATAGTAGCCAAGAGTCCACTAGTATTCGTTGCATTCCTACCATTCCTTTTCCATTACTAGATAGTGAAGAAATACTTTACAATTATGATACTATTCACGATATTCCTGAAACACACACGGAACAAGTAGAAGTAGATATAGAAGTGGAAGACATAGAACCACAACTATCGGAACAACGCTCATCTCAATCCCGTAGAACAAGAGGGATCAAATCCGAAGTGCACAAATTTTTTGACTTTGTCCCTTCACAAAATGATAAGAATATATGATTAAATTTTTTAAAGAAGTGCCAAACACCGTATAAGTTTAAACTATGACCGGGAACGGGTACAATTCAACGACACTTAAGTATAATTTAATTTGTATAATGTATTGTAAATAATTGGGAAAATTTAGGGGATGAGATTCTATATTTAGGTTTAGTAGAAGTGCACGACAATAGTCCAATGCATTCTGTTCAATCTAAATAGAGGCCATCTCGATCTCTAAATTCAAATAATTCCCTTGTTTTGTAATTTTATCTAATTTGTATGAAATTGTATTCATGAACTTGATTTTATTTAACATCATGTAATTGATCAAATCAATTAAAATTTGGTTTTAATTTCTTTTATTTATTAGCCTTTTGCAATTGTTATGATATATTGAAATTAATATTTAATACTTGATCTTTCTCCAAAAAAAATGCACTAATTAAACCGGTCTAGCCTGGCCCCCACCCTAGGGGCCGGGGGCCAGGTCTGGGCCAAGATTTCCGCAAAGATGCCTGACCCGCATATTGGGGGAGGCTGGCCCTTGCTGGCCCGGGACCGGGCAAAGCCCGGACAGTCCCGGCCCGACCCGGCCCGAATGCCACCCCTATCAAACCCAGTATAGTGTGGCAACAAAAGTCAACGCCAACATAAGTGCCTATTGAAAATTTTAAAAATATTCATAGGGGGCGTTTGGTACAAGGATTTTTTTGGTTCTCAGGAATCATAAAACATGTTTGGTATGTCTTAAACATCACTACAACATATATGGCTTTCTATAGCGGATTTATTATATCGTTTAAGTGTAAATGCTATTGAAAGTGATCAATAATAGCATTTCCGAATAAAATGCTATCTTTAATTAATTTTGAAATTTATTCTTAGCTACGACAACGTTTTTAAAATGCTGTATTTTTTACAGCGTTTTAGAAACTCTATAATATCTCTAAATAAACTTAAGTGGTAAGGGTAAAAAAGAAAATTCTAATTAAAATCCAAATCATTCTCAAACCAGTTCATTTTTTTCTCCTCCTCCTCCTCCTCTTATTTTTCTTCAATTATCATGATCCCAATTAGGGTTTCCATCCCAAATTCACTGTCACCCCCAAAAACCAAAAATGATTTTCCTCCTCCTCCTTCCCCCATCACCGCTACCCGCCCCTTCGGCGCCGCCGCCCCCGTCCCCTTCCACCGTCTTCGCTCCTTCCCCCATCGCTGCCACCCGCCCCCTTCGGCGCCGCCTTCCCCTCCCCTTCCCCGCATCCGCCGCCTCCTCCTCCTCCGCCGCAGCAAAATCTACAGTTAGCATGATGAAAGGGGCACGGGGTTTGTTTGGCTTTGCTTTTGTGGGATCCTATATACGTTATTGGATATTTGATTCTGCAGGTATTTTTTTTTTTTCATTTGAATTGGTTGATTTAATTTTTTTTAGTAGTATAATAAAATTGTTATTTGTATTAATTATTTGATGAAGAATACACAGTGTCACTTAAAATACAAGTGGGAGTATTATGATGTTTTTGGTTATCTTGAATGTAGCTGAGGTGTTGGTTGAAGTATATGATCTTAATTCTCTTGTTAAAATTAACTATTTATGTGCCAATTTGTGAACAATGCGATTGTTTTCTTTTACACTTTTGGACTGGTTTGGTGTTGAATGATAGTGGAAATTTTTGGGGATAAAAGTTTTCTCTGATTTTACAGCATTGGAAGGTTGTCGCATTCTATATATTTATAAATAAAAAAAAGAGTATGAACTAAGTATGTTGGTAATGAGATTGTGAACACAGTTTTGCTATGTTGATGCTTTGTTATATAGAGGGACATGAACTGTTGGAAACAAACTTAAATTACTAGTGGTGTAATTGCAACAAGTTTTGATTCTCAGCCTTATGTTTGAATACAAGTTTGCATGCTTAATGAGTTATGGTCATTATCCTTTGGTTTATGGCTGGAGAAGAATATAGTTTCTATTAGGAATTAGTCATTTTAAGGTTCAATTTTAATTTTTTCGGTTCTATGCTTGTACAATTTAAAAAAAAAATTGGGTGCCTCTTCAATATTAAATGCTGACTAAAATTTCATGAGGCTTCTATTTGTCAATGTTTATGTTATTGTTATCGTTGTTTTGATATAGCCATATAGCTTAGAGGCTTTGTGGTTGTTGCTGCTGCTTTTTTTAATGCTTTATTAGAGAAGATAGTTTATGTTGAAAAGGGAATTGTTATGCTTATCAACTTTCACCTGTCTTGCCGTTGAGCATTGCTGTAACCGTCACTTTCTAATCAGAATTGATCAAGCTAACATTGGCATACTCTTGTCAGTTAGAATGCTAACTAGACTCACTTGTATCATGTAGGAAAATCTTATGAGACTTCCATATATATGCAAAAGCAGGGAATTCAGAATCTTGATGTTTCTTGTTGTCTTTAACTTTACAGCAAAAAATGTCTGCAGTATCTGCAGTTTTCCTTACTGGTAAGCCAGTTCCCATATTTGTTCAATGTTTGAAACGTAGGTGAGTGTAACTGATATCTTCCATTAATTGCAGGCTAGTACAAAAAGAAACTAGATACTATTGCAAGTACAGTGCAAAATCTTATTAAACATATATATTACTGATCATTTATGCCATATCAATTACCACATACCAATGTGAGGTAACTATGAATTTATTTGTATTTAAACTTTTGTTTCAATATTAAAAATTTAAAACACTGTTTTGAATTCTACAAGACAATTATTTTTTTCAGGTTTTGATATTGTCATCTTCAGAGCACACACTACAACATATATGGCTTTCTACTTTATATTTTTTGTCCAGTCTATATTAATGTCTTTCATGAAATGTAAGAATTCTAATAACAAAGGATGTTACTTAATTGCAATGCCATTAATCTTCTGAACTAGTTTTCTTATTATGTTGATGTGTGTATTATTGGTATTATCTTGTTTCTTTCTTTTTCTTTCTCATCTCCTCAAGGTCAGAGGAACCAGTGTGAACTTACTTTGATTAAATTGAAAAACTTTGATTAAATTGAGGATGGCTAGGGTTTCGGCGTTGATAGGGTTTGTTGGGGTTTAGGCACACGTGCGAAGGAGATGGCGAGGGTTTCGGCCACCGTACCTATCTCATCTCAACACCCTTTCATTCATTCTTTTATGGTATGCTTTTCACCTTTTCATGAATGAATACCAATTTTTATTTATTTATTTTAAAGATGGGTTCTTTTCATTGATTAACAATCCATATACAATTCCTGAAATTGTCTTTGTTTCAATTGGAACTTAGTTATCTGATAATAGTGAATTTATGCATATAGTAACACTTATTTTGAGCAAGTAATCCTGCATTGTGTTTTTAATTAGATAAGTAATCATCAAATTGTATTTATTTTTGTAATGCTTTTCATATTATACATTTGATTTTGTTTGTTATTGATGCACCTTTTCCACCAGGTATAGGTTTTCAATAGTATACTGTGATGATATAAGCCAGTAATTCATTAATCTTGCATTCTATGTATACAACGCACACAGGAGATGTTCTGGATTGTTTTTGTAAGACTTGCTGCTTGATTTGCATGTACTTCTTTTACTTTTTCTAGATATGCTCCTTTATCACAATTATATTACACTCTTAGGTTTGGAGGATGGTATGACATTATATGATAAGATATGATATGGTTGTTTTCTCGACTCTCTTGTAACGTAACTCAGTTTACCTTCAGTAAATTTTAGTGATTAAAACTTTTTGGTTTGTACTGCATAGAAGATGATATTATAGGATTTCTTGACAATCTTCTGATATTATTTGATTTCCTAAGTTTTATTCTTTTTTTTACTTTTCCTATCAATTATCTCCTGCACCAGAGCAACCTTTGAAGCCTTTTTTGCTAATGATGTTATCGTTCAAGGTTTGTGAGAGGTTGCTGAATGGTTCAGGGGGTGGCCCTAGTGCTGCCACTGCTCATCAGTTTGTAAGAGCTAAGATGCTTCCAAGTGGTTATTTAATTCGCCCTTGTGATGGAGGTGGTTCTATTGTTCACATTGTTGATCATTTGGATCTTGAGGTTTGTTGTCCGGCTAATAGTTTTTTTGTTATCTAGGTTTTTTAAAACTTTGACTACTTAAGCAAGTAATCCTTGACTATTGCAATTACATTATTTTTCCTTCGATCAGGCATGGAGTGTGCCTGAAGTACTGCGACCCCTTTATGAGTCATCCAGGGTAGTGGCTCAGAAGATGACCACGGCGGTAGGTGACTAGGTGATGCTATAAAGTTCGTCAACTGAATTTGTTTAGTTTACTTGGAAGTAGGTTAGACTATTGCGACCTTTTTAGCACCATTATCAATTATGCCTATCGAGATTCTGAATCTTGATTTTGCACAATTGACACTCTAGGTCCCCAACCCTTTACCATCATAGACATGCCAAAAGTTGTCCCTGGCCATTGGAACTTCTCTTCATCATCAGGATGTTATTTTATGTTGCTCCTTGAAGGTGTCGTAAGTTTATACTGTTGCACTTTGACTACTCTGCTCTGTTTTTTTAGTCTAATATTAGCTGTTAATATATCTTGATGTCAACATTCATGCAGTTGTATCCCCTCAAAAACATTAATGCTACCTTTAAATATTTTTGATATTTTCAATTTCACTGACAATTAAGCAAGTCTCTAGGTAGGATTTGTAAATTCTATAATGAATGCCTAGTTTACCAAGAATCTGTTGCTGTCTGCAAGCTTGTGGCTTGATTCATGTGTTCTCCAACTAATATGTACTTCACTGTCCTGCAATTGTGTATGAACTAATTTTGTTTATTAAAACTAAAATATTAAAGAGAAACAAAAGAAACACCCAGCACTTCTGAGAGGGCATCCTTTCTAAGTGACGAATGTTTTAATTGGAGTGGATTATCTACTGTAGTCCCATTTAAGTAGTTCGTAATTTGTGTACATTATAACATTAATGCTCCTAATGCTGATCTCCCTCTTCTAAAATATTCAGGTGCAGCCAGTGTTTACCTTTGCCAACCAAGCAGGGCTTGATATGTTAGAAACTACACTTTTCGCCCTTCAAGACATAACTCTTGATAATATCTTCGATGAGCCTGGGAGAAAGGCTCTTTGTTCTGATTTTGCTGAATTAATGGAACAGGTAATGCTTCTCCCCTGATCTAATTTTCCGTTTCTTATTTTCTCATTGCATATTGATATATTCAAAGTTCCAACACAACTAAAATTAGCCTAAGAACTAAGTTCCGCATTCATATGTCATTTCTTGATTTCAGAAAGAATAGATCGGTAGCTCCACATCCATAATTCTGTTTGTCCCCACATCTTGTAGGCGATAATAGATTCTTTCCCTGAAAATTAATGTATCTTGTTTCCTTTGTGGCTCTGTCAACCATGGTTGGTGGAGTAGGCACCGTGATAACTTTATAGAAGGAGCCAAGTCATCCACCATCTTTTATAGCTTTATGACCCATTATAAATTATAATCCTACAGGTATTTAGGTTGCGTTTGTTTTGATATTTTGAATTGAGTATTCTAAATATGATATTCTGAATATGATATTCTGAATAGAGATATTCTGAATATGAGTCTAAAAGCTGTTTGTTTAGCCTATATTCTGAATATTGATATTCTGAAAGCTGTTTATCTGAAAAAGAGAGTTTGGAAGCTGTTCGGTTATATTTCTTGCTGAAAACTGTTATGTGAAAGCTGTTTTTCTGAAAAAACGAGTTTAAAAGCTGTTCTATTATAATTTGTGCTGAAAACTGTTATCTGAAAGCTGTTTTTCTGAAAAAGAGAGTTTAAAAGCTGTTCGGTTATATTTCTTGCTGAAACCTGTTATCTGGAAGCTGTTTTTCTGAAAAAACGAGTTTAAAAGCTGTTCGGTTATATTTCTAGCTGAACACTGTTATCTGAAAGCTGTTTTTCTGTAAAAACGAGTTAAATAGCTGTTCGGTTATATTTCTAGCTGAAAACTATTACCTGAAAGCTGTTTTTTCTGAAAAAGACAGTTTAAAAGCTGTTCTGTTATATTTCTTGCTGAAAACTGTTATGTGAAAGCTGTTTTTCTGAAAAAACGAGTTTATAAGCTGTTCGGTTATATTTCTAGCTGAAAACTATTACCTGAAAGCTGTTTTTCTGAAAAAACGAGTTTAAAAGCTGTTCGGTTATATTTCTTGCTGAAAACTATTATGTGAAAGCTGTTTTTCTGAAAAAACGAGTTCAAATGCTGTTCTGTTATATTTCTAGCTGAAAACTGTTACCTGAAAGCTGTTTTTCTGAAAAAACGAGTTTAAAAGCTGTTCTATTATAATTTGTGCTGAAACATGTTATCTGGAAGCTGTTATTCCTGAAAAAGGTAGTTCAAAAGATGTTCTGTTATATTTCTTGCTGAAAACTATTATGTGAAAGCTGTTTTTCTGGATAAACGAGTTTAAAAGCTGTTCTGTTATATTTGTAGCTGAAAACTGTTATCTGAAAGCTGTTTTCCTAAAAAATCGAGTTCAAAAGCTGTTAGGATTATATTTTTTGCTGAAAACTGTTATCTGAAAGCTGTTTTCCTCAAAAATCGAGTTCAAAAGCTGTTCTGTTATATTTCTTGCTGAAAACTGTTATCTGATAGCTGTTTTTATGAAAAAACGAGTTGAAAAGCTGTTCTGTTATATTTCTAGCTGAAAACTATTACCTGAAGGCTGTTTTTCTGAAAAAACGAGTTTAAAAGCTGTTCGGTTAAATTTCTTGCTGAAAACTATTATGTGAAAGCTGTTTTTATGAAAAAACGAGTTTAAAAGCTGATCTGTTATATTTCTAGCTGAAAACTGTTATCTGAAAGCTGTTTTTCTGCAAAAGAGAGTTTAAAAGCTGTTCTGTTATATTTCTTGCTGAAATCTGTTATCTGGAAGCTGTTTTTTTGAACCAGACCAGTTGAAAAGCTGTTCTGTTATATTTCTAGCTGAAAACTGTTATCTGAATTTACCTGATCCACTTTCGTGTGTTCCTGGCTGGCTTCGTAAAAGACTCCTTTGGAATCCCCTACATATCAATTATATCAAAATTAACTTACGATGGTGCTAACTATATTGAGGGCATGAACTTCGACTTCTTGTTTTCACATACAGGCACCCCAGAACTTGAGTATTATCCTTCTGCTGTTGCTGCCTGCAATGCCTCCCTACCAACCGATTCTCAATTTACCTGATGGGCACCTGAATTTGCAGTTTCTATTGGGTATCTCCTCGACTTGTGTTGCGCCGTAGACTGATCTACTGCTGCACTTTGTGCTTACCTACAATGTGGGATTGTGCATGTATCTGGATGTAGTAAGACAGGTCCAAACTGTTGTTGCTGACTTCTCTCCACTTGCGGCTACTCGGAAAGATATTTCCCTGGGATGATGGGTCTCTCCCTCTCTGTCTCTGTCTCTGTCTCTCTCTCTCTCTCTCTCTCTCTTATGAAATGGATTTCTGGTTGTGGCTCGAACAATGAAGATATTTTGTACCCTTTTATTAGATTAATGCAATGTAAATAAGAGTTTGTGTCATGAATCATGACCCATTTGGAGTTCCCCTTCTGTCTGTTGTTAAAATTTTGCACCTCCAGTTGTAAGGACTGGATTGCTTGACAAAAAATTCTGCCCTAAAAATCTTTTTCACTGAATTTCGACTGGTGAATCATCGAACTTATATGAAATAATCATCTAGTATGAAGTATAAACATGAGATATTACAATCCAAAGTCGTGTAAGCTCTCTCTATTACAGTTTCAAACATGACTCAGTTGTTTCCTCTCTCTCTCTCTCTCTCTCTCTCAATACAACGTCCTGCCTTCAAAATGTTCTTTGCAGTCTCGGTTCCAGTAGCAGTATAGGATGACACTGTACTCTAGTAGAACAGTTTCAATTCACAAAGATTGCTTGATTTGAACCTACAGGAGTAGAAAGTAATATTCTTGGTCAAGATTGCGGGTCTCCTCCGGCTTTCAAGTTAATCAAAGGTTGGATGGCCTTCACAACAATCGTCATATTCGGTCTGAAATCAGCTTCGTATTGAACACAAAGTGCTGCAACTGCTGCCATCTGAACATAACCAGACATGCAAAAAATATGAATATCAGATCCCTGAGAAAATCACTGAAAAAACTTCATACACTGGATTATGTCCAACAATTACTATAACAAGTTACAAGTTTGGAACATGATTTGTGAGATACTAATGTGCATATCCAATATATTGGGTAATAATATTGGAAAGTAATTTCATAATTATGTGAGCTGGTATCTTGTATGTGTACTCTTCTAAGGATAAATAGTAACTACTAATGACTTGATATTTATTTCTGAAGGAAATAAACACAAGTTAGATCTTTAATCGGAGAAGGAAAAGTAAACCTTGGCTACGGCCTTTGGTGGATAGTCATTGACTATCTTCGGATCCACACACTGCTTAACTTTGTCTTCACTCAACCTCGGAGTTGCCTGTATCAGTCATAAGATAAAAATTTTAACAACATATAAAAGATGTTAGATGGTATAATATCAAAGCAGCAAGCCAATACCCAAGTAACAAGACTCGGTTGTCCTGTAGGCATTGTGTGATCCACGGGTTTTCTTCCAGTTAAAAGCTCTAGAAGAATGACTCCGAAACTATAAAGATCGCTTTTCTGAGTCAGACAACCTGTCATAGCATACCTGGAAGATTCTAATAATCAGAACAAGTGTGTCAGAAACTACAACTGTAAGTGTTATACTACACAACAATTCACCTGCGCTTCAAAGTCAGAATCAGAATCCTGCGCTTCAACCTGCACTATTTGCTCATCATTTCCAGACAACAGGTTTAGCTTTTATGTTTGCGATCATTATATAAATTGGGGAGTGATGTTGATTGTATCAAAAGGAATTTACCTGATGTACTCTGAAGGCAAATCTCAAGTTCTTCAAGTCCTTTAAAGAACCTTTGACTGTTTTTAGGAAAATCACTACACACAAATAAATAATCAGAACAATAACAATTGTACAGATAGCAAAACTTAAAAGGTGTGAAAAATTATACCTTAGGATGAATTCCTTTAAAGACCCTGTGACTTGCTCTGCCAGACTGCCAGTGGTTGAGTCGGTTACCTACAACTCTTCCATCACAACCTACCAAAGAACAGTACTTACTAGTACCCATCTGAGTATTGTAGGAGTAACTATCACATTAAACAAAATCTTACTCCATCGCCACCCATTCTCCTAGTTGTGGATGCAGTATAACATGCTCCATTAGGGCCACCATAAGTCACACTTCAGAAACATAATCAACCTCATCAACACTTAAAACCAACGAAGCTAAATAAAGCTCAGCTAGGATTAATTCATCACAAGTCACTCCTACAAATCATTATATAAATGATTCGTAGTGTGCAACTTCAGAAACATAATCCATCTCATCATCACTTAAAACCAACGTTAGAAAAACAAAGCTCAGTTAGGTTTAATTCATCACAAGTTGTGACTAATATATAAACCATCACTTTTGCCTTAAAAATCTCTCACCATGTTCTGACCTGTATACCAACCATCAGAAATCTCAGAAATCTCGGAAACCAAATGAAATCAAGTGCATTGTGCACCCATCTTTTTTGCAACAAGATGAAACAAGATGAAACAAGATGAAATCTCAGAAACAAGGTGAAAAAACACTCAAAACATGAACTGCCAACTGAGGATACTGTTCTCAGAGAAAAGGAAACAAAAATTTGAATCAAAATGATTCAAGCCAAAAAGCATCATTCCTCCCATCTTTTTGCACAAATAAGGATTCACATATCCTGATGTGCCATCATAATACAATTCGCATGCTCAGAGAACAAAGTAGAATCATCTCAATACAATTGCAATTCAACTGTGCAAAACTGATGCATCATAATACATGAGAACAAGGTGGTTTGTTTGTTCCAGCTTGATTTTTTCGGAAACACTTTTCAGATAAACTGATACCCCCCCACTAGTAATGAGCATAAAAGCACCAATCTTCCCTTCTAAATGACACAAATAAGGATTCAAAATTCTTGATGCATCATAATACAACTTGCAGCATCAGAGAACAAAGTAGAATCATCCGAATACAAGTGCAATTCATCTCCACAAATCAGATGCATCATAATATCTGAAAACATGCTGGTCTTTTTGTACCAGGTTTTTGTTTTTTTTTTTCCAGAAGTAATAACCTGAGCTGCCTCTTTCACATGCTTTCTCTTCAGACTTATATTAAATTAAAGTGTATATTACCAATGTGTTGTATCTTTATTTATCAAGAAATTATTGTGCATTAGATTATGATTTCAGAAGTAAAGTTCAAAGAAGGAGCATCCAAAAAATGCATCTCAAGTCAGTATGCAGCCACCATTTAAGACAAGTGTGTAGTAGTATTTGTAATGATCAACGCTTCAAGACAATAGAATATGTCTCCAGAAACAAAGTAGAAACCATGAGCAGCCAAAGATAAACCATGAGCAGCCACAGGCAAAGTTGAAACCAAGATTTGTATTTATCAAGGATTTACTGAGGTGAAATGCGACACCAAAACAAAATTGAAACCATAAGTAGTGAAAATTCATGAAGCTGTATACAGAAACAAAGTAGAACCATGCTCAGTTCCAAAATTTGTGGCATGAAACAAAGTAGAAACATCTGTATATATCGATATTCTGAATTGAGTTTTCAGAATAGGGTATAAACAAACGCCTTTTCAGAATATTACATTCTGAATATGGCGCTCAAAATATCAAAACAAACAGAACCTTTAGTGTAGTATGATGCATCTAAGTGGTTGATCATCTTTAGTGTAGAAAATCATTGCTTGAGAGAGAATATCAAGAAGGTTTGTTGTCCTAACTGTGGCTTTTCTACTGTGAGTAAAGATACTGCCATTCCCAGTGAAGTGCATAAATTCCGAACTGAGAAAGCAAGGCTCAAAGCAGAGGTGGGATAAATTTGAAGATAGATGAGATGGGTCTATTTGAACTGAGATTAATAATTCCTGTAATTTCCTAGGATATTATGCAGTTTCCTACAAATTACTGTCAGTTCCTACATTTTGGTTCATATATCAGAGGCAAAATTTTTTTTTTTTGGATGAGATCAGAGGCAAATTTAGCCCGAAATATTCTGTCACAGAGAAATAAAAAATGAAAATTTGCACAAAGTGAAAAATTGAAGTTTTTTATTGTAAAACTCTACTGCCCTGGTCAAGATCCATATGAGAGTTGATGTAGTAGTGACTCAGTCCCTTTGCCTGTAGCTGTACAGCTCTCAAAAAAAATTCAGGAGATTAGTAAATTTATCTCAATTTTAATTGAGAAATTCACTGACCATTATTTGTTTCATCAACATTAAAACCATACCAGTCACAAAATATTAATTCATAAACAAGGCTAGAATGACCATCATATCATTTCTTGAATTTCCTCTCTTTCATTTACTGAAAAGAAAGAATATTAAGACAAGTGTGTAGTAGTATTTGTAATGATCAACGCTTCAAGACAATAGAATATGTCTCCAGAAACAAAGTAGAAACCATGAGCAGCCAAAGATAAACCATGAGCACCCACAGGCAAAGTTGAAACCATTTAGATTTGTATTTATCAAGGACGTACTGAGGTGAAATGGGAAACCAAAACAAAATTGAAACCATAAGTAGTGAAAATGCATGAAGCTGTATACAGAAACAAAGTAGAACCATGCTCAGTTCCAAAATTTGTGGCATGAAACAAAGTAGGAACAAAATTTGTGCCTGAAACAAAGTACTTGAAACAAATTTTGAACCTGAAACAATGTACAGACATCTGCATATATCAAGCATTGCTGGCAATGCATATGAAGGTGTGAAGCATGAAAGTGTTGGTATCATCATAACCATTTCTCAGAAACGGATAACCGGGTAAGTGCTCAAAGCCTGAGCACCCAAGTAAAAACCAACTGACCAACCATTAAAACTCTTCCAGATTATGGTATGGTATTTATATGTCTATAACTCAAAGCAATATAGATCAAACCTGATTCATGACATCTCAAATTCAGATGAATATGTGCTCCAGGAGCTTCTAAGTGTAGTATGATGCATCTAAGTGGTTGATCATCACAGCCATAATATCCAAAGGATAACCAAAAACATGACTTAAAGCTTAAGGAATATTAATGATAATATCCAAAGGATAAACCAGGAGTTGGCGTTTGTCCCACCAGAACTTCTGTTTGGAAAAACTCTAAAAAAGCAAATTCAGGGCTAAAACGACATCATCTTCGTACGGTTTAAAAAACAAATTCAAGGCTAGCCCAAGGCTGAAAACTCTAAATTCATCACGTAAATAAATGATTCATAGTGTGCAACTTCAAAACATAATCCATCTCATCATCACTTAACACCAACGAAGTTAAATAAAGCTCAGTTAGGATTAATTCATCACAAGTCACTCCTACAAAACATTATATAAATGACACTCATAGTGTGCAACTTCAGAAACATAATCCATCTCATCATCACTCAAAACCAAAGAGGATAAATAAAGCTCAGTTAGGATTATTTCATCACAAGTCAATCCTACGAAGCATTATATAAATGATACTCATAGTGTGCAACTTCAGAAACATAATCCATCTCATCATCACTCAAAACCAAAGAGTAACAAATAAAGCTCAGATAGGATTAATTCATCACAAGTCGCTCCTTCGAAGCATTATATAAATGATACTCATAGTGTGCAGCCTCAGAAACAAAATCCATCTCATCATAACTCAAAACCAACGAGGAAGAATAAAGTTCAGTTAGGATTAATTCATCACCAGCCACTCCTACAAATCATTCGATAAATGATACTCATAGTGTGCAGCCTCAGAAACAAAATCCATCTCATCATAACTCAAAACCAACGAGGAAGAATAAAGTTCAGTTAGGATTAATTCATCACCAGCCACTCCTACAAATCATTCGATAAATGGTTCATAGTGTGCAGCCTCAGAAACAAAATCCATCTCATCATAACTCAAAACCAACGAGGAAGAATAAAGTTCAGTTAGGATTAATTCATCACCAGCCACTCCTACAAATCATTCGATAAATGGTTCATAGTGTGCAGCCTCAGAAACAAAATCCATCACATCATAACTCAAAACCAACGAGGAAGAATAAAGTTCAGTTAGGATTAATTCATCACCAGCCACTCCTACAAATCATTCGATAAATGGTTCATAGTGTGCAGCCTCAGAAACAAAATCCATCTCATCATAACTCAAAACCAACGAGGAAGAATAAAGTTCAGTTAGGATTAATTCATCACCAGCTACTCCTACAAACCATTCGATAAATGGTTCATAGTGTGCAGCCTCAGAAACAAAATCCATCACATCATAACTCAAAACCAATGAGGAAGAATAATGTGCAACACCTGTACAACAATGAAGTGCTTGGTAAATACGACATCTCAAAAAAAAAGAGTAAAAAGCTTAAAGGAAGATCTGCATGCTGATTATTTATATTAGTAATATTGCAAAGATACAAACATATCCAAATGACATCGATGCCTCGCATCCCAGCTACGAATCAGTTCGAGAAATGGATATGCTGAAAATGTGTACATTCAAAAATACATTACTGTATAGCATTCCACATTGCTAGGGCGATTTCATCTCTTTTGCTATTCATATGTCTCAATTGGGAAGATGATAAATCCAAATCTTGCGATGTGGATGCTGCATCTTCGGTGTGTTGGTGATGTACTATTGTTTCGCCACCGAGTTCCACTAAAAAAGGATCGTTTCGTGAGTGCAGGCATATAAAATTATGAAGTGCACAACAGGCTGTGACCATCATAACTTGTCTGGTATAATAATAGTTTGGCATGTTCTCGAAGATGGTAAACCTCTTCTTGAATACACCGAACGTTCTCTCAATCACATTCCTTAACCTAGCATGTTGTTTGTTAAATAGTTGTCTGGAATGGGTTGGTGCATGGTTGGCCCCTTGATAGTCCTGTAAATGGTATGGCTCACCACGGTACGGTGCCAAAAACCCGGGCATATTGGTATAATCACAATCCACTAAGTAGTACCTCTCGTACGGTGGGATTGGCAACAGTTTTTGTGCTAATGCAGTATGCATTACACGGGAGTCGTTGGCACTGCCTTCCCATCCCGCGTAAACAAATGTGAACATCATGTCAAAATCACATGCTGCCAATACATTTTGACTTACAATACCCTTGCGAGAGCGACAAGCGTTGGCTCGGCTAGCGGGAACTGTAGCTTTTATTAATGTCCCATCAGCAGCACCAATAGCTCCCTGCAGATTAATAATTCGAATAATACATATCCCAAATCTAAACTTGGAAAACAATTTAATAATACATGATGCAATCAGGGTGGCGCTTTACCTGAAACCACGGGTAAAAATCCTCTGATCCACTGATTCTGTGATGTACGGTTGTATAATCAGGAGGTTGGATCAGGAGTGTGGCTGCTCTTGCCATACCGTTCAGGACAATACTAAAGTGCTTTTGGATTGTTTGGGTTGAGTGGTTAAACGCGGTACGAACTAGTCGCATTCTTGCACTATGACCGACAATAAACAGGAAAATAGCCACGCTTTCCTCGAAAGTAACTCGCTTATGGCTTGAAGACTCCGCTGTTCCCTCGCAGAGGTTCCTTTCTCGCAGGAAAGCACACAAGGTCATAAAACAATCCTGGTTCATACGGAATATATCATGAAAGTCGGCCTGGGAACCCGCTAACATATTTTCCAGATATTCACGTCCCGTTTGCTTTTTATTAGTGGATCTTGTACGGTCAGGTTCTTCAGGTTCTTCTATTTCTTCACATAAATAGTCAGCTATCAACACTGCAGTCATCACCTCTTCGACCTCGTCACTACTGGATGAAGAAATATCCATAACAGAGGATGCAATTCCAGTAGTGACTCACTATAAAGAAGAGGATAGAAATCAGTTTGGGGCATTCCAATATCAAGTGCACACAGTATTAATAATACGAATGTATGTAACGAGATTTACAGAATCACAAAACAACATATTCAGAGATGGCAGGATTCCACAAGCCTGTGCAATTGAATTAAGATTACAAGGTATACTACTACTAGCAGATCTATTCTAGGAATTATTTTTAAAATATAACATTACAAATTTAAATTTAATTATGTAAGCAATTTGTTCATCCTAAAAGCCGTCATATTACAATCAACCGCAAACAAATATGGAAATAATGTTAAGAATAGTTCTACAACATGATTTATTCAACCCATTACGCTGAATGGGATTACTACAGGGTGGCCCAATAACGGACCGCCGCCTCCTGATGGGCTCGAGACATACGAAGGAAACCATGAGCAAAGTTGGGATTTTGAAAGAGGTAGGTTGTAGCTCTTACGGCTACAATCGGATCAAGCCCTGTCATCGATTCAATTACATCTTGGCATTGATCCTGTTCGGGGAATACAGGATTACTTGAGGGAGTGCTTTCCACTTCATTTTTATTCATGTACCTCCCTCTTTTTTTCCGTTTGAGCTTGCTTAGCTACATCAAGATATTCCGACATCTTGGACAACATTGATTCGCGGCCACTTGATGCAGTAGATTTTCTTTTGCGTGAACCAGACCCCGTACCCATTGGGACATCATCAGACTCATCAATCACATTTACGTGTGATTGTTGGGGGTGGCCAAACTGATAGTTCATCCGCCGCGCCTCCACATCCTCGAACCCCCCTTGTGTGGAGGCCCTTGCCACATTGCCCTGGGCTACCGATTCCTCGAATATTTTGGTCAATGCATCATAATGTGGCAACCCCTTATTTTTGTATTTTTCTGCAGCAGGATGCATCTATTCACAGAATATGTTGTTACTATGCAAGTATATCAATAAATGATTAAGTATAATAAACAGGATTCACAACCAACAAATCAAATTTTGAGATTATATATATTAACCTGAATATATTGTTTCCAAACCGGATCCTCACAAGTAACGGTTTGGTTGGCTTCATCCCAACCGAAACCACTCTGTTGCCTCATTTTGTGAAACACCCCCCATTCTGATTTAAGTCGTCCATATTTCGACCTCAGTTGACCCACCGAGAATGTACGCCCAGACGTAGAATTCATTATTTGTTCAAAATTAGACCAGGTTCTACCATCGAATGTGGTGCTCCTTAACAAACCATTGTCAACTGCCCCCTCCATAAGGCTGATAAAATCAGCTGTAATACGAGAAGTCCACAGCCCATAATCTTCCTCCACTGCCTTCCCCTTTCCCCTACCCGCATTACTCATCTAGCATGAACAAACATCCAAACAAAAAAAAAAAAAATTTGCCAAATTCCTTCAATTAGTTTAACAGCTGATCGGGTAGCCCTAGTTTGCAAATAGCAACCGATTACACCCTAAAAACTCTCAACAGTGAATTCGGCTACATTACTGTGCAGTGTGCACCTCAATCCCAAAAGCTGTTCCGGTACCAAATGCAATTAAAAAGCACAGTAAATTGGTAAAGAAAACCAACCAAATAAATAGTACAATCGCTGTCTTCATACCTTTGATTGGATTTGGAGAAGGATGAAATTGTCAGCACAGGATTCAACCTTGCGTAGTGCTTTGATTCTCCTTGCCCTTCGATCCCTAGCTTTTCTCCGATAGGCAGCACGGGTGGTGCAAACCATTTACCCCCTACCAAAACCCCTCAACCCCTCACCAAGTCGACCGCAAAAACCAGTCCGGTAGCGAAGTCGCCGGCGGCGTCCTCACACTTTTCCGTTCGATTTCACAGTGGAATCGTTCGGGAATTCGTTGATTTGGGGTGGGGGGGGGGGGGGCTGGGGGAAGAGAGATCAGATCTGGGATCTTCGAAGGAGGGGGGAGACAATGGAGTCGACGAGCTCTCGTGGGTGAGTAGAGAGAGAGAGCATCTGAGTGAGAAGAGAGCCGACAATGGTTGGGGAGACACTGTTTTGAAGAGAGGAGGAAAGGTTGAAGACGGGTACGAATGGAGAACCAGATCTGGAACTTGAGGAGAGAGAGAGAGAGGTCGTGAAAGAGAGAAGAACCAGATCTGGAACGTGAGAAGAGAGAGAGAGAGAGAGGTCGTGAAGGAGAGAAGAACCAGATCTGGAACGTGAGAAGAGAGAGAGAGAGGTCGTGAAGGAGAGAGCACGTGAGTATGGTTGAGAATTTGGAGAATACAAGGGATATCGATATTCTGAATTGAGTTTTCAGAATAGGGTATAAACAAACGCCTTTTCAGAATATTACATTCTGAATATGGCACTCAAAATATCAAAACAAACAAACTCTTAGCATTTGCTTTTCCCCCCTAAAATATGATGTCATGATTCCACTTTTAACACCTAAAATTTTATATGTTATATTGCATTCACACATTACTATGGTTCTCAGGCATGTACTAATATTCATTTGTTGTTACCTTTCCAAGTAATTGTCGATGCTGATCCTTGTTATTGAACTTACAATTTGCTGTCTGTTTTCTGATTTGTCAGGGTTTTGCATATTTGCCACTGGGTGTGTGTTTGTCAAGAATGGGCGGTCAAGTTTCCTATGAGCAGGCCATTGTGTGGAAAGTCATGGGTGAAGACAACAATGTGCACTGCCTGGTCTTCTCCTTTGTTAACTGGTCATTTGTTTAAGCTCCCAACTTCTTCCTTGAGTTTACATCAGATTGAGAAAAGAAAAACCCTAGCCATTTTTGTAATTAAGAGATTTCAAAAGTTGAAATGTTTATTTTGTTGTAGTGTTAGGTTTTAGCTCTAGGATAGCAGTCAGAACTGCAACATTGTAGTGGTGTGACTTGCGTGATCCAATTCCAACTCGTAAAATCAAAAAAATGTTTGTTATTCAAGTAATAATTAACTGTGAATCTTCTTGTGTTTGAAAGATGGATTTGTTTCCCCTGCCTAAAGTTCTCTTCTGTTTCTTCGAATGCCATACTCCACTTGGTTTATGCTTGCATTTTTTACCTTAAAATTTTCAGGTTTGAAGTCAACTTGAAACAATTTCAGTACCGTCCAAGAAAGCAAGTCTCAATTTAAGTTCGTTAGCATCTCTGATAACCTCAATTGTAATGGGTATGCTTGTCAAGCGTTCTTGAATCGACCACATAGTTAAACTCAAAACTCATCTTTCATACTTGACCAGCCATTTACCTTCAGCTATCAAGAACAAACATTAGGCGAAGTTTTGAAAACGCTATAAATATGATAGAAAACACTATAAAAATGATAGCATTTTGTAGAAATGCTCGTATTTATAGCGTTTTGAAACGCTATAAATACGATAGCGTTTCGAAAAAACGCTATAATATTTATAGCGTTTTCGAAACACTATAATTACGATAGCGTTTCTACAAAACGCTATCAAATTTATAGCGTTTAGAAAATGCTATAAATTCAATAGCGTTTCTCCGAAACGCTATGGACTTTCTACAGCGGGGGCAACGATAGCGTTTGCGAAACGTTGTCGTAGGTCTTTGATAGCATTTACAAATTGCTATCAAATGGCATATTTGTTGTAGTGCATCTCTGAAAATGTTAGTTGGAAACTTAATTTCCTATATTTGGTTGAGGTATATATTTCCTGGAAATCTTAATCTTATTATCCAAAATACTCCTCTCATCCTCAAATAACAAAACAAACTATTTGATAAAATACCTGAGTAAAAAAAATGATGCAAATTCGGACCACAAAATACAAACAATTTTAAGTGGTTACATGACTTAAAATTGAAATTTGACAATATATTTGCAAGATATCAAAACTTTTTGCTTGGCATTCCAACACCTTGATTAAATTGTGCCACACAATTTTTATGTTTCTTAAATTGTGCCACACAATCAAGCCATGGCAGTGCCTAGTGCTCCGTTTTCTGGCATTTGGAGCTAGGGTTTGAAACCATGTATAGGTTGAACATGGGTGGGCCTTTGCTTACTGCCGGAAATGATACACTTGGGAGGGTTTGGGAGAATGATCAGCAGTACCTACCTACTGGGTTAAGCTCCACTTTTGTGATATAGTTAGTACGACTCTCAATACACTAGTCTTCAATGTGTATGTGAATACCGATATGGCAATTGCAAGTTTGGATCTTTCATCTCTTAAAGGCGATTTGTCTGTGCCATACTACAAGGATTTCGTGTCCAACTCGTCGAAGACAACGATGACGGTGAGTGTGGGGCCTGAACCGATGGCCGACCTCAGCAATGCGATTCTGAACGGGCTTGAGATCATGAAGATTAGCAATGGAGTCAAGAGCTTTGATGGGTTGAATTATGTAAGTGATCTTCTTCCAAAGTCATCGTCAAAGGGGAAGAAGCTTGGGGTTATACTTGGATCAGTTCTTGGAGCTGCAGGTCTCATCGTACTGATAGGTCTGTGCTACTGCTGTTTTGTGGTGCGGCATTCTAGGACAAGCACCCATACCCACTCTGGCTACCTCTTCCTATCCATGGCAACTCTCAGACCATTAGCAAAGTTTCTACTATTTCTCAAAGAAGTGGGACCGCGAGTTGCATCTCTCTGGCTTCTACAAACCTTGGCAGAATCTTTACACGAGATTTTAGACGCGACAAATAAGTTGATCGACGGCGGCCAAGTTGGGTGCTCCAATTTTTTGGGGAGAAAGCGAGGATAGGTTTATTGGGGAGGAAAAAGAAAAGAAATATGTAGGGTTTTTTTTATTTTAGAGGCAAAATTATAATTTTAAAGAAATAACATTTTGCCAAGCACTTGGGAATCTATCCCACCTTCCTATGGAAAAATTTTTGTGAGAATTGTGACAAATTTTTTTTCTAGGAATGTTAGTTTCCTGAAAATTTGAATTTAAAAATTAGCATACTAAACATGGCAAAACTAAATTTCTAAGTTAAGATTTTCAGGAAACAAAAAAAAATCCTTGTACCAATAAAGTGATGTTCTTCTTTTTATATTGGTTAAATTTCATTAACCCTAATGTAGTTTATATCTTTGACAATTTATCATACTGATTTTTTTATTTTTTATTTTTGACAATTAACCATACTGAAATTATCTTTTTAGCGTTTTGGCCTACCCCGCTTATTTTGAACATTTTTTGCTGTGAAATGTCTAAAACACCCCTATTGACATGTCAACAAAGATTGCAATTACTCTCAACCAATAGGGGTATTTTTGACATTTTACAGCAAAAAACTGTTCAAAATAGACGGAGTAGGCCAAAACGCTAAAAAAATAATTTCAGTATGGTTAATTGCCAAAAAAAACAATTCAGTAGGATAAACTGCCAAAATAATAAACTGCCAAAATAATAAACCACAATACGGTTAACCGAAATTTACCCTTTTATATTTTATATACCTTGTGAAAATTTAAGAAGAAAAACAGGTTCCAAAATTCATTATTATATATATCTAAAAGTAGAAATAAGAGCCATATGGTATGATGTCGCTCTTCCCAACTTTGCTGGGGAGAAAAAAAGATCCCAAAATTTACATATGGACTATCCAAAACAAACAACCACACTATTGGATTCTAGTATTTTTCAGGTGCGATGCACGTTTTGATAAAAAGTTGAAGTTAAACGTGTAATATATGTAAGTCATTATAAAAAAAAATGGAGTTGAAATACATGTATTTTTTTAAAATTAAGAAGGAAAAATATTGATGTGTACGTGCGATGCACGTGTTGAAAATAGATTTGGAGTTACACATGCGATGCACTTGTTTGTTTGGTGACAAAAGTGATGTTTCATTATTGACAAAAAAATATTTAAAATTATTTATTTGTGACAAACTCTTCCAATAAATAGTAAGTAAATATATTATATTATAGATAGATAATGCACGTTCAATATTAAAAAAAAATTAAAGTAAAAAAACTGACACAGTGAGGACTCGAACTTGAGACCTTCTTCATATTAGTTATTTATATTTAATGCACATGTTGGTAGAATGAATGACACTAAGGCCTTTTCCCATTATCTCTAGAGATTAGAGATGGTCCAACATTTTGTGTGTACATTTTTTTTTTTAATAAAAAAGTTGACTAACTGTAACCGTTTGTGTGTGGTGTATGGATCATAAAAATATATCATTTTCCTATTGGTTCCAGGACTTGACTACCACACTGCATATGAGAAGTTGGGCCTAGGCCCAAGCCCTTTTTTCCACGTGTATTTATTAGTCTTCAATTTCGATCAATCAAAAGCCATAACGAAAACAACTCAAACCGGGCCTATTAAACGTCGGCCCAAATCCGGCATTTAAACCTTTTTAAACGCCATTGCTGCAGCACCAGTCGAAAACAACAAAAAACATCATATCTTCTTCCTCGTTTCTCCTATCTTACTCCTCAAGAAAAGAAACATAAAAAGGCAATGGAAGGTCAAGAAGGAGAAGAGAATCATCATCTAGTTTTATCCCACAAACTCTTTCTCCTAACCCATCCCGATGTCGACGACATCGAAAAAGTTCGGATCCGTGACGAGGTCTTTGCCGCCGTCAAATCTGACGGTAAAATTACACACACACACAAAAACCCCTTCAATTTCCCGACTTCTATCGTGTATTTTGTCTCATATTTACGATATTGCCACAGGTATGGCTTCTCTTTATGAATCGCTGGCCTCGAGTTCGGTGCTTGAGATGGACGCTGCGGTGTTGGAATCTATGAAGAAGAATATCGAAGAGGAGATCAAGAAGCTCGATGACAAGTGTGTTATTTATTTTGTCCTTCTTGGTTTTTTTGTGATTTGTAGTTTTGTGCCCTAATTTTGAGGTGTTAGATCTGGGAGTTATGATGTGTGGATTTGGGATGTGGATCGCGATCTTGCATTAGGGTTTTTGATAAAATAAAAAATTAGGGTTTAGTGGACACTGATTTTTATTAAGGTAATTTTAATAGAATTAGGAAGGTTGACTGTTTGAGATGAACATTAGTTTATACGGGATGTAAAAAATTTCAGAAAGTAAGGTTAATATTATACTATACACAATATCATTAATTATTTAGAGAAATAGAAAAAAATTATTCTATAATTGGTAATCTTAAGTAATAGTAGTGTTCAGAGATCATACAAGTATTTAGAACTTACACATAAAAAATAAATATATATAAGGAGCTACAGGTAAAGGTAATGGTATGAGGATTTGATAAAATAAAAAAATATTGTCTGCAGTTAACCGGCATCTTAGAGCGGAACTTACTAGTTGTTGGTACTAGATTTTATATCAGTTATGACTTGGTATTTGGTTTGGTATAGTTATGAACCATTTCAAATCATGTTAGAATGTGCTATTTGTGTTATCTAGATGTCCGATGCATAAGTTTTGTGTGTTAATTTTAGACTTATTTAGGCTGATGTTATGTGGACAATCCATAGTTCATCTTAAATTTCTTCAGTGGTTTATGGAAATTCTAATGTAACTCGGCTCTGAGATGTCCTTGTCGAGTTAATACTTTTCCTCCTCACATGAATCTTTTAAGTATTAATATCTGTTATATTATCCATAGCTTTTGAATTCTTATAGTGTATATTTTCAAAGTTAGGACTTAAAGTAGTGGAAAGGTTGATCTAGTCTAGGTGAGTGACTTTACGACGGTTTCCAAATATTGTGGCCAAATCGTAATTTTCAGTTGTTCATTTAATGGTGTCAGTGGTATTTCTTATTTTCTTTATCCATGGAAATAGTGAAGTTCTAAAGGAAATGATTCTAACGTGGTCTATTTCTGCATGTAAGTACTCTGTAAAGTTGCAAGCAAGGACCTAGGCTATTTCATTTGAGGAGGTTCATCAGCAATTCTTTTATAGTTGGAGTTGCGTATTAAGAAGTTATATACAAGGAAATGGCTGTTTGGTCGACCTAGGATCCATTTTGGTTACAACCAGATTTACACAGAACAATTTAAGTGAGGCTTATAGTGCTTGGTTGGATTCATTTCCATCTGGGAAAAGAAGGAAGTAGATCAGAGAAGGCCCATAATTACGTCCTGATCCAACTTATAAAGTGAAGATAGTTCATTTATAAAATTTTTAAATTGGAGAGTCAAGAGAGCATTTGATTTCGAGAGGGGGAGGGTGTCCCGATTATAGGGAAGGTTGTGCATATGCGCTTGTGCAGGGTCCTCTTGGTTGTAGATAGGGAACTAGTAACTGATGACTAGGTTGGGTAAATTTCTTATCCACCTAGTTCCTTAAATTTGGTTTTCACAAACTACGGTAGGTTAGGGATCTGGGGGACCCGAATGAAGTTGCCTCAAAAATTAAATTGGACTATTGCATGTTGTTGCTATTTTAAATTGGACTTTTGCTATTCTTCTAGCTATTGAAATTCTTAGGATATATAATTGTTTTAAATAAACTTTATTTTTATCACTGTTGACGTCTATGGTGTTTTCCGAGACAACTTGCAATTGCACTTCAAATTATAAAAACTTTGAATTTTACACAGATTATTTGAAAATTTATTTATGCAAAGCTGAATTTTGTTTAAAAACAAAACAAAAGGACTTATGGGGTAATATTGTCTTATTTGTCAAGGTAGGTTTGTACTAAATTTGTTTCGCTGTTAAGTGCTTCACAATTCACAACCATAAAGTATAAAATTTGCTTCCCGTACATATTTTATTAAGGGTTTCGTAGACAAGTTCCTTAAAATGTGGAATTCACATAAGTATGAAAGTTCATTTTAAACCCAAATCCAATTTAATGTAACACAAAACTCATTTAGTTAATTCAATAAATATAATGAGATGGAATCTTCAAAAGTATCAAAACTCAGGAGGTATAGTGCAATTTACTCTAAGCTTAATTACTATTCTGTATAGTTATTAGGCCTATTGATTTTTTTTTGCATTTTTTAAAAACAAATTAATACTCACATAAATTTATGGGATTCACATTTGAACCTATAGAATTCTGGTCCCATACCGGCTCATGACAACAAAACTCACTTCTGTACCTTTGTACAAGTATTAACTCCTCTTTTAGTATTCTTTTGTCGTCATTTTTGAGAGAGTAATCGAAGGTCAAGTAGGTGAACAAAAACTTTTACTTAGTCTTATTCCGCATGCTCATTCTTCTCATTCATGATAACGATGACAACATGGAAAAGATATTGTTCCAGAATATGGTCCCACTTCTGTTAAATTTGATGGCGAACTTACAGCTAAACCAAATTCTAAATAGTCTTAAATGACCAATAATAATACTCTTCCTTCTTCCATGTCTTCTTTCATCTGAGCTTTCTCCAGTGGTTATTAAAATTTCAAGCTTTCTTTCTATGCAATCATTGTCGATCCTTAAATCAACTTTAACTTAAAGAAACTGCTTTTGCTGCCCTCGTCGTTGAGCTGTTTGTTTAAAACAGAATCATGGTTGTTTTTTTATAATTTCATGCTCCTTACCAACTCTAACTTGGAATTTATATCAAAATCTATCAAATAACATTTGGTACACTTCAGTATCTTACAATTGTAAATTTTCACTGCGCTTAATACACTTCTTGAATTAATTTATTTCAATACAATTTTGAGTGCTCGAGTCTAGACTATCTGTGTATATTTGATACAACTTAAAAAGCATATGTTACTGTGTCATGAAAAAATTATTTCAAGTCATTCCATTTGATCATGCCATACCATTTGAATTTAGGAGTTTTATGTATTAGTCCCTAACAAATGTTATATTTGTTAATCCGTCTTGTAAAAATCACTATTTGCATAGTCATATTTTGCAAGTATGGGAAGGAATGCTGCTTGTATTTCATATTCATATCCTGCAAGCTTCTTCCACTTCAAAACCCTTCTCCCAAATTTGCCCATGCTACAAATCCGATGACATCTATGCATTGGTTCAACAATACCTTCAACCCCAAGCTCCGCCACCTTTGGTCTCCTACCGATGGCCGGAATCACAAGTTTGTATCAGTTCCTCCTTGATACCTTATAGGGTTGGCAAACGGGTCGACCGGGCCGGGTCGGGTCGAACCCGTCCGGGTTGGAACCCAAGTAGGGTGGGTTCGGGTCGGTCTGAGTGGCAACCAGGCCGGGCCGGGCCGGGTTGGATTTGCAAAATCTCGACCCGCGCAACCCGCGAACCCATTCGGGTCCAACCCGGGTCGGGTCGGGTCGTGGGTTGGCCCGTCTATTTTTATTTTTATTTTTTAAACTTGAAAAAATTGTAATTTTAATAATAATAATAATAATAATAATAATAAGAATCAAAGAGTGAAATTGCCAGCAAAAAATGTATATATTATTAATATGATTTCAACTTATACAAGTTTCCTAATTTTTAATAAGAAACAAAAATTTTCTACAAATTTGTTTTATGCAATAACAAATATCTTCTATACAATTTCAATTTTTTTTAAGTATCCAACTTTTTGTAAGAAACAGATTTTATACAATTTTTTATAGATTTACAATTTTCTTCAATTTGTTGGTCTTCAATTTGTTGTTGTTGTTGGTCTTCAATTCTTCCTATTGGTTGCTATTGTTGTTGTTGTTCTTTCGGCGAGTTGCTGCCACTTGTAGACGTGTCGAACCCTTTTCCTTGAGTCCTATATTCGGCCTTCATCCAGTCTTCCGTGCAGATGAGTATCTCCAACGATTGGGGCTTCAAGCGATTCATGTAATCGGTTAGAATCCTGCCACTTGTAGAAAATACACTTTCTGAAGCAACTGTAGAGATATGAAGAGTTAGTAGATTTTTAGCCATATATTTAAGAATACTATAAGTATGTTCATGGTCTTTCCACCATTGTAAAATATCAAGAGTAGAAGTAAAACTTTCAGAATCTTGTTGATTATACCAATGTAATTCATTTGGTTGATTAGTCCTAGGTTTTTTTGATTGAAGTTGTGCAAGTAAATTAAATGTGGCATCTAATTTATTCCTACCCTTACCTCTAGAAGTAGCAGAAGAACTAACTGAACTAGTTGTACTACTAGATGCAAAACTTATATCATAAAAATCATACAAGTTATTTAATGTCGATTCAAAACTAGCTAAAAATGTTGGGAATCAATTTCAGATTCATCTCCAAGTAAAAAACATTTCAATCCAACTCTTCGTACCTTCTAATTTGATACGAGGATCCATCACAGTAGCAATACAATACAACATAGGAGGACTAAAATACTTCAAAAATTTGGTGTATGCAGGTTTCACAATATGACCAATATAAGTATCATCGATCATTTCTTTGAAAGTTTGCATCATAGTAACTATTGAAATAAAAATGCTACTAGAAGTAGATTCATAAGATTTTGAAAATTTTCAAGTTGTGGTTTTAAAAGGTTCTAAAAATTTTAATAAAGATTCGGCAAAAAATCAAGCTTCGGGAGTCATTTGAAAATTTGGCATATTTTTAGCCATACAAAAATTATATACACATGCTTTATATTCAGTAACAACATGTAGCAAATCAAAAGTAGAGTTCCATTGGTGTTTACATCCTTTAGAAATTTTCTAAAATGTACATTTTTAAGCCTACAACATGCTTTCCATTCTTGAAATATAAGGTCACTTACTGCAATAAAATGTACGCAATTTCTAATGTTAACTATATATGGGTCGGCTATTTTTAATGCATCTTGAACACAAATTTAAAATATGACATGCACATCTAATATGAAAAATATTATCAGATGGAGGGTTTAATGCGGTTTGTAATATACTAATTGATGCCTCGTTGTTAGATGCATTATCAAAACTTATACACATAATTTTATCACGAATACGAAAAACATCACAAATTTCTAAAATACGATTTGCAATTTTATTACCACTATGGGGATATGGCAACACGGCAAGTGATATGATCCATTTTTGAAGAATTCAATTACTGTCGATCCAATGACAAGTTATTTCCATCATTGAAATATTGTTGCAACCCTTCCAACAATCGGAAGTTAAAGAAACTCTATAAGTTAAACTCCATAAAATGGCAATCAAAGCGTCTCTTATTTTGTTGTACATTTTAAAACAATCCGACTTCAAAGTATTCCTAGGGATTCTTTTAAAATGCGGGTTTAAGGCAGTTTGATTAAAAGTTTCTAAGTCCCTACTCTCGGAATAGGAAAATGGTAACTCTTCCTTAATTACTAGTTGGGCCATTTTCCGACGAACATGTTCGGGATCATAAGAGTGGCAATCAACTACACCGGTCCTAGGATGGTTTTTTTGTTGGCCGGGTAGGTTTACAAGAAGTTCTTTGTGTACATTTTGGATGTATCGTTTTACTGTACCCGTCCCCTCACCCTTCTTTTATTTGTATGCCTTCGAACATGTTTGACAAATTTTTATACCTACACCCGGATTTTTTTCGTCCGGAATATTATCGTAAAATTTGTGTCAATCACTAGTTTTTCCTCTAGTTTACCTACTACTACTCGGTTGTGTTGTTTCGGTTGCTTGTGTTTGTGGTTCTTCTTCTATGTCTGTCTCCCACAAACACATCGTGTGTACCAATGTGTTCGGTCATAGGGTACTCTTCGGCGAGCTCATTTTGTGGGACAATAGGATGCCTACGAGAAGTATCGGTGGAATTTTGTCCACTTTGGCTACGACCGCTACCTCGTGATCTAGACATGTTGATATAGTAGTGTATGTGAAAAAGTAAATACAATCTAGGTGAGATAAGTTTTAAAAAAATCTAGAAAACAAATACGAGGGTTGTGAGAGAGAAGATAAAAAAAAACCAACATACAAATATGATAAAAAAAATTATAACTACAAAACAAATATCCAGACAATAAGAGGGTTGTGAAATTTTGATATCGTACTTCGCGGATACTCGTATATAGAATGAGAGTGAAAATAACAGTTTAAGTAGAAATAGAAGTTCGGACTCGTATATAGAAAGGAAGAGAGTTTCTTTGTTGGAGCCTTGGAGGAATTGAAGACTTGAAGTAGACGTAGTTGTAAGTTGAATTCGATACGATCGGAATTTTTCGCTTCTATGTTAGCTTCTTTGTTAAAAAAATTTGAATCAATTGAGATTGAATTGAGTAGTAGTAGTAGAGAGGGTAAGGTGTGAAGTTTTTAGAGTGGTTTAAGGGGTATTTATAAGGAAAAAAGAAAAAAAACAAAAAAACCCGACTAAAATAGTCGTTGGCTGTCATTTTTGGCTGTTGGACCCGCGGGTCGAACGTTTGGCCCGTGCGGGTCGAACGTTTCGAAAACCGCGGGTCAACCCGCGGGTTTGTGGTCGGATTGGCCACTGTTCACCGGGTTCAACGAGTTGGAAATCCATATTAGTCGACCCGGGTCGACCCGCTTAGTTTCGTGGGTTCGACCCGGATCCGAACCGTAAATCAACGGTTTGGGTTTTGGCGGGCGGGTTGCGGGTCAGTCCGGCCCGGTGGCCAACCCTAAATTACCCTGTAACATGTTGCATCCATCACCCATCACTTCGAGTCACTCTTCATCCATGGATACTAGTTACCCCTCCTTTACTTCTCTTATGCCTTGATATTAACTACCAAGTTTTATTTTGTTTATTTGCTTTTTTTAAGAAAAAATTGAATGCGCCAAGTTTTGGGATGATAAATTGATTTTTTTAGAATAAAAAAAAGCAAAAAAGAAAATGAAAACCAGAATCCAAAATTTATTATACATATATCCAAAATTAAAAAAACATAACAATTACTTTTTAATGCAAAACTAGTAATGCGCCTAACTGAGAATCACCACTAATATACCATATATCTTTTACTTTTTTTTCTTTTTGCTGGAAGAAGTATATTATATCTGTACTATTACAATCAGAGAATTGATATTTTATTTTTAAAATAGAAAGTTGGAGTTGTACAAAGTATGAAATTAAAACAGACTTAAACCAATCTCAACCTCACAATCTCACATTTTCCAGGCATAGTTATATGAATCATCTATACCACCAAAGTAAATCCCAACGACACATTTAATATCCACATCAATTTAGATTTAATGATTTAATAAAGTAACTTACATACGGTGCACGTGCTTTATAACAAGATGGGTCATATAGGAAGAGAGATTGTTTTTTTGGGGCATATAAAGGAGAGGTTTTGCGCAGTAATACAACTCCACATTTAGGTTTTTATTTTTTGGGGGTAAAGACGGATGGGTTTATTTTTTGTTTTTTGTTTTTGGAAAAAGGCCGTAGTCAGATAGTTTGTTGATAAGTGAAACATTAGTCATTATCCATTCACTACAACAGCGAAGAACATCATATTGCATGAATCTTTTGAAATATATGGACGGTTTGAGATTGTATCGAGTAAAAAAAACTTATGTATAAAGCCTTTCTCTTTTGTAATTGGTAATCTTGAGCAATAGTAGTATTGAGAAAACATACAAGTATTTAAGACTGAAGTTCTATATAAAATAATTTACATTGATTCATAAATATATACAAGTAGCTTCAATCAATGGGAGCGATATGAGGATTTGATTTAAAACCTTGTATACATGTAACCAACATCTCATTGTGGAGCCAACTAGTTGTTGGTATTAGATATCCTCTTATCAGGCATTATTTGGTATTTTTATTTGATATAGTTATGAACCTTGTCAAATCATGTTAGAAGTTAACCAACATCTAACATAGTGTAGGTGATATAGTTTTGGTACAGTGAACCAACATCTCAAAGTGGCGCTAGCTAGTTGTTAGTATTAGATATCCTCATATCAGTCATGACTTGGAGCTAACCAATTGTTGGGGTGTTAGATATCATCATATGATATTTGTATCATTGGGGTATTATAAGTTTGTTTCATAATTTTTATCTTAACTTTACACTTACTGAGGCTGATGTTATGCAGACAATCCATTATCCGTCTCAAATTCCTGTGATGGTTTTTAGAAATGCTAATGTATCTCGGTTTGAGATGTACTTGCCTATTTAACATCTTTTCTCCTTGCACTTTTTTAACAATTATGATTGGTGTTATTATCTTTAGCTTTTAAATCTTTCAGCGTATATTTTCAATATTGGATCTTAAAATGTGGAAAGGCTGTTCGACCCTGGAATTGTTTCTGGATCTACGACAGTACCAAATATTGTGGCTAAATTTCGAGTGTTCTTAATAGAGTCAGGGTATATGTTAGGCTCTAAAGGAAGATTCTAAAGAGATTTACTTCTGCATATTTGTACTCTGTAAAGCTGCAAGCAAGGGCCTAAATTGCAAGATTACACATTTGGGATGTTCATGAGAAATTTCTTTACATTTGGAGCTTCGTACTAATAAGTTGTTTACAATGAACAAGTTGTTTTGGCAGATCTAGGGTCTGTTCTGATTGGAACTAGGTTTACATACCTCAATTTAAGTGAGGCTGATACTTGATAGTGCTTGTTTGGATTGAAAACCAACTTGGAGGAGAAGGAAATATATCAGAGATTGCCCATACTTCATATGGATCCGGTTTATATAATGAAGGTAGATCATTTATATAATCTATTAATTGGAGAGAATTTTGATGTTGAGAGGAGGGAGAGGGTGTCTCTACTGTAGTACGGTTGTGCTTATTCACCTATGTAGGGTCTGTCTAGGTTACAGATAGGGAACTAGTAAGTAGTATCTGATGATTAGGTTGGTATTTCTTATTATCCTAGTTCCTTGAATTTGGTTTTCCTAAACTAGATTGGGTTAAGAATTTGTGGGATCTGAATCCATGCAGAACCAGATAAACTATTACTCATTGGAAATTGTCTCAAAAAATAACATGGACTATTGTTCCTGCTATTTTATTTCGTGGGGGACTGACATATGATTATGTACTTCATGTTAGTATTCTTCTAGCTGTTGGAAATCTTAGGATAATTAACTGTATTATACCACAAGCTTCTTTTAATCACTGTTGAGGGCTAAGGTATTTACTGTTTCCTGAGTCAACTTGCATTCATACTTCTGCATCCTGACTGCAGTAGCTGTTTTTTTAGTATTAATAGATTTAGATTGAAATATATACTTGTATTGGTTGGAAAGCATATGAATTCATAAATCAATCATGCAAATAAAGTAGATTGACTCAGTACCATCAATGTGGGCATCCATAGTCTAGAGGTAATTATTAGAGCTTACCATTGATTAATCTTCTTCATCCCAAATCAATTAGGATTTAGGAGTTTTAATATAATGAGGCACACTAATGATGACATTATGTGTGCGTGAAACCTGTTCACTTGATTTTTCGTGAAAGCACAGTTATATGTTAAGTTTCACTTCTGGTCAGTGGGAGATTTAAATGATTTGTTGTTCCATCATTATAATGAGCCCATAGGTGGGTGCAAATTAGACTCATATCTAGCTTTCAGTGGCAGAGTTGTTTATGCATCTGATTAAGTCAATCAATGCATGTCTAACCAAACTGACATCTCCGTTGATATTCACAGAATTGCTGATGCTGAAGAGAATCTAGGCGAGAGTGAAGTGCGTGAAGCTCATTTAGCAAAGTCCTTATACTACATTCGTATAGGTGACAAGGTAATTTCTTACTAGTTTTCAGAAATAAGACTAACTTCACTTATTTTATGTCTTTGGAAAATATTTCGTAAATCTAATTATTTTGCTGGTCACCGCTGAAAATTAAATGCAGGAAAAGGCCCTGGAACAGCTCAAGGTAACTGAAGGGAAAACAGTTGCAGTAGGCCAAAAGATGGATTTGGTTTTTTACACTCTACAACTTGGTTTCTTCTACTTGGACTTTGACCTTATTTCGAAGTGCATTGACAAGGCCAAGAAGTACGTATTGGCATTCAGAAAATTCCTCGCTGAACTACTTTATGTACTTTACTATTGTCCTGATGCTTGAATTGTATGGTTACTGAGTTTGTATCTTGTGGCAGTTTATTTGAGGAAGGAGGCGACTGGGAGAGAAAGAACCGCTTGAAAGTGTATGAAGGTCTATTTTGTATGTCAACCAGGAACTTTAAGAAAGCTGCAGATTTATTTTTGGACTCAATTTCAACCTTCACAACCTATGAACTTTTCCCTTATGACACTTTCATCTTTTACACTGTGCTGACAAGCATTATATCGTTGGATAGGGTTTCACTGAAACAAAAGGTATTTGAATTTCCATTCCCTCGACCTTGTTTTTGTTCCATAAGGTTAACATTTGAAATTTTCTGTTTGGTAGGTGGTGGATGCTCCAGAGATCCTAGCAGTTATTGGCAAAGTCCCTCATCTGTCTGAGTTTCTAAACTCCCTTTATGGGTGCCAGTACAAGTCATTCTTTTCTGCATTCTGTAAGTCATCATTTAAAATCATTAATTTTATTTGAATCTCATTATCCTAGGCATTAGCCTCCCTGTTATTTATATTTAGCCATTAATGAAGCATTGTGGAAGTGGGGCTTCTCTATTAGATAAACATATGCCAAATTGATGTTGAAATTTAAGGAAATAGTTTTGAAATTTAAGGAAATACTTTTGCTCTATCTGGTCCAAAATTATTTTGACTTTGCAATGCGTGTTAATATATACCTTGCCAAGCAAATTCTATATGTAAGCCCTTTTTTATAGTTCATGCATTTCTTGGATAGGTCTTCAACATATCTTTATCAATTTATACATTTTGTGTTGCGGTTGGACACAAAAGGAAGTTTAAGTGCCAACTATTGTATTACGTACACTTGTGCATACCGTAAATTTTCATTCCCCTATACTCAATTTAGCCATGGAGGGAAGGGATTTATGTTGCCTACTCCAAATATTTGGATAAGGCCCTTTTTTTTAGTATTTCTACGCTTTCACACAAGTAATAACTGGCATTATAGAAGATGCTTGTTACTGACTTTGGTCATTGTTGTATTATTTCTCAGCTGGGCTGACGGAGCAGATTAAATTAGATCGCTACCTTCAACCCCACTTCCGGTATTACATGAGAGAGGTTCGCACAGTGGTGTATTCTCAATTCCTTGAATCTTACAAGAGTGTCACTATGGAAGCTATGGCAACTGCATTTGGAGTTACTGTGGATTTTATTGATCTGTAAGTACTACAGCATGTGCCTTTTCTACCGTTCACTATTATCGTAGTTGTACAATTTGTGCAAGAATCTCTAGTGTCTTACTGATATATAATCAAATACTTGAAAATGTCAAACTGAGCTATAAGGTAGATATTGGATTGATATCCTGCTATTTTTGTTATATATATAAAACTGATATTGAATTGGTCTGCCCTTCCTAGTTGAATTTAAAAGCATTCATTTCAGGGTTGTAGTCTAGTAATTATCCTAAAAGATAGGATTGCTTCTTTGAAATTCACTTAAGAATGCCCAATAGACCTAACAACGCTTTTTGTCCTATATTTTTAAAAGAGAATGCAAAATTCTCTAGAAATGCTTGCTCTCCAGATTGGTGTTTAATGTTTACTTCAGATTATGTTTCTCATGTTGGCAGCTAAGGTTGCCTTTTTCCATGGAATGTGGTCTCAACAAATAATGCAGATTATTAAACTATTAGATCCATTTCCATGGAGTCATGCTCACCGCCACCGGACCATGTAAAATGCAAAGAAAATCTCCATATTCCCTCTTATTGGTTCATTATTGCAATGAAATAGTCGTGTTATTTTCTAGGCTAACTTGAGAATATTGATTCGTTTTGTTTTACTGTATAATTTTGGGGATTAAATTAGATTATTTTGAAAACCGATCTATTCTTCAATCAATTTGGTGATGATAATGAGAGGGATTTAAAATTTTGAATAATATTCGTAAATGAGAAGTTATATGTTCTTCCTTTAACTTGTGTACAGGGAGTTGTCTCGCTTCATAGCAGCTGGTAAACTCCACTGCAAAATTGACAAGGTCGCAGGTGTTCTTGAAACCAACAGACCTGATTCCAAAAACGCCCTCTACCAGGCAACAATCAAGCAGGGAGACTTCCTATTAAACAGGATTCAGAAGCTGTCTCGTGTGATCGATTTGTAAAATGCAATTCGATCCTCTTATCTAAAACTCACATTTTTATCCTATTTGTGTCAGCCGACGCTATTATTATTTTGTTAAAAGAAGAATTGGCACACCATGAATCCATTCAGAAAATTCCTGTTAAGATTATTTGATTATGCTTTCACTTAGTTCAATGTATTTTCTGCTAATTTGTGGTGTCGAATCATGATGCAGTTGTACTTGCTGCGGTTGGATGATAATTGCTTATGATTGATTAGGAAGTGCACTTATGGGTTTCAACTGTTTTCCGTATTGGCTGTTGTTGAGATCATTGCCCAATTTCATTGTAGTAGTAGTATAAGTTGTGATATTTTTCTATTGAATTTATCTCATCAATGATTGCCATTGTTTTTGGGGTTGGTTGTTGTTGCATCAAATTTTGTGGTTGTTTCATAATCTTTCTGGTTGGTGTGGAGTTTTCTCTGACCTATTAGCTGTACAATGATTATCATAAAGCAATGCAGTGATGTCACCATTATTACGTGTTTGCTCTCTCTCATCTATTTTTTATGGTTAATGTGACAAACATGCTCACAATCAATTATATGATCATATTACGAGGATTTGAGAGCTCAAATCCAATAAGTTAGAAAAACATTATGGAGCAAGATGTAAACTTCTATAATAAAACTCTAATTTGTTTGGTTGCAATGTACTTAGCTTTAAAACCAAGGATTTTTTTTTCTTCCACATTGGTCCCTAACAAATATTGAAATTCTATATTATCTCAATTTGGTATTTCCACATGGGTCCCTTGATCAAGTTCAAAAGTGATCAAAAGCGATCAATTTGAGTCCCAAGTAGAATACTATCATAATTATGATTCACTGAACCAATTTCGGACGAAAAATATCAAGTATCATGCTCTAGAAGATAATCAGATCACACTTGTGATCTGGTAGAAATGCTATTTTTAAGTCAATGAGATACTTCCTATTTGAGATTTTTCTCGAAACTAGGTTCAATAGATCATCATTTTCATTATGTTTGCAATGAGGTCTCTTATCTCTACTATTTTAATTGAAGAGTTAGAGTTTGTAACAAAATCCTAACTTTGTAACTATATAAACACGTATAATATACGTCTAAACTATATCCAACAAATATAAATGTGCACCGCACGTGTAGCCCAAATCAAAACATTCAAATATAAACTATTTTTTTTCTTATTCGATATATATTCATTTAATTTGGTTACTTTACTTCTTTTAGACGTGCATCGCACGTACATTATACTAGTACTTCTATAATAATAAAACAACTATGTTAAATTACCTTAAATTTTTGTTGGGTGATTTCAAACTCACAGTAAGAGTACATTTTAGTAGAGCTAGTATCGGGTCATATCGGTTCGGGTCATACACTACTGGGTTAGGACCCGGACCCGATACCCTACGATTCCAAAAATTGGACCCGGGTCCGGTTCCTACTTAAAAAAATCTACAGTCGGCTCCGGTAGCGGGAAATAATTATTTGCACTTAAGTATTTTTGCACTCGATACCTTACGGTTCTAACAATTTTTGCACTTAAGTACATGAATAAATATTATATTTACACATCTTTCTTCAACAATTACTATTTACATGTATATCCCCATAACCCTTTTATTCAAATTCCATATTTTTGGGGGTATTTTTTATCGGGTGCATCGGGTCTTATTTTATGATCCGAACCCGTATAGATCAGGTCAGTTCCGGTCCAATGCCGGGTCCGGATCGGATCGGATATTTATACCACATTTAAGAATCACAATAAAAGTTAAATTTATTGAGAAATCACCATGATTTGTTTTTAAAGTCTTGTATTTAAAAATCATTTTAGGTTTCCAAAATTTCTTCTGACCAACACCCCCTTAAAGCAACTATTTGGTTTAAAATTTGAGAATAAACAGAGAATGATGTTTTATTGGAGAAAAAAATAACGAAATAATGATATCATAGTGTTCCCAACCGACTAACACGGAAAAAAATTGACTAATGTTGATATTCATCTCTTCGGATGCATATGTACCACAATTCTAGTAAATCCCTTTTATTTGAGTCTTCTAAATTATGAACTGTTATCATTAAAAAAATGACAAGTCATTATAGTTTTTTTAAAAAAAAAAATAAAATATATATAAGTCACTTTAGGTTTCCAAAGCAATCGCTTGTCATTCTTAAATGTCAACCAATTAATTTTTTAAGTGATTTTTAATTTTACCCTCATCTTTTCAACAACTTATACCTACTTCCTATTGATAGCTCACTTATAAAGGAGAACAAATAGGGCATTTTATAATTGATAGCTTATTTATGAACTTCAGAGATCAAGAATGTCTTGTACTTTTTTTTTTTTTTCTTTCCAATCCTAAGTTTTTTCTTAATTGTTCTGTAGAAACCTAGAATAACATATATTTTGAAACGGATGGAGTATTGATCTTGTAACTGCAATAATGACAATACCAAGTTTAGTTTAAACACATTTTGGAATATCCAAATCGATATGAATGATGTCAATATGTCAACCATTCATTGGAATAATGTTTGGATAGTATTTTAAAACCAGTTTTCAGTTTTTTTTTAATTTAAAAACTGAAAAAACGCATTTGAATAGTGGTTTTCACAAATGGGTTTTTAAATTTTTTTTTCCAAAACTCTCATTTTAAAATGTTTTTTTCAGAAAATTGCAAAAACCAGTTTTCTAAACCCAAATCTCATTTTCTAAACTCAAATCTCAATTTCAATTTCAAAAAATATTTTCTGAATACAGTTATCCAAACGAATCTTTATTTTTTTTTAAATCTCGAAAAACTTCTTTATAATTTTTTTCGAAATTCTAAGTTTAAAATGTGTTTTCAAAATAACGAGCCAAACATAGCTATATATATAAATTTAAGAGTTTACTTTCTTCTAATAGGCAATAGCATATGAGTATATATATAATTCATGCATCTTCTCTAGGTAGCTCTTTTTTTGGTTTTGTTTTTATTTTATTTTTCCTGTGTTTTTGTTGACATACATAAGGCAGATACCGTACATGTTTCCATGTCCAGAAACATATTGATTAGGTATTTTTTAAGGCTATAAGCTATAATAAATGGTAAGCCGTATACCAGCCTTCTACACTACTGTGGAATTGACCCTACACCTAAAGTCTCTGTAAGTCTAAATCAACTACAACTTCCAATAATTGGTCTTGTTTATGTGTGTAATTAGATAACAAAATTGTACTTATAAAAATTCTCCAAACCGTGTAGTATTTGATATGGAATACTTTGACTTTGATGATGTTTGCTTGTTTAAGAATGATTAGGACCAAGTTTGAATACATGAATTAATATAATAGAGTCAGTATTCATGGTGATGGATATATATGAAAAAGTTTACATAAGAATCCCTCAGAAGAAAAAAAAAGAAAAAAAAAGTACAACACCAAACAATTCAGCCCTAGTTTAGTTATCTAAACAACAAAAAAAAAAAAAAATAAATAAAAATAAAAAAAATTGAATGAGTTATCTAGGGATGATTTTTTTAGTTAAGGAGTTGACATCTTATTGATCACCCTCATTGTTGTTCACATTATCTCTAATTACTTCATATATATGATGATGGCAATTGGCAACCCTTATTTTATTTTTTCTTTAATTTAAGCTAAATCATATTGCATTATATCTTACCACTTGAATGAATTAATCATAGTTTTTTGTATATATATATTTTTATATTTAAAACAAACTAAACTTTCATTTATATTTAGACAATTGGGTTTTCTAAATACTTTTTTCCTGGTATCAAAGAGTTTCAAACCCGAAACCTTTATTAGACACACAGAAATTTCATATATTAAATGTGAGGCGCATGCTCAATTAGTATAATTGATTTAATTTTAATGACCTACGCCGTAAGCTTGGTCCCAAAGTATACATATATATATATATATATATATATATATATCTCCTTTCACTGTCTCAATATTGCTTAATTATTAACTAGTCTCTGCTTAAAATTCATATACTATATATTCAGCTCAGCCACCTTCATAATGTAATCCGTCGAACGTACGGAAATCGTTGAGGTCCAAACCAACTGCTTATCTTTGTTAATTGACACCATTTTGAAAGCGATCTTAACTATTTTTTTCTATATAGCAATGATATTAAGTGATTAAAATAAGATTAATTAATGCATAAGTAGATCATGTGTATGATTAAGCTCAATATATTAATATTTATTTCTTAAGAGATTCGTTCTCAAAGTAGTTAGTTGTTTCTAATACTTCTGCACGAATGCAGTTTCGTTGTACAGCAAGGCATTGCTTAATTATGCGCGCGTTCCTGGCCTCGTTGTTCTGAAAGGCTAGCAATTATTCCTAAATATATGTTCATGATGTTATTATTTGTGAGTGATTAATGGTATGATTTCTGACCTAATTATCTTATAAGAGCTTCTGAGCTTGACATGCTAGCTACCAATTCCAATTGCAATTTGATATATATTCTAGTTTTTATATACCATAAACTCCATAATATGCATTACTCCTTTTGGGTATTAATGAACCTTCATGAAAGTTTCTACGTTTTGACATATAACTCTTCTGACTTTAAAAGTGATAGTTTCGATCTAGTTTTTTTTTTTTTTTTTTTTTTTTTTTTTTTTTTTTTTTTTTGACAACTAACTTCCCTTCTTCACTTTTCATGATTTATTTACATGTCAATTTTAGTATGTTTCCTGCCATAAATATTTCATGATTTGAACTTTGAAAACTTTCATACGTACATTTGATTTATAAATGGTAAAATAGTTCAATCAGTACTAGGCATCTTAACTTGAGCAGTATAACCAAAGCATGAAACCTAAAGGTTATGTCACTTCTTAATTAAGACGGCCATTAATATAATTAAGCTACAAGTAAGTACATATATCACCATCTTGATTATAAATGGTACCATCACCATCGTCCTTATCTCATCCATAGGTGTCAAATCGTTAACCATATCATATATCATTTTCTTAGAATATCCTATCTTATATTGTATTGTATACTAGGTTTGCCCGATGACACGTGCCTACGGCACGTCTTCGGAACGGTGCACCTGGTTTGATTATATAAAATAGTTTTGGATGTCTAGCAAATTAATTGAAGTAGCAAATATATTATATGAGGAAGCAGTATATCTACCTTTAAGCTCAACCATCGCCTTCTTGATCATTAGCTTGTACTTACTTGGAATGCATATAGCTTGTTAGAAACACTGCATAGAGTTTTTTTTTAACTTCAGCATCACTTTCAGATACTTGTAATCGTTATGCAAGGATGTTATCATATAGGTTTTATAAAGCTTACTCTAATTCCATAACCACTATGAGAATGTCTATATACAATGGTAACACAAGTGCAGGTGTGAAGGTATCTACAATACCAATAATCTAAACATTTGTTTGTTTCAGATTCAGATTGCAATTAAAATACCTCTTATTATTATTTCCACCAAAATGAAATACATTAAGTTCTTAAAACTCTAATCCATGTTAATCATTTCTTTTATCTCCACTTTGTCTCCCCATTGCACTTTTATAAACAAAAAAAAATGGATAAATAACAAATTTACTTTAACTGTTTTTCTTGAATGGAGAGTCAAAAAAAAAATTAATTTTAAATTTTAAATTTTAAATTTCTTAAATTTTTTTTTTGATTTTTTGAAAATTTTGAAAATTATAAAATTTTAATTTTTGTTAATTTTAAGAATTTTAATTTTTGTTAATTTTAAAAATTTTAAAAAATTCAAAAATTTTAAAAATTTTAAAATGTAATAAAGTTTGTAAATATTTTTTTTCAGAATTTTATTTTTAATTTTAAAATTTTTTTATAGGTTTTTGAATTACCAGCAAATCATAGCTAGGTTTGCCCGTTAACACGTGCCGTAGGCACGTCTTCAGAACGGTGCACCTTATTTGATCATATAAAATAGTTTTGGAGATCCAGCAAATTAATTGAAGTAGCAAACATAGAGTAAAAAACATATTATATGATTTTTTTGAATTATTTTAAAAGTTTTTAAATTTTTATTTTTTTTAGTTTTTTAATTTTTTATTTTTTAAAAATTTTTAAAAATTTTATTTTCTTAATTTTTTGAATAGAAGAGGGAGGGAGAGAGGGGGGGGGGGGGGGGGGGGGGGGGAATTAAATAAATATAGGAGTTGTTTTAGGTGGGGGATTTGAATTTAAGTTTTGGGGGGAAACTTTTGGGGGGGAAATATGTTTTGTGAGGTTAGATCTGAACCTTTGATTTTTGGGAAATTGAAGAAGAGCCACTTGATAGCTTTCTTTGTATTTTATTATATAGATTATATCATAAGATAAATTAACGAATATCTATAAGTAAAGAAATCAATAAGGCATTAATAATTTATATCATCATCATTCATCAAGTATAGGCTAGTCTATGACTTTAGAGGGAGACAAGATATGCTTGTAGATTATCGAAGTCACAATTTTTTTTTAATACATTAAAAAATTGAGCATATGTCCTCTATATGACATTATTCATGATTCTTAATTCCTCACAATGTAAACTAAATTAAAAGACCTTATCAATGTATTACTAAGCATGCCCGAATACTTTGTACTACTACACAACTACATAAGTTACATATATGTGTACGACACCATTACTTATGTAGACATATTATGTGTAGTCATTTATACTATATCTAAAAATTTTACAATTATAGGTGAAGAAAAACTAGCACAATATGATAATAGGATGCTTTATGATCTGAACTAAAATTATTAATAATGTGGCATTTATTAAAAAAACTAAAATTGATTTATTAAGAACTGTGTAATTTGGCTAACAACGTAATCTATTGCTAAAATTTAATTTTTTTAAGAGAGAAAACCTACATTTACACTAAAAAGGAGTCAAAATAACGTGAGAAAATAGTTTGAGAAACATAATTAACGAAAAAAAAGAAAGGAAGAGAGAAGAAAGAGAGAAAAAGAGAGTAACAACAGTGGAAGAAGAAGAAGCAACCATCATAATTGTTAGAATTAGGGATGAGAATAAATACTTTTTAATTAATTCTTGATTTAATAAACTAAGTACAATATGTCTCCTACAGATAGGAGAGAAGGAAAGACTAAACCAATACGTTATTCGATATGGGACTAAACTAATATCTCTCATAATATTATCTAATATAATATCTAATACCCCATCTCAAACTCAAGTTAGCTCAAACAACATGAGTTTGGAATATTGACGATATTCATGTGGCAGGGACGGCAAACTGTGATGCATGAACGACGCTCAAGTAGATGGCGCAAGGAAGGCATTCGCTAGCACATGTGTTGGGATCTCACCCCGGACTTGAGAATAGTAGTAGTAGTAGTGGAAGAAAGTAATGGTGACGCACTGTTGGGATCTCCATATCCCGAACTGTGGCGAGATCTCCATATCCCGATATGTGATAAGATTTCACCCCTGACTTGAGACATGTAGTATAGTGGAAGAAAGTAGTGGTGATTCATTGTTGGGATCTCACCCTCGAACTGTTAGGATTGTGTCTTGAATACTCTTTGTTCAGATTAGAAGAAGGTAAGATGAAGAACGGCAGTCGAAGCGTCGAAGTGAGTAGAAGAAGAAACAGCAGTAGCAAGGTGCAGGTATAGTTGCGGTCGACTGTCCTATGTTGCGATCGACCGCACCCCCCGACTGCACCCCTGACCGCTCAAAGTACAGGGAATGTCAGAGAGTGGTACGGTCGACTGGTCTTGTTGAATGGTCAACCAACCGCGGCGCTGTGTTCGTTTTTGGGTTTCGATTTGTTAGGGCGTTTCAGCCCAGTCTTCAACTCCAAGTTAGATCGTGCGGCTCCTATTCAGTTACTTCTTTTCCAGGTTATATCGGACGACTGAGAATCAAGATTAGACATAGGTTTCTCTCTATTCTTCTATATATATTGTAAACTCCTCTTTTATAAGAGTGGAGTACTTCATAGATTCTTTTTTCTCCATTGCAAAGAGAGACTCGAAAGAGAGATAGTTCTTGGTGAGTGAATTTAATTCCTTGTATTGAGTGAATCAATAACTCCTTGTAATCTCCTCTAGTTGAATATCTGATCTCCCTATATTTCCCCCCGGATTATGCAAAAGCTAACTAGGATAAGTCATCGTTGTATTTGTGTTAGTTTGGTGGATCTACTTGCTTGCTCAATTTATTCGTCTTATCTACTTTGACTTCCTCATTGCTCTATTTAGTTCCGCTGCGACAACGAGTGTTGGTTGACGCCCCAATCCCAACAACTGATATCAGAGCTTCAGGTTGCCGAGTCCCTTGGTTAAGATGGCAGGCCATAGTATTTTGAAGATCAAGCAGTTTGATGGAAAGATCAATTTCAATATTTGGAAGACTGACATGTATGATGTTCTTGTTCAAGAACGTTTGCAGTTAGCCATTAAGAAGAAAGAAAAGCCAACTGATATGAAGGATGACGGTTAGGGAAATATTCGTGAAAGAGCCATAAGTCTGATTCGACTATCCTTGGCAGGCGAGGTCAAGTGCAGATTTCTTGAAGAAACTGATGCAGCGAGTTTGTGGGAAAAACTCATAGCTGACTACTCTGGTTCATCGTTATTAGATCGGATGCATTGGAAGAGGAAGTTATTCCGTTTATCTATGAAGGAAGGTACTGATCTTCAAGACCACATTACAGAGTTCAATAAGGTATTATCTAAACTTAAGGCGATCAACGCAGATGTGTGTGAGGAATATAAAGCTTTTAACCTGATATATTCACTGTCGGATTCGTACGAGCCTTTGATCACTACCATGCTACACGGTAGATCTGTCAAGAAGAGTATTTTGGTATATGGTGTAATCAATGCATTGAAGGAAAATCAACTAAGGAAGGAGACCCATAAATCATCATTGTCTATTCCTACAAGTTGTCTAGCAGTGGATGGTTCTTCGGGGGGAAGACAAAGTGCTTTGTAAAAGGATTCGATCCGCTGCCGATATTGCAAGAGGCCAGGGCATCTCAAGAAAGACTGTTGAAAATTGCAGAATCAAGAGAGCACAATGAACGGGAGTTCAGCCACTAATGTGGTTAGTGCCTTTGATTCAGGTAGTTCGTGCCTTCTTGTTTCAAATTCTTTAGAAGTAGATTCTAGTTGGTTTCTTGACTCGGGGAGTTCTTCTCATATTTGCTCCGATAGGGGGTTGTTTTCTACTTATAAGTCGACTATAGGGCATTGTGTGATAACGGGAACTGGGGAGATTTGTGAAGTAGTGGGTGAGGGGACAGTTGAGTTGAAGATGGCAAGTCTAAATATGTTCACTTTAAGGGATGTTTTGCATATTCCTCTGCTAAAAACGGAATCTGATTTTCTTGGGAACTCTTGATGCACTGGGCTGCAGGTATACAGCTTGAGGTGGAGTTCTGTCTATTTTTCAAGGTCGTCGTGAGGTGATTAGAGGTATGAGAGTGGTTGGACCAAGCCAACACAATCTCTACAAGCTTTGGGAAATTCAAAAATCCTGCACAGGGGTTGTTAATTCTTTTCCCATTATTCCCGCAAGCTCAGCTAGTTTGTCGCAACTAGAATCATTGAGATGAGACCACGACGTTCGAATACCGTCGAGATGTGGAGAAAACCTTAGTGTAGGTGGAGTTCGTGTGGAGTTTGACAACTTTGTGAGTACATCTACGGAGGTGTACCTTTGAAGGGGTATACTGGAATTGGTGAGATTGGGTTGAGATCAGTTCAGCTAGAAGAAGAAGCTATTGTTCTAAGTTTTCTATGCAAGTGGAATTTATTAAAGTTTGGAGATGAATAACACATCATGTGATAGCAATCGTATCAATCCAAGGTGAAGTTTGTTAGGATTGTGTCTTGAATACTCATTGTTCAGATTAGAAGAAGGTAAGATGAAGAACGTAGGTCGAAGCGTCGAAGTGAGTAGAAGGAAAAACAGCAGCAATAAGGTGCAGGTATAGTTGCAGTCGACTGTCCTATATTGCCCCCGACCGCACCCCCCGACCGCTCGAAGTACAGGGAATGTCAGAGAGTGGTACGGTCGACCGGTCTTGTTGGACGGTCGATCGACCGCGGCGCTGTGCTCGTTTTTGGGCTTCGATTTGTTAGGTCGTTTCAGCCCAATCTTCATCTCCAAGTTAGATCGTGGGGCTCCTATTCAGTTACTTCTTTTCCAGGTTATATCGGACGACTGAGAATCAAGATTAGACCTAGGTTTCTCTCTATTCTTCTATATATATTGTAAACTTCTCTTTTATGAGAGTGGAGTACTTCATAGATTATTTTTTCTCCATTGCAAAGAGAGGCTCGAAAGAAAGATAGTTCTTGGTGAGTGAGTTTAATTCCTTGTATTGAGTGAATCAATAACTCCTTGTAATCCCCTCTAGTTGAATATCAGATCTCCCTATATTTCCCCCGGATTAAGCAAAAACTAACCGGAATAAGTCATCGTTGTGTTTGTGTTAGTTTGGTGGATCTACTTGCTTGCTCAATTTATCCGTCTCATCTACTTCAACTTCCTCATTGCTCTATTTAGTTCCGCTGCAACAACGGGCATTGGTTGACGCCCCAATCCCAACAACACTATGGCAGGATCTCCATATCCCGAACTGTGATGTGATCTCACCCCGGACTTGAGAATAGTAGTAGTAGTAGCGAAAGGAAATAGTGGTGGCGTACTGTTGGGATCTCCATATCTCGAACTGTGGCAGGATCTCTATATCTCGAACTGTAATGGGATCTCACCCTTGACTTGAGACATAGTAGTAGTAGTGGAAGAAAATAGTGATGGCGAAGTTGCTGAAGCCGATGGGTGTCGAAGTTGAAATGGATGGGTGTCGGAGTCGAAGGCAATGTGTTTCAAGGTCGGAGTCGATTTGGTGTCGATGGGTTCTTTGGGATGTGATGTCGATTGGAGTTGATGAAGGTGTTGTTGCCAAAAGGTGCTGTTGAGCAGGATTGCTGATGGCGAAGTTGCGGTTAGAAAGTCGGGTTTTTTTTAAAATTATTATTTTATTATTATCATTATTATTTAAAGGAAGATAGAAAACAGGTTTGGGTGCCTAAAACGGGTTTTGGGTTTGGTTTGATTTCGGGTTCCCAAATAGGTTGGATTTCGAGTTTAGAGATAGTGGGTTTCAGGTTTTGGGTTTCGGAGATTTGGAGTAGGATTTGGATTTAGGGTTTGAATAGAAAAGGAAGAAGAGGCGGCTAGGGTTTCGGGTTAAGGCGATGATGGGACTTTGGAGTGGGAGGAGGTGACGCAGCTGGGGGCGTCGGGATTGGGGAGCGGGGGTCGGGAACAGGGTCGATGGCGAGGAACGAGGACAGCGTTGGGATGTGATAGGCGTCGGGTTCAGGTACAGGTTTTGGTTGAGGGTTCTTCCTCCTCTTCTTGGTGTTGTTCTTGTTCGGTTGGTTCAGGTTGAATGGGTTGGGGATTTTCTTGGATGGCAGTCGTCGGGAGTTGGAGGTGATGGTTGACATCGGAAGTTGCGGCGACGGGTTGTCGCTGGTGGTTGTTGTTGCTCTTGCTGTGAGAGGAGAGGCAGTGGGTTGGATTCGATGATTGATTGCTGTTGTTGAATTGGAGGTTGAAGAAGATGATGCCAGGATAAGGGATTGCCGGAGTTAATGTCGGAGTGGGTTTCTGAGAATCGGAGTTGGATATCATAGTTTTTGCCGGAGTTGTTGAAGGAGGCCGAAATTTGTTGGTGTAGCCGTTCTTGTTGTTGTGGATTAGGGTTTCGGGAGAGATAGGTGATTACGACTAGGGTTTGTGTTTGAGAATGGTTGAAGATATTAGGGTTTTGATTTTGGAGGGGATTAGCATTTTGGAAAAGATCGAGAGAGGGATGTTGTTGATGGGAGGTGGAGTGATTTCGAAGAAGGCGAGAACCATTCCACCTCGACGACGAGGATACAATTAGTATAGGCTTTATAGGACTATAGGCCCTGATACTAGGGGTGGTATACCGTACCGTCATCGCTCTGCCGTCTACTGTACCAGAGTACTTAGTACACAAATTTTTCTACCATTACCGTGCCAAGATTTTGGTACTACCGAGTTCGGTAATACCAAAATGTTGGTATGGTAATGGTAGTACCATGGTAGTACCGGACATCAATTAGGTCCAAAAATTAACATTCACATAAAAGACAAATAAATGAAAAAATAAGGACAAATAAGCGAAAAAATAAGGACAAATAAGCTCAACATAAATATATATATATGAAGAAGTTTTAGTATACACAGAGTTTATACTGTCAACATAGAGAACTCATTGCTATTAGAAATTTAGAATCACTACAAGCATATCAAAATTAATAGATATAGAAATAACGAAAGGAGTGGGTGTTAGAGATGATATGAAATAGGGAATTACCTGATCATCAAACCATCTATAGTTTAAGATTGACTTCATCCTTGGAATCTCTATGCTGATCACTTAAGAAGCTAGGAAATAGAGGATGAACTTTTGCAGACAATCTTGCTGTTAAATCTTCTTCCCCATAACTAGTACTGGTATGCCCTTCACCATTAGGGTTTTCACCATATCGCAGCCTCTTCAATTCTCTATCTTCATTTATACAGAATCACTGTCTCATTACTGTTCTTTATTACGTTCGCTAGTTTGTTATTTGATCTCTCCTCCCAGCTCAGTTTTGGGTCATTATAAAAGACACCTTCACTTTCCATGGAGATGACCTGAATTCCTATTCTGTTGGCACTGCCACTTCTGCTGATATCCATACCTGTTAATCAAGTGAAGGAAAGGTTGAATAAAATTATACGATATGCAAGAACTTGTACGATGTCATTTAGGATTTCATGTACGGTTAGTTACATTTAATCTGATCTTAAGTTAAGGGTGAGACTAATGCTTGACTACACCCGAGGTGTTAATAAGTTGTAGGAAAATGAGTTGGCGGGGCAACAGCTGCGACAGCATGTCTTCCTCCAGAGTCATCCCCTAAATTTATCTCCATGCAAGTCAGAATACATTAGGTAACCAGTTTATGCACATAAATTGGAGAAAATAACATATGTTTCTACAATTTCCATAATGTCAACAAGATAGATTCAGTTTAGAGCCAAAATACAGTTGATAGCAATTAAAAACCAATTAAGAAACATTTACAATGTCCAACATAAGGCATAAAATAAGTTATAATCAAGAATTTTACCAATTGAGATGAAATTATGCTTGTAAAAAATAAATAAAACAAAGATTTACCAGATAAGTGTCTTCATTCTTCACATTTTTTGATTGCTACGTCATCTCTATTCTAAATTTCTAGTAATTTTTTGACTGAGAAACAAATAATTCATAGATCATACCAAAATACAAATTAAATTGGCTTTCTCAACCTCATTTAAGATAACAAGCAACTCTCAGAAATTTTTAACAAGTGTATAACATGATAACAGATAAATCTATTTTATAAATATCATTCTCTCAGTCGTACTTGTACTCTCTCTACAGACATACATTTGAGTCTATCATATAGCTCAAAACTTTAGGGCAATGTGAACAAACCCTTCAATAGAATCAATACTCATTACCACTCCATCTCAACCCACATGGAAAATCAAATTAGAAGATCTTGAACATCCTAAATTCTTAATTACTTGTGAATAATATAATCAGCAATTTATAATACCCAAGATCTCAAGAAAACTCAACAAGAACAAGAAGAAAATGGATCTTATATTAATACACCAACAAAACCCTAAATATCCCTAATTCGTCGAAAAGTTTCCTAAAAAAATATAAGTGTGATTTCAAGAAATTGATCTTTACCTTCGCTAGAGCTTTAGAAGTTGGCTATCCTTTTTTAGGGCCGATGGTGCTGAAGAAGGAAGGTGGCAGCGAGATGCGTCGGAGCGTGAACTCTAGATTCAAAGAAGAAAAAAAAGAAGAAGAACAAAAGAAGAGGTATACCATACTATGGTGAAAATTGAAAAAGAAATAAGAAATAGGCATGAGACTGGGACTGGGCCTAGACCTAGGTCTAGGCTTGGGTTTTAAAATTAAATATATATTAAATATACTTGGTACGGTACGGCTTACCATGGTATCAATATTGGGTACCAGTACCATACCATATAATTTCGGTATGGTACAATACCGGGATTTCGGTACGGTATTACCAAGTTTTCGATAATGTTTGGTATGGTAATGGTATGGTACGGTATGGTACGGTAATATAGTATTTTTTGACACCCCTATCTGATACCATGTTGGAATTAGGGATGAGAATAAATACTTTATTGATTGATTTTTTATTTAATAAACCGAGTACAATATGTCTCCTATATATAGGAGAGAAGGAAAGACTAAAGCAATACATTGTTCGATATGAGACTAAACTAATCTCTCTCATAATATAATATTTAATATAATATCTAACAATAGTATTTGCGATAAGCATTGAGAACAAGATGAACAAAGTTGATGAAATAAATAAGAAACTAATCAAATAGAATAAACAGCAAAGAAACGTTATCGCGTTGACACAAAACCATAAAGATCTAGGTTTTGGGCTAAATAGACTTTCCAGTGAGTTATAAAACAAATCGGAACCTAGAAACATATGTAAACTATTATGTTTCATATCGAATCGAATCTTATATCGACGGTGCATAACATATCGTATCACAAGATACAATACGATAAAAATAAAATATTTTAAGCTATAGATAATTTGAATGGGATACATATTAAAATCATTAAATATCGTATCGTATTGAATTACATATCGTAAGATATGCAAGATATTGAATTACATATCGTAAGATATGTAAGATATGCAAGATATTGCAAGATATCGTATCATCCTTTAAAATCGATTGCATATGAAACCTGCACTGAGACTCCTAAAAGGAAAAAAATGGACCATGCACAAACCGAAACAAGTAACCTTTTCACACTACTTATAATTATCTTAATTATGCTTTGGATTGACATATTTTTTTATTTTTTTTTATTTTTATTTTATTTTTGTTTGTTTTTGTTTTTTGAGGGAAAAGGTGGAATAAGGTCACCCTGTTTTATTAATAAGAAGTTAATAAAACAACCCCGGCGTACCGGAAGAAAACAACGGTACAAAACAAAAGTACGATGCAGAAAGAAAGTGCAAGAAAACAAACATACACCCCCAACAAACCCTGGGGGTGGGTCTAACTATTCAAACATCCAGCAACCAGAGAGTACAGTATGTAGAAACAAAACACAAGCTGGCAAAAGTACTGTCATGACTGATGCCGCCAGTCCCTCAGTCCAGCGTCGGTCCGAACTCTACCTCCTCATCGTCAAACTCCTCTACCTGGAATACTTTGACATATGTTAAATGAAACAAATAGGAGGAGGGGGAAGTTGCCTTCGCTTAACTACTGTGATTGTGAGTGCGGCCCTCGTCAGTTTTATGTTTTTTTTTAATGTTAGTTGTCTGCTTCGGAAGAATCTTCTAATCAGCCAACCATTTTTACAGGACCTGTTCCAATTATTTTATTGTAATTGGAAAATATTCTTCTAAAGTCCCATCTATGGGCTTTTAAGAAAAAGACAAAAAATGAAATATGATCTCTCTGTTTCATTGATAAGAAAAATCACTGAAACAAACACAGATAGACCCGCAAAATTACAAAGAACATCTTTATATGCACTTTTTAAGACTTTTACGAAAATGTATTACAGCTTGTTTAGATAAAAGTGCTTCCAAAAAACGAAAGGTACATACAAATAGAAAAGTGTATTTTTATTAGAATTAAAATAAATGGTACCAAACCCTCATCCTGAGCACAACTTTGGAGTTTTGATCTAGTGGCAAAGCTATCAGGGCAATCCAAGTTCAATTATCGCCGACTAAGCATGCTAAACACGGATTGAAAAGGAAAAAAAAAGAGGGATAGCTCTCAGTTGGCAGGGACTTTAAAAACATCTTTAAAAAGTGTTAGTTTTGAAACTTCCTTTTGAGCATCTTCTGTATGAAAATTAGTTCTTTTAAAATATTTTGGAGGATGGTGAGAAATTTGAAGTGTATAAAGTAAAGTCAATGCGAAGTTATAGTAAACTATGGAAGTTAAAAACAACATTTCCCATTCAATGTTTTTGGAGGCCAATATACCCTTCGATTACGTATGTTAAAAATTAGAATCATGTGGTCCTCAAACCATGCAAGATGCTCGTTCGTTTATTGCCTCCAATGAACTGGCACAGAATCTTTGCTCCCCAATTTATAGACTCTCTTTCGCTCCATTCTTGCTCTCTCATTCAATTCTTCTCCTTCTTCTTGCTTATTCCTCTTCTTATTATTTGTTTAAAGATAAAGAAGAAGGGTGTCCGCGAAATGGGAAGGAAGCCATGTTGCGACAAAGTAGGGCTCAGGAGAGGGGCATGGGCAATGGAGGAAGATCAGAAGCTCATAAACTTCATCCTTATTAACGGCATCCAGTGTTGGCGCCATGTACCGAAGCTTGCTGGTTCCTTTCTCTCTTTACTCTTCACATTTTTTATTTTCTTTCGGTTTTGCACCTGCAATGCACTCATTGCCCTATGTAATACTTGTTCACGCAACTATACAAGCAGCACTACCTTTAAAGTGTGCTTTCTGTGTTCTTTATGAATTTTGAAGGTCTAAAGAGATGTGGGAAGAGCTGCAGGCTAAGATGGACTAATTATCTTCGTCCGGATCTTAAAAGAGGCTCGTTTACGGAGGCTGAAGAGGACCAAATCATCCAGCTACACTCACAACTCGGTAACAGGTATCCCCTTGCCTTTGCTTCTGTTGATTCAAAGTATAACATGTAAGATATAAGAAATTCGAAGATTTGTTCAAGAAAAATACGACAGAAGTAACTTAGAAGAACAAAATTTACACATAAAATGATGAAACTGCCCCAAGTGTGAAACAATGACATAGAAACAAAAAATATCACGTATTGACATATTAACACCAATGTATATTATAATCTCTCTGTTTATTTGGCGCTCGTTGAGATATTTCACGTTACAGATACTATAAATCACAGTGATGTTTAAAACTAGTACCTCATAACACAGATGGTCCAAGATTGCGTCACACTTCCCTGGTCGCACAGACAACGAGATCAAGAACCACTGGAACACGGGGATCAAAAAGAGACTGAAGCTCCTAGGAGTCGACCCTCTCACCCATAACCCCCTCATCCAACACCCTGGTCAAGATTCCAGTATATCAGAAGTTGATGATGATGAAGTTAATAAAACCATCGAGATTACAGAGAGCCAGGAAGATCAGCATCTTCAGCATCTTGATCTTCCAGGAAAAGATGACAAGAAACAGAATTCAACTGACGAAATGTTGAACTTACGGGAGAGCCAGGAAGATCAGCATGTTCAGCATCTTGATCTTTCAGGAAAAGATGACAAGAAACAGAATTCAACTGACGAAATGTTGAACTTACGGGAGAGCCTCGATGGAGGAGGAGGAGAACAGATGCAAGTAGGAGAAGCTAAGCCTTCAAGCAGTAGCAGAAGCAGCAGCAATTCATTTATCTCAATGGACGATACACACAACTCTACAAATACAGAGGTAACAGAGCTGTGTTGGGATGTTCCTATTGATTCACTTCCTTCGTGGGAGGAATTGTACTTTCTTAGTGATTTGATGTCATTTGTGGATTATCCTTAAGTCTCTATTGGTTATTATTTTCTTACGATGTTAATTTTGTTTTTATAGGGAAGGATAAGATTGAGAGGAAAGAAACTAGAATGCAAAACTTTGGCTCAAAACTGCAAATTGTTTTTATTTTTATTTTTATTTTTAAAGAAAATGTGGAGTATACCCACACTCTGTTTCTGTTTCATTAATAAGGAGTTGACAAAACAAATCCAAAATAATGGGCCATATACAAAATACATAACTGTGAATTATAAATTGTTTATCTGCTATATTTTGTATTAATGTTAGCTTGATTTTCTCGAATTTGTTAATCATCTTGTTCAAATTCATCTTATGATTATGTACAATTATTTCTATATTTGCTGAATGCAATACACTTAAAGTGAAATATATTTGGTAAAGTATGACATAATAAATTTTATATCAATAGAAAAAAGATCATATCAGGTGGTTTGGATGGATGCTAAGATGGATGTGTGGTAAAACAAGAAAAAATTGAATTTGAGACGAGTATATACGAGACATGCTAAAGATAGCTCCAATCCAAGATAAGTTAACAGAGAATTGCCTTAAGTAGTTTGGACATGTCACACGTAGACCTAATAGTGCTCCCGTTGGAAAGAGTGATTTGATAAGCATTGAGGGTAGAATTAGTGTAGAGAAAGACCTAAACTAACTTGGGTAGAAACGGTGAAAAAAGATATGATACCTTGTGACCTTATATAAGATATTGCACTAAACTAAGCAGAATGGAAAACCAGGAGTCATGTAGCCGAATCCAACTAGTTGGGAAACAGGCTTTGTCGTTGTTGTAGAAAAAAGATCATATCAGCACAATTTCATGGGGAGCAAGGGAAACAAAGAGAAGATCCAACAGTTTCATTAGATTAAAGAATATAGACAAAAATTTGCATAGTTTGGAATGTGTTGCTCACAATTAAGCAGATCATCTAAATTCATTGAGAGAAAAAAATACACTGGACAACTATTCTCCATTTTGACCTTTGTAGTTCTCTCTGTCATCAGCTTTTAACCCTACAACAACAACAAACAAAACAATTATCAAAACTTTTGAGTTAAAGAACAAAATATCTTTACAGAATGTCTATACATTGAAAGTGAGTTACTGTCCGCAGTTTAATTCAATACACTCACTCAGATTTTGATTCAGATTCCTCAATGTCCTCTGCACTGAGCGAAGTTAGCTTTCCAAACGATTCCTTGGCACCACTTGTAGCTTCACCAACGAAGTCCTTCACTTTATCAAGAACGGTCTTAAGCTCTTCTTGTGGAGGAAGCTGAAAATTATAGATATTGAAAATGAAGTTTCGAGAAATATTAGCAATAATCATAAAAGAACATAAAACTGACACTAAAATTAGAACATACAGATGTAAAGATGAGTTGTCTTCAGGAGTACAAATCTTGAATACATTACTATGCTAAAAATAAGTGATCCCGAACTTTCATAGATAACTGCTTGATTACTTCTATTTAACAGAATAGCAAGTAACTTTAATACCTCAATAACATCAGACGTAGAAAATGCTGCTCGTAAGTTGTTATTTTCCTGCAATGTAAGTGCAAGAAGTTCATCAAATGTTTAGAATGACTTTTCTTTTCTATACTAGGGGAATTAGAAATTATTCATTATGTTTACAGGATAAAGGCATTACCACAAGTTTGTATCCATATCTGAATTCTGTAGCTGATCGTAACACACGATATTGCTTGAATGCCATCTTCTGCATCTCTTTCTCATCCTGTTAAACATTACAAACTAGTTAAAGTCATGCCGACCATACAAAAGGCTAATTCAACAAATCATCATGCCTTTAAAGCATCCAAATTTCTAGGAAAAAGAAAAGAAAAGAAAAGAAAAAGGTTCAAAAATCTGAATAACATTGCTAGTAGTTCTGTATATGGATTTACAGAGAACCACAATGCCAGTCAATACCAAACCACCATACCGGTCATGGAAGCATTCCAAGTTATACCTCGAGAGATGGGATCCCTCACATGTATAAGATAGATTTGACAAGAATTGCATCCAGTGAAAGAGCAGTTTGTAGATGAGGTTATAGGTACTACAGTTAGATTGACATTATATAGAATAAAAAGTAGTATTCTTCTAAGGATACATAGTCAATTAAATCGTTCAAACCAAACTAAACTAAGTACTGTTAGTGTGTACGTAACTATATAGGGAATGGAGTTTTTACTCTGTAAATAACAGCTGCAAGATTCCTGGCGATAGTATCTTTATAGATGTATTTTCCAAGAAAATTGTCTTTGGCTGCAACCATGATCTTTGCAGTTGTACCACCAGTTATTAGACTAAGTGGATACCACAGGTACACCTGCAATTACGCCAATTCTATAGTTAGACTTTACAAAAGCAAGGAAGTTAAGTGAACTGGATTGAGAAGTTCAATGTATCTTACAATAAATCTTTATAGTAATAATGAATCAAATAAGCCAAAAAAAACAGTAATGAAGACTTAAACGGCCCACTCAATATTTACGGATCTTGTGGGCCATAAAGGTAGTAAATCTTTTATTTGTCGGCAACAAAATATAAGGTTGTAGTAGCCAAAAAAGTTGAACTTACATTTATAACAATTGGGAGTGTATATTTCACTATAAGCAAAGGCAAAAGGAATCATTCACTTTCCCTCAAAATCCTAGTACAAGAATCTCAGAAGTGTTCTTTGTTAAACTTAAACAAACATCTCCTTTTAACAAGGGTTTGACTGCAATATTATCTATACCCGTTGTGTAATCAAAGTAGCCCCAATTGCAAGTGATGGAACTTACCTCAGTATCTCTGAAAGGACCAAGCCCAAAGCCCAAATCGGGCTTGAAACTAAATTTTTGGCTAGTTCAGCTTCCAACATTCTGTCTATTGAATTTTCATTGTTCTTGGGGAGAATTAGAAAATGACTGGATACAATTTGGCCAAATGTACTGTGCCAGCCAAAATTTTCACCACCAGCTCTTTCACGACACTATTTGCTTACTCACCCCTCCACCTCCCAAACATGACCAGTGTTTGTTAACTGGGCTTCTTTAGCCTTTTTGCTTGAATACAACCAAATCATAATATGAACGGTATCGGTTACAAAGAGTTGCGTTTGTCAATAAAAGATGGGGTCAGTCCACCTATCTATCTCCGAATCTTGAGAAGAAAAGTTCTCTCAGCAGAGGGTTGTTTGGAATTCACTGCTGAGTTTGCGACAACCGATCACTACGAACAAACCACCAAACAATAGTAGAACAAACTAAACACATAATACATAATTTTATCCCAGATTGGGCGAACCCTAATCCCGAGGAGAAATAACCAAAATATTATTCAACTAGAGAAGATATAAATGTTAAAAACACTCTCACCAAGAATTTATTTATCTCTCAAGCCACACTGGAAGATAATCTGTTATTTACAAAGGAGAACTCTCAATGAAGTATTTTTTCTCTTTTTACCCTTTATACGCTCTTGCCTTTCAAAAGAGGTCGTTACAATCATATATAGAGATCTAGAGAAACCCTAAGTTGTGGTCTTGATACAATAATCGTCCGATATATCATGAAGAGAAAACTACACGATAAGAACTGTACTATCTAACATGGAGAGGAAGATGGGCTCAAAACAGATCACCCAAAGACCCAGTTATAACCGCTGCTGCTAGTTGCGATCGACTGCAATGCGCTTGACCAAGTCAGAGAGCTGAGATGGTCGACTACCACTTTGGATAGTCGACTGTCGACCATCAATTCAACCCCATCCTGATACTTTCTGTATAAAAACTTCTTCCAACAACGATTTGAACCTCTTCTAGGTTCATCATCTTCTCTTCACATCGAACCATAGTATACAAGACAAACCCAAAAATATCTACCTTGGATTGCATACTCATGAATCCATATATCTGTGACTAATCGGCTCTAGACTATTTTACTATCCTCTTGTAAACAACCCGGTTCAGTGCCTTCTTCTGCTAATTGAATCTATCTTCACCTTTATTTCTCCAATAGTATGACCCCTTCAAGGCCATACCCCATTGGGCGTTGTCACGGAGGTGCCACCCTCCGCACGAACTCCACCTAACTCGAGGCACTCTCCACCTCTCGACGATATTCGAACGTCGCGATCACGCTTCAGTGATTCTAGTGACGACATACTAGATAATGTTTTAGGAACGATGAGCTTCAAAATACTCAACCGAGTTTTTCTGTTCCCACAAAATTTGTAGAGGTTGTGCTGAATACCCTCCTCCCGAACATCACTTTTCGACGACCTTCCCAAATTGATAGAACTCCATCTTAAGTTGTGTACCTGCAGCACCGTGCTTCCAGAGTTTTCAAGAATATCAGATTCTGTTTCAGCAAAGGAATATACATGACGTTCTCTACTATGTACCCCTTTTTGTCTGACATCTCCAACTCAACTGTTCCATCACCCATTACTTCACAAATCTCAACAACCATCGTTCTCACACAATGATCTCCTGTAGACTTGTAAATAGAAAATACCTTCCTTTTGGAGCAAATATGAAAACTACCCAAATCAAGAAACCAGCCATAATACAAATCTATAGAACTTGAAACAAGAGTACAATCTAAGTCATCACCTGATTCAACAGCACTAGTAATGTTGGCACTCTTCTAATTCAACCACTTGAGACATCCCTCATGTAATGCTCAATCCCTCTGCAATGGTTGCAACGGATCCTACCCTTACGCGTACTTTTTCTTCCACTTGAAGTACCACCCACCCCGATACAACTCACAGAAGACGTCAATCTCTAAGTCTCTCTCCAAAGTTCATCTTCCTCCAAGCCATCGATCACACTTGCTACCGAAACTTCTCCTTGGCAGACTCTCCATCTAGCATTGTGGTTATCAAATGCTTGTATGGATTGATAGTGAATCTATTAAGTTAAAAGATTTTAGAACATCTGCATTTATCGCCCTCAATTCAGATGGTTCCGAATTGACTTCCTCTATATAATTTAGAATAGTGATAGTTTCCTTCATTGAGTAATTGAATAGTTTTTTCTTTCAGTACATCTAATCCTGTAGTAGCGATTTCGAGTAGTCAGTTCTGAGTCTTGCCCACAGACTTGTTGCGCTTCTACAACTGACATCGTTCGCCAATAACATCCGGATTAAACCGAAGGCATCTGAACAAATCTCTTCCCAATTCTCATGTTTTATGCCGATTGGTCTCCATTTATCTCTTTTTAGGGCTAGATCCAAGCCCTGTTGAACCAATGTGTCGTACATGTCCTCCTTTAAAAGAGTAAATTTGATCTTACCGTCGAACTGCTTGATCTTCGTGAAACCTGAATTTATAATCTTCTCCAAGGAACTCGTTCAACTCCTAACTGCGAAAATTTACGACCTGATGCTCTGATACCAATTGTTAGAAATTCGTTGCTGAGTTTACGACAACCGATCTCTACGAACAAATCACCAAGCAATTGTAAATGAAACCAAACACACAAAGCACACAATTTTGTCCCGGTTTGGACGAACTCTAATCCGAGAGAGAAATAACTAAGATATTATTCAACTAGACAAGATACAAGAGTTGCAAACACTCTCACCAAGAACCTATCTATTTCTCAAACCTTACTCGAAGATAATCTGTTGTTTACAATGGAGAACTATCAATGAAGCACTTTTTTTTGTTTTTGCCCTTTAAACGCTCTTGCCTCTCAAAGGAGGCCGTTATAATCATATATAGAGATCTAGAGAAACCCTAGGTTGTAGTCTTGAAACAATAACCATCTGATATACCCTGAAAGAAAGCTACATGATAAGAACCGTATGATCTAACCTGGAGAGGAAGATGAGCTCAAAATAGATCACCCAGAGCTGACCCAGTTACTGCCACTGCAGCTAGTTGCGGTCAACGCTCCCCTCAGGCGGTCGACTGCAATTCGCTTGACCAAGTCGAAGAGCTGAGACGGTCGATTGCAACTTTGGGCAGTCGACTGTCAATTCACCCCCAACCTGATACTTCTAGTACATCAATTTCTTCCTCTTCCAATAACACTTCGAACATCTTCTCGCTTTATCGTCTTCTCTTCACATCGAACCATAATATGCAAGACATAAACCCAATATGGGTAAGTCATGACACGAACCTATGACCTCTTTCATCACATTCTCAACGTGTTTTTTTTATCGTTAAACGGTGGATTGAATACCCCTGCGTTTTATTAAAAAGATTTTAACAAAACATACAACCAAAAATAAGGCTTATGAATTTCAGATCACAACAAGCTGGGTTCTGTAACTCATACATCCCAACCAACAAACAAAAAATACAACGAAATCTAATCATACTGATCGGCCGACCTTGTCAAAGTCAATTTCTCGTGCCAATTTGAGCTCATTCTCTCTCTCAGTCCCACGCTTGTACACCATTTATCCGCTCCGTCGCTCGCACGGACACCTCCGTCATCCCCAACCGTGACTCATACGTCAACTTCAAGCACCATATGAGAGACCCAGGCACTCCACCAATCTGACAACTCCCTATACAGATTGAGTCATGGTTTTCATCCCCTCGCTTAACCCTCGTTGACTCTCACTGCCACCTCGCAACGAAGGCTGTCCTCTCTCCTGACTGCTCAACAAATGCCACCACCCCCTCCAAGCCCCCGACATGAGAGAGACCTTAGGCACCCCTCACTTTGACCTGACTAGGACAAAGTAGAGCCTAAACTATAAAATTGCCGGACTACTGTCGTCCTACCAACTAGGATACATTTCGCTGCTAATTGTAAATCAGTTGTAATTAAAATATTTATGGGAAAATTTTGGATATTAGGGACCCATCCACTCCTCTCTCTCACACACACACCACCAGATCACCACTGTCATCTTTCCCAACTCCATGTCTCAACATCAGACTCATGTCCAAAACTCCTCTACCCTCCTTACTCCTCACCTTCCCACAGCAAACCAAACCAAAAAAGAGTATACCTGCCACGTTAAACTGCCGCAGGTTGAAGCTGCATATCCGAGACCCCCCACTGCAAATTGAAGCTGCATGAAGACCACCAATTGGTCAGAACCCACACCCCACAGAGATCGACACGCCGTCGAGACCCCCACTGCAAATTGAAGCTACATGATGACCATCTTTCGGTCAGAACCCGCCTCCTATGCATTGTTGAGCTCCCCCTTCATCAACCCAACAAACTCAATCACACTCCACCAAACTCAATCACACTCCATGAAAGCATGGTGGTAGTGAAGGCCATGAGAAACCCAAACTTGACATTGACACCTGCATCATAGTACCCACCAACCAAATCCACGACGTGAACGTTACCGGCGACCCCCCGCGCACCACGCAGGTGCCTCATCACCATCGTCCTCGACGTCCTCGATGCCCCGCGCCTACAACGCAGTCGCGACAGCCTCCGCTGCCCCAAAGCTATAGCTGACTTTGGAACGGCCCATTCCGAACTCGAAGTCGACCTGCATCGACGAACGCGACACCATGGACTACATTAGGTTAAGAGGAAATTAATGGTGAGGGGGAGAAACAAAAAGGGAAAGCAGAGGATGAGAACAGGGAGAAAAGAGGAGCACGTACGGGAAGGGGGCGGCGACACCCTAGCCGCCGCCCCCTTCGATTTTCAGAACTAGGGTTTCTCTTTTTTTAGTTTTTTTTGGGGAGCTTCTCTCTCTGGAATTTCTAGAGAGAAACTCTTTTTTGAGTTCCAAACTTGTTGAAGTTCCCTTTGACATGTTTTTATCAACATAAATCATCTGAAAAGGTATCTCATCTACCATGTGGATTAAAGGTTTCACTTGATTGATGATGGTTCATGATCAGGAAGCTATGAAGCACGGATACGGATACGCGTATCCGATACGGTACGTATCGGATACGCGGATACGTCGATTTCTCAAAAACTAGGATACGGGTACGTTAGGATACGCTTAAATAAATTAAATAAAAAATAATAATAATATATATTATAAATAAAAATTGAATTCCTTAAGTTATACATAGACAATATAAAATTGCATTAAATAAAAATATACGTACCTGAGTGAGATACTTCTTATCTGTCGTTTTCAATATTTGAATAACTATGTCCAATTGTCCATCTTAATACATGGATAACTTCTCATTTTGTTAAAAACAATTTTGTGTGCATCTTAATCAGTAATGTCATTTTGTTATTGTAATATACTCTATTTGTGTTATTTTGTTATTTTGTTATGTAATGACAAATTGACAATTATGTAATGTCATTTGTTAAATACCATATCTTATACTTACTCTATTTGCAAGAGAATTCCTACATCAAAACATGCACTAGAACAAGCTCAGTATAACTCCAAGATGAGTTAGATTCGTACATATCTCCAAAGGAGTCAGGTAAATCCTTTTGAGTTTTGATCACATGGATAAAGAACTGAAAAAATAAATAAAGAACTGAAAAAATAAAAAATTAAAAAAAAAACCGATCAGGCGATCACGGTGAATAAATTAAGAACTGAAAAAATAAAAAAAGAACCGAAAAAAGAACTGGAAAAAGAACTGAAAAAAGAACTGAAAAGAAAATACCTTTATGGCAAATATCTGAGGGTGACAGAGAGATCTGATCGGGGTCGGAGAGGAAGACTGATCGGGATCGGCTGAGAGAGATCTGATCAGGGTTGGAGAGGAAAACTGATCGGGGTCGGCTGAGAGAGATCTGATCGGGGTCTGATCAGATCTGAGGGTGACAGAGAAGGATCGGCTGAGAGAGATAAGGGGATAGGGTTCTGATCGATGGGATGAGAAAGAGAGAGGCATAGAAGGATCGGCTGAGAGAGAAGGGGATAGGGTTCTGAATCTTCTGATCGATGGGATGAGAAAGAGAGTGGCAGAAGATAGAAGATAGAACGGTGAATGGGCCTGTTGGTTCGAGCCAAACTAAAAAAAATAAAAATAAAATAAAAAGTATCGGTGGCGTATCCCGCCCTTCCGATACGCGTATCCCCGAGTATCGGAAGAGTATCGGATATTTTTTTAAATTTTTTATTTTTTAATTAATTCCGATACGTATCGGGTACGTATCGGATGAGTACGGTACGCGTATCGTGTCCGATACGTATCGGGTACGTGATACGCGACCCCCCGCAGAGTATCCGTGCTTCATAGTCAGGAAGGGTTCCCATTTACCTAGTTATTGAAGATTGGCCTACAATCGCGAAGATGATTTAGGATTCCAGTTAGACAAGCAAAAAAACCCTCTAATATTCAAGTCGAATTGATCAATCCGTCCCAGACACTAGTTAGTATCCTCATTGTTTATTAGTGAAAAATAGAGTATTCTGGTAGGTAGCTAAGACCGGCGGATCCAAGTAGTGAGTAAGGTGGGTAGTTATTCTTATCAAAGAAATGAAGAGAATCATATACTGAAATAAAAGTTTCAATTTAAATTAGGGAGATGTACAATATCCACATATACCTTTCAAAATAAGAAGTCGTGACCACCATCTAGGGAACCAATACCTTATGCTAATCAAAACGTAATGATGACTGAATTAACAAAGAAAATGCAAATGTTTAAGCTAAAAGACTTCCAAGTACTGTTTAAAAAGCAGAAAGACAATGTGTCTCTCGCTTTCACCATTGTTAATGATATTCCAAGTCATCTTCGCAACTCATCATGTCGTAGAGAGCTTGTGTTAGACCTTCTATGCACGAACACTCCGGCTCAATATAGATTTTACTAGTGTACATATTGTTATGCTCTTTAATAAAAAATTTAGAGTAACTAATTATTAGCATGTGCAGTGCACTTGTTAATAGTCATTAAGAACCTCATTCGTTCCTTAAATGCATGTAAGTGCCACCAACTTCTTATGTTGAAAAAGAAAAAAATGATAACAGATATACAAATCTTTCTAATGCCCTTACTAGAGGTCACATGTGTTGGGTTTATGTCTTGCATACTAGATTGGATAAAGAAGACGATGAGACGATGGAGGAATCGAGAAGATTGAAAACGGAGTGGAGCCAAGGAAACAGTCAGCTGCTGTATTTGCAGAAGTGGCGGTCGACTGGTTATAAGGTGCAGAAGTCCCGAGAGGGGGACGGTCGATCAACCTTGGGGGTACGGTCAACCGGTCACGGCGCTGATGGGTTTATTAGGTCGGATCTTGGTGATTCGTGAGAAGCCCAACTTGTTCTCAAGTCAGATCTGACGGCTCCTATCATAGGGTTATCTCTTCAGGAATATCTAATGGTTACTATATCAAGATATCAAACTAGGTTTTTTCTATATCTCTATATATTGTTGTTATTGGCCTCCATTGAGAGCCAAGAGAGACAGTACTTCATTGAAGGAGAGATTGAGTGATTCTTTAATTGTAAACAACTAGTACTTGCTGGTGAGGCTTGAAAGAGGATCGTGATGAGAATTGTAATATTCTTGTATCTTCTCTAGTTAAATAACATATTGGGTTTCTTCTCTCCGGATTAAGGCGAAAGCCCCAACCGGAACAAATTTGTGTGCTTTGGTGTGTTTGGTATGATCTCATGTGTATTTGGTAGTTTGTATTGATTGCATCGAATAACTCAACAAGATCCTGAAAGAAGGGTTTCTAGTGGGAAATCCCTAACAATTGGTATCAGAACTTCGGGTTCAAGGGTTTGTTCGAGTTCCTTGGAGATGATGGCAGATCAAATCACGAAGATCAAGCGGTTCAAAGGCAAGATCAACTTTAATCTCTTGAAGGTGGACATGCATGAAGCATCGGTTCAATAGGACTTGGATCTAGTCCTAGAAGGAGATAAAGGGAGACCAATCGGCACAAAGCAGGAGATGTGGAAGCAGATGTGTTCAGAAACCTTGGGTTTAATCCGGTTGTCATTGATGAACGAAGTCAGGTATAGAAGAAGTACGGCGAGTTTTTGGGCAAGATTCAGAACTGACTACTCGGGATCGTCGTCACAAGTTCGGATGCACCAGCGAAGAAAGTTGTAGGATTTCTCAATGAAGAAAAGTACCGCTCTTCTAGATCATGAAGTGGAGTTCAATATGGAGTTATCTAAATTGAGCGCGTTCAACGCAGATAATCTAAGGGTTTCCAACTCAATATATTCACCATCAAATCCATCCAACATGATAACCATGCTAGGCAAAAAATCTATCAAGGAGAAGTTTTTCATAGCAGGTAAAATCAAAGGGTTGGAGGAGGATGCACTTAGGAAGGAGAGTCAGAAATCGGCATCAACTTCTGTGAGTTGCTTGGAGGTGGACTGTACTTTGATTGGAAGAAAAAGTGTATGTCGGGATAAGGTCCGTGGCCACCAGTGCAAAGGAATTAAGCATTACATAAGAGACTGTTGCAAGCGATTGAGTCAGAGGGGTGCCAAGTTCAGTACCGCTGAATCAGGTGAAGACTTAAACAGTGTTTTTGTTTCAAGTTCTTTAGATGTGAATTCCGGTTGTTCTTTTGATTCGGTTAGTTCTTCTCAAGTTTGCTCCGGAAGAAGATAGTTTCTACTTGCAAATTTACATCATATCGTTGTGTGAGAACGAAGGTTGATAAGATTTACGAAGTAAGAAGTAAGAAAACTAATGAGTCGAAGATGATAGACAGAAGGGGACACACACTAGAGGAGGGCATGTATATTCCTTTGATGAAGCAGAGTCTTATTTTCCTGAGAACTCTAGATGTTCAGGACTGCAGGTACACAGATCCAGGTAGAGTTCGTTCAGTTTGAAAAAATTATCGCAAGGTGATGAAGGGTAAGAGGGGGATTGGACAGTTTCAACACAACCTCTACCAGCTTTGTGGGAACAGGAAACCTTGGCCAAGTGGTTTGAAGCTCATTGTTCCTAAAAACATTATCTAGTATGTCGTCACTATAATCATCCGAGCGAGACTGCGACATTCGAATATCGTCGGAAGGTGGAGAGAGCCTTGAGGTAGGTGGAGTTCGTATGGAGGGTGGCACCTCCATGATTACATCTACTGGGATGTGCCCTTGAGGGGGCATATAGCGGGAGAAAGACAGATGGAGATATATTCAACTAGCAGAGGAAGCCATTGAAACGAGTTATTTGTAAGAAGAGAAGGAAAAGAGTCTAGAGGGTTTTAAATCACACAGGTGTGGATTCATGAATATGCAATCCAAGGTGGAGATTGTTGGGTTTATGTCTTGCATACTAGATTGGATAAAGAAGACGATGAGACGATGGAGGAATCGAGAAGATTGAAAACAGAGTGGAGGCAAGGAAACAGTCAGTTGCTGTATTTGCAGAAGTGGCGGTCGACCGGTCATAGGGTGCAGAAGTCCCGAGAGGGGGACGGTCGACCGACCATGGGGGGTGCAGTCGACCGGTCGCGGCGCTGATGGGTTTATTGGGTCAGATCTTGGTGATTCGTGAGAAGTCCAACTTGTTCTTCAAGTCAGATCTGACGACTCCTATCGTAGGGTTATCTCTTCAGAAATATCCAATAGTTACTGTATAGATCTTTATATATTGTTGTTATTGGCCTCCATTAAGAGTCAAGAGAGAGAGTACTTCATTGAAGGAGAGATTGAGTAATTCTCTAATTATAAACAATTAGTACTTACTGGTGAGGCTTGAGAGAGGGTCGTGGTGAGAATTATAATATTCTTGTATATTCTCTAGTTGAATAACATCTTGGGTTTCTTCTCTCCCGGATTAAGGCGAAAGCCCCAACCGGGACAAATTTGTGTGCTTTTGTGTGTTTGGTATGATCTCATGTGTGTTTGGTAGTTTGTATTGATTGCATCGAATAACTCAACAAAATCCTGAAAGAGGGGTTTCTAGTGGGCAATCCCTAACATGTCCACCCAAACTCTAATTGAAGAATATATCTATAACTATTATAATGGGAGAGATGGGGTTCCAAACAAATAAACAATTTTTTATTTTTTTTTGTATGTGTGCAAACACGTGCAGCGCACGTGTTGGTAGGTTTTTTTTGTCCTTTTCCTTCTACACGTGCATCGCACGTGCATCATACTAGATTTTTTCTTTTTTGTCCTTTTCCTTCCTCCTCCACGTGCATCGCACGTGCATCATACTAGTAGTAAATAAATATAAAATATCCAAGGGATATTTAAAAGAATATATGTGTGTAAGCAATCTCAAGCTTTTTTTTCTTCTTCTTTATTTCTTCTTGATTGTTAATCTTTAACTAAAACTTGTCATCCATAACAATCTTATTTTTCACTTCATCTCTTGATTCTTAGTTTTTTTTCTAGGAAGTGTAAATTTCACAAAACCACCCTTAGATTTGGTCATCTGACACATAACCAGCGTGTATTTTTCTTGTCATCAATGAGCCATCCTTAGTTTTGGCCGTTAATCACATCCATACCCTCCCTCAATTTACACACTTACATGTATAATTTGGATTGTTTCATGCCTAATCTACCCATGCTTACAAAAGTCTTTGCTTTTTGAAATTCACGGTTTCATTTTACAATTAGATGCGACGGATTTGAATTTCAAATACAATCAAGGAAGATGAAGTAAAAGAAAAGAGGGAGATAAGGTTACTTTCATTATGATTATTAATTTTATCTTTTTTTTTAAGGATTATTGGTTAACTGGATTTAGACTAGGGGAAATTAGACAATTCAGTCCATAGTCTAATGGTGTTATCACACCACATAGTGGTTTTCACCGAAAACTAAAATAGGGTAACTCATTGATGAAAAGAAAAGCATCTGGTGGTAATTTGTTAGAAGTCCAGATCATGGTCGTTTTATACCTGCCATCTTCCAGTAATTTTGAAAGACAAAAACTCTACTGCTTTTGCCAATCTCGAATTGTACAAGATTTCATCTCCCTGTCTCTTTCTGTAGCCAGTTAAGAATTAAATCCAGTTACACAAAACTCGCGTTATCTAAACTCTTTAACACTTTTTTTTTTTACTTTCTCAATCTCTTAAACGATCACATAGATACACCCAAAAAAAATCTGAAACTACAGACCCAATTATTATTATAATTTTATTTTTTAAACCCACATAAAATCATGAAAAACCTAAATTAAACCAAAAGAGGGTATAGCAAAGGGAAATGGAAGACTAAATACATTACATTGGCAGTTCGGATGAAGATGACAAATCTAGGGTTGCCATCATCCTCAATCTTGGGAAGAGCAGGAGGTGGTTGGCGCTGAAATTGGCGAGCTTGCATTCCTCTCTTCCCTTTGGCTTCAACCACCATTAACTCTCTCTTCTTCTTCTTCATCTTCTTCTCCTCTTTCTCTTCATAGTTAACAACCCATCGTGTATTGAATACAAAAGAAGAGGCCCTCAAAAACCCGTAATCTTCATGGGTTTTCCTCAGAGAGTTGGATAGGGGAGGCCGAACTAAAGAGCCTACAGACCTGGCCACATCCATTAGTTTTTTTTTTTTTTTTTTTTTTTTTTTTTTTCCCTCACTTTTTCTCTGTTTATATGAGAAGAGAAGAAGCTCAGTTCTGTCACCATCTTTCTGTTTATCTTATCCACATACTAGGTTTGCCCGTTTACACATACCGACGACACGTTTTCGAAACGGTGCATCTTGTTTGGTCATATAAAATAGTTTTGGAGGTCCAGCAAATTAATTGAAGTAGCAAACACAGAGCAAACAACATATTATATGATTTTTTTTGAATTATTTTGAAAGTTTTTAATTTTTTAATTTTTTTGTTTTTTTTTGTTTTTTAATTTTAAAAAAATTTAAATTTTTTTATTTTCTTAATTTTTTGAATAGAAGACGGAGGGAGGGAGAGCGAGATAAATAATTAAATAAATATAGAAGTTGTTTAGGATGGGGGATTTGAATTTGAGTTTTGGGGGGAAAAATATGTTTTGTAAGGTTAGATCTGAGCCTTTGATTTTTGGAGGATTGAAGGAGAGCCACTTGATAGCTTTCTTTGTGTTTTATTATATAGATTATCACAATGCACTGTTGTGTGCAATGCACTATCAGGACCATCAGTGCTCTTATTATGTGCATCCGTGGCTGCTCTTCTGGTTGGGTATACTCTACACTATTTAGGAAAAGAACACGCATCTCAAAGTGTCATCCAAGAGTCTGGGTCCGTCGAATAAAGCAAGATTATTTTCTTGTGATCAGCACGGCACTCTTCGCCTGAAACTTTTTCCTCATCATTCTTGGGGCCTTGTGTGCCCGACTAATTATGATGTCAGAATGAGGCTCTTTTGCCCATTTTTGTAGCAAAATGCAATGGGAGACGAAGTCGCCAAGTTTGAGTCCACTTTTGTTTGTATCGGTCACATTCCTCGTTCATTAATTTTATCCCATCAAGATAAGCAAGCTTGGTTTGTTGGAGGGATCTGTTGTTTGAGTTGTCGGCCCACCCTCCAGGGTTGTTGGAGGGATCTGTTGTTTGTACGGGTCATATTGCTTCATGTATGTTTTATTTTCTGTCTGGCCCAGTTCTCTGGGTTTGTATCGTTAATTTCTTATTAATGAAACAGGGTGACCCGATTTCACCTTTTCCTTAAAAAAAAAAAAAAAAAAAATAAGCAAGCTCTTTCTAGTGTTTGTTGCTTTTATTTTTGTAGGGTATAATGCAAACCAAATTCTATGAGTATGGGTTGATAAACCTGCCTATCTAATTAAGTCCTTGATGTAATGAGATGTATATCTCTAAACAGTAAACACCCTTACATGAGGTTCTTGATCCATGATATTTATATGGTTTATTGAAAACTTACATAAAACCAATATTTGGAAGAGTTCACTGATTAATAATAAATTCTTTGGATGCATACGAACCTACTCAAACTAACCTCTTTTTATGATATAAAAGATCATGCAAGGAGACACTTTGGGATGTGCTTCAGATAATATAAAATTTCTATTTTGTGAAGTAAATTATCCTATTCTATGATTTTTTCCCATTTTGAACTTACTTTTGTGAATGATAAGAGTAATTACAGTGAAAAATCATCTTGGTTTTTTTGTCATTTCGGTCATTTAGGTTTTTTTTTTTTCCTTTTCAGAAGATTTTTCATATGAAGTAAAAAAAATTGTAAGTTTTGCTGAACAAGGTTAAATAATTTTTTTTATTGTAAGATGTGGGTCCAAAAATTCCCGTGCTCCATTAAAAAGATTTTAACAAGGTTAAATTGTTATTCTGGTACCATGGAATAACTTCACTATTTCATTGTTTCAAAACAGATTTAAATGCTTTCTCAGAAATGATATCATGTCAAATTCTTAAGAAGAAATCCAGCAAAAGGAAACTTGGGAAAGATAAGCTTGAAGAGAACATAGTTTTTGCCTTTGAAGTTCGAGGATTACATTACTTGTATCTGTACAAATATTCTTATGTTACATACTCCATGTTATTGGAAATGAAACCACAATCAGAAACATTCAACTAACGAAATAGTCCAGAATGTTTAACTTCAACAAGTTCAAGAACCGATCTCTTAAACATTGTATGTCCTGGCTTGTCGTTCATATCGATGTCTTCTTTCCTTATCCCAGTAGGTAACTCCCAGCCAAAAGAGTACTACATATTAGCGAGTGCAAGCCCAACTGTGGCAAGTTCAGTAGTCATTGCTGGACAAATTCTTCGGCCTGAACCAAACGGGAGGAGCTGAAAGTCGTGCCCTTTGAACTCAATTGGACTATTCATGAAACCTCTCAGGAATAAATTCTTCTGCATTTTCCCAAGTTTCAGGATCTCTTCCTATTGCCTAAGCATTGGTATAAATTATAGTATTTGGCAATATATCGTACCCATGAATCTCCCAGTGCCGCATTGCCTCCAGTGGGAGTAGTAAAGGTACTGAAGGGGTGCAATCTGAGTGTTTCTTTCAAGACTACAAGACTACAAGACTTGAGGTATTGAAGTTGGTAGAGGTCTAACTCTTCAACTTTTCCTTTCGAATTTAGTAAGACCCTTGCTTCCTCTTGTGCTTTTCTCATTGTGTTTGGGTTCCGGATAAAGCTCTGTCATTACCCAAACTATAGTCGATCGTAGCACTTGTTTGGGATCCAGCAATAAAAATATCCTAAATACAATAGGAAACAATCAATTTAGAAAGATTCAAATTCTGATGTTATCTTGAGCAATTTTTTTCCCCAGACTTTAGACATACATAAAGCGGTTACAGAGTACTTATCTAACGATGTTTGTATCTCCCTTCATAGCCCATGCTAAAATGAGAGGAAATTAAGACTGGAGCAAATCAGTATAGAAGAAGTAACCAAAGAAGAAACCCTCAAACAAATAACCGAGAAGACAAATTAAGGAGTATGTTTAAGTTATAAATACCATAAGAACTGCCTTGATGTTATCCTCGATAAGATGGCTTGCTTCCTGCTGTAACTGAAGCAATACATCAACTATGTCTTCATATTTGTCTCTTGTCCTTTCAGAATCAAGATTGTCCTCTATCACCTCCTTATAGAACTCATCAAGCTCTTTTGACCTTTAATTCCACACAGCTTGTCAATCCACTCCAACGACGGGAAAAAATCACTTACAAAAAAACATCCCAACATGGCCGGCCTCAACTTCTTCATGAAATTTTCTGTCTCGGACTTATACTCGCTGTTAGGATCCAATGACTGCAAAATGTAATAGCAAGAGCTCAACAAAATGGACTGAATGATGTGTGTATTTTATTGAAACTCAACTTGGCTTTTAAATAGCCATTACACCTTTAACAGAAAGCATAAAAGTAGCACTGTTAGCCATATCTTAGCTACCTGATAACAAAGCAAAGGAATAGGTCATATACCAGCATTCCTAAAGACTAGGATTTATTGAACAGAAAGCTGACTAAGTAAAACCCAAACAACAACCTCTTCAAAACTATCTTAAACTAACTGCAGACTCTCCTAAAGACTAGGACTTCCCTTAAACTGATTCAACAATCCCTCCCTTAAACTGATGTTCCAAACATTCAGTTTAATAAGAGTCAAAACTTTGAAGCGCCATCCTTCAAATTGAATCATTTGAAGTGCAAATACCAAGTAGCTTTCTGAGCTTCTGAAATGCAGAAAACTTGAGAGGCTTGGTTAGAATATCAGCGATCTGGTCTTCACTTCTGCAGTAAATAAGATTAATGACTCCATCGTTCGTGAGATCCCTCAGGAAATGATACTTCACATCTATATGTTTGCTTCGACCATGTAAAACTGGATTTTTTGAAAGTTTTATTGCAGAACTGTTGTCACAATAAATCTGAGTAGGTCCATCCTCCTTGAAATGTAGCTCTTTGAGAATCTTCTTTAGCCAAATAGCTTGACATGCACAAGCTGTTGCAGCAACAAATTCAGCTTCAGTTGTTGACAATGTGACGATTGGTTGCTTCTTGGATGACCATGAAACAGCTCCTGTCCCCATCATGAAAACATACCCCGACGTGCTTTTCCGATCATCTGAATCTCCTGCATAATCACTATCTGTGAAACCATACAAATCTGATTTTTCTCCCTTCTTGTAGAACAACCCAAACTCCCTAGTACCTTGCAAGTACCGAAAAATTCTTTTTGCAGCCAAGAGATGAATTTCTGTAGGACACTCCATGTACCTACTAATGACACTTACAGCATGCATTATATCAGGCCTTGTTGCAGTCAAATACATTAAGCTCCCCACTATCTGCTTGTAGAGAGTGTTGTCAACCCTCTTTCCTCCATCATCTTTGTTTAGCTTGAAGCCAAACTCAGATGGTGTATTAACAGGATTACAATCTGCCATCTGAAACCTGTTCAAGATATCTCCTACATACTTCTTTTGAGAAATAAAAATTCCCGTAGAGGACTGCACTACTTCAATGCCAAGATCGGACATCTCGAATTCAACCATCATAGATTTCTTAAAACTTTCAAACATGGTTGTATTACTTCCAGTGTAGATTAAATCATCTACATATAAGCAAACAATGAGCATTTTCCCTCCATCTTCAACTTTTATGAAAAGTGTATGTTCATAAGGACATTTTTGAAATCCTTCCTTCAAAAAATAAGTCTCTATACGATTATACCAAGCGCGTGGGGCTTGTTTTAATCCATATAGAGCCTTTTTTAATTTATAAACTTTATGCTCATTGCCAAGTTTCACATAACCAGGAGGTTGATCAATGAATACTTCTTCTTTCAAATCTCCATGGAGGAAAGCCGATTTCACGTCCAACTGGAAAATAGGCCATGAGTTCTGAGCTGCCAATGCAATCACCAATCTGATTGAGTCATGCCTTGCAACCGGAGCAAAAACTTCTTTGTAATCAATACCAAACTCTTGCTTATAGCCCTTGACCACTAAGCGTGCCTTGTGCTTGTCAACTTCACCGTTCTCCTTCAACTTTGTCTTGTAAACCCACTTGACACCAATTGTCTTGTGCCCTTTTGGAAGATCACATAGCTCCCAAGTATCATTTTTTTCGATGGCTGCAATTTCTGCATCCATAGCCTTTCGCCATTTTGAGTCTTTGACAGCACTTTCAAAAACTGTAGGATCACAATCTGAAAATAGAGCAAAGTGAGTGACTATATCTTCAGATTGTTCAACCCCAGTTACCTCATAGTCCGACATCCATGCTGGTCTTCTTCTGGCACGTTGAGGTCGTTCCTCTACTTCGGTAATTGCTGGAATTGGCTGCTGTACATTCTCCATCAGCTGCTGCCTTCCATCTTCATTCTCTTCATCAAAATAAGCAGGAATCTCTTGTTGAACACCATCATTGTTCCATGGCCAGAACTTCTCTTCATCGAAAACAACATCTCGACTGATAATGATTTTCCTGGTGCTAGGATTGTATAGCTTATAAGCTTTTGATTGATCACTAACACCAAGGAAAATGCATTTTTCTCCCTTATCGTCTAGCTTTCTCCTCTTCTCGTCTGGAATATGGGCATATGCAACACACCCAAAAATTCTGAAGTGATCCATCGCTGGTCTTCGTCCGCTCCATGCTTCCTCCGGTGTCATATTTTGAACAGCAAGAGTGGGACTTCTGTTCAAAATATAAACACTCCAATTCACCACTTCAGGCCAAAAAGCTTTTGGAACTCCACTTCTTGACAAAAGGCTTCGCACCATATTCATAATGGTGCGATTCTTCCTCTCGCAAATGCCATTTTGCTGGGGCGAATAAGCTGCTGTAAGTTGCCTCTTGATTCCATTGGTCTCACAGAATTTTACAAATTCATGTGAGTTATATTCTCCACCACGATCCGTGCGAAGAACTTTTATGACCTGTCCAACCTCTTTCTCGACAAGAGCTTTATAACTTTTAAAGGCTAGAAATGCTTCAGATTTTTCTTGCAAAAAATAAACCCAACATTTGCGACTATAATCATCAATGAAGGTGATTAAGTATCTCTTACCTCCATTAGAACATGGAGTTATTGGCCTGCAAATGTCGGAATGAACCAGCTCCAAAGCCGTCTTCGCTCTCCAAGATTTCCCTTGTGGGAATGGATTACGGTGTTGTTTGCTAACAACACATTCTTCGCAAACTTCAGAGGGAGCTGTGATTTGAGGAAGACCAATCACCATATCTTTCTGCTGTAGAGTCTTCAGTCCACCAAAGTTTAGGTGGCCATAGCGAAAATGCCATAGCCATGCTGCATCCCTCAATTTTGCTGAGAAGCATGAATGAGTGGTGTTGTTGAGATACAATGGAAACATTCGGTTGGCTGTCATGTTAACTTGAGCCACCAAGCCCAATTTTTCATCTTCAATTCTGCAGACTCCGTTTTTGATAGAGATTCCATATCCCTTTTCTTGAAGCTGACCAACACTGAGTAAATTTGTTCTCAAATCTGGAACAAAGAGAACATTAGAGATAGTTTGGATATAATTCTTGTTGGTTTGAATTGCTACCTTTCCTTTTCCCATAACGGAGACTTTAGAATCATCACCAAACTTCACAACATCACGAAAGGCTTCGTCCAACTCAGAGAATGCAGACTTCTCTCCACACATATGGTTGCTGCAACCCGTGTCTAAGTACCACAGATTCTTGTGGGTTTCCTCCTTCACGTGACACACCATCAAAAGAGACACCTCTTCTTCTTTATCTGCAAAGTTAGTTCTTTCTCCACTTTGTCTATTCAAATTAGTTCGACAATCTGACTGATAATGGCCATACCTATGACATCTGTAGCATTCAACGTTGGACTTGTCTGCTGACTTTGGTCTAGTTGATTGATGGCCTCCACGTCCTCTTCCTCTTCCTTGAAATTGATTCTCTTGGTGATGGTTTTGTTGTTGATTTCCACGATCATTGTTGTCTCTGCCTCCTCTACCGCGACCTCTACCTCTTCCTCGTCCTCTATCAGCTCTACTAGGTGTAGAGTGATTTTCTGATAAGGTCTTCAAAGCTTGTTCTTCTTTTTCTTGTTGGTTAATTTTTCGCTCATGAACCAACAAAGAACTTTGTAATTCATCAATTGACATTGAACCAACATCATTAGCTTCTTCTATAGCACATACAATAAAGTTGAAATTTGGTGTTAAGGATCGAAGAATCTTCTCAACAATGAGAACATCCTCTGTCTTGTCACCAAGGATGCGCATCTTGTTAACGATTGCCATCGTTCTTGAAAAATAGTCTGTAACTGATTCTCCTGACTTCATTCGAAGTAGTTCAAACTCCGAACGAAGTGCTTGAAGCTGCTGCCTCTTAGCCCTTGTCGTACCTTGGTACTTCTTCTTCATGGAATCCCAAATATGCTTGGAGGTATCCTTGCAAAGAATTGTTTCCAAGATTGAGCGATCAATAGCTTGGAAAAGATAATTCTTTGCTTTGAGATCTTTCAGCTTCAGTGCTTCAAGCTCCGTCTTCTGCGCATCTGTCTGCACAGCACCTTCGGCTGGTTCTGCTACTCCAGAAACAACCACCGGCCAGTATTCTTTGGACCGCAAGAAGTTCTCCATAAGCATGCTCCAATGATCATAGTGACCGTCAAAGCGAGGAATGGATGGTTGCACAAAACTTTCTGAAGCCATCGATCTTGTCTGCTGGTGCAAAAGAAAACAGGTGATAGAGAAATAGAACTGCAGCTATATCACTCTCTATCTCACTTTTTACTTAAGTGGCTCTGATACCACTTGTTAGGATCCAATGACTGCAAAATGTAATAGCAAGAGCTCAACAAAATGGACTGAATGATGTGTGTATTTTATTGAAACTCAACTTGGCTTTTAAATAGCCATTACACCTTTAACAGAAAGCATAAAAGTAGCACTGTTAGCCATATCTTAGCTACCTGATAACAAAGCAAAGGAATAGGTCATATACCAGCATTCCTAAAGACTAGGATTTATTGAACAGAAAGCTGACTAAGTAAAACCCAAACAACAACCTCTTCAAAACTATCTTAAACTAACTGTAGACTCTCCTAAAGACTAGGACTTCCCTTAAACTGATTCAACACTCGCAAGACTGGCCATAGCTTTCCTCGTATCAATTGGGGTTTGCGACGAAGAGATAAATGATTAAATCATGGAAGTTACCTCTTTTTCTCTTATATATGTAACAGAAAGATTCCAGTCTTCTGACACTCAATAGCTCGAGTGTGCTTACCTTCCTCATTTCCCTCCAATATTCTCCACAGGGCGAGAAGCTCATATTGGACCGATTGTAGGAGTACTTACTGAAGGAAGTTAGTGGGGGTCTGGTACAGACGTTGAGATCCTTGAGTCTTTAGTACTTCTCTCGCCATTTCTGAAGACGAAAGTACTAGAGTAGGTATGTAACCTAGTTGAAGATGCATAAGGGGGCCATGCTTTTGGGAGAGAAGCCATAGAGATTGATGCAGGAGTGAACCAACCTAGTGCAAGTTTTTTTCAGAATAAAAGTGGCTCATTTGCCACCCGTTCCATTAATGAACAATTAACGAAACTAAACGTACAAAATATTACATCCCCACAAATCAAAAGCAAACTAAACTACAACCAACCTAGTGCAAGTTACCAAATACAGGAAGCTTCTTCATGCCAGGAGGGAGTATGTGTCGCTTCCCTCCCTTTCTTCATGTGACTATTAGGGCGCGTTTGGAAACCCAAAAAACTAGGAAAAGAAATGGAATACTGTGGATAGACCCATCTTATCCTATTCCACGGCCTGTTTTGAAAAAGAAAATAAAGGAAACAATTAAATATCATTCCCTAGGAAAAGATTTGAGCCGAATTCTATTCCAGCTCCACCCCCTCGGAAAGCTGGGTAAAGGAATGGAAACAACTAATTTTTCTTCAACTTAAATAAATAAATAAATATAAGACCAACTATGTTAAAAGAACTTCACATAAAATAAACGTTAAATTTCAGAAACCACCGAACTTTTTAATCAGAGAATAGTTGTTGTTGTTTTTGTTTTTGTTTTTTTTTTTTTTTCTTTTCACTTTCAGTTTCGGCAAATCACCTCGCCAACTTTTAGGTTCGAACTAAGATCCCTCTTTCGGTGTAAATTACCCAATGTTCTTGATCCCGTTGATAATATATTTTTTACCCGATTCTTTTTTAAATTCAAATATCAAAAGTGAAAAGAATTAAATTACAAAAAAATAAAAAAAATAAAAAATAAGGTAAACTAATTAATTTTGGTTAGAGTGGGTGATTTTAGAATTAATAAATCTTCATTTTTTGGGAGTGTCAGAGGTATGTTTTTTCTCTCCAGGAAAACAATTTTATTCATTACTCAACCTAAAATGCAAAATGTCAGAAGTATGTCCATATACAAATGTTATCAAAAGGTTTTTCAAAATGCCGTAATCCATAATATTCCATTGTTTGTCAAACAAGACTAGGAAATGGAAACAAAAAAAAGTCAATTTCATTCCACCAGTTGCCAAACACACACAACTTATAAAGTTAATTCATCCCTTTCCCTTTCTTTCCATTCCTCTCCATTCATTTTTATTCCATTCATTCCCATTTCCCAACTTAAATGTTTCCAAACAGACCCTTAGAAGATGAAAACGAGGAGGAAGAGTAATGAAGATAAGCCATAGTAGGATGGAGTAAGCGTTCATTTCAAGAAGATAGAGTAAGCCACAGTAGGATGGAGCAAGAGTAATGAAGATAAGCCATAGAGGATGGAGTAAGAGGTTAAATGAAGACAAGATATAATTAAATCTTAAATGTTGATTTTGTTTTTTTTTTTTTTTTTTAACTCTTAATTTTGTACTGTTAATTTTTTTAATAAAATTTTTATAAATTAAAAGAGACTCCCGGTTATCAATTTCATTTTAATCTCTAATATTATCTCTATCTCTACTATTTTAATGGGAGAGTTGGGGTTTGCAACAAACAAACTCTAACGTTGTAACTATATAAACACATATAATACACGTATAAATGTGTACCGCACGTGTAGCCCAAATCAAAACATTCAAATATAAACCATATATTTTTTTTCTTATTTGATATATATTTATTTAATTTGATGAATTTATTTTTTTTAGACGTGCGTACATTATACTAGCAATGATTAATGAGAGAAGAGTTGTCATTTGTAAATCTATCACTTTACGTGCATCGCACGTGCAACTCCAACTCTCTCTTTATACACTTTAAATCTACCCACTTACGTGCATCGCATGTACAACTCCATCTCTCCTTCTTTAACACGTGCCTCACACATGTTATATTATATTACTTTAAAAAACTATATATTTATTAAAACGTGCATTGCACGTGCTAAATACTAGTGATAATTAACAAAACATAGAGTATCAAATATTATAATCAAAGTCCAACTCCCATCTACTACATACATCAAAAACATACAAAGAAATATGCATAAATAACTAAAAACGACATTCAAAAAATTTATGGGGATGGCAGGACTGTCAGATTTTGGACTGATATTAGGATTAATAATTGTTCTCAGGGCCGGCCCCCACCTTGAGGCAGGTGAAGCGGTCGTCTCAGGCCCCCAATTTTTTTACAATTTTAGGGGTCCCTAAATTTGTATTCCTCTTGTAAATATATGTACGTATTTTATGCGTAAAAAATTATATTGTAATTAGGGGCCCCCAAAAATAATTATTTGGGCCTTTCACCTTGGGCCCCCGGGAACTTAGGGCCGGCCCTGACTGTTCTCTTGCTACATCTTTTCCTGAGCTTTACAGGCTTGCTTCTATCCCTAATGCCACTGTTTTATCTCTTTATTATAATAACAATTTTGGTGAAGTCTGGAATATTAATTTTAGACGATCCTTAACTTTATATCAAACTCATGGGTTTAATGAAATGCTTCATTTGCTTAGTAATTATGACTGGAAAATGAGGAATGACTATAGATGGAGATGGAATTAGAATAGCACCTTCACTGTTAAATCATTTTACCGGATTTTGAATTCTGGTGGACAATTTTGTCCTTTCTATAAAGTTATTTGACAGAATATTGCCCCCTTCAAAGTTAAAATTCTTGTTTGCCTTATTATTCATAACAAAATTCTTCCTGTTGATAACCTCAACAAGAGAAATCTAGCTATGAGACAAAAATGTGTATTTTGTTCTACTAGTAATGAGACTACCACTCATCTTTTCAAATCGTTGTTGGCACTCGAAGGATGAGCATCAACAATGAGAGGAAGAGTTAAGAAGAGCCTAGAAACCCTTGAGCCTATAGCTCTAATGTTGTTGCTTATTTTGGTGCGGGAGCAAACAAATAGTGAATTTATATTTGAAGGAAACTACTAAAGATCTGACCATTGACCGTTGCCGTGAAAAATAGTTAGAGCTTTTGAGATTGGGTCTGGATCGTTGATTGAACACCGTGATCTAAATCCGACGGTTGCTGACGCAACAAATAGACCTGCAAAAAGTCTGAAACATCGGGGTGGCCCCAACGACAGACCCTCTGTTAAGGATTTCTACCGAAAACCCCTCTTAGAATCTTGTTGAGTTATTCGATGCAATCAACACAAACTACCAAGCACATATGAGATCATACCAAACACACCAAAGCACACACAAGTTTGTCTCGATTGGGGCTTTTGCCTTAATCCGGGGGAGAAGAAATCCAAGATGTTATTCAACTAGAGAAGATATAAAAATATTACAATTCTCACCATGACCCTTTCTCAAGCCTCACCAGCAAGTACTAGTTGTTTACAATTAGAGAATCACTCAATTTCTCCTTCAATGAAGTACTCTCTCTCTCTCTTGGTTCTCAATGGAGACCAATAACAACAATATATTGAGATCTAGAGAAAACCTAGTTTGATATCTTGATACAACAGCCATTAGATATTCCTGAAGAGATAACCCTATGATAAGAGCCGTCAGATCTGACTTGAAGAGCAAGTTGGGCTTCTCACGAATCACTAAGATTCGAACCAAATAATCCATCAGCGTCGCGCGCGGTCGACCACACCTCAAGGTTGGTCGACCATCCCCCTCTCGGGAACTTCTGCAGAGTTGGGCGGTCGACCGCGCAGTCGACCGCAACTCCACCTGCTGCTGCTACTGACTGTTTCTCTTGCTTCCACTCCATCTCCGATCGTCTCGATTCCTCCATCATCTCATCATCTTTGTATCCAACATAGTATGCAAGATATAAATCCAACACCCTTCGACACTCAATTCAGAGTTAGAGAGCGAAAGAGAGTTTGAGAGAGAAATTGCGAATTACCTTCTGACTGAAGAGGAGAAACAGTCTAGGAGATCAATATGAATCCATAAGATCGATATGAATTCCTTATCTCCTGTTTGAATCTCCCCCTCATGAGATAAGCTCTCTTATTTGGGGATAAAAGATTTGACTAATAGCCCTTATCGGCTGGGTCTCTCTTAGTGTGTCTAATCTGTCACTTTTAATTGGCATGAACGCAATCCATGTCTTGTAGTGGAGCTTGGAGAAGGCCCGGACCTGTTAAAGAGGACCGTTATGACTAATTTTTCTATAGAAGCTTTGAGATATGAGCTTGAATCGTACGACCCTGATTTGCTACGGTTTTTACCATTATCATCTGATACCATGATAAGAATTATGGAATAGTAAGATCGTATTGAATTAGATAAATGCCCAAGTAAATGTACAACTCATATATAAGGAGGTCCACCGTATGGACTCCTTATATACCGTATGATACACCAATACATATTACCTAATATATACTCCTGTAACATTGCTATTTCTGAAGATAAAACTACAAGTGGGCATGCAACCAAGTTCCAAATGCTGAGAGGCTATGTTTTTGCGAGAAAAGCCAAAGAGATTGAAGTGGAAGTAACAACAATAACAACATCCTACAGTAACAGTAGTAATAACCCTACACTAGTCGATCAAGCCCTAACAGGACCCATTTGAATAACAACGAAACTCTGTATGCATTTGGTCTATGATCGATATTCTGCATCAAGAGTGATGCGACAACAATAATAAGAACAACAAACACTTTGTCCTAAATTTAGAGGGCTGGATACATGAATTTGTTCAATTCAGCTCAACAAAGAGTCATCTCCTCCATCAACTAGATAAATATTATATCTTTCCTCACATTCTCAATGCAAATTACGAGTGATCAGACCCTCAAATATGGTGTAGAGATCCCTATTTTCTGGCCCAAAAATTTCTTCAGCTTTGCTAAGTGTTTCCTGCAAAATGGTTCTCAGAATAAGCATATAAGTAAAATCCAATGAATTAAAGATTGGAAGAAAATGACAGAGCTGATAATACCTCTCTTGTTTGTTTATGTGAATTAATTCTTTGACATTGGCTAGAAATGAAGTGAATTGTTCATAAGACAAGCGACTCCTACAGAACAGAAGATAGATGTAAAATTTAGTATACCTATTCGATGTATATGTTGGATAATGGCTCGATTCTGGTATTTGGTATCTGCAGTGTTCGAAAGTTTCAGAGCTTCAGTCGACTGGATGGAGGAGCAGTCGACTGTCCAGAGAGAAGTTTCAAAGACTGAAGATACAGTAGCAGCAGTCGACTGATCAGTCGACCGTCCCGAAGGAATCAGTCGACTGGTATGAAGACCAGTCGACTGTCGGCGGGTTTTGGATCCAGATTCGGCCCAATTCGAAAGGCCCAATAGTTTTCCTATAAATACACCCGTTAGGGTTTTGTAAATGGTAACACCTTATTCGGATTTTGCAGCCGTCATCTCTTGAAAAGGCTTTGTTTGCCCATTGGAGATCATAGTAAAGAAACCCCAACCGCCCCTTGTGGATGTAGGCATCGTTTTGCCGAACCACGTAAATCTTGTGTTCTTGTGTTGCTTGCTTTTCTGTTTTTCTCTCGCTGGTTCTCTCTTTGTTTCCGCGTTGGTTTGATTGTTGGTTTGATTCGTATTCGCGCACAACAAGTGGTATCAGAGCTGTTGGTTCGACCTAGAGGGAGATGGCGGGTGATGCAGATGCAACCAAGGATGTTGTGGGATCAAGTTCGTCAAGAACAACGATTCACAACGCAAAATTTGAAGTTGAAAAATTTGATGGGACAAACAATTTCGGGATGTGGCAATGTGAGGTGTTGGATGTTCTTGTTCAACAAGAACAAGATGTTGCTTTGGAGAAAGAAAAACCTAAGGATATGTCCGAAGCAGATTGGAAGAAGTTGAATAGAGTTGCGTGTGGGACTATTCGGCTCTTTATTGAGAAGTCTCAGAAGTACGATTTGATGAGGGATACCATTGCTGCGGTGTTGTGGAAGAAACTCGAAGACAAATACATGAGGAAAAGTTTGGAGAATCGGCTGTATTTGAAGAAGAGACTTTTTCGCTTCACCTATACGGAAGGTATGTCTATGAATGCTCATGTTGAATCATTTAATAAATTATTGGCTGATTTGTTAAATTTGGATGAGCAAATTAAGGATGAGGATAAAGCCCTAATTCTGTTGAATTCTTTACCTGAAAGTTATGATCATTTAGCAACTACTTTATTATATGGAAAAGATACTGTGAAATATGAAGATGTTGCAAATGCTTTGTTGAATAATGAAACTAGGAGAAGGGATAAGATGGTTGATAGAGAAACTTCTGAAGCTTTGATTGTAAGGGGCAGGACTGAGACAAGATCTGAGTCCAAATCTGGGAAAAAGGGAAACAAATCTCATTCCAAATCGAGAGGAGTTTCGAAGGACAGGAAAATACCAGCCAAAGATGAATGTGCTTTCTGTCATGAAAGGGGGCATTGGAAAAAGGATTGTCCAAAGCTACGAAATAAGGGAAATTCGACTGCAAATGTGACTGTTGATAATTTAGAAAGTGGCAAGGATTTTTCTTTTGCACTTGCTTCTAGTCCCTCACTTTATCAAGAAGTATGGTTTCTTGATACAGCAGCCTCCTATCATATGTCTTGGAAAAAGGAGTGGTTTACTTCTTTGGAGTATATGGATGGTGGTGTAGTTTTGATGGGAAATGATGCACCTTGTAAGAAGGTAGGAATCGGGAAGATTGAATTGCTAATGCACGATGGTCTTATTAGGGAGCTTTCAGATGTATGGTATGTTCCAGATTTGAAGAAGAATTTAATTTCACTTGGTGCTTTGGAGGCCAGTGGATTGAAATTTGCTAGTGAAGGTGGCATTCTGAAGGTGACTAGCGGATCACTCGTGGTGATGAAAGGGCAAAGAAAAAGGAACTTGTTTTTCTTGCAGGGAAAAACATATTTGGGTGAGGCTGCCAGTGTAACTGAAAGGCCTAAACAGGTTGTTCCCGACTCTACCAGGTTGTGGCATATGCGACTCGGGCATGCAGGAGAAAAGGCCTTGCAGGGGCTTGTGAAGCAAGGGTTGCTTAAAGATGCTAAAGGGTGCAAGTTGGAATTTTGTGAACATTGTGTTTTGGGTAAGCAAACTAGGGTGAAATTTGGTACAGCTGTACATCAGACAAAGGGTATCCTCGATTATGTGCACACAGATGTTTGGGGCCCTACTCAGACACCTTCTATGAGTGGTAGACACTGGTTTGTTACTTTTGTTGATGATTACTCCAGACGAGTTTGGGTATATACCATGAAGCACAAAGATGAAGTTTTGACATTGTTCACAAGTTGGAAGAAGAAAGTTGAAAATCAGACTGGTAGGAAGATTAAGGTTCTGAGGTCAGATAATGGAGGGGAATACAAGAACGATCCGTTTCTGAAGTTGTGTGAAGATGAAGGGATCCAGAGGCACTTCACAGTTAGGAAGACTCCACAACAAAATGGGGTTGCAGAAAGGATGAACAGAACCTTACTTGAGAAGGTGAGATGTATGTTAGCACAGTCTGGATTGAAGAAGACATTTTGGGCAGAAGCTGTTATATATGCAAGCCACATTGTCAACCGTTTACCATCAGCAGCACTTGAAGGCAAGACGCCTATTGAGGTATGGAGTGGTAAACCTGCATCTGATTATAGTTTTTTGCATATATTTGGTTGTCCTGCTTATTTTCATGTAACTGAAACTAAACTTGATGCAAGAGCCAAAAAGGCTATATTTGTTGGTTTTAGTACTGGTGTCAAAGGTTACAGGTTGTGGTGTCCAGAACAGAAGAAGTTAGTAATCAGCAGAGATGTGACTTTTGATGAGACCAGCATGATGAGCTCGGGACAGTCGACTGGTGGTATAGGACAGTCGACTGGTGAGCAGCAGAAGAGTGGGACAGTTCTCCAACAGGTGAGTAGCAGAATCTCGGGACAGTCGACTGGTGTACAGGAGCAGTCGACTGGTGGTCTAGAACAGCAGAAGAGTGGGAGCTCGGGACAGTCGACTGATGTACAGGAGCAGTCGACTGGTAGGAGAGTTTTCCAACAGGTGGAGTTAGAAAAGTTGTCAGTTGAAGATCCTGTTCCTGTCCAAGATGAAGATGATGTGGTTGATACTGAGAATGATGAAGAAGTTCCTATCCAGCAGGAAGAATCAATTGCAGTAAGAAGGCAAAGAAGAGATATCAAACGACCGTCTCGTTTTACAGATACAGTTGCATTTGCTCTTCCCATTGTGGATGATGAAGTTCCCTCCAACTTCAAAGAAGCCACTAGAAGTTCAGAAAATGCAGATTGGAAAGTTGCTATGGATGAAGAGATGAACTCTCTTCATAAGAATAAGGCTTGGGATCTAGTGCAACTACCAAAGGGGAAGAAAGCAATTGGTTGCAAGTGGATGTATACGAAGAAAGAAGGTCCAAAAGGCAGTGTTCGGTTCAAGGCTAGACTAGTTGCAAAGGGGTATGCTCAACAGGAAGGTATTGACTATAATGAAGTGTTCTCTCCAGTTGTGAAGCATCCTTCTATTCGGATTTTGTTAGCTTTGGTAGCACAGTTTGATCTTGAATTGACACAGATGGATGTGAAGACTGCGTTCTTACATGGGGATCTAGATGAAGAAATTTATATGTCGCAGCCAGATGGGTTCAAAATTGCTGGGAAGGAAAATTGTGTTTGCAGGTTGAAGAAGTCTCTCTATGGGTTGAAGCAATCTCCAAGGCAGTAGTATTTGAGGTTTGACCAGTTTATGAAGGTGCAGAGATATTCCAGAAGTGAGTTTGATCATTGTGTCTACTTCAGGAAATTGCAGGATGGTTCTTTCATATATCTGTTATTATATGTGGATGATATGTTAATTGCCTCTAAAAATGCTAAGGAGATTCAAAATTTGAAGAATCAGTTGAGTTCTGAATTCGAGATGAAGGATCTTGGTGAAGCCAAGAAGATACTTGGGATGGAGATAGCTAGAGACAGAGCAAAGGGCGTAGTGAGTTTGACACAGAAGCAATATCTTTTGAAGGTGCTGAAACGGTTCGGTATAGATGAGAAAACTAAACCAGTTAGCACACCCTTAGCCAGTCATTTCAGAATTAGTGCTTCTCAGTCTCCAAGTACAGATGAAGAGAGACAGTATATGGCGAATGTACCTTACACTAGTGTGGTTGGCAGTTTGATGTATGCCATGGTTTGTACTCGACCAGACATCTCTCAGGCGGTGAGTATGGTTAGTCGATATATGCATGATCCAGGCAAAGAGCATTGGCAAGCGGCTAAATGGATTTTGAGGTACATAAGTGGCACCACAGATGTGGGTTTGAAATTTGAAAGGGATGACAATATTAGCAGGTTATTGGTTGGATATGTTGATTCTGACTATGCAGGTGATCTAGATAAGAGGCGGTCTACTACAGGCTATTTGTTTACTATGGCTAGAGCACCTATAAGTTGGAGGTCAAATTTGCAGTCCACTGTAGCGTTGTCTACTACTGAGGCTGAATACATGGCGGTTGCTGAGGCCATGAAGGAAGCCATTTGGATACATGGACTTTTGAAGAGCTTGGGGATTCATCGGGAGAAGGTGGAGGTACACTGTGACAGTCAGAGTGCTATTCATTTAGCGAAGAACCAAGTTCATCATTCGAGGACCAAACATATTGATGTTCGTTATCATTTTGTGCGTGATTTGATAAAGGATGGTGATATTCATTTGGTGAAGATTGGAACAGCTGATAATCCTGCTGATATGTTGACCAAAGTTGTTGTGGCAGCCAAGTTCAAGCATTGCATGAACCTGGCTAATATTTTGCATGTTTGATAATTTGGCATGGGCAGTTGGGATAGTACTTTGCTATTGGTTTGTTTAGTATGTGATATCATACTAAGGTGGAGTTTGGGTTCGTATGTTACATTTGGTGATGAGCAGTTGTTTTGAAGTATTTGTGGAGATTGCTTGGGCTACTTGGAAGATTTCACCAAGGTGGAGATTGTTGGATACTTGACTTGGAAGATCTCGCCAAGGTGGAGATTGTTGGATAATGGCTCGATTCTGGTATTTGGTATCTGCAGTGTTCGAAAGTTTCAGAGCTTCAGTCGACTGGATGGAGGAGCAGTCGACTGTCCAGAGAGAAGTTTCAAAGACTGAAGATACAGTAGCAGCAGTCGACTGATCAGTCGACCGTCCCGAAGGAATCAGTCGACTGGTATGAAGACCAGTCGACTGTCGGCGGGTTTTGGATCCAGATTCGGCCCAATTCGAAAGGCTCAATAGTTTCCCTATAAATACACCCGTTAGGGTTTTGTAAATGGTAACACCTTATTCGGATTTTGCAGCCGTCATCTCTTGAAAGGGCTTTGTTTGCCCATTGGAGATCATAGTAAAGAAACCCCAACCGCCCCTTGTGGATGTAGGCATCGTTTTGCCGAACCACGTAAATCTTGTGTTCTTGTGTTGCTTGCTTTTCTGTTTTTCTCTCGCTGGTTCTCTCTTTGTTTCCGCGTTGGTTTGATTGTTGGTTTGATTCGTATTCGCGCACAACAGTATAAGTACAGAGTCATTTTGAAGAGAAAGATGGAGATAAAACTAGTGAAATATGCATCTTATTCAGACCTAACTTGGCGAAAGAACTCTTTTCCATCAAGCCGAGTTCCTCCTGAAACAAACACATATCCGGGTTAGCTAATGGTTCTGGAAAGGACTTGCCACATTTTTTCTTCCCATCTTAGGTGCCTAAATCGAGACTTGATTTTTAGCTCTAATATCTAGTGCAGTTTATTAATTCAGCACATTCCATTACTAATTTACTATACAAGAAATTAGAGAAGAAATGTGAATAGCTAGTTGAAGTTTCGGAACAATTCATTAAATCACACCTAAAATTTGATACATTAAGATAAACATCATCATAACAGATATACCCATATATTGATATTGGGTACTATATATTATGAACTCTTGTTTCATTATTTCTCAGTAATAAAACACGGTGGAATTTGCCACAAAAAAAAATTAAATAAATAAATTAAAACAGATATACCCGTATGATACGTTATCACATTTCCAACTAATTGTATCAGAATCATGGAATATGTTTGCCCACTATCATTTTGTAGGATACTAATGATAGTGATGCCTACCATAACTTTCTAGAGAACATTCAAACTACAATTTGCGCATATATAGGAATCTAACACACTTAAATATCTCATATGCTGACCTGTTTGTGCTCCTTTGTCAAAAGGAGACGTCATCAAGCTCTGATGGCTCAATACCATGGAAGAGAACACCGATGACCTGCCATTGTACATGTTCCTTGCAGATGCGACAGAAATAGAATGTCGTCTTGTTCGAGACAACGGCTTAGATACCTTGTGGGGCAACATTTCTGCGGTGAGCCTTGGAGGAGAATCCGGAGGAGTAATCCTTGGAGTGCCAGTGAGTGATGGCAATCCGAGATAGTGAGGTATTCCTTGTTTGGAAGCTATAATTATACCCAAAACAAGGACCAAATTATTAATGAATAATAAGACTCAAATTTAATTGTTAGAATATGAAGTATGTGATATGTACCATCTATATCACTGAGTCCACCCCCTTCCTCAGATACTGAACTTCCAGTTTCTGAAACTTGAGACTCTGCAGTTGCTTCATCTGATAAAAGTAACGCAAGTATATTTTACAGGTCTATTAATAATTTATATTCGGGTTAAAGAGTGGGTCTGTGTGGCTACGGCCTTATTAATTCCAAAAAAAATAAATAAATAAACAAATAAAGTACATAACAAATTATACATGTTAATTAACTTGACCACACTATATGAGTAGAAAATTAAAGAGTACCTCCTTGATTTGATTCAGTTGTTAAACTAGTGTTCATGACCTGCCTTGATACCATCTAAGGAGCTTTTAGTTGCTACAAAATCATGAGTTTATATTGCATTATAAAACCACTGACCAATTAGCTTAAGCATAATAGCTTATTGCTTGATAAAAATCTTTACACTCTGAAAAGCACGGGCTTAAAATATTCAATGGTTAAAATTTAATCTTTCTATCAATAAAAATCCTAGCCTTACAATTCTATGATGGTCAATTTTTTTTTTTTTAATCTAATAAAAAAATTTATTTTTATTAGATTCCTTAAATAGGAAAGAAATTAACAAACAATTCAAGTATGTTTCCAAAAAAAACAGCTTCAAAATATTATGTTAGGAAAGTTATGGGCAGAAGCTATCCCACAACTAAAGTGAAATTGAGAAAGTGGAAATAAAGTGGATACAAATATTTTACGCGGAAAACTCCCAAAGGAGAAGGGGTAAAAACCACGGGCAAGGTAGTGGAATTTTACTGGTGAAAGTAGGGATTACAACATTCTCTCTTAATATAAGGAGAGTATAATTTCCACTCTCTCTTATAATAGGAGAAACACTCTCTCACAAATTTGAGGAAATACAAGTATACAAATATCTCTAAGGGGATACAATTTTATCCCTCTTGAGAACACTCTTGTAATACTCTCTTTCTTTCTTAATCCCTCTTTCTTTTCTTAATCCTCACTGAGCTCTTATTTCTTTGCTCTGCTCAGCTGCTGCATCTCACACTCTTTCCTCCAACCCCTATTTATGGTTAACAGAGGAGAGAGTTAGGAGTGGAAGAGAACAAAATAGATTTGGTGACTGCACCTACCTTCTGCCCATTTTCCACCAATTGGTTGGTGGGTGTTGAAATTTGATATGGTGGTGTTGGTGGGGTTTGGTGCTTTCTGACTTTCTCTGCCGACATTCTCCTACTTGGAGATTTGATTAAGGATTAATCATGTATCCACACGATACTTTCTACCTTGCCATTCTCATGCTGCTTACGTTACTGCTAGGTCACACGAGGATCTACACCATTCAAACTTATCAGTGCTGATTGGCTTGGTCATAACATCTGCTAGGTTCTCGTTAGTGTGAATTTTTTGCATATCCACACTTCCTTCCTCCACTACTTCTCGAACGAAGTGATACTGGACTCTTATGTGCTTTGTCCGTGAATGAAAGGCTGGATTCCTTGCGATGTGCAAGGTACTCTGACTGTCACAAAACAGAATAATCTTCTCATGTTTGTGCTCGAGCTCCTCCAATAACCTTTGAATCCAGACTGCTTCCTTGCAAGCTGCTGTAGCCGCTATGTATTCTGCTTCTGTTATAGATAGAGCCACAACAGTCTGCAGTTTCGAAATCCAGCTTATAGCTCCTCCTGCAAGTGTAAACACATAGCCCGTAGTGGATTTGCTTTTGTCGAGATCGCCTGCAAAATCTAAGTCCACATAGCCTCTGACAGTTAATTCTGATCCTCCATAACATAATGCAGCATCTGAGGTTCCTCTGATGTATCTCAAAATCCTCTTCACTGTGCTCCAATGCTCTTTACCAGGATTCGCCATGTATCGACTAACCGCTCCCACTGTTTGTACAATGTCTGGTCTTGTACATATCATAGCGAACATCAAACTTCCCACTACTGATGCATACGGTACTCGAGACATCTCCTTCCTCTCTGCTTCATTGCTAGGACACATCTTGGAGGATAACTTGAAATTAACAGGAAGTGGGGTCGAAATTGGCTTACAATCTTGCATGTTGAAGCGCTGCATGATCTTGTTGAAGTAATTCTTCTAGGAAAGCCAAATCTTCCTGTTATTTCTGTCTCGGTGAATCTGCATCCCTAGAATCTTGTTTGCCGGTCCCAAGTCCTTCATGTCAAACTCCCTAGCCAACTGTGCCTTCATTTCTTGGATTCGATCTTTGTTGGGGCCTGCTGCCAACATGTCATCCACATACAACAAAAGGATAATGAAGTCATCATCACCATCAAACCTTTTGTAGTATGTACAATGGTCTGAACTAAGTCTGTTGTATCCAAGGCTAATAATGAAGGAATCAAATCTCTTGTACCAACACCTCGGTGCCTGTTTGAGACTGTACAGAGATTTGTTCAACCTGCAAATCAAGTTCCCTTTGCCTGTTTTAGCAAAACCTTCTGGTTGGAGCATATAGATTTCTTCTTCAAGATCTCCATGAAGAAAAGCAGTCTTCACATCTAACTGCTCTAGATGTAGGTCAAGCGTAGCACACATTGCCAAGACTACTCTGACTGTCGTGAGTCGAACCACAGGTGAAAATATTTCATTGAAGTCGATACCTTCTTTCTGAGCATATCCTTTCACCACCAATCTTGCACGATACCGCTCCACTTGGTCATTTCCATCGCACTTGATCTTGTAGACCCATTTATTGCCGATGGCCTTCCTTCCTTGTAGTAGCGTAACAAGATCCCACGTCTTGTTCTTGTGTAGAGCTTCAATTTCTTCCTGCATTGCTGTCATCCACAGGAATACATCTGAGCCCGTGATTGCCTCCTGGAAGGATGATGGCTCCTCATCCTCTGTTAGAAGACAGTATGCAACATTGCTCTCCATAACATACTCCGAGTGCCAAGCTGGCGGTCTTCTCTCACGAGTTGACCGACGAACTTCTGGAGCCTCGAACTCGACTGGTTCTTATTTATCATGCTCTGGTGCTGCTTCAGAAGAAACTAGATCTTCATCTGGTTTATCTTCCACTTGAACTGTAGTAGCCTCTGGATTCTCCTTTGACGTGTTATCGCCCCCATCTTCCTTTTGTAGCTGATCTTCCGCAAAGATCTCATTCCTGCTGACAATAACCTTGTGGGCAGTGGGATCCCATAGGAGATACCCCTTCACACCGTCAGCATATCCCAAAAACATGTACCTCCTGGATTTTAGATCCAGTTTCGTTCTTTCTTGGGTATTGTACATCACGTACGCGGGACATCCGAACCAATGTAAAGTAGAATAATTTGCCAGCTTACCAGTCCACATCTCCATCGATGTCTTCAGGTCAATTGCCGTTGATGGCGACCGATTTATGACATAACAGGCGGTTCTGGCTGCTTCTGCCCAAAAGGAGTTGGGCTAACCAGCAGTCCACAACATAGCTCTCATCCTTTCTGTAAGAGTCCTATTCATCCGCTCTGCCACGTTATTTTGCTGAGGTGTATATGGGACTGTGAACTGTCTTGTGATACCTTCTTGCTTACAAAGTGCAAGAAACTCGCTGTCTGTGTACTCCCTTCCATTATCTATCCTCAAGCACTTGATCTTCTTCCCAGATTCAAGGTCCACCTGCACTTTGAAGTCTTTGAATACTGGAAACACATCTGACTTCTTCTTGATTGGATATACCCACAATCTCCTAGAGTAATCATCAATGAAAGACACAAAGGACTTTGCTCCTCCTAGGGACATTTTCGGTGATTCCCAGACATCAGAATGAATCAAGTCTAGAATGCATTTACTTCTGGCTTCAGATCTGCTGAACTGCAATCTATGCTGCTTACTTGTAACACAATGCTCACAAAATGGTAGATTCACCGATTTGAGCCCTGGAAGCAGCTTCCGGTCGGAGAGAATCTTCAAACCTCGTTCAGACATGTGGCCTAGTTTGAGATGCCACATCATTGCTGACTCTTCTCCCTTGCTAGACGATGCGACACACGCATCAGCTTCCTGCAGTGTTTCTCCATTAAACATGAACGGATTTGCCGCGATCTTTTCTACCTTCATGACCACAGGCGTACCTCTGACAATTTTCATGACCCCATTTTCGACATGGGTCTTGCATCCAAGACTATCTATTTGTTCCAAAGACAATAGATTCTTTTTCAAGCCCTTCACATGTCGTACCTCCTTGATGGTGCGAACCTTACCATCAAAGATTTTGTGCTTGATAGTACCAATACCAGCGATTTCCAAAGCATGATCATCTCTCATGTGTACAAAGCCTCCCGAGATTGGTTCGTATGTGTGGAACCACTCTCTCCGAGAAGTCATGTGCCATGTTGCTCCTGAGTCCAGTAACCAGACGTCAGAGAACTGCTTTCTGCCTCCAACCACCGTTGTTGCCTCGCTGTATAGAACTTCACCATCATACCGGGTACTCGTCATATTTCCTTGAGCATTTGATGACTCAAGGTCTCCACTCTTTTTCTTGAACCAACAATCCTTCTTGAAGTGCCCTTTCCTGCCATAGTTGTGGCACTTGTAAGTCTTCTTACTTCTGGATTTTGATCTACGATGATTCTGACTCCCACTGGGGTCACGTTCCGTTGATCTCCCTCTCATCACCATCAAAGCTTCCACTTGCTGCGAACTTTCCTGTCTGTCTTCCCTATTCTTGTGCCTAGTTTCTTCTTCCAAAACAGCAGCTGCAAATTCGTCGAAGACTAGATAGTTCGTCAGGATATTGTTCATCAGGTTGATGATGACTTGATCATACGAGTCGGGTAGACTTTGAAGTAGAAGTTCTGCACGTTCAGTTGTCTCTATTTTGCAACCCATTGATGTAAGTTGCAAAAATAGAGTGTTCAGGGTGTTTATGTGGTCGGTCACCGATGTCGATTCCACCATTTGAAGAGTGTACAGTCTTCTCTTTAAGAAGATCTTGTTGTGAAGTGACTTGGCCTCGTACAACCTTGTCAGAGTATCCCAAATCTCCTTTGCTGTCTTCTTTTCAGCCACACTAGATAACACACCATCAGCTAGTGTCAAGTGCAGATCGGCAATTGTGTTGCCGTCCATCTCGTTCCATTTGCCGTCGTCGGTGATCTCCGCGGGCCTATATCCAATTGTTGCCAAGCAATTGTCCTTCCTCAAGATTGTCTTGATCTTCATTTTCCACAACGAGAAATTGCTCCCGTTGAATTTCTCAACATCAAACTTTGTTGTAGTCGACATTTCTGCTCCACCACCTACAAACGAAGGGAATACCACTGTTGGGAAAGTTATGGACAGAAGCTACCCCACAATTAAAGTGAAATTGAGAAAGTGGAAATAAAGTGGACACAAATATTTTACGTGGAAAACTCCCAAAGGAGAATGGGTAAAAACCACGGGTAAGGTAGTGGAATTTTACTGGTGAAAGTAGGGATTACAACATTCTCTCTAAATATAAGGAGAGTACAATTACCACTCTCTCTTATAATAGGAGAAATACCCTCTCACAAATTTGAGGAAATACAAGTATACAAATATCTCTAAGGGGATATAATTTTATCCCTCTTGTAATACTCTCTTTCTTTCTTAATCCCTCTTTCTTTTCTTAATCTTCACTGAACTCTTATTGCTCTGCTCTGCTCATACTTCCAGCGCTATGCAAATAAAAATAATTATCCAGATAAATATTAATAAAATACTGCCAAAAACAAACATGATAATGCTAACTGTACTGTTTTAGTACTACAACTAGAAGACTCATAGAGGTGTGGAGCCATTTGAAATAGTTTTGAAATAATTGCTCGTGGACTCCATCTCAATAAATCTCAATAAGTGCCAAAGCTGACTAGGACTCGATCGAGCTTGGAGACGCGGGTGGCGAGGGCAATGGAGGTGATCTGATCTTGCGGGGGCTATGTCCAGTTGGTCGAATGGGTCGCTGGCCAGAACTCCCAACACCGACTCTGGCAAATCCAAGTCTGCAGGCTGCAGCCATATCTGTGACTCTCTATTTATTTATTTATTTATTTTTCCTTCTTAATGTATATTTCTCGTGTGTTTGTTGAAATGATTATGGGGGGAAACTGAAGAAGCTGAGCTGGAGAGGGGTCGCATACCGTAGGAAATTGGATAAGAGAGTCAGTGGTGTGTGATATTGGTTTTGTATGGCATAAAATTGGGAGGTGGAATGAATGGATTTCAGGGTACTATAAATATATTATATATTTCAATTATGGACCTGGGTTAGAGTATTTGGGCTTTATTTCTTCTGTTGTTTCTCTTGTTGAGAACAAGATATCCAAAAGTAAGAAGAAGAGGTGGACATTGTTCTCCTGTTGTCTCTTGTTGAGAACAAGATATCCAAAAGTTTAGGTGCTTCAAAAGAGTATGATTATTCACAGAATAGAATGCAACGCAGAACAACCCGATATATATCACATAAATAAATAAAAAAACACGATAGTCTAGTAAGAGAAGAATAAGAAATTTAAACAGTCGTGAGACTCCTGACTGCTAACCAGAACTGATCAAATATTCCATTTGCCTAGATTCATTGGGATGAAGGTATCTATCAGCAGTTAACCTGAACCACCATAGAACAGAATTTTTTGCCATGATAGGCCACTTTTTGAAAATATTTGCGATTATGAGCCAGTTTCGATACTATTAGCACTCGCGGGCTAACTTGTGCCACATCAGCAGCGGCCTCTTCATTTTCGAGGTCGCTAATGAAAATTGCGGCCTATGTTTTAAATGTTTTTGAATTTTTTGTTTGCCGTCGCTATTTCCACTAGCGACCTTAGTTATATGAGGCTGCTAATGGGATTAGCGACCTCGAATGAATGTATTGAGACACTTAGCGATTCCTAAAGAGCTTTTCCTAAAAATTTAAACCTGAGGACGCTATTGAGAATAGCTACTAAGATCGCTATTCCCAATAGGGGCTCTCCTTGTTCTTTGTAAAATTTGCAAAATAGTCATATAATTAAAGCCTCTATTCGGAATAGCGACCTTAGTACAATAAAGGTCTCTATTCTGAATAGCGACCTTAGTTTTAAAAATAAATTGATTGTCATTTTTCAGAAAGCAAAAGCTCTTTAGATTTTACTAAGTATTCGAATACAGCTCATTAAAGGTCGCTAATCCTATTAGCGACCTCATATAACTAAGGTCACTAGTGGGAATAGCGACTGCAAATAAAAATTTTAAAAAAATTAAAACGTAGGGTCCTATTTCCATTAGCGACCTCGAAAATGACGAGGCCGCTATTGGGAATAGCGGCCGCTGCTGAAGTGGCACAAAGTAGCCCAAAAACGCTAATAGTTGGGAAACTGGCCAAAAAACACAAATATTTTCAAAAAGTGGCCTATGTAGGCAAAAAACTCCATAGAACACACATGATATATCTAGTCCCAAATTCGGTTACGCACTCCATTATGAATTGCATTTAACAAGATATATATGTAGCCAGCAGGTTATGATAAGAAGGGAAAAAAACGTAACTATTTAAACACCCCAAATTCCATTTTGCATTAGATTATTGGATGGCTACATTACCTGTAACTATGATATCTTCATAAACAACATCCGACATGATATCGATGGCAGACAAACATCATCAGAACATTCAAATCAAAAAGAAATTACTGTGATTACTCTACGAAATGTTTAACTGCAACAAGTTCAAGTGCAGATCTCATATAAACCTCAAGTCCTGGCGCTTCCTCCATATCAATCTCCTCTCTCCTTTTCCCTGCAGGCAACTCCCAGTCAAAAGAGTACAACAGATTAGCAAGGGCAAGCTCAACTGTGACGACTCCCGTACTCATTGCTGGGCAAATTCTTCGGCCCGAACCAAATGGAATGAACTCAAAATCATGACCTTTGAAATCTGCAGAACTATTCAAGAACCTCTCAGGGATAAAATCTTCCGCATTTTCCCATGTTTTAGGATCTCTTGCTATCCCCCAAGCATTGATGAAAACTCGAGTATTTGGCAATATGTCGTATTCACCTATTTTGCAATGCTGCATTGCCTCGCGTGGGAGTAGTAACGGTACTGGTGTGTGCAATCTGAATGTTTCTTTTACCACAGCCTTGAGGTATTGAAGCTGGCCGAGGTCATTTTCCTCAACTTTTCCTTTTGATTTTAATAAGACTCTGACTTCTTCTTGTGCTTTGCTCATTAAGCTTGAATTCCTTATAAGCTCTGCCATTGCCCAGACTATGGTTGTGGTGCTCGTGTCGATTCCAGCAATCAAGATATTCTAAGCCCAAGTACAATTAAAAACAACATTGATGAATCATAAATTTAAAAATTTTAATTTAGAACTATAAATTCTAAAATATTTTTTTTTAAAAATCTTTTGCTAAGGTAGTTCGCGACTATTAGTTTGGATTTCCTGCCTAAATTAGAGCATATTATATGTCCTATGCTCTTTCAGACTCCTACTTTATGCTAGTGGTTAATTCTTGGAATGAAAATCCTTTCTTTTAGTGCTAAAATCAGTAAAAACATAAAATTTTCTCATGTTCTTGATGACTTTTTTTTTAGATTAAAGTGACCTGGGTCACCAATTTCATTAACGAAGGATTAACGAAAACAACAAAAACCCTAATACAAATCGAAATACTACAGTGCACACTGGCCCATACAACCAGTACTCTAAGTACAAAATACAACAGTGCACAATGGCACTAACCCTCAAATAACCACTACAACAATCCCAAAATAACAGCAGTCTCCAACAAACTTCGCCTTGACATAAAAGAATGGAGATCACTGTCAACCTGTCATGGTCAATTACTCTGCCCCTGGAAGCGGACTTATCTTAACTTAAGCATTGTCTGAAAGAATCTATGAATGCTTAGATAATTGACTGACCGTTCACTTGTTCAGCTACTGTTATTAACGAGGGTGTAGTTTTCCGTATAATTACATAGTTAATACACAAGTTGGCAACAGTTAATCAATGATATAATAACAGATAAAAACGCTTGAATAATATAGTTTAAGTAGCTAGCAATTACCATAAGAACCGCTTTGATGTTATTCTCAGTAAGATGAGTAGATTCTTTCTGTATCCGGAGAAGTACATCAACTATGTCTTCATGCTCTTCTCTTATCCTCTCAGTATCAAGATGATAGCTTATTACCTCCTCATAGAACTCATCGAGCTCTCTTGCGCTCTTTTCAAGCCGCCCTTCAATTCCAGTCAGCTTGTCAATCCATCCCAACTTCGGGAAATAATCACCCACGAAGAAACCTGCAAACAAGGCCTGAACTTCTTCCAGAATTCTATGAATTTCACTCTTCTCATAATTCTTTCCGAAAGCAACCCTGCATACAATGTTGTTTAAGAGACTGGTCATAGCCTTCCTCATATCAGTAGGGGTTTGTGAAAAAGACGCAAGAGATTGAATCATTAAGGACATCTCTTCTTCTCTGATGGAACGAAATGATTCTACTCTTCTCATACTGAATAATTCTAGTATGCATATCTTCCTCAATTCCCTCCAATATTCTCCATAGGGTGAGAAGCTTATATCGGAGCCGTTATACGAGTACTTACTGAAGGAAGTGAGTCGGGGTCTAGTACAAAAGTTGAGGTCATGAGTTGTTAGTACTTCTCTCGCCATTTCAGAAGACGAAACTACTAGAGTGGGAATACGACCAAGTTGAAGATGCATGAGAGGGCCATGTTCTCGGGAAAGAAGCCATAGGGATTGATGAGGGAGCGAACCGACTTGGTGCAAGTTACCAATTATAGGGAGCTTTTTCGGGCCAGGTGGGAGTTTGTATTGATTCCCTCCTCTCTTTCTCCTTGTTTTGATTAGAAGATGAAGGAGAGGAACAAGAGCGACAAAGAGAAGAGATAATAACACAGAGTAAGTAGCCATTGCAGGCAGAAAGGATTGTGTATCTTGAATCTTGATACACAAAGTCTGTATTTTGAATATTGATCATAAGTTAATTTTGAATTCTGTATTGTACGCATTAATAGTGCTTTTTGTTCTTTTCTCTCTCTTTCTTTCCGTGAAGACAATTATTGCTGAGGTACCCTTTTGCATCAGCCATGATCAGAATCTCATTGAATAATAATTTTCCTGATTTTTTCTAATATATAAAAAGATACTAATGTGCTACCAGGCTGCTCATGACCTGCATGATATAATAGATCGATCATGGGATCTGAAATACTTGTAGATATGGTAAGACATGATCCAAGCTTCGACTTATTTAATGGTCATTGTCTTATTATCGTATCTATTTCCTTCAATATTAACTATGCAGTTTAAATTCCTCACCGATATTGGGTAATGTTGGGGTTTGTGGATCCAAATACACAATAATAAAGTTGAAGAAGACAGACGAGAAGAAGAGTCGAAGTAGGAGCAAGCAGGTCAAGAGCAGTCAGAAGCTGCAGGCAGAGTTACAGTCGACCGCACACCCGATCGACTGCACGGTCGACCACGCAGTCGACCGTCCCACTCGCTAGCTACAACCCTGTACACTTAAAAGAATGACTAGTTGACCGCCCAGTTGACCGACCCACTCTCTGTTGGATCCCTGTACAGTCGAAGGCATGAACGGTCGATCGTCCTAAGTTGCGGTCGACCGTTGCGGCGCTAATTGATGAGGTCTAAGATTAGAAAAAATAAAATTCTATCAGCCGTCAGAGAGAGAGAGATAGAAAGAAACCCTACACCTTAAGGGTGAGTTCTTGAGAGATTTGTAAACGTGTTCTTCATATTTTTAGTGAAATTGCAGAAGTGCCTCTGCGCGAGGAAATAGTCATTGCATTAGGTGAATCTCAGAAAAAAATCATGTATTCTTGTGTGATTGCTTTTAATTACTTTTGTTCTCTTACTTATTACTTATGATTCTATTATTTTGTATCTTGTTGGTGAATTATTCTGCAGTTGGAACTCAACAGGTAAAATATAACTCAAATTCATGATATTTCTTTTGGAATTCTTATGTCTTTCAACCACAAGAAAGCCCTTCTGCTAAGCATTTTTTTTACAGAAAAGATTAGAACGAGTCGGTTTGTTTTTAATAGACTGCTAAACCATTTGACTATAGCAATAGATATGTAAACAAGCTTGAAACCATCAATCACACTGAATTTTACACGGAATTGATGTCAGAACTATAATGTACAGCACATTTTTTCCATAGTTATCCAACTTTGAACATAAAAATGCCAATATAAAAGATACAGATGACTTTTTGCCTATGATAGAAAGCCATGGATAATTAAATCTAGCTTATATGAAAAGAATAAAGATATTAATCTTATGTCCAAAGTTGGAGAAGGTTTTTTTATTTATTTTTATTTTTTTAGTGATAAAAAGTATGCATTGATAGTTGCTTCAACGTTACAACAGACACAAGCAAAGCAGGAAGATAATGAAGGGATACTGTATTCTAATTGATCTTGTTGACTTCTTAAACAAGTAGGGTTGTTTGATTCTTCTGCTTCGAAGTCATGTTGCGTTGTCACACACGCATACCAACACGTTACTAGCTATCTAAATGTAATTTTTCCCAAAAAAATCTGTGTCCATGTATCACATTGCCGGGTACCAATTCATTCCATCTTATGATCAACGCCTTGATATATATCCCCAGTCTGGTAGTAACACAATCTTAATGAACCATCAGACTGGAAGTTTAAGATAACATGACGATGCAGATTATAACTCAGTCTAAATGGACCGTCAAACTGGAAGTTTAAAATATCATAATGTTGAAGATAATAACATAGTTGAAAAAGCACTCTACCAATTTATTCAAAATTGTTTCTGTCTCTACAAAATTTAGAGAGAGAAGCTCCCCCAAACTCTCAAAATTTAGAGAGAGAAGCTCCAGTATACCCCTTCTACGGTACACCTCCGTAGATGTACTCACGCAGTTGCCAATCTCCGCACGAACTCCACCTACCCTTAGACATTCTCCACCTCTCGATGATATTCAAACGTTGCAGTCTCGCTCCGATGATGCTAGTTGCGGCTAGGGCTGCAAACGAATCGAGCTATTCACGAGCTATTCGGCTCGAGCTCGATCAAAGCTCGGCTCGAACCGAGCTCGAGCTCGAGCTCAAAACTGAGCTCGTTTCGTAAACGAGCCGAGCTCGAGCCTGAAGGTATTCGGCTCGATTGTAGCCCTAGTTGCGGCAAACTAGATGAGCTTGCGGGAATAACGGAAAAAGGAGCAACATTTATGCAAGTATTTCGGATTCTCCAAAGCTTGTAGAGAGTATTTTGGCTTGGCCCAACCATTCTCCTACCTCTAATCACCTGAAGACAACCCTGAAAAATAGACAGAACTCCACTTCAAACTGTGTACCTGCAGCCCCGTGCATCAAGAGTTCCCAAGAAAATCAGATTCAGTTTCAGCAGAGGAATATGAAAAATATCCCTTAAAATGAAAAAATTTAGACGTGACATCTTCAACTCAACTGTCCCCTCACTTATAACTTCACAAATCTCTCCAGTTCCCATTCTCTCACAATGCCCTATAGTAGACTTATAAGTATAAAACAACTCTCTCTCGGAGCAAATATGAGAAGAACTCTCTGAATCAAGAAACCAACTAAAATCTACTTCTAAAAAATTTATAACAAGAAGACACGAATCACCTGAAATAAAGGCACTAACCACATTAGCGGTTGAATTCCCATTCTTGACGCTCTCCTGATTCTGTAATTTCCAAAAGTTTTTCTTGATATGCTCTGACCTCTTGCAATATCAGCAACGGATCGAATCCTTTTGCATAGCACTTTGTCTTCTCCTTGAAGGACCATCCACTGCTAGACAGCTTGTAGGAATAGACGATGATTTCTAAGTTTCCTTCCTAAGTTGATTTTCCTTCAATACTTTGATTACACCATCTACTGAAATACTCTTCTTGGTAGATCTACCGTGTAGCATAGTAGTGATCAAAGGCTTGTACGAATCTAGCAGTAAATATATCAGGTTGAAAGCTTTATCTTCCTCACACACATCCGCGTTGATCGCCCGAAGTTCAGATACCTTATTGAACTCTGTAATGTGGTCTTGGAGATCGGTACCTTCCTTCATAGATAAACGGAATAACTTCCTCTTCCAATGCATCTGATCTAATAACGACGAACCAGAATAGTCAGCTATGAGTTTTTTCCACAAACTCGCCGCATCAGTTTCTTCAAGAAATCTGCACTTGACGTCGTCCGCCAATGATAGTCCGATCAGACTTATGGCTCTTTCACGAATATCTTCTCAAACATCCTCCTTCACATCGGATGGCTTTTCTTTCTTCTTAACAACCAACTACAAAAATTCTTGAACAAGGACATCATACATGTCAACCTTCCAAAGATTGAAATTGATCTTTCCATGGAACCGCTTGATCTTCAAAATATTATGGTCTGTCATCTTAACCAAGGGACTCGGCAACCCGAAGCTCTGATACCAGTTGTTGGGATTGGGGCGTCAACGAACGCCCGTTTTCACAGCAGAACTAAATAGAGCAATGAGGAAGTCAGAGTAGATGAGACGAATCAATTGAGTAAGCAAGTAGATCCACCAATTCAACACAAACACAACGAGAATTTATCCCGATTAGCTATTGCTTAATCCAGGAAAAAATATAGGGAGATCTGATATTCAACTAGAAGCGATTACAAGGAGTTACTGATTCACTCAATACAAGGAATTAAACTCGCTGTAACTTCGTTTTCATTTTTCTCCTTTTTACCATTTATCCCCATTATAATATCATTTGTAATTCTATAACATTTCATTTTGTCTCATTATTTTATCGAATAATATCAACTCGAATATTATTCATGATTTTTCCTTGATTTCAGATTATTTGAATCTTACTTCCTATTTTATAATCTAAAAGTTAATTTTATAAAATTGTCTTTTATCTTGTTTGATTGTTAATTGTTCTTCTATTTGACTATATTGTGCCCAAACCCTATAACTCACCTCCTATTGGATCTCGTACCCAAACCCACTAACCCAAAACTACTCCATATCCCTACTAACAGCCAAATTCCCAAAAATCTCTCATATTCATCACCACATCCTGTAACCCCCCAAAAAATTGAAAATTGAATCCCTAATATTCAGCCCTATAATCTCTCCTTATTACTGTTTTAATAACCCTAACCTAATACCCAAAAGTCAGAGCCGCCATCACCCCAACCCTAACCCCATTCACTGTGCTGACCTACCCCACACTGTTCATCCTCCAGCTTCAGCCGAAACCCCTTCACCTTCCCCGACCTCTCGTCTCCCCCCATCGTGGCACGTCTCGCCTCTCCGCCTTCCCCACCGCAGTTGAACCCCCTACTACAGCCCCTTCGCCTCCACCGCAACCCCACCGTCTACCTCCTCGTCAACATCCTCCGCCATTGCCGAACTCGAAGCTCGAGTTCCTGCCGTCTTCGACTTCCGCCTTCCATCGACCTCACCTTCACCCCGCGACCACCGGAGAACCCCCTCCCCCCATCGCCTCTTCGTCGTCGTCCAAAGTCGTCGTCGTCTCTTCTATTTTCGAGCGAAATAGAGCTTCATTCGTTGCCGACGTCTCTGTCGCTGCTGTTGCTTCCCGACCGCAGCACCGTCGTCGCCGTCGCCGTCGCCGTCGCCACCTGTTGCCGCCCTCTCCGCAGTCGTCATCGTCGCAGTCGCCGTTGTACTCTCTCGCCGACTCTCTCTCTCTTTCTGTCGCAGTTGAGAAGATGAAGCTCGATTGGTTACTTTTGGCATTTGCTGTTTTGTGAGAAGGGACCTGATCTCGCTGTTTGGTGTTCATGTTGCTGTTGGGATCTGAGTTCGGTGTTTGCTGTTTGGTCGAGTAGGGGATCCGATCTGTTGCTGTGTTGCTGTTTTGGTGTTTTGCACGTAGCTCACACGTGTTAGTGCTTTTTTATCGTGATTGTCGCCCAGGATCCTAATCCCGTTATTCCCTATATCGAATCTAATCGTCATCTAAAGGCAAGTCATCTCACTTTCAAATTATATTGAATCGTATTCGAAATTGTTTATTGAATCCCGCAAGTAGATCCCTATTTATTATCGTATATTGTTATTGTTATCTATCGTTGGGATGCTACGGATTTACACGAGCGAATCCAAGTAGAGTCTTGACTTCGTGCCGTCTTTTTGCCTCCGACTTATTGAGATCTTACATGCATTCATATAGTTAATTATTGAATATAGGAATAGGGATTGGTATTGAATTTCATGTTATGACATTACACAACTATTGTAGACTAGTAATTTACACGTGCGATGCACGTTTTAATAATTTCAAAAAATAAAAATAAAAACTCCGACGTAAGGAGGATTTGAACCCGAAACATTCTTTATATTAGTTATGTACGTGCGTTGTACATGTTGGTAGAATGACAAAATGACAAATGACACTAAGGCCTTCTCCTATTATAATATTAGAGATTATATACTAGTGTTGATTGTTCATATGATTGAAGATGGTGTGCTAGTTGATTGTGATTAGTAAGATTATGGACATTATACATATTAATATCATGCTCACATAGAAGTAACTTGTTGTGATTATAATTGTTAACCCCTAACTCATCGTTCATAACATCCTAATCATTTTATGCATGAAAAATATATTGAGATCCTGAAAATTATCGCCAACCTGAACATTACCACGCTGTTTCGACCTAGATAATGTCACCAAAATCAATAAATTCCTGAATATGAAATGTAGCCCCAGATATCTAGTTTACTCCCCTTTTGACGAAATTGAATTTCGAGTTATGTTTGTGAGATATTGTAGTTTTACTGTTTCTGTGTCGTACAATTCCAGATTCTAAAAACAGCTGCCACACTCTGATTCACAATCAATTTAACCATGCTACATGTAAGATAATGACTTGAAATTTTGCATGCTGATACTAGACACACTAGAGAACATTCCCTAATTTTTCTGGAATTAACCAATAAAGTTTCAGACCTGTTTCATATGTATAAACACAAGTTTACAAGTTCTAACTGAATACAAATCCTGTGTAGTTTGCTGTTTTGACACCTGATGCTACAACTTTTATGTACCTTATTTATATGCTTTAGAACCGAGCAGGAGTCTAGTTTCTATAACGTATGACGGATCCACATTTTCTATCCTGTAGCAGCGGAAATTCTGATTTTGGTACAACAACCTACTTCTGTCCAGAATTGAGTTTCTATGTTTGATATATATAATTGAATCTATAATGTTGAATTTGGTGTATTTAATTGTATAAAATATATTGCATAATCTTAGGATTGTGTTGTCATCTTTCTAGTGTCTCTTATTAATCGTATTATCGTATGTTAATTGAATAAAGAATGTTAATCAAGTCGGGGTTAAGGGTTGACAAGGGTAGTTGATAATATAGTGACTGTACTCGAAATTGTGGGCTTGTTCCCAAAATATTGTATCGGCTAGTGCTATTGATTTATTGCTGGATTACTGACTACAGTATCCCAATTCATCGTGTATTGTTTTAGGATTATCATGCCAAATATTGTTATCGTTATAGTGCAAGAAATTGCTATTGTTATCGTGCAAGTACATGACTTATAGAATCTACCACCTTAGTCTAAACGAAATTGATTGTATACATGAAACCTGTAGTATGGGATGCAGTAGTACGTGCATTATTTAGGATTAAAATGAATAATAGACTTAAGACTTCATCGCATTGTCATTGCATTTTGTCATCGTCATTGAACAGTATTATCGTTATTGTTTACCATTATTGTTATTGTTTATTGTTATCGTTATAAATCATCGTTATTGCATATTGTACTATTATCGCTTTGTCACTGTTCGATACTATTGATTTCATTGTCTATTGAATTCATCAATATACCGTTATTGTCATTGTTCCTCTTCTTCTCTACTTACTGTCCACGACTTGCTCTAAGGATATTTTTTTCCTCTCTTTTAGATGAACAGCTTACAGGTGATCAAGGAGATTTGCCTGATGGATTAGGAGAACAACAATGGTAAAAGATTTGTGTTGCTGCGCCGCTGAATAAATATTGTTTTTTTTTTAACTTTAATAATTGAATATTGTTGTATTTGTGGACTTTGACCCGAATATTGTTTTGTTAATTCCCGATGTTGTATTATTATCATGTTGGTTATTTTTATGCTTAAATTCCAAATGTTGTTATTCATGTGATTACTTCTTTTATTGCATGCGTGGTTGTTTTACTTCCTGTTTTATATTGTTGAGTTGAATCGATGACAGCCTATGAATGACGCAAGTCATTCACTGGGCCATGTCACGTGCTTGCATTCCATATTTTTGGAAAGCGGGGCGTGACACTCACTCACCAAGAACTATCTCTCTTTCGAACCTTTCTTTGCAATGGAGAAAATAATCTATGAAGTACTCCACTCTCATATTGGAGGAGTTTACAATATGTATAGAAGAACAGAGAAAAACCTAAGTCTAATCTTGATTCTCAGTCGTCCGATATAACCTAGAAAATAAGTAACTGAATAGGAGTCGTACGATCTAACTTGGAGTTGAAGATTGGGCTGAAATGACCTAACAAATTGATACCCAAAACGAACACAGTGCTGCAGTCGGTCGACCGTCTAACAACACCGACCGACCGTCCCTCTCTCGAACAATCCCTGTACTACGAGCGGTCGGTGTGCGGTCGACCAACGTCACCAACCCTTTCTCTGGCTGCTGCTGTTGCTGTTTTCTCTTCTACTCATTTCAATGCTTCAACCTCTGTGTTTCATTTTACCTTCTTCTAATCTGAACCACGAGTATTCAAGACACATTCCTAACATGGGTTGGCCCGGTTCTTGGTCTCCAATAACCGATTGGACCGGTTCAGTTGTTCGATGGGACTTCCAAATAACTGATAAAACCGAACCGACCGTACCTCTATATATTCGTCCCTAAAAAAATCTAATTCTCCTTTAATTTCTTGAATATACAAACCATCATTTCTTGAAGATACAAACAGTCTTCTTTAATTTCTTTAAATTCAGTTCACACCCCAAGTCCCACACTCTGAATCTCAACGAGGCAACCCATAGTCAGCAATAAGATCATAAGAGGAAAGGATTCAAAGGAAATGAAAATCCTAACTAAATCAATCAATAATTCATATTCTTCCTCCTCCAAAGCACCAACGGCTATAAGTTCTTCTCCTTCTTCATTTTCTTCTTATGTCCTCCTCCAGTTCTCGCCAACAGCCCAACACCCCCTTCGTCTCTCCTTCAGTTCCTACCAACAGCTCAACACCCTGCCCTTGATTTTGTTTCTCGTTTTTTAGATGTGGTGTATTATATGCTACTGAAAATAGCATGTCGTTTTTTCAGATTGAATCAGATTAAATTGTGTCGAAAATAGCAAGTTGCTGGCATGTTATTTCTTAAGAGTGATTGAAGTTTATCTTTTAAATTTCAATGAAATTGCGAAAGATGTTGGAAGTGAAAAGTAGCACGCCAAATCGACTATCCAATTCAATTCAAACCGAGCTTAATCGGCTTGGATGGAAACTGATCCAATTAAGGCTTGGATTGGTTGCGGACGAAAAAATTTAGAAACCGACATTCTTTGGATCGGTGGTGGATGGTCCATATTAGGTTGAAGACCGACCGATGCACCCCTAACCATGGTGTTTAAATTTCTCACAAATATTGGATGAGACAACTGGATTTTGTAAATTTCTTCCACATTAATTCTCATGTCTTTAAACTACAAGAAAGCCCCTACGCTATGAGTATTGCTTAGCATTCTCTGATAGAATAGAATAGGGTTTAATCATTCTCTGATAGAAAATAATAAGGTGAAAACAGATTGTTTTTCATAAAGTGCTGACTATTTGGCCATTGCAATAGATATGAAAACATGCATGAAGCCATCTTATTTACACTAAATTCACATGGAATGTATATCAGAACTAGAATGTTCACTCATTTTTCCTTAACCACAAACCAGACCTACACATGATTGTTCTCCAACTTTAACCATAAGATCTGTCTATTTTATTCTGCCAAGCTTTTCAAGCTTTCCACTATAGGCAAAAGTCAAGTCTACCTCAGATAGTTCTTTTGTACATCCTCATTTGACAATAACCAAGCAAAGCAAGGAAGATAATGAAGGATACTATGTTCTAATTAATCTAAAAAACCTGATGGAAGGAATTGCTAAATCTTTGTTGTTGTCTTCTCCAACATCGTGTAAAGTAGGATTACTTTTATTTGGACATGTCATGCTGAGCACAAGTATCCCAACACACTGCTAGCTATTCAAATGTAGTTTTTCCATAACAAAATTGTGTCCATGTGTCAAACCGTTTCATGCCAGTCCAAGTTGAATTCTAACTGCGGAATAACTCAACAAAGACGACGAGATGCAAGAACAATAGAATCAAAACAAGAGAACAAAGAATAACCAAAAGCAACACACAAGATGTCACACCCCGCTTCCCAAAATACGGGAACACAGACACATAACTGAGGCCCAGCGAATGATATAAGTACGCCAACTCATATCATCCATAAGCTATACCAGTCTTAACTCAACAACATGACAAGGAAATAATCACTACCATGCATAAATATATAATCACATAAATAAATACTTAGACTAAACGTGCAATAGTCCAATTTAATAACCAACAGATGGAAATAAACAACAAATACCTTCTGGCAAGCTCCTGCTCCAATCGTAGAAGAACTGCTCACCAATGCTTTTTGGTAATTCTCCTTGTGTACCTGTACTTGTTCATCTAAAAAGAAAGAATAATTTGTCTTTGAAGCAAGTACGGACAGCAAGTAGTGAAAAGCAGAGAGTAAAGGAACAAGGTTCATCAAGAATATGAATCAAGATCAAATTACAAAAGCAATAACGGTATCAATAAACAATGGTCACGATCAAGTATATACGTGTCAACTTAGGTTTATTAGCATGTTGTTTTTTCTATCTAGTGCAAGTACTACTGCGTCCCATACCACAGGTTCGGTGCACGCAAAACAGTGTACGCTTTAGACTTCGTGGTGGGATCTACAGAGCGTGTACTTGGTGTAACATGATAACAAGATAACAAGATAACAAGTTCACGAGTTCACAAGTAATTTTCTACCTTCCATGTCAATATTCCATGTAAACAAGAAGGGCCCTACCGAGTACATTTTCTGAGACTATCCACTACTAAGTCAACCCTTATTAACCCCAGCTTGTTTAGTATTTTATTAAGTCATTCATGTTCATACAAGTGTGTATAAGGATGTCAGGAGATGATAAGAATGCAGCAACATGATACAATGCACAATAATATACATGAAGTAGTGAATCTGAAAACAGCCGACACAGTAACACTAAAACGGTGATAACTCATAGACTACAATTCGGAATCGATAATTTAGGATGTTATTGACAACTAGACACTTAGGGCTACAATTCATCTTTATATAACTTGTGTTAATTTTTATGGTAACAGGGTCGAAACCTCTGTGCAAAACAGAACAGGGAGCAGGAATTCATAAAATGTCATCACATATATGTTCATCAAAGTGGATAATCAACCTGTTATTGTATCATGAAATATATTAACACCAATGTACAGCAATTAGAATGGATTTTACAGTGTACAATTCAATTTATGATGTCATGGTTCAAGTCATAAGATCTCAATCAATCAACAGGTATTCGATCACAATATATTTTTCTCATATGCAAGTTCTAGCAATTTTGTTCATGGCGTGTGTGTATATAGGTTTGGGTTTGAGTCAATGGATAATAGCACGATGTCAAGAGTATGTCGGGTTAGCTCGTGTAAACCCTCGATACCCCCAACGGAAGTACACAAAGCAGTATTACGATAATTGAAGGGAACTACTTGCGGAAGGTCAATAAACTTGAACTAGAAAAATTAAATGAGTTCAAGTGGACTTGCCTTTTTGTGTGAGAGATCCGAATAGCTAGAATAAGGGATCAGAATCCCGACGGCAGACCAAAGCACGGGCGAGATACGTGCAAAGTAACAACAGCAAAGAGCAAAACTGTAACCCCTGTTTCCATCAGTATGTATTTTTTTCAAGTATTTCTCCGTATTTTAAATTCTTGGTATCTTGTAACTATTTTCTAAATTGATTATATTATACAACTATTTTAATAAAACCCAATTGTTTATTTTAAGCCCAAATTGTCTAATTACTTAGTGCAAGCCCAATTCTATAATTAAATAATTAAGTTGTTTTGAGCCATAGACCAAGCCTACCTCCTATTGGATCTTGACCCACTAGCCCAAACCCAAACTCTCTTTGTTGGCCAGATCAACAAATCCCTAAAATCTCTCCTACATCATGTAATCCCCAAATTAAATCCCTATCAACTAGTCCTAAAATCCCTCCTCATTAATCTGGCTGTTATAACAACTTTATTACTTTCTAATCTCCTATTCACTGCCTAATAAAGCCTATTGATTCCCCTCATTATGTAATCCTGTAACCCCTCCTCCCTATAATCTCTCCACTCTTTATTATTATATTATTTTTATACATTTATCTCTCCCCGTACTCTCTCTCCCTCTTTCTTTCCTCTGCTTCAAAACCAAAAAAAATTAGAAAAAACCAAATGAACCCTGAACCCCAACCCCTATACTGTGTAGCCCCCGTTTACTGTGCACCCTCTTCCTCCCCATCTCCCCCGATCTCATCTCCCGCTCACCCCATTGTCAAACCCAAAAATTAACCCCTCACCGTCTTCATCCTCCCGCTCTCATCTCCGTTCTCTGTTTCGTCTTCATCAAAACCGATCCCACTTCGCCTCCTCACCGTCGCCACCACCTCCACCTCTCCACCATCTCCCATCGACCCTGTTCACCTTCCTCTTTCCCCTGTCATCGCCCTGCGTCCCCTCGCCCTCTCGCCTATAGCGCCTCATCGAACCCCCCCTCATCCGCCATTGCTCCTCTCCTCGTCGCAAGCCCCGACTTCCTCTTCAACCTCTAACCAAGTGGCCACCAATCACAGCCAGCCTCGCCATTGCCTCTCCCCGTCCTCCTCGTCTCCCTCCTTTGAGCGCTTCCTGCTCGAACTTCGCCATTGCTCCACCTCGCGCCTCCATCAACCGAGCGTTGCCCCATCTCCATCGCCGGGCCCTCCGCCTGCCCTCGTTGCCAACCATCGCAACGACCTCGCCTCTGCCTCCTCTGTTTCCTCCGAAAAAAACAGAGCACCAGTCACTTCGCTCGCCCTCACCGCGGTGCAGCTTCCCTGTGCCGTCGCTCGCCACCGAAGCACCGCCGCCGTCAGCATCCTCGCCTCTCCGCGAGCGTCGCTGCCCACTCCTGCCATCGAGGTTTTTCCCGATCGCTCTCTCTCTCTCTTGTCGAAGGAAGGAGACGTGATCCCATTGGTGGGAATTGGTGTCCTATGTTCCATCCACGTTGGATCTTGATCGTTGTTCGGTGTTTGGATCAGATCCGGTGTGGGGATCAGCTGAGTTGCTGTTTCTTTTGCTTTGCTGGTTGTTTTTTCGTCTCTCTTTGCATGTATTTCGCACGTGATTTTGGGAGTTCGCCGGTTATTCTCTTTTTGAATCGTCAAATCAGACAAGTATCTATTGTACAAATTCGTTAGTTCTAGTACAAGCTCTTTGCATAAATACCGCAAGTAGATTCCTTGATTCTAATTCGCATTCATAAGTCAAATTCAATCTGTTACTATACAAAATCTGTCGATCCCGTATTCACATATGATCGTGAATACTTTGTTGCCATATGCATGACATGAACACAAATTAATACACACATATGTACTCTTAGGATTATACATGATTATGTGGATGATTGTTTTGCCCGTGATAGTAGTTATATCTGACCTCTTGTTCCTGTTGATTAAAATTTATAAAAATAACAAGCTGGGGTTTAAGGGAAGGACCATAGTAGTGCACAATATAGAAGAGCGTACTCGGAAGGGGGCCCGTGTTTCCCATGATTACAAGTTATATGGAACTAAGTGCCACGTAGAACTAAGTGCCACGTCAGGGATTGACGGGGGCCACCTCTAGAATCTACGGGGGTCACCTCTAGAATCTATTACATGATTATATGTTTATATGTTTCACGTTACAAGTTTACACTATGTTTGACTCGATATGCTTCACGTTATTTGTTTAAACGTATCTCAATACAAGATACAAATGATATGTTTTTCCGGAGTACGTGACCTATAGAATCCACCACTAAGTCTAAACGCAACTGATTGTAAATAGAAACCATGTAGTAAAAAGATGGATGCTTGAAGTGCTACCTAGATAGAATTAAATAAAAGACATAAGATTAACACGTGTACTTGCATGATCCAATTACATGTTACATGTTCATGTTGACTTGATATTTGTTTACTTGATTACTTGTTTACATGCCACTTGTTCTATAATGCCTTGTTCATAATCATGTTTACATATTGCATTTTCCCTATTTCATGACTCTCGATTCCTTGCTCTTTTTTCTAATTTTTTTTCTTTTGTTTAGTTTTGTACATGTCACCTTAGCTTGTACCACTTGCGGCCTGTGACTTGCATTAACAAGCATTTTCTTGTTTCTTTTTCCTTGTATAATGTACTTGCAGGTCTAGAAGGAGAGTTACCCGAAGGTGTTGCTGAACAAGTGTTTTAGTTTTGTTAATTATCATGTTGTCTTAGTTCATGTTTTATTTATGTACTCTTTGTTGTAATCCGGACTTGTTTGACCAGTAACTATTTGTATTTCCCAGCTGTTGGTTATGTTATGGACTATGTCATGAACTTTCATTATTATATTGTGATTTTATATGCCGGCGTGGTTTATTTTGTTATCTTGTTGTTGAGTTGCCTGCACAGCTTATGAATAGTGTATTTGCATCATTCGCTGGGCCTCAGTCATGTGCCCGTATTTTCGTATTTTGGGAAGCGGGACGTGACAAAAACCCAACAGCAACTCCAACTCCCTTCACACAAACAACAAACAGCAAGAGCAGGTCCCTCTTCCAAACACCAAACATCCAAAAGAACAGCAGATCCCCTCTCCCAAACACCAAACACACAAATCACGCAACTCCACACACAGCAACCACCAAAACAGGAAACATCGAACCTGGCCAATCACCCTCCTTCTCCTACCTTTCGACAGAGAGAGAGAGAGAGGGAGAGAGCGGCGGAACTCGGCGATGCTTGGAACGGCACGACAACACCACGACAGCACAACAGCCCAAAAGAAACTACAGCAAGGGTTGGGGTTGTTATTGATTTGATTGTGAGAGGATGCAGGAAGTGGCGGGACTGCGACGCAGGCAACAACAGGGATGGTGCTGCGATGTGCCGATGAAGAGGCAGCGGGGTGGAGTCAGCCGGGGACAGCAAGTGATGAGATGCATGAGTGAGGATGGAGCGTTCTGAGGTGCTGATGTCAGAGGCGGTTGGCAATGGCGCAGCAAGTGGAATGGGTTCTTCGGGTGGTCGAGCTCGGGATTGAGCATTGAGGAAGACGGTGGTCGAGCAGGGGAGAGGTGACAGGCGAGGAGTGTAGTGGAGAGGGTGCTCGACAAGAAGGCAGCTAGTGGGATGCAAGCAGCCGGGAGTGGAGGAAGTCGATAACTGATGTGCTTCGGCATCAATAGAGAGGTCAATGGGTTCGGGCACAGCTCGGAGTCTGTGAGGGCGATGATTGAAGGGACGCTTGGAAGGAACAGTAATGGAGGTGATGGAACTGTGGAGGTGGTGATGGCGGTTGGCGAAGGGCTTGAGGGTCAAGGAAATGGCAGAGGGCTCAAGTTGACGGAGGAGTAGCGGGGGTTGGGGGTTTCTATTGGCTGGTGGGGCGCTGCGAGGAGGAGGAGCGATGGTGGACGGTTGTCGACGATAAGGAGGGCGACGAGTGGGGTCCTGCTGATGGCGGTCGATGAGGGCAGCGTGAGGAGGAAGACGACGAGGGGGTGCTCTGTTCGGCGACAGGGAAGACGTGGCTACAGGAGATGGGTTCTCAGCGCGACGCAGCGGAGTTAGAGAGGTCGAGGAGCGACGGGGTGATGGCAGGGATGATGAACAGTGGCGGGCTCAACAGTAAACAGGGGTTGGGTTAGGGGTGTGAACAGTGAAGGGGTAGGGATTGCACAGTAATGAAGTTTGGGAGTTGGAGAGTTTGATTGTTGTGAAGAAGATGAAGAGTTGTTTGGCTATTGTGTAAACAAGAGAGAGAGTGAGGAGTTGGGAAGATATGGGGAATCGTGGGGAGCAAATGAGGGGATATGGGGAGGTGTGTTATTGACTGGGTTAATAACATATTAAGGGGGGAGAATTGGGTTAATGGGTATTGGGTTTAGGGTAGGCTAGGATCCAATAAGAGATGGATATGGGTTTGGGTTAAAATTCAATAGGAGATGGGCTAAATTTTTGGACTTCAAACCAAATAATTAAATAATGTAACATATATCAAAAATCAGTGGGCTTCAATTAAATATAATAAATTTAATAATAATTGTTGGGATTCTCATGAATTCAAAATAATCAATAAAATGATAGTATAGATTAACTTGGGCTTCAAAGTAAATAAATAAAAAGAAGAGAGACAAGATTCTAATTTGGAATATAAATTTGGGTTTCAGTAGGAGATTCAAAAGGGTTTAAATGCATCGGAAAGAATTTATACGAAAATTAAAATACAAGAATACATGGAGAAGAAAGAAAAGAAATGGAAATCCGTATAATCGGAAACAGGGGTTACACAAGATTTTTTCGAGGTTCACCCAAAACAATGGTTACTTCCTCGCGCAGAGGCACTCCTGCGATTTCCATTAGAAATATAAAGAATAGGTTTACAAATCTCTCAAGAACTCACCCCCAAGGTGTAGGGTTTCACTCTATCTCCCTTTCTCTCAATGACGGCTGGAGATCTCTATTTTCTTTTCACATCACCCTAAAATCGTACACAATACAATATATATAGGTTTTCTCAACTTTCAATCTCAGCCGCTCATCAAACAGTATCGGGACGGTCGACCGCAATACCAGGTCGGTCGACCGGTTCTCTCCTTCGACTGTATAGGGTCCGACAGAGTGTAGGACGGTCGATCGGTTGCCTCTTCAAGTTACAGGGTTGAATCAGTGAGCGAATCGGTCGACTGCGCGGTCGACTGTACATACCCTGGGGTGCGGTCGGGGGGTGCGGTCAACCGCAACTCTGCCTGTAGCTTCAAACTACTTTTGACCTGCTTGCTCCCACTTCGACCCTCCTTCTCATCTAGCTTCAAACTACCCCAACAATCTCCCACTTGGAGACATATACACGAAGTCTCTAACCTATTCTTCATTCTTCCATTGGCCTAGTCTAGGCATGTGCCTCTACGAGTCTCCTTAACAATTAACCTGGAGACAATCCGATAGCGGTATAGGAAAATTGATGTTTCCTGCTATCCACCACCTTAGTGAGCATGTTTGCCGGATTCTTAGTGCCAAGAATCTTAGTTAGCTTCAAACATTTCTTCTCGACCGCCATTCTAATAAAATGATACCTCATTTGAATGTGTCGAGTCCTAAAGTGATATGCTAAGATTTTTGCCAAGAAAACTGTACTTTGACTGTCACACCATAGTTCACCTATGGGTTTCTTCCTGCCCAACTGTTTCATAAGCTCCGAAATCCACAACATGTCTTTCGTCGCTTCTGTAAGTGCCATATACTCTGACTCCGTGGTTGACCGTGCTACAACCTTTTGTAACTACGAAGCCCAATTGACAATTATTCTTCCAACTGTAAATACATATCCTGTAGTACTTCTGCAACCATCACGATCGCCCAAAAAATTCGCATCCACAAAACCATGTATATGCAAAGAATCTCCCCCAAAACAAAGAGAGTGATCTAAAGTACTTGCTAGATATCTAAGAATCCACCTTACTACATCACAATGCTATTTACCTGGATTCTTTATGCAATAGCTGACAACTCCCACTGCTTGTGCGATGTCTGGTCTTATAGACACCATCGCATACATCAAACTCCCAACGGCTGAGGCATAAGGAATAACAACCATTTCCTCCATCTCTGCCTCCGTTTTAGGGCACAATTCCATTGATAACTTGAAGTGAGCAGCCAAGGGATAAGTGACTGGCCTCGCGCCATCCATATTGAATCTCTTCAACACCTTCTTCACGTAGTCCGCTTGACATAACCAAAGCTTCTTGCTTCTCCTGTCTCTACTAATCTTCATGTCGAGAATTTGCTTTGCTTCTCCTAAGTCCTTCATTGAAAACTCCGAATCTAGCACCTTTTTCACTTCCTTGACCTTCTCCATACATGAACCTGCTAACAACATGTCGTCCACATACAACGCCAAGGTAACTATATCATTGTCTTCATATCTACGAACATACACACAATGATCCATTTCGCATCTATCGAAACCTTTTCCTCTCATGAAGTAATCAAACTTCAAGTACCATTGCCGCGGTGCTTGTTTGAGCCCATAAAGACTCTTCTTTAATTGGCACACCATATCTTCTTTTCTTTTTGCTTCAAAACCTGTGGGTTGTTTCATATACAGCTCTTCTTCGACATCACCATGGAGAAAAAATGTTGTCTTCACTTTCAACTGCTCTAAGTGCAAGTCTTCAACTACCACAATACTAAGCAGAACCCTAATTGAAGCCATCTTTACAAACGGTGCAAAGATCTCACTATAATCAACACCTTCTCTTTGAGAGAATCCTTTCACAACAAGCCTTGTCTTGTACCACTTACTGCCATCTACCTCATCTTTGACTATGAAAACCCATCTGTTCATAAGAGCGCGTTTCTCTGTAGGCAACTTGGTCAACTCCCAAGTTTGCGTCTGTTCCAAAGAGTTCATCTCGTCCTTCATGGCTAACTCCCATTGAATTCGAGCCTCATTCTTCAAAGCCTCCTCATGAGTCTCTGTCTCTCCTGAATCCATGTACAGAACATGCTCATGAACAATACTACCTGATGGATCAAATATCTTGGTTGGCCTCCTCACGCGTGTCGATCTCCTCAATGTGGGTACCAGTTCACCGACCAGTTCAGGTTCCCAAAACTGTTCTGGCTGTACCTGTTCATCTTGGGTAACCTGCTCATTCCCAATGGGCTCACCATGAACCTCCTGTGCTGCCTGTGGAACCTGTACCTGCTACTGCACTGTAGGGCCCACACCACTAGGGCTGGCTTCAGAATCTGAATCTGAGTCTGAGTCTGAACCCCAATCTGACTCTGAACTGGATGTACTGTCTTGACCTGTGGGTCTGTCCTTGTATAGGACCTTTTCATTGAACACTACGTTCCTGTTGCGATTGACCTTGTTATCCACAAAATCTCAAAGTCTGTAACCATACTGATCGCCGCCATAGCCAATAAATACACACCTCTTGGACTTACAATCCAACTTCTTTCTTTCTTCCCTGTCAATTAGTACATATGTCATACAACCATAAACTTTCAAATGCGAATAATTGACAGTTTTACCTGACCATAGTTCTTCTGGAATGGCCCCATCAAGGACACTAGACGGGCAACCGTTAATCAAGTACACTGTTGTATCAACTATAGTGACCCAAAGATGGACCGGAAGACCCGCATGAAGTCTCATGCATCTCGCCCTTTTGAGTATCGTGCAGTTTATTTTTCTGCTACACCATTCTCCTGTGGAGTCTTAGGAACTGTCCTGATTCCTCTGATACCTTCCTTTGCCAGATAGTTAACAAACTCTTTGCTTGTGTACTCAGCTCCATTGTCTGACTTTATTACTTTCACTTTGCAACCAATCTCATTCTCAATCTTGGCCTTCCCAGCTCTGAATGTTCCAAATACTTCTGATTTTTTGCGCATTGCATAAACCCAAATCTTTCTTGTAGCGTCATCGATGAATGTAACAAAGTATCTCTTACTACCTTAAGAGAATTCATGAGCTGGATCCCACACATCTGTATGTACCAACTCTAGCTTCCTAAGCTTCTTCTCACGCCCACCCAACTGAAAGCTAACTGTCTTCTGTTTGCCCATCACACAATTCTCACGGAAATCCATCTCAATCTTTTTCAGCCCCGGCAAAAGATCCCTAGAACAAAGCTGCTTGACACCCCTTTCACCTAGGTGCCCCAACCTGACATGACATAGAATTGAAGAAGAACTACCCGCTGATGCTGTAGTGATGATATCACTTGAACCAGCTCATCTGAGTAAGTACAATATGTCACCGTGCTTTCCATTTGCCACCAACCTGACACCTGTAGTGACATTCCATTCTCCATGCCCAAAAATTGTTGTGAACCCTTCTTTGTCTAGTTTTCTAGTTGAGATCAAGTTTTTCTTCAAGCTTAGAATATGTCTTGTGTCATTCAAGACCAATTGCCCACTTTTGCGAGCCTTCACTCTCACAGTGCCTCTATCTACAACTGGACATATCTACCCATTACCAATTGAAACTGTACCAAAATCACTTGTTCTGTAATCCTCGAAAACATCCCTCATGGGGGAACAATGATAAGAAGCACTTGAGTCTATACACCAATCATCTTGCATAATATTGAATCCAGCAGATAAACATAATTCATCTAGATAGGGTTCAATACTTACCACATTGGCTACCTGTGACCCTACTTGTGCTTTCTTATACTCCTCGCATTGGTCTCTTCTGTATCCTGGCTTATTGCATTACCAACACTCACCTTTGCGATGTCCTATTCTTGACTTGGACCTGTGATTCCTGCTCTGTGACTTCCCTATGTTGTTACTTCTACCACGATTATCAACTGACAGCGCGGCATTGCCAGGATATTTCACCGAAGTCTCTCCATGTCTTTTCCTCTTTGCATCCTCATTCATAATACTGCTTATAACATCCTTTAGGGTTGTCGTATCAGTCATAGTGCTTGCTGTAAATTCTTGATTTTGATGACTACAACACAATACACAATTGTTCTACATATCTTATGCAGTGTATACTTAAAGTGTTCAAGGCCACAATACAACGATGAAGCTTTCAAAAGCACTAGATCAAGCCACACAAACAAGAAAGACTTCAAAATGCAAGATCATGATACTAGAGCTTCAAAAGTGTTTAGCTAAAAGAACAAGTGCCTTGTAATCTATTTGTAATTTTTTTTGTGTCTTAGAATTCTTTGTAAAAGCCTTGTCACACACACTCACATATCTCCTAAGAATAAAAATAACGTTTACTAAAATCAAAAAGTCAAAAAGAAGCTTGTATAAGTTCTGCTGTCAAGTACCAGTCGACTTACTCTAGCAAGCAGTCGACTGTTCTAGTACGAAACAGACTGAACTCACTCAAGCTCTGACTAGTCGACTTTTATGGCAACCCAGTCGACTGTTCAAGCAGTTTTGATAGTGTTCTGAAGTTTAAAATTTGTTTTTCAAATTCAAATCTTTTACAGCCGTTTTATGGCAGTTATGGAACTGTTTCCCAACGTCTTGGAGATTTTAACTCTATAAATAGAGTGTAGAATCCACTTGGAAAAAGTTCCCACAATTGATTAACAAGTCTTCTTACTTTTTGTGAAAAAAGAACTGAAGTTTTCTAATACTCTCATTCTCTAAACTTGGTTCTCTAATTTCAGTCTTGTATAACAAAGATTTCGTTCTAAATTGAAGTTAGAAGTTGACCTTTAGCCTCTCCAACAAAAAGCATTCAAAAACAAGGCTTTAGGTTATTGTAATCTTCCATTTTTGTTGTTTACTCTCGGTTTGTGAGACTGGTCCTCTCGGTTGGAGAGAAGGACTCTTGGTGTAGAGTCAGTGTCACTCGAGGTTATAGAGTGGAGTCTTGCTCTCTCTAGTGGTGAGAGAGGTCTACGGATTTGACATAGTTGTTGTCAAAGGTCGTAGAGTATTCTTGTACTTTTTCAATAATAGTGGAAAATCTTAAGTGGGTTGCTAGGGGACTGGATGTAGGTCGGGAGGACCGAACCAGGATATATCGTGGTGTTAGCATTGTTGATTCTCTGTGGTTTGAACTCTCTAACTTTCAATTTTATTTTGCTGCATTTCTTTGTAAATCGTGTTTGTCCAGTCGACTGGTTCCCTATTTAAGTCGACTTAAGAGACTCGCTACTCTTCAGTTGATTTACTTCTTTTATCTGACGCAACAGTCGACTGATCTCTTGTTTATAGTCGACTGAATAGTTGTGTTAACTTTAATTTATTAAGTTTTTTTATACAACACTATTCACCCCCCCTCTAGTGTTATTTGCCTTGCATACAGATCCAACACGTGTAATAGTCTGCTATACTGTGTCGTAACTATCGGAGAGACTGGATAGCAACAACAACGATTTTGCCATTTTCTCAAACTTTAAACCCGTCGAAACTATCTGATTGTAAACCATACAGAAATTATTGATGTGCTCAGCAACCGAACCCCTTTCCGACAACTTTAAGTTAACTAACTTCTTTAGGTGTAGGAACTGGTTCGCTGCATTCGGCTTCTCAAACATGTCTATCAATATCTCCATTGCCTCCTTTGCAGTCCTTGCCTTCTCAATGTGAAATAGCGCCTTCCTGCTTAGCGACAACTCAATCTGCTCAAGCTCTTTCTGATCCAATCTATTCCAGGCCGCCAACGTAACCGGATCGACCTCTGCCCCTTCTGGCTTCAAACCAAACAACGGATCATCTAGATCCTTTTGCCGGAGATACGCAATCATTTGGATCTTCCACATTGTGAAATCCATTCCATCGAACACATTGTGAAATCCATTCCATCAAACTCCTTGACTCTACTCTTGTCCCCATCTCAATCAGTACGACCAACCTGTAGCTCTAATACGACTTTGTTGAATTCTAACTGCGGAATAACTTAACAAAGACGACGAGATGCAAGAACAATAGAATCAAAACAAGAAAACAAAGAACAACCAAAAGCAATACACAAGAACACACAAGATTTTTCGAGGTTCACCCAAAACAATGGCTACTTTCCCGCGCAGAGGCACTCATGCGATTTCTACTAGAAATATGAAGAATAAGTTTACAAATCTCTCAAGAACTTACCCCCAAAGTGTAGGGTTTCACTCTATCTCCCTTTCTCACAATGACGGCTGGTAGATCTCTATTTTCTTTTCACATCACCCTAAAATCGTACACAATACAATATATATAGGTTTTCTCAACTTTCAATCTCAGCCGCTCATCAAACAACATTGGGACGGTCGACCGGTTCTCTCCTTCGACTGTACAGGGTCCAACAGAGTGTAGGATGGTCGACTGCATGGTCGATCGGTCGCCTCTTCAAGTTACAGGGTTGAATCAGTGAGCGAGATGGTCGACTACGCGGTCGACCGTACATAGCCTAGGGTGTGGTTGGGGGGTGCAGTCGACTGCAATTCTACCTGTAGCTTCAAACTACTCTTAACCTACTTGCTCCCACTTCGACTCTCCTTCTCGTCTATCTTCTTCAACCCATTATCGTGTGTTGGATCCACAAACCCCAACAGTTCATTCCAACTTCAGATAACCACCACCTTGGTATTCCCCAGTCTGATAATAGCAGTCTTAGTGAACTATCAGATTAGGAGCTTAAGATAACATAATGATGTAGATAATAACACTGTCGAAATGAAATGTCAAATTGGAAGAAACTATTTAACAACCTAGGTGTTGGGTTTATGTCTTGCATACTATATTGGATAAGAAGACGATGAGACAATGGAGGAATCGAGACGATCGGAAACGGAGTGGAGGCAAGGAAATCGTCAGCGGCTGTAGTTGCAGGAGTTATGGTCGACCGATCACAAGGTGTGGTCGACCGCCCTACTCAGCAAATGTTCCCGAGAGGGGGACGGTCGACCGATCTTGGGGTGCGATCGACCGAACGCGGCGCTGATGGGTTTATTGGGTTGGGTCTTGGTGATTCGTGAGAAGCCCAACTTGCTCTTCAAGTTAGATCTGATGGCTCTTATCGTAGGGTTATCTCTTCAGGAATATCCAATAATTATTATATTAAGATATCAAACTATGTTTTCTCTAGATCTCTATATATTATTGTTATTGGCCTCCATTCAGGGCCAAGAGAGAGTACTTCATTGAAAGAGAGATTGAGTGATTCTCTAATTGTAAACAACTAGTACTTGCTGGTGAGGCTTGAGAGAGGATCATGGAGAGAATTGTAATATTCTTGTATCTTCTCTAGTTGACTAACATCTTGGGTTTCTTCTCCCCCGGATTAAGGCGAAAGCCCCAACCGGGACAAATTTATGTGCTTTGGTGTGTTTGGTATGATCTCATATGTGCTTGGTGGTTTATGTTGATTGCAACAAATAACTCAACAAGATCCTAGAGAGGGGTTTTCGGTGGGAAATCCCTAATAATTGGTATCAGAGCTTCGGGTTCAAGGGTTTGTTCGAGTTCCTTGGAGATGATGGCAGATCAAATCACGAAGATCAAGCGGTTCAAAGGCAAGATCAACTTTAATCTCTTGAAGGTGAACATGCATGAAGTATCGGTTCAACAGGACTTGGATATAGTCCTAGAAGGAGATAAAGGGAGACCAATCGACACAAAGTAGGAGAAGTGGAAGAAGATGTGTTCAGAAGCTTTGGGTTTAATCCGGTTGTCATCGATGAACGAAGTCAGGTATAGGAGAAGTACGGCAAGTCTTTGGACAAGATTCAGAACTGACTACTCGGGATCGTCATCACAAGTTCGGATGTACCAGCAAAGAAAGTTGTGGGGTTTCTCAATGAAGGAAAGTACTGCTCTTCTAGATCATGAAGTAGAGTTTAATATGGAGTTATCTGAACAGAGGGTGTTCAACGCAGATGATATAGGGGTTTTAAACTCAATATATTCACCATCAAATCCATCTAACATGATAACCGTGCTAGGCGAGAAATCTACCTCGGAGAAGTTTTTCATAGCAAGTATGATCAAGGGGTTGGAGGAGGATGCACTTAGGAAGGAGAGTCAGAAATTGCGTCAACTTCTGTGAGTTGCTTGGAGGTGGATTGTACTTTGATTGGAAGGAAAAGTGTATGTCGGGGTAAGGTCCGTGGCCACCAGTTCAAAGGGATTGAGCATTATATGAGAGACTGTTGCAAGCAGTTGAGTCAGAGCGGTGCCAAATTCAGTGCCGCTGAATCAGGTAAAGGCTTAAACAGTGCTTTTGTTTCAAGTTCTTTAAATATGATTTCCGGTTGTCCTTTTGATTTGGTTAGTTCTTCCCAAGTTTGCTCCGAGAGGGAGATGGTTTCTACTTGCAAATCTGCATCATATCGTTGTGTGGGAACGAAGTTTGATAAGATTTGTGAAGTAATGGTTTCTACTTGCAAATCTGCCTCATGTCGTTGTGTGAGAACGAAGATTGACAAGACTTGTGAAGTAAGATGTGAGAAAATAAATGAGTCGAAGATGACAGGCGGAAGGGGACACACATTAGAGGAGGGCATGCATATTCCTTTGATGAAGCGGAGCCTTATTTCCATGAGAACTCTAGAAGCTCAGGACTGTAGGTACACAGAACCAGGTGGAGTTCGTTCAGTTTGGAAAAGTTATCGCAAGGTGATGAAGGGTAAGAGGGAGATTGGGCAGGATCAACACAACCTCTACCAGCTTTGGAGGAATAGAAAAACTTGTGCAAGTATTTCGAAGCCCATTGTTCCTAAAGCACTATCTAGTATGTCGTCACTAGAATTATCCGAGCGAGACTGCGACGTTTGAATATCGTTGGAAGGTGGAGAGAGCCTTGAGGTAGGTGGAGTTCGTGTGGAGGGTGGCACCCCCATGATTACATCTACTGGGGTGTGTCCTTGAGGGGACATACAGCGGGAGAAAAACAGGTGGAGATATATTCAACTAGCAGAGGAAGCCATTGGAACGAGTTGTTTGCAAGAAGAAAAGGAAAAGAGTCTAGAGGGTTTCAAATCACACAGGTGTGGATTCATGAGTATGCAATCCAAGGTGGAGATTGTTGGGTTTATGTCTTGCATACTATATTGGATAAGAAGACGATGAGACAATGGAGGAATCGAGATGATCGGGGATGGAGTGAAGCCAAGGAATAGTCAGCGGCTGTAGTTGCAGGAGTTGCGGTCGACCAGTCACAAGGTGCGGTCGACCGCCCTACTCAGCAAATGTTCCCGAGAGGGGGACGGTCGACCGACTTTGGGGTGCGGTCGACCGAATGCGGCGCTGATGGGTTTATTAGGTTGGGTCTTGGTGATTCGTGAGAAGCCCAACTTGCTCTTCAAGTTAGATCTGACGGCTCTTATCGTAGAGTTATCGCTTCAGGAATATCCAATGGTTATTGTATCAAGTTATCAAACTAGGTTTTCTCTAGATCTCTATATATTATTGTTATTGGCCTCCATTGAGAGCCAAGAGAGAGAGTACTTCATTGAAGGAGAGATTGAGTGATTCACTAATTGTAAACAACTAGTACTTGCTGGTGAGGTTTGAGAGAGGGTCGTGGTGAGAATTGTAATATTCTTGTATCTTCTCTAGTTGACTAACATCTTGGGTTTCTTCTCCCCTGGATTAAGACGAAAGCCCCAACCGAGACAAATTTGTGTGCTTTGGTGTGTTTGGTATGATCTCATATGTGCTTGGTGGTTTGTGTTGATTGCATCGAATACCTCAACAAGATCCTAGAGAGGGGTTTTCGATGGAAAATCCCTAACACTAGGTACTCTCAAACTGCATAGTATCACCTAAAAAGTCTTAGATCCCCAAAGAAATATCACACAAAGCTGCAATAGAGCGATATATAACATACTCAGGAAGATAATAATACAATCTTAATTAGCGAACTGTTTAAATTAACATAAAGACTATCTAAATGAATTCCCAAATTGGAAGTTAAATTACTTAACCACCAAAACTATTACTAAAAATATTTAGATCCCGAATGAAGGGAAATCAAATTGATCAGTTTCCAACATATGATAAAAAAAATAACTACTAGTAGGGTCCCCTAGTGCGAATATGAAAAGCTCGGGAGGCCATTGCTCTCAAATTAGCTCTGGCCGAGTGAACTGTTGTTGATCTTGACTGCTGGCTGGTATCACTGGCCATAGCTCTCAAATTAGCTCTAGCCGAATGAACTGTTGTTGATCTTGTCAGCTGGCTTGTATCACTGGTCATTGCTCTCAAGTTAGCTCTAGCCGAGAGAACTGTTGTCGATCTTGTCTGCTGGTTTGTATCACTAAAAACCCCCATGAACTCTTCCCTCTGAAGCCGTCGAGCCAATGCAGCATCTTCAGATTGAGTCGGGCCTGCCCTTCGTCTATTTGAACTCCTATCCCTTTCCATGTCTTGTGAATATTGTCTCGCACTTATAAAACCAGTGCCTCTGGTTGATGTTCTTGTTCGGTTAATTCTAACTTCCTGACTATTACTTTCAGGGGTTTTATTTTGAACTTCTTCATTGTTGCGGGAATTGGAAGCGGATGTCTTCCTCCTTGCTTCAATTTCATCAGGAAATAGAAGTTGGATAGTGTTCCAAAGTACCGTATTGACTGTACAAGATCTTCCATTGCTGTATATATGCAGGCATGTATAATTATGCATATCATATCTCACAAGCTAAAATATACCACAATTATATATTTGGATTACAACAATTCTAGATTTGGATACACGTAGAGAATTTACCTAATGAGCTGCCTGCACTTTGGACATCGCTTTCCGCATTTCAAAGTAGCACATTTCAAGCATTTCTTGCAAAAGCTTCAAGGTAAAAGACAATAGGAAGATTGTCAGGGATCTAAACAAATCGTAGTTTTTTTGTTCAAGAAAAAAACCAGAGATGGACAAGCTAAATAGAAATTGGTATCTTCTACTATAAGAAATAATTTCACAAGGTGTAAAGTTCAAATTTCGATGTTGAGGCAAAAAGGTAACTAATGGCACTTAACATTCATCTTTAAAATGGGAGGATCATGTAGTGGTAGTTTCCTCTCTGAAGTTAATTTGGAATAATAAAATTTGAAATGCTATTCATAACAGCCAGAAAGGAGCGTCTTAGTTAATTTGAGAAATATTGCGGCCCAAGTATAGTACACCATTAATTTAAACAACATACTGGTTCAGGGAAATAACAAGTTTATCTAACTCTGCCTCTGTTCCAATCATAATCATAAACTATGTCCATGTGATGATGGTTGAGCCATATCTCAAGTGAAGAATGTATTAGTCAACAGTCACCAATTTTGTTAGTCTGACAAGAGGCTCTACCAATTTTTATTGGAAGCCTGTGAGGGCTTTCTGGATGTTTATACATGTATGACTGTCATATAGAGCAATATGACGAGCAGATTACTCAGAATTCTAGAATAAGTCATCTATGTTATTTAAAATCCAGTTTGTTTTAGCCCTAGGAAAAAAATGCTGGTGACTTTCGAGAAGGAGGCATTGTTCCTCATCGCTACTACCCACTTTTTGGTGACCTTCTCGACATAGCTCTAGTTTGTACAAAGCATTATGACTGATGTTTCTACTTGTTTAGTTCTAGTCAGCAAGTTGTTAATTGTATTACACTCAGAACATCATTACATTTTCACTACAAAACAAGTGTGTTATAATCTGTCGCCGGACATGGGTACGGGATACGGATACGCCGATACGTGATTTCTGAAAAACTTAGGATATTGGTGCGTTTTTTTGTACGTCGAATATAATATATAATATATTAGGATACGGGTGTGTTTTTGGGTACGTCGAATCTAAAATATAATATATTTAATAAATCTTGTGTTTAAAACATACAAATTCGAAAATATTCTAAATAATTAAATTCTAATAACTAGAATAATGTCAAATTAGTGAAATGCTACATTCTAGAAATTTAACATAATAAAAATTACAATAAGCAACTCAATAGCGAAATATCATTACCAAAATCAACACATCACAAACATTCATACAAGTTCAAAGTTCACATCCAAATACAAAATCTAGCATCTCTAAGTAGTAGCTAGTAACTAGAATATTCAAGTCATAACAAAAACATCCAAGTTAGATACAACCAAATATCTATGAAGCACGAGTACTAAGATTAGGCCTTGTACCCGGCCGGATACGTTGTGGGTACGTACCCACACTATCTAAAGATTTTAAATATATTAAAAAAAAGGGTGCAAGGTGGGTGCATCAGGGGTGCGAAGTGGGTGGTGCGCCCGAGTGCGAGTGGGGTGCATTTTTGTAATTTAATTAAAAAAATATTTTGTAATCAAATAAACATAATACCGCCTTCACTTTCTCAATCAATTATCCCACATATCATAAATTAAATCAAGACAAGGTCTATCCATGTCACACTCTCGAAGCATGTCATATATGGAAGATGTAAAGGAAGGTATGTACTCAATGGAATCTCACCATTCTTCATCTAACACCTCTCTCACAAACCTTGCTCTTCCCACATCATCATTGCGAAAACAAGCTCATTGGCCTCTAGTCACCATGGATACAAGTCTATGCTTCAAGGGTTTAAACCGTTTAAGCATGACAATGACACTAGCAAAGCAGGTCTCCGACACTGAAAGCAATTTCAAGGGAACATAGTCATTGTAAATGACTAACCTCAGTGAATAATTCAGTATGAAAATTTTAATTTGCATCGCATCCCCCCATATGTCTAATATCCACGAACATTCATCATATACTATTTGATTGGACTCCACATTCTTTGCGGCACAAATATTCTTCAATGCAAGGTTAAGAGAGTGTGCACCACACAAAGAGTCCAAAAAATATGAGAAAATTGAGCTTCAATAAGTTGTCCCGCCACCTTACAAGTAGCCGCATTATCCGTAATAACTTGACCAATTTATATGCCCAACCTCATTATTCTTCAACCAATTAGAAATGAAGAATTTATCCTTAATTTCTCTTGGACAATCTACAGCCTTGAGAAACATAGGCCCTCCTTCCGTGACCGTAATTAAATTGATAAGAAGCCTCCTTTGTGAGTCACTTCATTCATCCCTAACAATGCTCACGCTTTTCTCCTTCCACGTGTCTCTAATAGGTTGCAATATTAGGAAAGTTATGGCCAAAAACCTACCACACAACTAAAGTAAAATTGAGAAAGTAGAAAATAAGGTGGATACAGATATTTTACATGGAAAATCCCCAAAGGAGATGGGGTAAAAACCACGGACAAGGTAGTGGGATTTTACTATTGAAAGTAGGGATTACAACATATTCTCTCTAAATATAAGGAGAGTATAATTTTCACTCTCTTATAATAAGAGAAACACTCTCACAAATTTGAGAAAAATATAAATATACAAATTATCTCTGAGGAGACACAATATTATCTCTCTTGAGAATACTTTTATAATACTGTCTTTTACTAATCCCTCTTTCTTTTTTTTCCTCATTTTTCTCTACTGCAACTTTCTCACTTTTCTCTACTGCAACTTCCTCTTCCCCAAAACTCAATTTATAGGGAATGAGGAAAGGGAGATGTCACCAACCCCGTAACCCTTTTCTTCATTTCTCATTCGTATTGTCAAAAGGTGCGACCTTTGACATCACACAAAAAATGGGCAGCCTCATTTAAGGTTGGTGTGTGGTGCCCTCACCCTCTTTTGTTGACTTCTTGCTGCCGACATTCTCCCACTTGAAGACTTGATTGAGAATGAATCATATCTCCACACAATCCTTTCTACCTTGCCATTCTCATGCTGCTTACATTACTGCTAGGCCGCATGAAGATCTACACAATTCAAACTTGTCAGTGTTAATTGGTTTGGTCATAACATCTGCTAGGTTCTCGTCAATGTGAATCTTGTGTATATCCACACTGCCTTCCACCACTACTTCTCAAACGAAGTAATACTGGACTCTTATGTGCTTTGTCTGTGAATGAAAGGCTGGATTCCTTGCGATGTGCAAGACACTCTGACTGTTACAAGATAGAACAATCTTTTCATGTTTGTGCCCGAGCTTCTCCAATAACCTTTGAATCTCAACTGGTTACTTGCAAGGTGCTGTAGCCGCCATGTATTCTGCTTCTGTTGTAGATAGAGCCACAATAGTCTATAGTTTCGAAACCCAGCTTATAGCTCCTCCTGCAAGTGTAAACAATAACCCGTAGTGAATTTGCTTTTGTCGAGATCACCTGCAAAATCTAAGTCCACATAGCCTCTAACAGTTAATTCTGATCCTCCATAACATAATGCAGCAACTGAGGTTTCTCTGATGTATCTCAGAATCTTTTTTACTGTGCTCCAATGCTCTCTATCAGGATTCGCCATATATCGACTAATCGCTCCTACTACTTGTGCAATGTTTGGTCTTGTACATATCATAGCGAACATCAAACTTCCCACTGCTAATGCATATGGTACTCGAGACATCTCCTTCCTCTCTACTTCATTGCTAGGACACACTTTGAAGGATAACTTGAAATTAACAGGAAGTGGGATAGAAATTGGCTTACAATCTTGCATATTGAAGTGCCACAAGATTTTGTTGAAGTAGCTCTTCTGGAAACCCAAATCTTCCTGTTACTTCTGTCTCGGTGAATATGTATCCCTAGAGAATCTTGTTTGCTGGTCCCAAGTCCTTCATGTCAAACTCCCTAGCCAACAATAGGATAATGAAGTCTTTCTCACCATCAAACCTTTTGTAGTACGTACAATGGCCTGAACTGAGTTTGTTGTATCTAAGGCTAATAATGAAGGAATCAAATCTCTTGTACCAACACCACGGTGCCTGTTTGAGACCGTACAGAGATCTGTTCAACCTGCAAACCAAGTTCTCCTTGCATGTTTCAGCAAAACCTTCTGGCTGGAGTATATAAATTTTTTCTTCAAGATCTCCATAAAAAAAACAGTCTTCACATCTAACTACTCTAAATGTAGGTCAAACGTTGCACACATCGCCAAGACTACTCTGACTATCGTGAGTCGAACCACAGGTGAAAATATCTCATTGAAATCGATACATTTTTTTTGAGTATATCCTTTTACCACCAATCTTGCATGATACCGCTCCACTTGGTCATTACCATCCCGCTTGATCTCGTAGACCCATTTATTGCCGATGACATTTCTTCCTTGTGGTAGGGTAACAAGATCCCACGTCTTGATCTTGTGTAGAGCTTTAATTTCTTCCTGCATTGCTGCCATCCACATGGATATATCCGAGCCTTTGATTGCCTCCTGGAAAGATGATGGCTCTCCATCCTCTGTTAAAAGACTGTATGCAACATTACTCTCCATAACATACTTCGAGTGCCATGATGGAGGTCTTCTTGCATGAGTTGACCGACGAACTTCTGAAGCCTCGGACTCGATTGGTTCTTGTACCTCATGCTCTGGTGTTGTTTCAGAAGAAACTAGATCTTCATCTGGTTTATCTTCTACCTGGACTGTAGTAGTCTCTGAATTCTCCTTTGACATACTATCGCTTCCATCTTTCTTGTGTAGTTGATCTTCTACAAAGATCATATCCCTACTGACAACAACCTTGTGGGTAGTGGGATCCTACAGGCGATATCCCTTCACACTATCAGCATGCCCCAAGAACATGCACCTCCTGGATTTCGGTTCCAGCTTCATTCTTTCTTGGGCATTGTACATCACGCAATGTAAAGTAGAGTAATTCACCGGCTTGCCAATCCACATCTCCATCAGTGTCTTCGGCTCAATTGCTATTGATGGTGATCGATTTATGACATAACAGACGGTTTTTGTTATTTTTGCCCAAAAGAATTGGGTTGACATGCAGTCCGCAACATAGCTCTCATCCTTTCTATAAGAGTTTTGTTCATCCGCTCTGCCACACCATTTTGTTGAGGTGCTGTTTCAGAAGAAACTAGATCTTCATCTGGTTTATCTTCTACCTGAACTGTAGTAGTCTCTGAATTCTCCTTTGACGTACTATCGCTTTCATCTTTCTTGTGTAGTTGATCTTCTACAAAGATCACATCCCTGCTGACAACAACCTTGTGGATAGTGGGATCCTACAGGGCCCCAGTGGCGGATCCAGGAATTTAGTTCAGTGGGGTCCTTATACAAAAATAAATACGATAACAATTAAGAAAGTACAATACTAAAATAAATAAGAAATGTTTTACATTCTAAATTTTGAGTGGGTTCCTTTCTTTTAGTTCACTGGGTTCCTATAATGCTTATATAAAAAAAAATTACACCGTAGCTTTTTTTCAGTGGGGTCCGTGCCCCCCCTGAACATAAGCTACATCCGCCCCTGCTACAGGCGATATCCCTTCACACTGTCAGCATGCCCCAAGAACATGCACCTCCTAGATTTTGGATCCAGCTTCGTTCTTTCTTGGGCATTGTACATCACGCAATGTAAAGTAGAGTAATTCACCGGCTTGCTACTCTACATCTCCATCAGTGTCTTCAGCTCAATTTCTATTGATGGTGACCGATTTATGACATAACAGGCGGTTTTTTCTACTTTTACCCAAAAGAGTTAGGTTGACATGCAGTCCGCAACATAGCTCTTATCATTTTTGTAAGAGTTTTGTTCATCCGCTCTGCCACACCATTTTGTTGAGGTGTGTGTGACCATGAACTGTCTTTTGATACTTTCTCGCTTACACAGTTCAAGAAACTCGCCGTCTATATACTTCCTTCCATTATCAGTCCTCAAGCACTTGATCTTCTTTCCGAATTCAAGTTCCACTTGCGCTTCGAAGTCTTTGAACACTGGAGACACATCTGACTTCTTCTTGATTGGATATTACCCACAATCTCCTGGAGTAATCATTAATGAAAGACACAAAGTATTTTGCTCCTCTCCTAGGGATATTTCCGGTGATTCCCATACATCAGAATGAACTAAGTCTAGAATGCATTCACTCCTAGCTTCAGATCTGCTGAATTGCAATCTATGCTGCTTAATTGTAACACAATGCTCACAAAACGGTAGATTCAAGGATTTGAGCCCTGGAAGCAACTTCCGGTCGGAGAGAATCTTCAAACCGCATTCGAACATATGGCCTAGTTTGAGATGCCACATTATTGTCGACTCTTCTCCCTTGCTGGTCAATGCGACACACGCATCAGCTTCCTGCAGTGTTTCTCCATTAAGCATAAATAGATTTGTTGTAATCTTTTCTGCCTTCATGAATGTCAGCAGCAAGAAATCAACAAAAGAGGGTGGGGGGCCCACCACCACACACCAACCTTAAATGAGGCTGCCCATTTCTTGTTTAATGTCAAAGGTCGGTACCGAAAGGTGCCGCACCTTTTGACAGTACGAATGAGAAAGGAAGAAAAGGGTTACGGGGTTGGTGACATATCCCTTTCTTCGTTTCCTATAAATTGAGTTTTGGGGAAGAGAAAGTTGCAGCAGATAAAAGTGAGGAAGAAAGAAAGATGGATTAGTAAAAGGAGTATTATAAAAGTGTTCTCAAGAGAGATAATATTATGTCTCCTTAGAGATAATTTGTATATTTATATTTTTCTCAAATTTGTGAGTGTTTCTTCTATTATAAGTGAGAGTGAAAATTATACTCTCCTTATACTTAGAGAGAAGTGTTGTAATCTCTACTATCAATAGTAAAATCTCACTACCTTGTCCGTAATTTTTACCCCGTCTTCTTTGAGGTTTTTTCACGTAAAATATTTGTGTCCACCTTATTTGCCACTTTCTCAATTTTACTTTAGTTGTGTGGTAGCTTCTGCCCATAACTTTCCTAACATGCAATAACCTCTCAACATTAGCCTTCTCTCTTTGTAAGAGAGTTGTTCTCAACATATTGTTCCCGGGTGGAATATAACCCGCAAGTGGATTGTTGGCGGCAAAAGTGTAAGAACTCGCATGGTAAAGATTCCTTGCTAAGTTAAATGGCAATCCTCCCGTATAAAACATCTCGCAATCTCTCCATGCAATTGATCTTTTGAATTGCACATTTGCACTACTTGAACTACTACTTGTATTTGACTTTCTCCTCTTCAAATCATAGTTTCCAGCAATAAACATGCTAGTGGCACTCACGAACCACTAGAAGATGACTATGGCAATGACACTCTTTATGGAGCACTCTGAGTTATTTTCATCTTCGCTTGTTCATCCACCTTTTGCATTTCTACAAGATCATTCATCTTCACTTTAGTGCATCTAACGACTCCATGTCATTGTATCTTTAAGACTTTAACAAGTGCCGCTAACCCTTGTGTACGAGCTACTATAAGTCTTCTTACAAAAGTTGTATTCCCACTTCACATTTTCACCCCCACCCGGATCTTTTCCAAACTTGGTGACATATTTTCATAGAGAGTTGCTTGGATCTTCGTCATTAGGAGGTGGATTACTCTCACCCATTGAAGTCATCTCAGGGAAAATTTATAATCAAAATTTAAAACTTAAAAGTATTTCAATATAAAACTAACAATCAAGTAAAAATTTATAACACACGAAGCTTTAAAAAAATTCATATGCATTGTTGTTTGTAGAAAAGATTACAAAACATATGAATGCATGAATGATGCTCCTAGATCCTAATGCATTGTTGTTGTAGACATTTTTTGTAATCTATTAATCTATGCAGCATTGCCTTGAGAGAGGGGAAGAGGCGACGGTTGATGATAAAGGAAGAGGCAATGGCGGGTGAGAGAGGAAGAGGTGGAGGCGGCTTTGAGAGAGTAAGAGGTGACGTGGCCTTCAGAAAGAAGATTGATTGGGGATTTAGGATTTTGATCCGGCTCGATTGGGGATTTAGAGTTTCGTTGAGAGAGAGACCAGATCTGTCTTGGGGGAGAGAGATATATTATGTTTATTAACTTTTTTTTAATCTCTAATATTATAATGGGAGAGTTGGAGTTGTCATTTGTAAACAAACAAATCCGTGTATCGCCCGTGCATAACCATTATAAAAGAGGTCTCAGGTTCAAGTCTAGACAACTTCGGTATTTTTACTTTTAAAAACTATATTTATTAAGACGTGCATTGCACGTGTAAATTACTAGTATAATTAAATTATTATAAAAATGTACCCCACTCACACCCGGGCACACCCACTTTGCACCCCCGACGCACCCATGTCACACCTGGTTTTTTTTTATATATTTAAAATCTTTAAATAATGTGCCACAACGTAGGTACAGAGGCCAAATCTTTAGTACACATGCATCAGAGGTGCCCTCAGTCTGTATGGTGGGAAAGAACTAGCATAATCAACAATTACTCATCTACTTCAATAGAATTGAAGTGTGATGGACCATCATATTCCTCTCAAGAGAAGACAAATTAGAAACCTAGTAGTATGCATCATAATGAAAATTCACAAAATTCTTTCTGAATATTCAGTAATGAGAGCTATAGAACTTATACCTGTGCCCACACGGAGTAGTACTCGGCTCAAAGCAAATCTCCAAACAAATCTGTAAGAACCCAAAATACCCAACATAAATAACACACCAATAAATCACCCTAAACAAAAACACGGGCATTTAGTTGTATCTGCTTACAGCACATGAAAGTTCTTCGTGCAATCGATCCATACAAGGAATCCCTTTACTCTTCTGATCAGTTCCCCCTTCTCCCTTCTTCGTCTTCTTTTCATCCTTCTCATCAACACCCTCCAATTCCTTTTTCTCCACACCAACATCTACACTTCAAAACCCCAATTAAGATCCCAAAATAACCAAAATCAACATTGAAAAAAAAATAAGTTAAAATAATAATAATAATAATAATAATAATAATAATAATAATAATAACGACACACCTTTCTTGGTTTCCCCTTCATCATCATCAAGACTGAAAACTACTCTAGGTATCGAATCGGGTGTCTGCCTCTTCGACCTCCTACTCCTATACAAATTCAAACAAATACCCATATTGAGAAATATTGAACAGTATGGATCAAATATAAGAAATAGACAAGTGGGTATTTTGTTCATGACCTATTGGAGTTGGTTTTTGAAGGGGACTTGCGTTTCTTGTGCCGGGACTCTCTGACGGGGGTATCTTCGACCACGAGGCTGGCGAGGATAAGGGCTTCTTCGTCCCATCCGGCCATTGCGGCGGCTGATCTGAACCTGGGACTAAAAATGCCATCTTTGTTGTCGGAACGAGGAGATGATGATGGTGGTGATGGTATCTTTGATTGGGTTCTTGGGTTTTTGGGGCTGGGGTTTTCTTCTTCAGTTGTCATTGATAAACGGGATTCTTCGGTCGTTGGATTGAGGGGGAGAGGGAGACAGAGAGAGAGAGAGAGAGAGAGAGAGAGGGAAACGGTCGGAATTTTGAAATTGAATGTGAAGGGGTTGTAAGTTTGTAAACGGCTATAAAAGTGGATTAAGAAGAAATATGGGGCCATTTAATTGGAAACTACTTTTATGGGATGGAGGATGAATTAACCAAAATTGGCTGGGGGGGGGGGTTTAGAAAGAAAAAAATTATTCAATTTTTTTTTAGAAACACAAAAAAAAATGTATGAAATAAAATTCATGTTTCTTAAAATTTGTTTACAAGTTGCTCAATAAATATGATGGATTAGGCATTTTGGAGTTTGGATACATAACTTCTTTACATATTTCTTAAGTTTTGTGAAGACCATGCAGGAATTTATGATTTATGATGGGGTTACACTCAATTTCAAGAATTTTTGTCATCTTTTGTATTGAAGATATATTACATGGTTCGAATCATTCACCAATACTTTGATGAAACTGACATGAATCTTAATACACTGATGAATGACTGAAACATGTGCATTGAATTCTATGTTAAATTTTTTAAAATACAATAAAAAATAATTAAAAATCTGGAGATTATCCAAATTCTTAAAGGGGTGTTTGTTTGTAGGAGAGAATTTTGAAATCACATTTTGAGAATCACAGCGTTTTTAAAGTTAGATGTAAGTGGGAGAGGATTTTATAGTGGGACATCAAAGTTAAATGTCAGTCAAATTAGATTCTAAAACACAGTGATTTATATTATACACCTCAAATCTTTTTTGTTAAATCACACATCTTACCATATAATGCTCTAATCATGATAAAAATAATGAACATGGTAACTTTCATATTTGTATAACAATAGAATAATAAAATAAATTATCTTTAGTTCAAGTTTGGTGATTTCAAACTCACACTAGAATCACATACATTACAAAATTATGATGATTTGTTTTTTAAATCACCTTGATTTAAATATCACTATGTTTTGGAAATTCATTTTGACTAACACTACCAAAGCTCATCACAATGGTTTATGAGATTTGTAAAATCGTTATGGATAGTAAAAATTATGATCCATGTTTGATAGGACACCACTAGAAAGAGTGGGGGTGCATCTCAATAAATTTGCCCCTTACATGATCATCCAATTTTTGAGTATATCTCTACTACTATAATGGGAGAAGGCCTTAGTGTAATTTGTCCTTCTACCAACCCGTGTAACGCACGTGCATTACTATCTCTATATCTCTATCTAATCTAATCTATCTAATATCTAATCTAATCTAATCTATCTAATCTATCTAATATTATAATGGGAGAAGGCCTTAGTGTCATTTATCATTTTGTCATTCTACCAACATGTGCAATGCACGTGCATAACTAATATAAAGGAGATTTCGGGTTCAAATCCTCCCTACGTAAGAGTTTCTATTTTTATTTTTTTAAATTATTAAAACGTGCATCACACGTGTTTATTTTTATTTTTTGAAATTATTAAAATGTGCATCGCACGTGTTTATTTTTATTTTTTGAAATTATTAAAATGTGCATCGCACGTGTAAATTACTAGTCACATTAAGTTGCATTTAAAAAGCAATCAAATCACCATAAACTATGGTTATAGGTATATAGGCTCATCACAATGGTTTATTTTTCCCCCTCTTGAATTTCAATAGGTATATGGGCTCACTCAGGGCCGGCCCTCACATGTAGGCGGGCAAGGTGGCCGCCTTGGGCCCCCTCCGAAATCGTCATTTTGGGGCCCCCGATTTCAAACTCCCCTTATAAATATAGGCACACATTTCGCGCGTAAAAAAAAAAAATTTATTAGGGGCCCCCAATTTCAAACTTCGCTTTTAAATATAGGCATGCATTTCGCGCGTAAAAAAAAAATTGTTATTAGGGGCCCCCATTTAATTTTAAATTTGAGTGATTTAAAACAAATCCACATTTAAATGGATATAAACCCGAAACCCACAACCCACATTTAATTTAAGCCCACATTTAATATATGGATGATTGGGGGTCTTAATGTTAATTTCCCTTACAAAAAAAGTTTATTTATTAAAAAAATTCCTAAAACCCCCTCCCTCCAACTCTTCCTCATCCATTAATTCATTCTGACTTCTTCTTTTTCTTTCTTTCTTGCTGTTTGAGTTCCGGACCGAAAGCCCCAAAAAAAAACCCAATTTCAAACTTCCAAATCCACTTATATACTCCCCCAATTTCAAATTAATTTGAGGGGTAAGTTAAGTGAAGGGTGCTCTACCTTGTGGCAATGTCCGTTTTTCGAGAGAATTCCGTGAAGGTATATTTTTTTTTATCTTTGATTATAGATTTTTGTACCTTACGTATCTTTATGCAAAAATCATGGTAGAGTGATGCTTAGAGCGTGAATAACATGCTTAAGGTGTAAGATTTCAATTTTAATACTAATAGTTTCGAAATTTTTCCTAACCTAGGGTTTGGGTTTAGGAAAATCATGGTTATTGTGTAGTGTGTACTAAGAATGATGTGCATTAATATAGGATAATTTAGGAGCATCTAAGATTAATTTTAGCAATTGTTTGATAATTATAAGGATTTTTTCCGTTGTCGAAAAATTGTGAAATTAATTGTGTAGTGTGTATTTCATCAAAAAAAAATTGTGTAGTGTGTACTAATAATGATGTGCATTAATTGTTTGAGTTGCTTAATTTTATGTTAATTATGTTATTGAAGTTGAATAGTTGCTTAATTAAGTTGAAAATTGATATGTTAGGCTTAATTCAGTTTTTTATTTATTTTTCCAGTTTTATCATGCCTCGAAAATATGTATCTGGCGCATTAAAAAGAAAGAAGAAACAAGAAGAAAATAAATTTATACAATCTCAAGTTGGGGCATTTGATAAATTTCTTACCAACAAACTAATCTCAAGTGGTAATGATAATGAAGAAGAAGTTCAAGAACATCAACAGTTGAATGTGGGTGATGAAAATGAAGAACCAGTTCAAGAGTTGAATGAGAATGTTAATTTGGATGTGGGTGATGAAAAGGTAGAACCAAATCCAAATGAAGAATATAGGCCTATAAATATTTATGATCCAATGAATTGGGAGATTATTGATCAAAAAGTTCGGGATTTATTAGTTGAAAGAGGGCCTATTAGAGTTGATATTGATTTTCCTAAAGATGACGAAGGTAGACATTTTTCTTGTGTACACTATACTCGAATGTTGTTAAATGGGGAAAAGTATGATAGAAGATGGCTTGTTTATTCAACTGGTTTGGATAAAGTGTTTTGTTTTTGTTGTAAATTGTTTAAGAAAGAAGGGAACAATCATCAATTGTCAAGTGAAGGGTTCAAAGCATGGCATAATATTAGTCATAGACTTCAAGGTCATGAAGAGAGTGAAGACCACATTAATTGCATGACAAGTTGGTTGAATTGGAGACGAGACTCAGAAAATGTGAAGTTATTGACAGATGTGTGGAACTACAAATTATGAAGGAAAAAGAACATTGGAGACATGCCTTGTTACGAATTATTGTTTTAATTAAAACACTAGCTAAAAATGCATTGGCATTTCGTGGTGACAATGAGAAGATTTATGAAGAGAATAATGGTAATTTCTTAAGCTTCATTGAAATGATTGCCGAATTTGATCCCATCATGAAAGAACACATTAGGAAATTTCAAAGCGGTGAATCTCGTAAGCATTATCTTAGCCACAAAATTCAAAATGAATTGATAGAATTGTTGGCAAGTAAGGTAAAAGGTGCGATCATTAAAACAATCAAAGAAGCAAAGTATTATTCAGTAATACTTGATTGTACTCCAGATGCAAGTCATGAGGAACAGATGTCTCTTGTCATACGGTGTGTTGATGTTTCAAAAAGTCCGATAAAGGTGGAAGAATTCTTTTTAGAATTTTTAGTTGTAGATGATACATCTGGGTTGGGACTTTTTAAAGTGCTTGAAGATGTTCTGATGGTTCTTGGGCTTGATATTTTGAATGTTAGAGGACAGGGTTATGACAACGGTTCTAATATGAAGGGGAAGAACAAAGGTGTGCAAAACAGGTTAATTACTGTTAATCCTAGAGCTTTTTACACGCCTTGTGGTTGTCACAGTCTTAATCTTGCAATTTGTGATATGGCCAATAGTTGTAATAAAGCTGTGTCTTTCTTTGGAGTTGTACAACGTTTGTATACGATATTTTCATCTTCTACAAAGCGATGGGATATTTTGAAAGGATATGTGTCAAATCTCACGCTTAAGACATTATCACAAACTCGTTGGGAAAGCCGTGTTGAAAGTGTTAGAGCAATAAGATTTCAACCTGTGGAGATAAGAGATGCATTAATTGACTTGGCAAACAGTGATGCAGATCCTAAGATCAAGAGTGAAGCTAGTTCCTTAGCAACGAATGAGATGGAGAATTGGGAGTTTTTACTGGGTATGATTATTTGGCACAATATATTATTTACTGTTAATTCTGTCAATAAATACTTGCAAGAGGAAGACATGCATATTGATGTTGCTATACTTCAATTAAAAGGGCTCATTGCGTTTTTTGAAGAGTACAGAGAAACTGGTTTTATGGAGGCTATGACTGAAGCTAAAATAATTGCAGAGAAATTGAGAGTTGAACCTGTTTTCGTAAACAAGCGTGTCATCCATAGAAAGAGGAAATTTGATGAAAGTGGCAGTGAAGAAATAACACAATCACCTGAAGAGGAATTTAGGATTCATTACTTCCTAACTGTAGTAGATCAAGCTATTTCTTCACTCAACAGTAGGTTTGAACAATTTGTCAAATATGAAAAAATCTTTGGATTTTTGTTTGATTTGGAGAAGTTGAGAAGTCTACATGATGATGAGTTGAAAGTTTGCTGTGCCACTCTTGAAGAGTTCCTACATCACGACTCGCATTATGATATTAATAGGGATGATCTGTTTTTAGAGTTGAAGCGCCTCAGATTAATTGTACCATCGGAAGCAAGAAAAGCAATTGATGTGCTTAATTATTTGCAAAGGATGGATGGTATATTTCCATATGCATGGATTGCGTATCGTATTTTGTTGACCATACCAGTTACTGTTGCTTCTGCAGAAAGAAGTTTTTCGAAGTTGAAACTTGTCAAGTCTTATCTTCGATCAACCATGTCTCAAGAGAGATTGAATGGATTAGGCTTACTGTGTATTGAGAAGGCGATGGTAGAAAAACTTGATTATGAACATTTAATTAGTGAGTTTGCTGCACGGAATGCGAGAAGAAGTCATGCACTGGGATGATTAATGATGTAGGTATAACTCCTTAATGTTTATGTTTCTC